>CM074860.1:71667500-72292500 GCA_037501455.1 Lantana camara
CTCCTCGAGAGATGTACCCCAAGCTATTTAGACTGAAGGTGGTGGTGCCTATTGAAAAGGAAATCGGTGGTGGACTCGAGGATTAAGCCAGGGACAACGTGCCAACCCTATCCCTGTTCTTTGATTTTAGCCGAATGTTCTTTTTTTTCTTTAGGGTCGACTATTGGGGTCCACTCTCTTAATTATCGAGCTCATAACCCATTTGTAAATAGGTTGGGTTTCGAGCATGCATTGCTCCCATTGGCAAAATCCAAATGTAGTCAGTTATCGAGAATGTGTAGAACATTTTGAGATATCTTTAGTTTCAGTATGTAATTTTCTTTAATGTACTTTATGATTTTAATGAAATGTTATTTAAGTATGATCTCGATCACTTAAGGTTTTTATTATTTTTTACGTATTTTGTTAGAGTAAGTAGAACTAACGAATACAGATCGACTAATCGAGAGGATGATAGGGTGGACTACCCCCTCCAATACTTGATAAGATATCGATGTATAGCTAATCATACAAATAAAAAAGCTTAAGACAGGAAGTCGAGATTTCAGAAAACATTCATTTATTTACCATAAAAGGTAAGTACAAGGAGTTCAAGCAAACGTACTTAAACATAAAACCTCTTAAGTTTATATGCATTCTAGGATCGAGGGACAGGTCGACCATCAAGTTGCTCAAGACGATATGAGTGATTTTTCCCAATCTTGATGATGCGAAAAGGACCTTCCCAGTTTTCTTCAAGTTCTCCGACATGTCTTGTGATTTCAACCTTCTTGAGTACTAGATCGCCAACTTGAAAAGTGCGAGGTTGAATGTATTTGTTGTATGCTCAAGATACAGTGGTTCGATATTGTTGCATCTTCTTGTATCCTTCTTCTCTTTTTTCTTTGATGATTTCTAGATCAAAGGCTCTATTATCGAAATTCCTCTCCAACTGGTATTGAGTCACTCGGGGAGATTGATACAGAATTTCAGCTGGTATCATAGCTTCAAACCCGTATACCATGCAGAAGGGAGTAAGGTCAGTAGGTGTTCGAGGCGTTGTGCGATACGCCTATAGTACACTATCTAGTTCATCGTGTTAGAAAACACGGAAGAGCTGAGCAGCGGAAGTTTAAAATTTTTCCACAAGTGCAATCGTAGTCTTGCAATTTTCGTACTGTAACGTTGGGAATAACAAGAAACTCACTTTAATGGAAGCTTTCTTATGATGTTGTTACCGCCTAGCAAACACCCTTCAAGCAGAAAGTCCCTCGAACGGCCTTCGAATTAGACTCCAAAGTAGAAGCCCTCCAAAGCGTATCCACACTAAACGTAGAACACGATCAAGCGAGTGAGAATGCTAGTTCTATGGCTTGTGTTAAAGGCTAGGATTTTTGCTTTGAGAACTTTTCTTTTGGTTTTTTCTCAAAAACTTAACACTTCGTGAGTGTTGCTCTAAAAAATAAGAGAAGCACCATCCCTTGTATTTATACAAGGTGGTTCGAACCCCTAGGGTTTCCAAGAACCAATTGGATTGTTTTCTTGCTGACTAATTAACTAATTTAATTATTAATTTAATTGGAGAAAATAAGTCCCTAACTTGTTCTTTTCTCCAAGTCTTGCGAGAATAACCTTCTCTCTCCTACAATAGGAAGTTGGACTTTTCAACTTTCCTAAAGTTAAAAGTCAATATTCAATAAATAAATTAATTCCCAATTAATTATTTATTGGGTTAAGTTTATTTGAGAATAGTCCTAACAATTAATTCAATAATTAATTAAAAGACCAAAATTAATTAATTACAATTAATTAATTAATTCTAGAAAAGAATTCACGTGTAATATAATTACACGAATGGAATCACGTACGTGCCAAGTGGACTGCATGACACGTGGTAGCCACGTGGATTGCATGACACGTGGCAGCTACCCACGCAATCCTTGCTCCATTTCGATCAACAATTTGATCCTTCATTAATCATATTAACATCCTACCATAACCCTCGTGTTTTGGCATTTGTGTGTGACTCTTTAGGTTCATTATTCGATTAGCAGTGACAGTAATTAATTAATTCCCTAATTAATTAATCACTTCACAGATCACACTATCGTAATCTAGCAATGGGTGTGTGACCCCTAGCCGAATAACGAAATGAATCGAAGAACCTTTCAGTCAATGACAATCAGTGAAATACGATCCTCCTACAACTCCATCTCTCAATCAAGAACTAAGGGATGAGAATATTCTCAGAGCCCAAATATTCTTGATCTTTAAAGTTAAGTTCGTTTCATATCCATTTCGATCTCAATCCTAGAAAACCTCATCTTCTAGATGTCTTGATCTTTTATCCACCTTGGCCAAGGGTTTAATATTTAATGGATTACGAACAACTCAATCAGTAAGAGATCATTCTTGTTCTTAACAAGTGTAGGTCCTTTATCAATTCTACTAATTCTACATATGCCATTTGTGTAATCCCAACATAGGCGGTGGTTCAGGTGTCTATATGGCGACACCTTTTTTAGCCTATATCAAAGATTACAGAGTTAGCTCATATGAGACATTACAAAATCTTAAGTCTAAGGATTAATGAATCACGTCATTGACCTGTGAGATATTTCCTAATCTGGAAGTTTTAGGAAACTTCCTTTCCCATTTAGGAACGTTCTCACGCGGGACATCTCAGTGATGAAGTTCTTGTAACAATCACCCTTATGTATTATGAACGCATCAACGTATGCAATTATCACTCCATGAAACTGAGTGATCCTTCAAAAGGACATAATCACACAAGCAAGTCTCAGCAGAGTCAAGGTCGACACTCCCACTGTCTGTCGGACTCATTGACTTGGAGAAGTTTCTAATCCTCGCCTATGGAGTTAAGAACTTGTTTCATGTGTCGTTCCCATAACGATAAAGTTCTTAACGGCCTCATCGGATTAGGGGAGTTCAATACATGCAAAACACAGTCAACCTAAACAGACATAAATACGCACATAAAGAAGTGATTGCCTATGAACAAAATCATCTCGTTTATTATTCAAAGACTGTTTGTGATTTTATAAGAAATTAGTAAAGCAAACATCTGTTTTAAGGGTACTATTCCTAACACATCGGCCCACAAGCTCTTCTTCGCATCGAGCTGTGTTCAGAGATTTCGTATGATTATGCGGTTAGTAACTTTGGCTTGTCCATTAGCTTGAGGGTGTCTGGCTGATACCAAAATCCAAGCAGTAGGATTTTAACTAGACACTTCAAAACTATGGACCATTATCGCAAATCAAAGTTCTGGGGATAGTAAAGCGAGTAATGATGTGCTTCCAAAAGAAGTCTCGAATAACATAAAAAGTGATCTTTAGGACCGCCAAAGCTTCGACCCACTTCGAGAAATATTCGACAGCTATGATGACAAATTATCGTTGACGAGATGTAAGCAGAAATGGACCAATGATATCGATCCCCCATTGGTCGAAAAGCCAAGTGGAGTAGATAAGAATCATCTCACCAGGGTGTTGGTGCATCAGGTTAACGTGTCTCTGGCAACAATCACACTTCCTCTTGAAGTTGAATACGTCTTTTCGTAGCGTGGCCCAAAAATATCCTGATCGAGAGACTCTTTTGTCAAGGGATCGACCTCCTGCGTGATTTCCACATACGCCACAATGGATTTCAGCTAGAACCTCTTGAGCTTGAGATGGTAGAAGACATCGTTTGGTGGGCCTAATAAATGATCTTTTGCATAATCGTCCTTCTGAATCAAGAGAACAACTCAACGCTCGAAGTTTTAGTCTTCGCACTTCCAAAGGGTTAGCCGGGAGTGTAACACCCCGACTCTTCGGCCGTACAGGTATGACGTATGTGTTTACGTAAATTTAAATATTTAATTATGTTATTATATGTTTATTTTATATGTTAATTGATTATTATTTGAATTATATGAATTACTTGAATTGTTGAACGTTTGAACGTACGTGAGTATGAATACGTGCCGTTTGCATTTGATTTAATTCCCAATTTTTTGTGAAACTTTGGTATAATTGAGATATGTGTGTTATGATCATGTTTTAATGCTCGTTTTACATTTTCGGACTTGTTTGTTTGGGTTTCGGATTTATTTTGAGTTTTGGAAGCAAATCGGGGCTAAAGAGTATTTAGCGCACCTGTGGTTCCAAGTGTCGTATCTTGAGATCGGGAATTCGAATTCAAATTCCATCACCTCCGTCGGACTCGTTTCAAAGATTTGGGTTCAATGGATCAAGCCTTACATTTTTCTAAGCCTGTTTGAACCTCTGAAATTCAACCGAAATAAGCACCATCCGCAGATTTGCCACACTTAGCCATTTTAACCATAGTTAACTCCCTACTTAACCAAATTAAACCAATCTTGGACCCACAAGCTCATCACTTGATGCTCTACCTGATCCTCACTCCCTCATTTCGTTCCTCACATCACAAAGGAGAGAAAAGCTCAGCCAAAGCCAAGACAAGCTTCTATTTCGCCACTATTCATCATCCCTACCATTTGAGCTCAAAACCTCTCCAAACTTCATCCACCTTAAGAGGTGAGTATATTATTGTAATATATATCCAATTTTGGTCATTTTAATCCATGCATCCCTAATTTTGAGTTAGATTTCATAGAGTTTTGATTATATGAATGAATAGTTAGGTTATTGGTTGATTTCTTGATCATTTTGGTTTCTTGGAGTTTTGAGATGGTTTAAAGCATGATTGTTGATCACTTTGACATCATTATTGCATTTATAAACTTATTCTTTGTGGTAGTTGGGCATTGAATGAGTTTCCATTAATGAACTTGTCTCTTGAGCTTGAAGATGAATTCCTTGATCATTCATTTTCCTTTCTTTTTCTTGGATTCATGATCATACATGATTGTATATTGAATTAGCCTTGATTATGTGATCATTTGGTTCCATTGGGGTGTTGGATTCCTTGCCTTTTCCTAGCTTTTGAATAGGGGTTTGGTGTATGTATGTGTTGGTTCGTTGGGGAAGAAGAAGAAGGAAAAACAGAGGAGGTTCGCCTGCCAGGGGTAACGCCCGTTACCCCATTTTCATTCAAGGGAGGTAACGCCCGTTACCTCCATGCCTCCGTAGACTTTGAGCTACTGCCTGGGGTAACGCCGTTACCCCAGACGAAATGGAAGAGGGTAACACCCATTACCACCAAGGGAGAAATCGCCTACCTCTCTTAAAGGGAGTTAATGGATTTGCCCTTGGGGTTACCCCCCTTGTATCCTTTAATCGTTTGTGTGTTAATTATATGGATAATCTCATTTAATTTATGCCTTAATCTTGTTTTAATTATGCTAATGAGTCATATATTGAATAATTATGGATATGCTTTCTATTTGATCATAAATTGGTTATCGTGAAACGTACAATGTGATTTCGTGCCATAAACATGACTTGAATTGGACTTATGATTATGAATGAATACGGTTCTACCGTATATTGAATGAATTGCTCGATTATATGCTTATGTGACATTAATTGTGCATAAGAACATTCTCATAAAATGATTATATTTCTTATGCATCTCATACCATGAGCATTGCATCGCCGTGCGTCATAATTGCTCATTTTGAGTCTCACACTACCTTCTTTGCACATATTTTGATCCGAACGGGGACGAGGCCGATCAGTAAGGCTCTTTCACCGTTTCTCTTACTTTTCAATGTGGGTTTCCCTTCTGTTAGTTAAATGACCTGATATAATCCCAATGTGTAAAGTTTTAAGCCAAATTAATATACGTATATATCGAGTCTTTTGAAGAGTCAATGATTTTGAATGTTAAACCCTTTTTCTTTATTGAACACCCTACCTAATGTTTTGGCGAGACATGTATGAATGCACCAAATGGGAGCCCTGGGACTTAGTGTACGTGGCTAACCGGGGAAGCATGGGCTGACGGTGATCCCGGATACTAGTTCCACCAAAAATACAGCGATATCGGCCCTCGATAGGAGGTTAGTGAGGAATAGGAACCTAGATTTTGGGGATTCATGTACCCCACTAGCCACAATGATTGAGGTGGCTGGGTCTTGCAAGCCCGTCCACTGCCCGGAGGAAAAAGGAGTTTACTTGAATGATTATGAATGATAGAATTATTTTGATTGATCGATTGGTTATGCATGAAAGATTATGTATGAAAACCTAATGAACACTTTAATGATTACATAAGGTGGAGGTTGGAGACTTAGCCCTCTCTTTGGGCTCACGAATAACCTATTGAATGAATATGATTGTTATAATCCCGTTTGATGATTTTCTTGTTTTAACCGCTTGGGAAATGTTCTAAAACCTCTTATGGGGTTATAACTTGCATGAATGTGTCTCAATTCTACAATATTTATATATTATGCCCCATTTTATACCCACCAGTCCCTTTTAGACTGAACTTGTGTCGTTTTCAGTTGTTTTGTGCATGTTAGGATTTGCTAGGCGGGAATCCGAGTCCTTCGAGTCTAGTACCTCTTTTGTTCACTTGCACTCATATCTTATTTTGTATCTTGTATATTGACTATGATACTTGGAGCATACTCGATAGCTTGGGCCGTGATGGCAAATTTTGAATACTTGAACTATTGTAATTATTTTGGAGCTTGAAGCTCAAGATATATATGATGATTATGTTTAGCTTCCGCTTATTGCATTGCTCTGTTTTATTGCATTTTGGTATTTTTTGGTTTAAGGGTTAGCCCCCACCTAGCATAGCGTGTGTGTTGTGTCCCCGTTCGCTATCATTTGGCACGTGTATGGATTACCCATTTCATATGCGGGTTGAGTCTCGGTGTGGGGGGATGTGGTGCCTCGTACTCGGGTGCTATAGGGAGGATGGAATATCATAGGTATAAGACTAAATAGTCGAGCTAATAGGGTTCAGATTGATCAATTGATTTATTTCTTCTTCATGCTGATTGATCTCCCGGGATAACGAGGATAGGAAAGTGATTGGGCGATCTCTAGTTCCTTGAAGGCTGATTTATTTCTTCTTCATGCTGATTGATCTCCCATGCATCTTGGCTATCTTTGACCCAATTACCAATGCTTCGTATTCTGCCTCGTTATTTATAGTGGGAAAATTAAGTGCTATGGCAAATTCGAGCTCATCGTATGTCAAACTGTGAAGGGATACCAGCTCTCCCTTGAAGAGGTAGAAGAGCTATCAACCTCGAGGATCCAAATAGGATCTACTGCCTTAAACCGATCTAGTAGGTCTTGCTCGACCAAGAAGATAGCTAGAATTTGTGCTTGGTAAGCGACTTTGGGTCAATACGTGCTATCAAATTGACCCAATTCTATAGTCCATTTGATTAGTCATCCGGAGGCCTTGGGTTTTTCTAGAACTTGCTTGAGAGGTTGATTGGTGAGCACTGTGATAGGATGAGCTTGGAAGTAAGGTCGAAGATTCCGAGAAGTATGGACAGCAGCTAGAGCAAACTTCTTCATCTCCAGATATCGAACCTCTGGGCTATGTAGAATTTCGCTAATGTAGTATACCGACATGTGTTTGCGGTCTTGAATAGCCACAAATACCGAGCTGATAGTCTCCAGGTATATATCTAGGTACAGGTACAGAGGTTCTTTGTCTATGGGCTTGGTCAGTAGTGGAGGCGAGGTAAGGTAGCTCTTCAGATCTTCGAGTGCCCAGTCACACTCTGGCGTCCACTCGAATTGCTTGATGTTGCATAATATTTTGAAAAGGGGAAGATTTTTCTTTAAGGATCAAAGATGAACTGATTTAGGGAGATAAAGCATCTGACAAGGCATTGCACGTCCCTTATCAAGATGGGTTTGGGGAATAGTTATATTTCTTGGATTTTTGCTAGGTTTGCCTTGATCCCTTGGCTAACCATGTAGCCGAGGAATTTTCCTCCTTCGACAACAAAGGTACACTTGGCTGGATTGAGCTTGAGATTGTATTTCGTTAGAGGTCGAACGCTCTCGATAGATAAATGAGATGATCTTCTGCCCGTTCGCTCTTGACGATCATGTCATTGACATATACCTCCATTGTTTTCCTGATCTCTAGCTCAAAAACTTTGTTGATCATACGTTGGTAGGTGGCTCCTGCATTCTTGAGTCCGGAATACATGACCTTGAAGCAGTAAATGCCACTGAAAACGACAAAAGTGGTTTTCAATTCATCCTCGGGAGCCATGAAGATTTGATAGTAACCTTGGAAGGCATCCATCATAGTATTAGCTCACAGCCAACTGTGGAGTCGACTAGTTGATCGATTCTAGGCAAGGCGTATAGATCCATTGGATAGGCCTTGTTTAGATCGGTCAAATTATTACACATACGCCACTTACCTCGTAGTTTCGGCACTAAAACAACATTGCATAACCACTCAATGTATTAGATCAGTGTGATTTACCTAAAGTCTAGTAGTTTGTTGACCTCTTGTTCGATAATGGCATTTCGAGCATCACACTGAGTGCGGAGCTTCTGCTTGATAGGTTTATGAGATGGATGGACATTGATCCGATATACTCCATGCACAAAGTCGATATTTTCTCTCAAGAACTGTATTAGCATACATTATTCCTTCCCCGACCGGTTGGTTTCGATGTGCGTGATCTTCTCTGTTCGTCCAGGGATGTGTTGGATGGTTTCAAGGTCTCTGGTGGTCTCAATTTTCTTTTTCTCTTGTTTCTTCCTTTTATTAGCATAGGAAGAACATATCTTTTTGGAAGATTCAGGATCAACAATGTCTGGGTCGACAAGTTCATCGTCATCTAAATTGTTTATCGTAAGGACCGGAATAAGCTTTCCATTAGGCTTCTTAATCTTTTCTATCGAGATCGAATAACAAGGTCATGAGACAGGCACGTCACATCTTACTTCACCGATACCCTAATGGGTGGAGAGTTTGATGAGTTGGTGATATGTCGAGATGACTACTCGAAAGTCAATTAGACAAGGTCGGCCAAAGATGATATTGTAAGATGATGTCATGTCTAGTACGAGGAACCCAATTTCTAGGGTAGCACACTTGGGTAAAGTACCCATCGATGTCATGAGTCGGGTGTTGCCTCAAGGGTAGACTTCTGCGCCTTTAAAACCTATCAGAGGAGTTTGAACAAGATTAAATTGCAATTTATCATGTAAATTCATTATGACGAGAGTTTAGTAAATGATAATATTGCTACAGCTTCCATTATCGATTAAAGTTCTTGTTACAACAATGTTGGCTACATCTAAGATGACCACCATAGGATAACTCGGCATATCGTCTTCTTGATGGGGTGCATGGGGAAGATCCCTATCAATAAACACAATCTCTTTTTTGTGCTATGGGTCGGCAGGTCGAAAATGCATGACATCTCGGGGACCATAAAAGCTTGGACATGCTTATCGATGGGTTTTCTTGTGTGTAGTCTTTGAGTCTCCACCCGCTGGACCTCCCGAGATCATATCGATGCGACCTAAGAAGGGCGGATTATTGGGATCCCGTTTGGTGGGTGGTTTGGTTGGTCACTGTCGAGGAGGAGATTTGTCAATTTGATGATCTCTATTCTGGGCGTGATCATCGATTTTCTTAACGAACCCTAAAAGATGCTCTCCTTTAATCAGTCTTTCTATCTCTTCTTTTAGAGTATTGCACTCCATCATCGAGTGTCCTCGCTGTTGACGGAAGCTAGAAAACTTTTCGCTCTCTGGACTCTTAGTGGTCTTCCGCATTGGCTTAGGTTTCCTCAGGAGCTTAGGATTGATAACGTTGTAAATCTCATCGATTAGTTGTGTGAAATGTTCGCGAGGGGCTTGGCTAGATGGAAGATCTACTTTAGGTCGAGGTTTAGGCTTGGATACCCAGGCTTGCTCGGTTTATCGATTTCGAAGTTGGCTTGCATTAGATTCTTCCAGCTCCTCGAGTCTCATCCAGTAGCAGGCAGCCTCCTGTATGTCAGGAATATTTTGAGGCTTTTGTAAGATGATGTAACGGGCACATTCTATGTTGCATAGAGCTTGGGACATGATCTGTATTAATAGGTCAATGCTGGGTTCTTCTACTTTTACGATGGCCTGAGAGAAACGAGAGAAAAAATCTCTAAGCAACGTATTATTTCCTTGTTTAATGGTATACAGGTACGTCGAGGGAAATTTATCCCCTTTCATTGAGGAGAAATGAGTGAAAAAATGCTCAGCCAAATTTTTATATGAGGAAACACTACGAGGTGGAAGTCTTGCAAATCAATCTTGAGCAGCTCCATCAAGATTGGTTCCAAATATTTTGGCCCAAATGTCTGGGTGATGTCCAAACATGCTGAGTTTCATCTTAATTTGGGATGAATGCTTTTCGGGATCTGTTAATCCACTGTACATTGGTAGGTCAGTAGGGATCTTTTCATCTGTAGTGGCCTTGATGATTTCATCATAAAAAGGTGATTTTACTTCACGGTCACCGCGGTATTGTCGAGGAGAGTGATTTCATGGTTGCTCGAGATGATCGCGTCGAGAAACACGGAAACTGGGTGATCTACTCTGAGAAACTTGACCCTTTTGTTCGGTTAGGAACTTTATCGGTGATTTCTTGGAGGAATTTGGTTCCTGAGATCATCGAATCCTAATATAAATTCCCGGTTAGACCTTCAAATTTGATTCGGGCCGTTAGGTCTTAAGCAATCAAATACTCCACTAGATTGCCTGGGACAAACATTGCGCTGTCGACTATTTTACCTCCTGCGAGAATTGGATCATTGAGAGCCTCGCCTTGATGAAATTTAAGAATTTTTTGGATTGATGGCTGCTCTCTTATGAGGATTCCTAGTGGGGGGATGAGAGTCGACTTCATCCTCTTCCCGAACTGACAACCATTTTTAAGGTGTTCTGCGAGCATTTAGCTAGTTAGTCGAAGGCAGGGGGTAATATTGAGATGGGTGGTATGAAGGAGATTGTTGATCAGTAAACCCCCCAATGCCCGACAAGTGGCGCATATTGCATAGGTTGCATGTAACATCCCGCTCGTCTGGCCGTACAGGTGCGTCATCACGAGTGTGCTACTTGGGCAATTAAATTATTTAACTATGCAATTATGTGATTTAAATGATATTTAAATGTTGATTATATGCTCGTTATGTGATTTTGAATGTATTTGGTTTGGTTTTGGTTCATTTTTGTTTAACGGAACCGAAAAGGGGGCTAAAGAGCATTTAACGTACCTTGGGTTCCTAGAGGTGTGTCTTGGGCTCGGGAATTCGGATTCGAATTCCAAAAGTGGCGTTGGACTCGTAACGAAGATTGAAAGCTATAGAACTTGGCCTCATATTTTTCTAAACCCATTTGAACCTCTGAATTTTATCGAACCGAGCCTCGTACGCATTTTGTACCTTTGGGGACTATTTTAGCCATATCTTGACCAATTCTTGACCAAATTAAGTGATTCTTGGAGCCACATCTTCATAACTTAATCCCCTATCTCTTTATCAGCCTTTCATTTCGTTCAAGATACAAGAAAAGAGGGGGTTTTTCTACTGAAACCGAGATACACCAAGGAGAAGGAAGAAATACTATTCCTTTTTCACCTTTTGAGCTCAATACACCTCCAATTTGCCTCAAATTCGAAAGGTAAGTCAGTGAACTTGTTCTCCATCTTCTCCTGTTTCATTTGATACCTTATTTGCTGAAATCCATGAAGAACTAAATATGATATTGAATTCTTGGTGAATAGTAAGGGTTAAGACCAATTTGGTGAATTTGATTGATCTCTTGTCTTTCTTTTTGAATTGATGCATCCTACATGACATTAAGACATCCATGAGTGCTTGTATGAACTGATTTTGCATGAAAATTAAGGAATTTTGAGCATATCATTTAAGAACTTGAAGGTTTTGCATGAACTTGGAAATGGAAATGGTTTCTTGCTCTTATCCCTTGATATGCAGCTGATTATGCCTAGTTTTAGAGCTTATTATGCATGTATTTTATGTTCCTAACTTGCCTTAATGTGTTACCTAGCTTTAGTTAGGGTTTGGAGTGGTTTTATGGTTGTTTTGCAGGGTCTCCGCAAAGAAGACGAGTCAGGGCGAGCTAACGGCCGATATGGGTGTTAGGTATGGCCATACGTAACGGCTGTTACCTCACCCCTGAGGCCCCCTGTACCCACTAACGGCCGTTAATGGGGTTGTGAAGAAGGGGGACTAACGGTTGTTAGTTCCCCAGGCCTTGTATTTTTGTGCTTTGTTCGTTTGTTTGCCCGTTAAGCTCTTTCCCCGCCCCGTTCTTGATCCCTATGTGTTATATACATGTTGTACGATGTGTTATAAGTTATGTATTGGAAGTATGGTGTGTTTTAGATACGTTTATGTGAGCTATGACCTTATATGTTTTATGTGTTACCTCATCTCAATTCCTTTGCCTCCCTTGAATGAATGACTTGCTTCGTTGAGTATTACATGATCCTTCTTACTTCGTTTATGATCCGTATACTTCGTTAACTTATTGTATTACATGTTATGCTCATAAATATGAGCTTGCGATGTGATTGCAGTGCTTATATGCGAGCTATGACCTAATGTGACCTAAGTGCTATCTTATTACATTTCATACGCATCCTTTGCATTCATATGCCTTTGTCGAGTGTCTAATTCTTTCATATTGAGTCTAAGAGTGCCCTTTGTTGTTTTCTTTGTTCATAAGTTCGTCCCGTGGGTAATGAGGTGGTTTCATGAGCATTCTTTTGGTCTCTTTTGTTTCCGCTTCGTCTCGAAGGTGAGGTTTTGTTCTTTTAGTTATAATGACCTATGACCCTATGTGTTTTGAAGCCCGCATGCAAATTATATATATTATATGATAGATATGTGCATGATATGTAATTTGAGGGCTCGTCCCATTTTGTTATAAGACTCTGAGAACGCTTTTATACGTATATACACCCTATTTTTGTTATTCTTTTGAAAAGCTTTGATATGTGTGAGTGTGTAGCGAGTTATGGCTTTGAAAGATAAGCTTTGTGGGTATTGATCGTTTTCCCTTATGCACTGGGCCCCAGAGAGTAGTATGGAAACTCGGGACGATCGTGGGTTCGCCGAGCTCTCCCATCAACACTTTTCTTTGAGAGTCTCGCCTAAACTTAGGAGGTTGAGGAAGGGCGTTTCTCTTGAGCCGGTGGAAGCAACCGCCGAAGGTTTCAAGGACGTAATTAAGCCTTGTCTCATGTGAACTATGCCCGGTAGCTAGGGCTTGCTACCCTTCTATCACCCGGAGAAAGGATAGTTTATGAATTCTATTTTATTTATGTTTATGCCTTTTAATATGGAAGATTGGGGAAGAGAACTCATACTCGTCGAGTTAGTGTGATTCGCATTATCTATAAAACGGGAATGGATTCCTAGTTACCTAAAACTTGTTATTTTGGCCTATGGCCTTTAACTCCATTTAGGTACATATATCTATTATCACGGGAAATGCTTTAGCTTGCAAAAACTATCCCCGATTCATGGATCCTTATGATTTTGTTAAGTGCTTTGCTCTATACGTATTAAGGGTGCGTGAGTTAGCCCCCTCACCAGTCATTAGGAATGACCCTTCTTGTTGTTTCTCCTCCCTCTCCCCCCCCCCTCCCCTTCTTCTTCTTTTGAGTTACAGGTGCTTTTGGAGGTTTGAGCTGGGCGGCAGTTGTCGTAGTGTCATTTTTTAGTAGCTCGAGTCTCATGCATTGTAGTTTGATTACTTTACGTACTTTGATAATTTTGGATATGTATAAACTTTGATACTTAGATTTTATCCTAGGATAAGCATTGTATATTTGTCTTGTATAACAATTGTATAAGATGTAAATGATGTGGATTGATTCGTGGTGATAATTGCTGGCATGCTATAACTGTAACTATTCGGTTCCGTTATTTTATGTTTGATGCGCACTCTGATTGAGGGTCTAGTCCGCCTAGCTTAGGTGTGAGTTTTGTTTGTCTCCCGTTTGCTATGGCTTGGTGTGTGTGCGGAGTTCCCATTTCGTTACACGTGTCGGGCTATGGTGCGGGGGATGTAGTGCTCTTCGCTTGGGGTGCTACATTGCACATAGGCCAGACGTAGTTAGTTGTAGGATGAATTATCTCGAAAGACCTTACTGGAGGCCTTTTGGGCATCCGATGTTCATGTCCTTCGACCGCCACTGCCCCTACCTCCTCTCTGCAGTCGCGTAGATAGTTGTCTAACTCGGGCGTCGAGTAGACAAGTTGAGGCGCTACTATAAGAGGTGTAGGAGTGCAGGCTTGGGCTTGGTTTTGCGGAAGAATTTCTCGATCGTTCTCATTGAATATTCGTGCACTTGTTAGATTCCTGGTTGTTAGATGTGAGGACTTTTGTGTTATAATTTCCCACAGTCGGCACCAAAATGATCGAGCCAAAAACTAGGTTGGGAAGCCCAAGTCGTTCCTGAGTTGGTCACTTAGAATTTGGATACGAGAAAGATTGCTATTAGGTCGAACACCTGAGAAAGGAAAAGGGTAGGTGAGCTCGAGGCTAACTCGGGATTGGAGGTGGTGATACCCGAGTTGGCACTCCGACGCTCAAGTTAGTGCTCGAATAGTAGCAGTTGATTTAAAATGCAGTAAATACAGTAGTTGGAAGTTGTTACATGGGGTATAAATGCAAAGTATTAATATAGGATAAAGTAATGATGAGCTCGAACGAGGTGTGAGTGTCTCCAGCTGATAGGTGTCCCACTACAAGAATGCATTTAATGCGTGGTCGACCACTTTCTCCAGGAACCTCTAGTGGCCACGTGGCCTTTTGGGTCGAGGGGAGGTTGAGTAGCTTTGTCTAATATGAGGCGTCGATTGTAGAGTCAAGGACTCAAGGTATGACGAAGAACAGGGGTTTCTCTCAAGATAAAGGTCGAAGAGAAGGTCATGGAGTTTGTTATGCTTGACATGTGTTTAAAAGTTTAGGGACCTAATTATAATTAGGGTATTTTGAGGCCGTTTCAGCTTCTATGGGGTCAGGAATTTGAATTCAAATTCCGATTTTGCCGTTGGATTCATTTAGATGATTTGGATACAATGACTTTCGCCCTATTTTTTTTTTCTAAAGTCGTTTAAACCCCCTACTGTTTTGAAATCCGATCTAAATGGACTGGATCTTTTGACTCAACCTATTTCTTCTCCAACCGACCCCGTTTTAACACTTAAGGGCTGAAACATCTTTCCATTCCCTCATATTTCAATGTATTAGACATCAAGAGAAAGAGAAAAAGGAGACAAGAATCCCCAAGCCATATTTCATCCCTTTGAGCTTATAACTCCATCTTTTCTCCGTCATTTTTCGATCCAAGGTAAGCTATGAATTCCTCTTGGTGTGTACTTTGTTTCTATACCTGATTTGTGGCTTGTTGTTGGTTAGTTGTATGAGTTTGATCACATAGATGAATAGTAAAGGTTTAATTGAATTCGGAGATTATGTGTTATTAGATGAATTTTTTTAAGCTATGTGAGTTTATATGAAGTCTTTGTGACCTAAATGATGTATTAATTGCATGGATTTGGTTGGTGGTTAGGGTAGATGGATGACACCATTAATGAAGGTTGATTTCTTGATCTAGGTTTTATGGTTTTATGCTTGTTTTGATTGTTTTACGCGTTTTTGGATTGAATTTCAAGCTTGTTTTCAAGTTTTGGGGAGATTTTGAAACCTCCCCTGGTCTGGTGCTGGAGCTTGGTCGCAGCCGAGCCTAAAACCCTCGTGGCCACGAGACCAAGTCAGCTCCCCTCGATGTCCTTCACGGCCGCGAAGGAATCACTTTGTTTTCAGTAGCAGCTGCGATGACCTTCTTGAGTTTTTCCCTGGAGGCGCATCGCGCCCGAGATGTTTTTATATTATTTTTGGGCGTGGCCGCGACGGTCCCTCAATTTCACATAGGAATTCACTTTCGAGTTCCATTTTCCTTGTTTTGCTCATTTTTTCCGTTTTTTCCTTCCCTGAGTATGTTTTTAATGTGTGAATTAATAACTATATGCCAAGTTGAACCTTAAATGCTTTTACATGATTCATTTTACTTTCCAATGTATGAATTTAATTTGGAATGTGTTATATAAATGTATTTGACTCATGTTGAGAACATGCATCATATGCATTGCATCTGGTGCATTCAGATGCATCGTCGTGCGTCTATTTGGTTCATTTTGAGTTTAAGCCTTAAGTTTTTGTGTGGTTTTTTTAGAGGTGCTTCCAGGTGGTGAGCCCGAGGCCCAGATGGTTGTCTGCACTCATTCTCTAACCTACTTCACAAGCTATGGTTTAGGATTTTCGTTTTAACTAAACGATCTATGACCTTTATGTGTTTTTTCCTCCCTTGTATGTGACTATATATTATATATATAGTTAAATAGGTGTTATGTATGATATTTTTATGACCTTCTGGATATGCTTTCAATTTGAAGATTATGTATATGAGTATATGTAAGCTTATGTTTTGAAACCTCAGTCATGTTATGTTTATGTTAGCGCGTTGAGCTATGAAATATTGGCATATGCTATGTTATGATATGTTTGGGCCTCGGTGACTATGTGTAAGGGCCTCAGGGCTGTATTGGGCTATCAGGTTAAGCTTGTGCATAGTTGCCATTTGAGATATCATTCGCGACTCCATGAGCTAAGAAAGCCATGGTATTCTTGAGTTGTCGGCGTAAAAACCGGCAAGGACACGTTATGGGATCGCTACCCCTCATGGTTATATTATGTATGGATGGTTAGGGTCATGTGGTCGTTCCATCATTGGTGTGAGAGGATGGATATGTTTATGTATTTGTTTTCTTATGATTTATTAGGAGTAAAGGTTGAAAGCTCGTACTCGCCGAGCATTATGTTTGTTATGCATAGGAATTTTTAAACAGGCTAGTGTTTATGAAAATGCTTTGTATAAAGATAAGTTTGTTTTGAAATACGTTTTGGTAAGCAAAACCTATTCCTGGATCATAATTCCTCCTTTGTTATGTGCTTTGCTCTATTATATATAGCGTGTAGGTATACGTTAGCCCCCTCACTCAGTTGGTGGATTGGCCGCTCTCTTTACCTTTTAGGAACAGTTTTTTCAGCTCGAGGTAGGCGGGGAAGTGTGTCGTTAGAGTCGCACTTATCTGTATAGGTCGAGTTAGGTTGCATTTTGTTTCACTTTTTTGTGATATGTATTCTTGGATTTACACTTTTATAACTTATTTTGTTTGTCTTTTGGACCGTGATGGCTTTTATGATAACTTTCGCTTCTTGATTTGATCTTGATGATTAATTTCTTTCGCTAGTATATTGTTCTATTTCTTTTGCGCGCTCTGAAATTTTTGTCTTAGCTTCGCCTAGCCTAGTGTGTGTGTTGGTCTCCTATTAGCATTGACTTAGACTTGTGTACGAACTTCCCATTTTGTATACAAGTTTCGGGTCTTAGTATCGGGAATATGGTGTCCCACCATTCGGGGTGCTACACTCGATCTCTTCTGAATCTTTAAGACTCTAAATTAGAAGTATTCTAAAGCTATTCTTCACCAACCAAGACCACGATCAAATTAGGGAGGATGCTAGTGCTATAATTTATGTTTAGGGTCTAGGGTTTTTGTGGAGAGAATTTGGAGTTATAAAGTTCTTAATCGTCCTGATGTGGGGTTCGAACCCCTCCTTATATAGCTAGGGGTTCAAACCTTACTTTCTAAGTAGGGAATGAATGCCTTTCCTTCATTCCATGGGATTTGTTGCTCACTAAGTAACTTTTAATAACCTTAATAAAACTCCTTTTAATCAATCCTTTTTAGATATTGTACACATGATATTATTTATTTCTAACAAATAATTATTTCAATAATTAATTAATAATTATTGGATCTTAATTCTAAATTTGGGCTTAAGTAATACTTCACAATTAAATTCAAGTCTATTAAAGAATTTAACACTTTAATTCTTTAATCTCTCTCACACGTATGGCACGTGACACACGTCCCACACATGTCACTCATAAGTGTGCGCCCCTGAACCTTTCATGGTTGGTTTGATCATTGGTTTAAACGAATCTAGTTTGGACCCTCTCAGTACCTGATATTTGTGTGTAACTATCTAGATCCATTATTCAATTAGCAGCGACACTAATTAACTAATATCCTTATTAATTAATTAGTGTACAGATCACATGACCATAGTCTAGCAACAGGTCTGGAACCCCTTACCGAATAACGGACGTATCAATTCGAAAGAACCTTTAAGTCAATGATTATATGTGAAAGAAGATCCTTCTACAAACCTATCTCTCGATTAAGTGTTGGGTATAGTGCCCTAAAAAGCCGATTTGACAAAATCCACTTTGGCATTTTCCTTGTATCACAGACAATCTTTGAATAATATACGATTGATTATTATATGCAAACACTTCTTTATATGCAATACATGTTTTGTGTGTTTCCATTATGTGTGCATGTATTAGATTTCGCCTGATCCATCAAGCTTTTAAGGTTTTGTCATTAGGGTTAATGACACATGAAACAAGCCCTAATCAAAGTTGGATTAGGATTTACTCCAAGTCGATGAGTCCAACAAAAAGTGGGAGTGTTGATTAGACTCGATTGAGACTTGCTTGTACGATTGTGTTCCTACGAAGGAATACTCCTGTTTCATGGGATGCCAAATTGCATGGTAAATGTGTACGCAACATACGAGGGTGCTCATTGATAAAATAAGTACATTGAGTTGTCTCAAGTGAGAACATTCCCTAATGGGAAAGGCAAAATCCATTTCTAGAAGTGGAGACTTCCATATTAGGAAACATCTCACTTGTCTATGGCATGATTAATTTATCCTTTGACTTGAGATTTCATGGTAGTCTTATGTGAGTTAACTAGGTAATCTTAGATATAGGTCTAAAAGGGTATCGCTCTAGACACCTGAATTACGATTTATGTCGGGGTTAAAAATGTGGCACTTGAAGGCATGTGAGAATCAATAAATGACCTACACTTGCTTTAAAAAAGATGATCTCTTATTGTATAAGTTGTTCATATGCCATCCTAAAACCCTTAGCCAAGGTAGTTGACCAAGACATTAAAAAAAGCCTTTCTTGGATTGAGATCAAACAGATATGAAACGAACTTAGCTTTAGATTAGGATTAATGGGGCTCTCATTATTCCCATGTGTTGGAAAACACGAAAGAGTTGAGCAGCGGAAGTTTAAAAATTTTCAAAAGTTTAATCTTTGTCTTGAAATTTTCGTATCGTAACGTTGGGTATTTTAGAAACTTACAAAGTTAGAAGCTTTCTAGTGATGTCGTTACCGCCTAACGTACACCCTTCAAGCGAAATCCCTCAAATGGCCTTTGAATTAGACTCCAAATTAGAAGCCCTCCAAAGCGTATCCACACTAGTCCTAGAACACGATCAAGCGAGTGAGAATGCTAGTTCTATGGCTTGTGTTAGGCAAGGATTTACTTTGAAAACTTTTCTTTTGGATTTTCTCAAAAACTTAACACTTCGTGAGTGTTGGTCTAAAGAATAAGAGAAGCACCACCCCTAGTATAAATACTAGGTTGGTTCGAACCCTAGGAGACTTCTCCAAGTCTCTTGGAGTTTGTTTTCTTGCTCACTAATTAACTAATTTAATTATTAATTTAATTGGAAGAATAAGTTCCCAACTTGTTCTCCAAGTCTTGCAAGAATAACTTTCTCTCTCTTACAATAGGAAGTTTGACTTTTCAACTTTCTTAAAGTTAAAAGACAAGATTCAATAAATAATTTAATTCCCAATTAATTATTTATTGGGTTAAGTTTATTTAATAATAGTCTTAGCAATTAATTCAAAATTAATTAAAAAACCAAAATTAATTAATTACAATTTAATTAATCAATTCTAGAAAAGAATTCGTGTGAAATAAATCACACGAAATGGGACACTCGTGAAGCCAGTGTACATAACCCGTGAAGCCACTATACGTGACACGTGGCACCAGCCTCGTTTTATGCCCATTTTGATCAACTATTTTGATCCTTCGTTAATTATATTAACATCCTACCATAACCCTCGTATTCTAGCATTTGTGTGTGACCCTTTAGGTTCATTATTCGATTAGTAGTGACAGTAATTAATTAATTCCCTAATTAATTAATCACTTCACAGATCACACTACCATCTAGCAATGGGTGTGACCCCTAGCCGAATAACGAAATGAATCGAAGAACCTTTCAGTCAATGACAATCGGTGAAATACGATCCTCCTACAACTTCATCTTCAATCAAGAACTAAGGCATGAGAATATTCTCTAAGCCTAAATATTCTTGATCTTTAAAGTTAAGTTCGTTTCATATCCATTTCGATCTCAATCCTAGAAAACCCCATTTTCTAGATGTCTTGATCTTTTATCCACCTTGGCCAAGGGTTTAATGTTTAATGGACTACGACCAACTCAATCAGTAAGAGATCATTCTTGTTCTTAACAAGTCCTTTATCGATTCTACTAATTCTATATATGTCACTTGTGTAATCCCAACACAGGCCGTGGTTCAGGTGTCTATATGACACCCTTTTGAGCCTATATCAAAGATTACAGAGTTAGCTCATATGAGACATTACAGAATCTCAAGTCTAAGGATTAGTGAATCACGTCATTGACCTGTGAGATATTTCCTAATCTGGAAGTTTCTGGAAACTTCCTTTCCCATTTAGGAATGTTTGCACGCGGGACATCTCAGTGATGAAGTTCTTGTAACAATCACCCTTATGTATTATGAACGCATCAACGTATGCACTTATCACTCCATGAAACTGAGTGATCCTTCAAAAGGACATATCACATAAGCAAGTCTCAGCAGAGTCAAGGTCGACACTCCCACTGTCTGTCGGACTCATTGACTTGGAGAAGTTTCTAATCCTCGCCTATGGAGTTAAGAACTTGTTTCATATGCCGTTCCCATAACGACAAAGTTCTTAACGGCCTCATCGGATTAGGGGAGTTCAATACATGTAAAACAAAGTCAAACCCAAATAGACATAAATAAGCACATAAAAAAGTGATTGCCTATGAACAAAATCATTTCGTATATTATTCAAAGACTGTTTGTGATTTTACAAGGAAATAGTAAAGCAAACATCTGCTTTAAGGGCACTATTCCTAACACCATGCCCCAGATCTTCATCGAGAGATGGAATGGTAGGAGGATCATATATCACCTGAAATGTATTTTCAATTTAATTCATTGTTCGGGTAGGGGTCATACACCTGTTGTTAGACTATGGGCGTGGGATCTGTGAGCTAACTAATTAATAACTGTTTTAATTAATTAGGATCACTGCTAACTGAATAATGAACCTAGAGAGTCACACACAAATGCTAGGTCTAAAGGGTAGTGTTAAAGATCAAGTGATTGATCAAGAAGAGACCACACGTGTAAATTACACGTATGGAATGTGAGTAAGCTTTGAGCGCATAGTCTTTAATTAATTGTAGAATTAATTATAAATCCCAAATATAATTAATTGAAAAATTAATTATAAAGTGCCAATGAAATTAATTATAGAATTAATTTTAACCCATTAGAATTAATTATAGAATTAATTCTAAGCCTAATCTAGAATAAAGAAGCCCATTAGAATTAATTGTAGAATTATTGATTAGATTATTAGTTATTTATTTATGAAATAAATATTTTTTTCCTACTTTATTTATTTGAGAAATAAATGAAGGATATTATCATACATTATTTATTTTTGAAATAAATAAAATAGTATTATGTTACTTTATTTGTGAAATAAATGAGAGGATAATATCATAAAACATTTATTTATGAAATAAAATAATGGATAAAATCAAAGTTTACTTTTTATGAAATAAATAAACAAGAGATAATATCCTAAAGTATTTAGGGTAAAGATATTAATTAATAATTGAATTACTAATTATTTATCTCAATTATCTTATGACGTAAAATAAAGTTTAGAAAAGAAAATCCTCTGTCTCTCCAAGGGAAAAACATGTTTCTCATCAAATAAAAGATAGGGGAATTCTCTTTCCTCTTCAGAGTGACATTCATGAAGTGTTGTTCTTTATTACGGAGAAAACAAAAGAAAAAAGCCCTCTCAACTCTAACTTATAGAAGAGATGAAGCTTTTCTTTGGAGTTTATGAATTAATTATTTTACACATCAATTTGGATTTTGAAAGGGAGAAATTTGTTTATCTAATTATCTCGTTTTGTGTTTTTTTTAATACACAGATTTTAGTACTAGAATACTCACTAATCTGATTTGAACCTAGGACTAGTGTGGATACATTCTAGAGGTCTTCTTCTTTGGAATCTCGAAAGAAAGAATCGATCATGAAATGGGAAAATTCATTACCACATGAAGAGTGTTGAGGCCGGCTCAATACATTTCAAGAAAGCTTCTAGTAAATTAAGTTGCTCAAAAACTTTCTGTTGAATTTCAAAATAAAAATTGCAAGCCAACGATCCTTGTTGAGTACAAATTTAAATTAACGATGCTTTTCGAACTCGTTTTTCCAACATTAAAATCTAGGACAAGGGAATAAGTAGAAACCTAATAATCTCAACCTTAAAGTTAAGTTAGTTTCATATCCATTTAATTTCGATCCAAGAAACCTTTTTCTTGATCTCAATCCACCACCTTCGCGTAGGACTCTTAGGTGGAATATGAACAACTTGTGTAGGTCCATTATTGATTCTCACATGCCTCCATGTGCCACTTTTGTAACCCCAATATAAGCCTTAATTCAGCTTTCTCGGACGACATCTTTTTACATATATCTAAGATTACATAGTATGCTCACACCAGCATCAATGGAATCTCAAGTCTAAGAATAAATCAATTACATCATTGACTTGTGACATATTTCCTAATATGGAAGTTTCAACTTCTAGATGTGGAGACGACCTTTCCCATTTAGGAATCTTCTCACACGGGATACCTTAGTGTACCCATTAATCAAGAACGAGTACCCCCACATATGACGCATGCATCAACAATTCACTTTTCACCCCATAAAATAAGGTAATCCTTCTTAAGGGCGTAATCATATGAGCAAGTCTCTAGTGAGTTAATTCAACATTCTTAGGGATTCATGAACCCTCTTACCACCATGATTGGATAGAACGGGCCTTACTTGCCTGTCTATTAACTGTAGGAACAAGGTTAGATTGCTAATTGATTGATTGTATTGCTTGATTGACTGATTGATTACGTATGAAAGATTGATTGATTGATCCCCTAATTACATGATTATTAAAATTTAATCATCTTACACGAAAAGGAGTATGGATGGAGAGTTATCCCTCGTCTGGGCTCACGTAGTGACCACACCATAATTATTGAATTGAGTTGTATTGAATAGTTACAATTGCACCGTGATCATCCTGTTTACTTTCTTTACCCACTTGAGAAATATTTTATAAAACTTCATATGGAATTATGGCATGTATGAAACGTGTTTATTCTAATTGTTTTATATTATACAAGTCCCATTTTTCATATCCACTAGTAACCTGTAGACCGAATCAGGTTATTATTCAGTTCTTTTGCAGGTTTGAAATTAAGCGAAATTTGATTCTAGTCGTGAGTTTAGTTCATGACTAGATCATACACTTGAGTCAATGTTTCATGCATACTTTTATTGGTTACTGTTAGGCCTTGCAGGCCCATTATATTGTTTATGCTCAAGGCTCATAACCCATTGTTGTTGTTCGATCATGTGTGCTCTTTATTAAACTATTGTTTTTGGTTCTTACTTCTGCATGTGTTATTATTGTTGTTATGTATGTGATTATGTGATTGATTGGTATAGGGTTAGTCCCCCTAGCCAGGATATCCATGTTGTGTACGAATTGTCCATTTTGTATATGGACCTGGCTCTAGTGCGGGGGATGTGGCATCACGCGATTGGGCCGCTACAGCGGCTGACTCGTTCTTAGGAGGATTGAATGCGCTTCAGTCGGCGTGATTATATGTTAGGAATAGTGCCCTTAAAGCAGCTATTTTGCTTTACTATTTTCTTGTAAAATCACAAACAGTCTTTGAATAATAAACGAAATAATTTTGTTCATAGGCAACACTTCTTTATGTGCTATTTTATGTCTGTTTGGGTTTGACTGTCTTTTGCATGTTTTGAACTCCCCTAATCCGATGAGGCAGTTAAGAACTTTGTCTTTATGAGAACAACACATAAAACAAGTTCTTAACTCCATAGGCGAGGATTAGAAACTTCTCCAAGTCGATAAGTCCGACAGACAGTGGGAGTGCCAACCTTGACTCCGTTGAGACTTGCTTACGTGATTACATCCTTGAGAAGGATCACCCGGTTTCATGGGTTGATAAGTGCATATGATGATGCGTTCGTAATACATAAAGGTGATTGTTACAAGGACTACATCACTGAGATGTCCCGCGTGAGAACCTTCCTAAATGGGAAAGGATGTTTTCAGAAACCTCCAGATTAGGAAATATCTTACAGGTCAATGACGTGATTAATAATCCTTCGAATTGAGATTTTGTAATGTCTCATATGAGCTAACTCTGTAATATTTGATATGGACTCAAAAGGGTGTCACCTTTAGACAGCTGAATTTCGATTAATATTGGGATTACACAAGTGGTATATGTAGAGTTAGTAGAATCAATAAAGGACCTACACTTGTTGTGAACAAGAATGATCTCTTACATATTTTTTGGTCAGCCAGAAGCCAAAAAAAGGCAAACAAAGCAAACAAAACTCAAACAACACCGGCACGGTAAAGACACTCTGGTGGCGAATCCCAAACTACACAGTCGACATCAATATTATGCCCCATCTTGGCCAGCTTGTTGGCACTCTCATTCTTCTCCCGAGAGATATGGTGAATTTTAACTTCCCAAGGCTTATGGAGTAGCCAACGATAGTCATTGATAATGTTCCACCAGGGATGCTCTTCGTTAACTTCATGGGACACCCAATTCATAACAATCTCAGAATCCATCTCAACTTCGATATTGGGG
The DNA here is from genome assembly GCA_037501455.1 of Lantana camara. Classification (NCBI taxonomy): domain Eukaryota; kingdom Viridiplantae; phylum Streptophyta; class Magnoliopsida; order Lamiales; family Verbenaceae; genus Lantana; species Lantana camara. Next base: position 71,692,452 of record CM074860.1, read on the forward strand.
AATCTTCTTTCCCAAGCGATTTCTAACCCTTTACGAAGGCCAAGAAGCTCCGCAAGGTTGATCCATATGTAGCCAAGCTTCATGGAAAAACTAGTCACCCACTCCCCATTCGAGTTCCGGATTAGTCCCCCGACAGAGGCATGTTTTTTGTGCTCGAAGAAGCTACCATCCAAATTTAATTTGACCCATCCCAAATATGGAGCTTGCCATTCCATTATTTCTCTCACCTTATCATTGTTCCTCGACCTGCTCTCGAAAACTCTCAACATATCTGCAGCAAGTTTTGTGATATTATTGAAAGCTACATTGCGGGGTACAGCAACATGTTGGTATTCAAATTTGTTTCTAGACTTCCATAGTTCCCAAACAATGGCCAGTACCACCTGTTAGGAATATTGCCCTTAAAGCTGATGTAATAATCTGCTTTGTACTTTTCCTTTTGTGAATCACAGACAATCATTAATTAATAAACAAATCAAGGCAACACTTCTTTATATGCTCTTGTTTGATTGTATGATTACTTTGACTATGCATGTTTAAGAACTCCCCTAATCTTAATGACTTATAGGACAACCACTTAGGTGAAGTGGTTCATGGAACGAGCCCTAAATCACATAAGTCATGATTAGAAGTCACTCTAAGCCGATGAGTCCAAAAGACAGTGGGTATAACATCCCGACTCTTTGGTCTTCCAGGTATGACATCACGGATGTGTTAAGTGCGCATTTAATTAATTAAGTATGCAATTTTATGATTTATTTGGATATTTGAATAATCGTAATATGCCGTACATTTAAAATTTTAAATCTTTTACCCTTTTTAATTCGTTTTAATTCGTTTAACTCCGTACCCCGATTTCATGGCAACTTGCTATGTATGAAATATGTGATTTATAAACTTAATTGCATGCTCATTTTTTATTTTTGATTTCGTTTGATACGGTTCTTAAACCGTTTTAATTTTTGAGGGACTCTAGGGCCTAAAGCGTTTTAGCGCACCTTGGGTTCCGGAAGGTGTAACTTGGGCTCGGGAATTTGGATTCAAGTTTCGAAAGAGGCGCTGGACTTATAATGGAAACTGGAAGCTTTTGAACCTAGCTTTGTATTTTTGTAAGCTCGTTTGAGCCTCCTTATTTTGCCCGAAACCTGAACCTCGCGCAGATTTCCCACCTTTTAAAGTTTTGGCCATAAGTCCCTCCTTTTTTGACCAAATGATTGGGTTCTTGAGCTTAATTAACCCTAGTTAATCCCACTTTCACCCCCTTATCCTTTGATTTTTTGAACTCAGCATGTGGGAAGAGAGAGAAGCTGCAGAAATGGGAGAAAAGAGAGGGATCCCACCTCTATTCATCTTTGAAGATTTCAAGCTCGTATCTTATCTGATTCTTCTCCAATTCGAAAGGTACGAATGGATTCTTATTCTCCATCTTCTTTACTTTCTTTCAAGTCCTATTTTGCTGAATTTGATGGAGATTTGAGCATGTTATGTGCTTATACATGAATAGTAAAGGTTTTATGAATTTTTAAGGAATTCTTGTGAAATTTTTATGCAACTCTTGATATGATCTAGATAGCTTATATGTTTCATTTCTAAGCATGAAATTCATGGAAATTATCTGCTCTTTGATCCTCCATTGTTGAAAATCAATTTTAGAAGAAAATGGGCCTGATTTGCCTCCTTGCTTTTGACACGTGTGTGTGTGTGTGATGTTTTGGGAAGTTTTAGCTGCTCTTTCCACTCCCTTTTGTTACCCTTTTGCTACTGTGTTGTTTCTCTTTCATGTCTTGCTGCTGCTGCTTTGGTTGGAGGAGAAACAGGGTCTGGAAATGCATCTCTTTCGGACTGCAAGTTGCTGTCACGGCCAAGGCTTTTCTTGGTCGCGGCCGCGGCTGATTTTTTGCCAACCTTCTACCTGTTGCTGCCTCAAGTGTTGCTGGTCGTGACCACCTTTGTGCTATTTTTGGGTCGCGGCCGTGACTCTTTTTGGGGACTACTTCGAGCTGCTACGTTGTTTTGCTTCTTTATCGCTTCGTTTATGTTTTGCTTGACTTTCGTAGCTTGTTTATGATTATATATGTTATTAACTTGTAATGTATCATGTTATGTGATTTTTTATGGGTTTATTATGTGATTTCGGTGCTCATTAACATAATATATGACAAGATATGTTTGTTATGGCTTCCTACGTGCTAGTATGAAGTATTACTTCGTTTATAGGCCTTGTTTGATATTTCTTTGCTCATTTTATGATATGTATGCATTACTAACTTGTTGTATGATATGTTATATGATTCTTTGTGAGTTTATTACATGATTTCGTTAATTTTATATGAGTTATGGCTTGATATGAATTTATATGACTTAAGTGCTTCCTTGCTTGCATGCATGCGCCGTGACTTTGTTTATTGCATTGTGCGATTTTTCTTGGACTTCTTTTCGACTTGTGTGCATTATTAACTTGTTATATGATGTGTTATGTTCTTCGTGTGAAATTTATGAATTTATTTGAAGTGAAATGTGCAAGATATGAACTTATATGCTGTAAGTGTTTCTATTTGTCTAAGTGTTAAACGTATATGATTTACATATGCCTAATTTTCACTCATTTTCCAAGCGTCTCAATGGTTCATTTTGAGTTTAAGTTTGTTTTGTAATGTTTGTCTTGTTCAGAGGAGTATCCCGTTCGTGACGAGGTCGCTCCGTAGGCATCGTTTTGTTCTCTTTTGCCCGATTAGGTTAGTGTAAGGTGAGGTTAGGTTATAGTTAAACCCAAATGATATGTGCCCGATATGTATGCATGTGAGAATAAGCCTTAGGTATACATAATATGTGCGAGATATGAATATGTATGTTAAGCTACATGTTAGAATATGTTATTCAAGGTATGCTACGCGCTATGTTAGGTTCTGCTAGTAAGTATGAATATGATATGACACGTAGGGTTAAGAATATGCTACAAATATGTTAGAATTAAGATTATGCTATGAATATGAATAGGAATATTAATACAAACATGTTAGGCATATGAATATGTTAGGAATAAGGTATAAATGTGCTAGGATCTGATATATGTTAGAATTATGGATATGTTGTGAATACGAATATGCCAGGTATATGATATGTTATGAATATGATACGATTATGTTATGATTTTGAATATGAATATGATGCAAATGTGAATACGATTATGGATATGAATAAGGTATGTCTCTGGATACGATAAGACTCCGATTCTAATTCAGATTTTTGATTCCGATTATGGCTGGGGCTCGGTGATTACGGGTAAGGGAGACTCAGGACGCTAGGCATTACTCCTATTCATAATTATCATGATGTGGGGTAGGGAATCCTGAATGGACATTATCCCTATACACATTTTCCCTTTTTGTGTGAAAGTTTGTTATGTTTGATTCTGATAAGGTAGTGTGTTAAGAAATTGTTCATGAAACAGGAGTGGACTCTTAATTAATAAAATATGGTTGTTTTGGCCTTCGGCCCAACTCTTCTACTCCCTATATTTAGTATCACGTGTGAAAATGTTTTAGAATGCAAAAACCACGCCCCTGTTCATGAACTCCCCTCTGTGATATGTGTTGTGCTTTGTATACGTATGTACGCATGCGTGTGTAGCCCCTCACTCAGTTAATATGACTGACCCCTCCCTCTTTATGTTTTTAGTTTGCAGGTACCGGTCTGTTGGTTCGAGATGGGCAGATCAAGTCTGCTTTTTGTCTAGAGCATGTACGGCATTTTGTACTTTGAACCTTTATCATTTGAAGTTTGTATTTGTGAGGATTTAGCCCAGCGTGTCAAGTTGTATGTATTTTGTTCTAAGTACTGTATAATTTTAATTTATGCATATGTTTGTTTGTAAATGCTTCCGCCCTTGTTTGATTTATTTTATGCGCACTCTATCTGAGGGTCTAGACCACCTAGCTTAGGTGTTGTTTTTGTTTATCTCCCTTTCGCTAGTGCTTAGTGCGTGTACGGACTCTTCATTTGGTTACGTGTGCCGGGCTCTAGTGTGGGGATGTGGTGCCCACCGCTTGGGGTGCTACATCTTAAGTGGTATAATAGCTCCAGGTTGCTAAAACCGGAGTTCTAGTATCGTGTCTATCTACCTAGGTCATTCGGCTTAGGAATATGTGTGTTTGTTCTCATTCACTTTCACTTCAATGTGACTTATGTGCTATTAATTATGTTAATTGTTTGCCTGAACATGCACTACAACCCCCGCATGTATCGAAATTTTCTTGGAATTGTAGTTTTATTTCAGGATGTTGTCTCAACACCAACAAGTATCACCGGAAAAAGGACGAAGGAAACAAGTATTCTCGAACTACAAGAAGTTTAGAGATTTAATTTAGCATCTCCCTTAACACGGTAACTCCCGCATCGCAATATTCCCTGAGTATAGGTTAGACCTAACACCCGAGAAATACTACGGCGAACGGTTCAGATAATACTTAAATAAAGCTCAGTAAACAGTGTAGCGGAAGATAGAGATTTAAAATTTTGCAAGGAAATAAGGGTGCTAACGTGCACAAAGAACTAGTGCTATTATTATTGAAGTGACTGACATAAAGGGGAGTATAACATGATAGTGTAGTGGTGTTAGACATGAGGGTAGCCGGTAAACATACTCAGGACTATGTATTTTCAGGAACAGTTCTGACCTACTATACGTGACACCGTAATATTTCAAGATACCTTTAGTTGTCGTTCCTCTATTCCTGAAACCATGCATTTTAAAATAGGCGAGGAGTTAGTCAAAGTGATTAAGTGAAGGTGTATAATAGCTTGTAGATATACGTATATTTACATATTTATATGACCAAGAAGATCTTGATCTAAAATATTAGTAATAGGATATAGCAACTATGAAACGGTTCATAATAAATATTAAAATAGGGATCGGGATAATTTGGAATATTTGTAGAAATACGAACCGTTTGTAATAATAACTTTAATGCCCGTAAGCTAGGCCTCTTCATCTGTAACTCCTTAAATATTTGGTAAAAACAATAACGACACTGTACATGGTACCGATACTCTAATAAAACTAATATGATAATATCTCCGCTACTCTGTGGTGTCAATAGGGAATCAAACCCTAGAGACGATATAAGTAATAAGTGGGAGGAAGCTATCTCTCCCAGGGAGGTTGTCTCTCTTGTAAATCTCTTGGCGTGGAGTAACTAACCTCTAGTTAAACCACTACCAAGAGTTGGTGGCGGTCTGTGGCACCAACAATACCCTCGGCCCTATACCTTCCGGGTAATTGCTCGACACAGCTGCGTGCCGGGGCCCGTAATAATAATGATAATGTATTTTTCTTGCTTAGTCGGGAATCAGTTCTTAGTAATAATAGGACTAAAGTATGTAATATGTCCAGGGTAAGATTTTGATTCCGACATAAAAGTATTTTTCTCATAAAGAGGGATATTGTACTGTAATAATGTATATACGTAGGAAATCAAATAATAGGTAGGTTTGAAAATAGGTTTTACATAGATATATATATAGGCATGATTCCAGTTGAAAATGTTTTAACCCTCACCTAATACCGGTAGTCGTGGATTCCCTTGCAAAGTCCTAATTTCGCCTAAAAGTGTTAACTACTATAGGCTTGACTAAGTTCTCATTATTCTAATCAAGTAAGCGCATGAAACACATAATGTTCACATTTAGAAGAGTAACACGTTAGATCATATTATTCTAATCAAGTATAACACGTTAGAGAATATTCGGAAAAACCTAATTTTACCCGTTTAAGGGAATTTCTTTAATGAATTAGGTTTTATGAATTCTTTAACTAACCAAATATTTATTAATCACATTATAATCCTAATTACAAGTATTTGAAATGAAAATTAGGGTTTAACTTGACAATGTAGGTCACATTTTAGAAAACTTTTACAAAATTGCCAATTTTCGGAAAATTCGGATAAAATCCTTCTTTAAAAATTCCAAAACTTATTTTATAATTATTTTTAATTAATTTTTGAAATAATCAGAATAAATGTTGACCAAAAACTCAATATTACTATTGAAAACATTTACTATTCAAATTCTTATGAATTAAACACTTTATAACATAAAATTAAACACACACTCGCACACTATCCGACGTGCACTTGATTTGATTCAAAAATATTATGAACATGTTCTTGGACTTATTATGGTGTTCATATTAGTTCACAATTATATTTAATAGATTCTAAGTTCAAAACACATAATTAAACTTAAAATGTAGCACTTTATGTAACTTTATTCATAAAATTAATTCTAAATAAATTATTCTAAGCATGAATTTAATCAAATAAGATCATAAATATCTAAACGTATACTCAGATTATATTATTTCCTAATTCATGCATTTAATTAAATAAAATTCATAGTGTAAGCACATTGTACATAAAACTAACAATTTAGGCATATATTTCATAAAATAAATTCCTAAAGGCATAATTTAATTAATCCTAAGCATGATACAACTATATTATACTAAGAACAACATATAAAGCATGAAATAGTAAAAGAACAAGACTCATACCTTATGGAGAGAGAGAGGGAGCTCGAGAGAGAGAGGGAGAGATGTGAGATTGGTGTAGTTTTGGAAAAGAACTTGAAATGGGTATTTATATGTATGGAATTAGGACCTAAGTGGCATTTCTAATTTTTTAGGTTGGTGACTAAGATTTTAGGGTAGGTAGGTGTATAATTATAGAGTATTAAGGTGTATAGCTAGGTGTACATGTGAGGTAAGTGCTTATGTATACATAATTATATCATAAATACATCATAAATACATTAAACAAAATTAATTCTAAAATAGGTAGAAAATAATACCTACAACATTGAAGAATCTCTAGATTTTAGTTTGAAATGGGAAAATTTTCAAAATAAAGAGAATCGAAAGAGCTTTCCGATGAATATAAAAACTTAACGTTTAAACGTTTCAAGTTAAAGTATTAGAGATTTGGAATTTTGAAAAATATCATAAAATACATAAAACAAAGATAAGCTGAGATTTAATTTTTGAGAGAGTGGTCATGATTCATAAAATAATTTAAGGATTATTTTGAGTATAATATTGGATATCAAACGCTGTACGGTTTAAAAGTTAGTTTTTACTGCGGGAATAGTACTTTAGGAAAAATAGGAAAAAATTATAAAATGAGCTAGGGTTTGAATAAGGGTTTGGAAAAGGTCTTAAAATTCATAAAATAATTCAAGGATCGTTTTGGTTATAATATTGGATAGGAAAAACGTTGAATTTCGAAAATCTCTAAACTAGGGTTAAAGTAGGGTTTTTAGCCGGTTTTGGCTACTACGGGAGCTACAATGAGAATTAAGGTTTGGGAATGATACCATAATTCATAAAATTTCATAAGGATTTATTTAAACCCAATATTGGATAGGTAAAAGTGTCCTGAAAAATTTCTACATTTAGGAATGAATAGTAACCAGGGACCTAATGAGAATTTTTGACAAACAATTTTCAACGCGTATCTCAGGATAATAAAAGCAAGGATATGAGTTCGAAAAATGTAGAATCTAACTTTCTAAAGTTTCATGAGGAACATGTGAAGGTTGAGGTTCGGTGAATGAATAGTGATAGGTGTTTCATTATAAGACACGGATCAAATTTGAAACATAAAGGCACATAATTCACATAAATGCAATGCATGATGGATTGAGGCTATAAACGCTTTTCTCTTAACCCTTTACTTAACCGTGTTATCCTGATCTTGAAATTCGGGCTGTTACATTTAACTCCCCTAAGTGATTTAAAGATGATAACACCATAGCCGAAGAAGGGTTGTACTAGGTGACATGGTTTTCAGAGGTTTAACGGGGACCTCATAAGAGAAAGGGAATGACCTAGATATTGTGGTCTTGGAAGATTTGTTCGGGGCTACTCCAAGAAAAGGTGAGGTGTATCTTCCATTCAAATTCAAGGTCGAGCTTCTAAGTATTTCAAGAAAATGAAGTTGAAATTTGAAGAGTTTGGGAAGAGTTCACTTGGGAGGCTTTTATTTGAGAATTTTGATACAAGTATATCCTTCAAAATCAATGGTAAGAAAACTTCACGAGTTCTTAAATATCAAGAAATGATTGAAGAAGATGGGTGATCTTATTAACAATATCGAGTGTCAATGAAGATTGCTCTAAAGTTCGGAGTTATTTACAAAAGTGTAGAGATTAATTCCACTAGTTCTTCGAACTCCAAGAGTACATACATAATCCGAGAAGATAGGAGAGACGGTTCAAGTAGCGATGGACGAGCGACGGATAAAGTCTCACACTCCTTAGGTGGGATAAGAATCCGGTTCGAGTTCGAGTGCAAACAAGAGACTCATATTATGAGAAATCTACAAGAAATTCAAGATATGATCAATACCAAGAAGCAATGTTTTCAAAACCGGACCGGAGGGGGAACCGGTGGCCTTACTGGTTACCGGTCGGATCGGTTCGACCGGTTCAACCGTCGGTCGGACCGGTATGACGTCATAAATAAATTATTAATTTTTTTTAAATATAAATATATATTTACATAATATTATAATACTATAAATATATTTAATATTGAAATATTTAAAATTTTCCAGTTTTTTCACAAAATATTTAACAAACTTCTGTAAAATAAAAATATAATTATAGCTTTCTTTACCAATCCAGACAAAATTATTAAATTTTTTAGAAAGAAAAAGATATAATGTAGGTTGAAAAGTGGAAAAAATAAAAATATAAAATAATTCAATTTAAGTATACAATCAAAGAAAAAGGAAAAAGAAACATAAAATGACAAGGGAGAAACACGGTGGAGTGAAGGAGAAAAACAAAATCAAGAAAAATAAAACAAGTCCCAAGTCCCAACTCCCAAGAATATCTCCACTAGCCTTTTATATTCCCCAAAAGTCCAAACCTTTCACTTTTCTTCACAACTTTCTATTTTTTTCTCTTCATCTTTATCTGTTTCTTCTCCCCTCCTCCGAATACATCTGTGCAATTATTCTTACCACTCCCCTTCTCCGATTATTCACAACAGATCTAACCTCAATATTGTTTGTATTTTCTGCTGCTCGTTTCGCTACTTAGACCGAGAGGAAGAGTCGTCCGGACAGACGTCCGAACTCCGAAGAGAAAGCCAAAGGAAAAGAAAAAAGAAAAAAACAAAAAAAAAAGCTCACCTTTTCCTGAATCGGCGGTCCGGTCCGGTTTCCGGGACCAAAACCGCCGATTAATCGGGCGGTTTTTCCGGTCCTGGACTGGTCCGAACCCCACTGGTTTTATAGGGTGTACCGGACCGGACAAGGCACCGGTCACCGGTTAAACCGGTCGAACCGGGCGGTCCGGTCCGGTTTTCAAAACACTGCCAAGAAGAAGAGGAAGATTTGACTACCGAAGATCGATTCGATGCCTTCCCCATTTGGAACTAATGGATTGAAATGGAGATCTGAATCATACGGAAGAGGTTGTAGGAAGATATTGAAGGAATTCTTCAAGTATGGAGAATTTGGATACATGATGAGAGTTTGTTGAAGAACCCGAACCCGAGGTCTTCGAAATACCGTAACTCCAAGATCCCGGATCAAGTTCAAGAAGATACTTTAGAAGGTACAGAAAAATGACACCGAGCTCGACATTTTCGCCATGGTAAAAGGTACAATAAGCATTAATGGCATCTCATCTCATGCATCGTGTAATTTTGGGGTAACCCACCTCCTTGCGTTACCTACTTGCCTATTTTGTGCGTGTGCCCATAACTTGCGTGTGGCTCTCTTTCCTTCTTATTACTTATGCGTGTGATTGTTGCTGCTTCATTGTCTCGAGGGACAACTTTGAGCGTACGGGTGATCTAGCTCTACGATGAGACGAGGGTCGTGTTTTCTACCGAGCTTCTAAGGCGGATCGACAACCGTGAGAAGGTGCGAGTGGTGGAAATAGAATACGCCATTCGTGTAACTCCGAGCTCTTGAGTTATCTTGAAATGAACCAAACGGTGAGTGATGGATCTCGTTTAGACCCTCTCATCATGCGAGACAAATCGAGCTGCTCCTAGCCGGAACCAAGTTGGTGAAGGATTCTCCATCAACACTTTGAAGAAATCAAACCCCTTGTGCTAGAAAACCTTTCCGGGCTAATCCTTGTCCGGACGTCATGAACCTCGAACATGGGATGAATACAGGAAGTCGCTCTTGCTAGAAACTCGAGCGGAGAGGACTTGAGGATAGGTCCTTTTTAAGGGGGAGAGTTTTTAACATCCCGACTCTTTGGCCTTCCAGGTATGACGTTACGAGTGTGCTAAGTGAACATTTAATTAATTAATTATGAAAATATATGTTTTATTTGAATATTTGAATAATTGTAATATGTCTTATGTTTAAAATTTTAAACGTTTACCCTTTTTAATTAGTTTTAATTTGTTTAACCCGGTTTTCAACCCCGATTTTCATGAAAACTTGGTATGCATGAAATATGTGATTTATGAACTTAATTGCATGCTCATTTTTAGTTTTTGAGTTCGTTTGATACGGTTCTTAAACCGTTTTAATTTTTGAGGGACTCGAGGGCCTAACGCGTTTTAGCGCACCTTGGGTTCCGAAAGGCGTAACTTGGGCTCGGGAATTCGGATTCGAATTCTAGAAAAGGCGCTGGACTTGTAACAGAAATTGGAAGCTTTCGAACCTATCTTCATATTTTTCTAAGCCCGGTTGAGCCTCCGTATTTTGCCCGACACCTGAACCTCGCGTAGATTTGCCACCTTTTATGGTTTTGGCCATAACTCCCTCGTTTCTTAACCAAATAACTTGATTCTTGAACCTAATTAACCCTAGTTCATCCCACTTTCACCCCCTTAACCCCTCATTTTTCGAACTCAGCATGTGGGAAGAGACAAAAGTTGCAAAAATGGGAGAAAAGAGAGGGAACCTACCACTATTCATCTTTGAAGATTTCAAGCTCGTATCTTCTCCGATTCTTCTCCAATTCAAAAGCTATGAATGCATTCTTGTTCTCCATCTTCTTGCCTTTCTTTTAAGTCCTATTTTTCTGAATTTGATGGAGATTTGAGCATGCTATGTGCTTCTACATGAATAGTAAAGGTTTTATGATTTTTTAATGAATTCTTGTGAAATTTTGATGCAACTCTTGATATGAAGCCATTTATGTGATCTAGATAGCTTATATGTTTCATTTCTAAGCATGAAATTTGTGGAAATTATCTGCTCTTTGATCCTCCATTGTTGAAAATGAATTTTTGAAGAAAATGGGCCTGATTTGCCTCCTTGCTTTTGACACGTGTGTGTGTGTGTGTGATGTTTTGGGAAGTTTTAGCTACTCTTTTCATTCCCTTTTGTTACCCCTTTGCTTCTGTGTTGTTGCTCTTCCATGTCTTGCTGTTGCTGCTTTGGTTGGAGGAAAAACAGCGGCTGGAAATGCATCTCTTTCGGACTGCAAGTCGCGGTCGTGGCCAAGGCTTTTCTTGGTCGCGACCGTGGCTTATTTTGGGCCAATCTCCGACCTTTGCTGCCTCAAGTGATGGGTCGCGGCCGTGACCCTTTATGGGGACTACTTCGAGCTGCTGCATTTATTTGCTTCTTTGTCACTTCGTTTATGTTTTTCTTGACTTTCTTAGCTTGTTTATGATTAATATATGTTATTAACTTGTAATATATCATGTTATGTGCTTTGTTATGGGTTTATTATGTGATTTCGGTGCTCATTAACATAATATATGACAAGATATGTTTGTTATGATAGGCCTTGTTTAATATTTCTTTGCTCATTTTATGATATGTATGCATTACTAACTTCTTGTATGATATGTTACATGACTCTTTGTGACTTTATTATGTGATTTCGTTGATTTTATATAAGTTATGGCTTGATATGAATTTATATGACTTAAGTGCTTCCTTGCTTGCATGCATGCGTCGTGACTTCGTTTATTGCATAGTGCGATTTTTCTTGGCCTTCTTTTTGACTTGTCTGCATTGTTAACTTGTTATATGATGTGTTATGTTCATCGTGTGCAATTTAAGAATTTATTTGAAGTGAAATGTGCAAGATATGAACTTATATGCTCTAAGTGTTTCTTTTTATCTAAGTGTTAAACGTATATGTTTTGCATATGTATCATTTGCACTCATACGCATTTGCCGAGCATCTCAATGGTTCATTTTGAGTCTAAGTGTGTTTTGTAATGTTTATCTTGTTCAGAGGAGTATCCTGTTGATGACGAGGTCGCTCCATAGGCGTCTGTTTGTTTTCTTTTACCCTGTTCGTCGGTGTAAGGTGAGGTTAGGTTATAGTTAAACCCTAATGATATGTGCCCGATATGTATGCATGTGAATATAAGCCTTATGTATACGTAATATGTGCGAGATATGAATATGTATGTTAAGCTACATGTTAGATTATGTTATGCTAGGTATGCTACGCGTTATGTTAGGTCCTGCTAGTAAGTATGAATATGATATGACAAGTAGGGTTAAGAATATGCTACGAATATGCTAGAATTAAGATTATACTATGAATGTGAATAGGAATATGAATACGAACATTTTAGGGATACGAATATGTTAGGAATAAGGTATGAATATGCTAGGATCTGATATATGTTAGAATTATGGATATGTTATGAATACGAATATGCCATGTGTATGATACATTATGAATATGATACAATTATGTTGTGATTTTGAATATGAATATGATGCGGATATGAATACGATTATGGATATGAATAAGGTATGTCTCTGGATACGGTAAGACTCCGATTCTAATTCTGATTTTTTATTCTGATTATGGCTGGGGCTCGATAATTATGGGTAAGGGAGACTCAGTATGCTGGGCATTACTCCTATACATAATTATCGTGATGTGGGGTAGGGAATCATGAATGGACATTATCCCTATACACATTTCCCCTTTTTGTGTGAAAGTTTGTTATGTTTGATTCCGATAAGTTAGCGTGTTAAGAAATTGTTCATGAAATGGGAGTGGACTCTTAATTAATAAAATATGGTTGTTTTGGCCTTCAGCCCAACTCTTCTACTCCTTATATTTAGTATCAAGTGTGAAAACGTTTTAGATTAAAAAAACCATGCCCCGGTTCATGAACTCCCCTCTATGATAGGTGTTGTACTCTGTATACGTATGTACGCGTGCATGTCTAGCCCCTCACTTAGTCAGTAAGACTGACCTCTCCCTCTTTATGTTTTTAGTTTGCAGGTACCGATCTGTTGGTTTGAGTTAGGCGGTTTGCTGTCTTTTGAGTCCTGGTTGGGTTGATCGAGTCTGCTTTTTGTCTAGAGCATGTACTGCATTTTGTACTTTGAACCTTTGTAATTCGAAGTTTGTATTTGTTAAGTTTTAGCCCGGCGTGTCAAGTTTGTATGTAGTTTGTTCTAAGTACCGTATAATTTTAATTTATGCCAACATTTGTTTGTAAATTCTTTCGCCCTTGTTTGATTTATTTTATGTACACTTTGTCTGAGGGTCTAGATCTCCTAGCTTTGGTGTTGCTTTTGTTTGTCTCTCGTTTGCTAGTGCTAGGTGCATGTACGGACTCTTCATTTCGTTACGCGTGTCGGGCTCTAGTGCTGGGATATGGTGCCTACCGCTTGGGGTGCTACAGTGGTGTTGAGTGTGAAATTTGCATGAATCTTAGCGGTAATTGGAGTATATTGTTGTGTTGTTTGATGCGTTTATGTGTTTATTTTGCTCGATTTAGGTAATTGTTGAGTTGGAGATGAGAAACGGCGTTCCAAGGCAAATTCACGTGTTTTTGGAGGAAAAATGAGTAACCCCCTTACCCCTTGGAAGAACAAAAAGGCCCCGTTAACAGATACAAGAGCAGCGCTTTTGGCGAATCAGAGGGGTATCGTCGTTAACCCTGGGTAGAAGGAAAGTAACGCCTGTTACCTAGGGCGGCGATTTCAAGGCGTTATTGCGATTTCAAGGCAGTAACGGGCGTTAACAAGAAGTGCACATAGATAGGTAACGCCCGTTACCTAGGGCGGCGAGATAGAATTTAGGGTTGCTATTTAAGTGCGTTTGGAGTCTTTTTGAGGGAGTTCCTCTTCTGTTCATGACCTACCCTGAAGAGAGAAGTTCTGGAGTTTTGAAGAATTGTTCAAAGAAATTCGAAAAGACGAAAGGATCGAGTTCTTTAACAATTTCGGTTTTTCTGTTTATTTACTGCTTTAATTATCAAACTAATTCCTTTGAGTTTAAGTTTAACTAGTATTATGCTAGATTCGTTTTTCCAGATTTTTACTGAATGTTTATGAGTTTGTTTTTGAGACTTTGTCTTGATTTGATGAACATGAATTCCTTTAATGCAATTTACTTTAGTTTTATAAGTTTTGCTTTAATTAGGAGTAGCTAAACCCCTAGGGCTAGGAGAGTGATGATGAATGTATGATATATGTTTGATATGATGCTTGAATGACTTGTGCTAATTCTTAGTATGAAAACTGGTTTGAATTGAATTGTGAAGGCCTGATCATCCTTAGCATAATGTAGAATTACTTGAGAATCTAGAGGTTAATAGTAATTGAGAAGGTTTTCATAACTAGTAGATTGTATGAATGCAAAGAGATTTGGTTCTGGTCTATACAACATTAAATCCTATTCCATGCCAAGCCGCTAGAATAGGAATTGCACTAGTCTTGGTTTTGTTGGTTTAATTAATACATTGATGATTGCGAGAGCAACATTGAGCTTAATTAAATACACTGTTATATCTTGAGAGAGGATAATTCATATATAAGTGACTGGGTTGTAGAATTGCACTTGTCAAACAAGTATTTTATTGAATCATAAATGCATAAGTCATTGCTTCCCCTGCCTATTTAGTCTACTGAGTTTAATCCGTGTTTAAGTGTGCTATTTGTGTTTTCTTAAGAGTTAATTACTTCAATTTTATTCTAGTAGATAGAAATAACAACTTGAATTCGTTCGGTCTTTAGATTAGAAATAAGATATTGGGTAGTGATTGATTTCCCTTCCCTGTGGATACGATCCTATTGTGCTACGCGTATATTAAGTGTACACTTGCATGATTGGTTTTAACTTAGTGAATCTAAACCACAACAAGTGGGAGTGTCGATTTGACTCGTTCGAGGATTGCTCGTGTGATCACGCCCTTAAGAAGGACCACCTTGTTTCATGGGTTACACAGTGTATGTTTGATACGTGCTTGATACATGGGGTGCTTACTTATTCTAAGTAGGTACACTGGGTGTCCCATGTGAAAAGATTCCCAAATGGGAAAGGAAGTTTCTATTTCATATTAGGAAATATCTCACAAGTCATTTATGTGATTCAGTAGTCCTTAGACTTGAGATTCCATTGATGCTTTGTGAGCTAACTCTGTAGTCTTAGGTATAAGCTTTAAAGGATCTCGCCCGAGATAGCTGATTCAAGGCTTATGCTGGGGCTGCACAAGTGGCACAGGGAAGCATATGAGAATCAATAAAGGAGGACTTACACTTGCATGAGCAAGTTGATCTCTTATTGTGTAAGTCATTCATATGCCATCAAGGAGACCTTGGCCAAGGCAGTAGATCGAGATCAAGAAATGGGTTTCTTGGATCGAGATCAATTTCTTGATCTCGAGATCAAATGGATATGACTTAACTTTAAGATCAAGATTATTAGGGTTCTAGTTATTCCCTTACCCTAGATCTTGATTAAGAGATAGGATATAGGAGGACCTTATTTCATATATGTCAATGACTTAAAGGTTCTTTCGAATTAAGATATTCTTATTCAGCTAAAGGTCACACACCTGTTGCTAGACTATGGTAGTGTGAACCGTAGACTAATTAATTAATAAGGTATTAATTAATTGGGGTCACTGCTAATTGAATTAAGAACCTAGAGGGTCACACACAAATGCCCAATCACGAGGGTTAAGGTTTGAATCGATTAAACGAGTTGATCGAACCAACGAAACGTTGGAAAGGGACACACGTGTCAAGCACATTTGGGATACGTGTCTGTGATAGACTAAATAATTAATATTGATTAATTATTTAATGAACTTTAATTTAATTATGAGTTATCATTATTAAAGTTATAATTTGGAGATATTAAGTCTAATAAATAATTAATTATGAATTAATTAATTATTAACATCAAGCTATTTATTGTGAATAAATAAATAAATAAATAAAATATCTAAAGGAGTTAGATGTTATTTCTTGCAAGTTAAGTTGGTCAAAAGGAGACTTTTGGTCAAAGTAGAGCATCTTTCTTTCCAAGCAAGAAATCGTTAGCTAGAAGTTTAGGAATCCTATTCCCACAAGGAAGAGGGGTTCGAACCCCTCGAGCTATAAATACATTGGGTTCGAACCCCATAATAATTGATAGAAAATCTCTTTCTCCAAATTATATCACACAAATCCTAAATAGCTACACTAAATATAGAACTAGCATCCTCCCTGTTTATATCGTGATCGAGGTTGGTGTGGATTATTAGTCTAGAGGGCTTCTAACGTGGAGTCTTGAAAGATTCGAAAGGAGCTCATGGGACTTGTCCCTTGAAGCGCATTTGAGGGCGGCTCATAACGTGTCAAGAAAGCGTCGATCTAAGTAAGTTCTTGAATCCCTACGAATCGGGAATAGGAATTACAAGTCTAGATCTTGCTTTTGGGAATTTTTTTTAAATTCTACTCCGTTATCTTTTCGTTTTTTCCCAATACCACCATCTACCATGGCAATCTGGAATCCAAGTTATCCTTGTAGTCTATGTGAAGAAGAGCTTCCATCCATCCTTCTCGCCTCCCTTGTCGGATCTTTGTATAAGTGGCCTATCAGACGCAGAGTTCCCACATCCTTTCCACAGTGGGACACTCTCTCAGCAAGTGTAGAATATGTTCCCTTTCACTTTTGCACCTATTACAACGAGCTGAAGCGCCAAATTTTCGATCGAATTTTAACGCGTTAGTCAGCAGACTGTTATGTTTAACTAACCAAAGAAACACACGGATTTTCTCTGGATACGGAACCTGCCAAAGTTTCTACCAAGCCCCGTCCCTGACCGTCTCGTTCAGCAACAACATCTGGTAAGCCGACTGTATTGTGAATCTTCTCGTGCTAGTACCGGTCTAAATCAGTTTATCTTCCTCTTCTCCAACTAGTATTGGCATCGATTGAATCTCCTTCACAATTTGATCTAGAATCCTAGTCTTCAAACCATTGCAATCCCATTGTTTTCCCGCATTAATGATATCACTCACAACCTTATCCTCATCCTCAGAGTCGATTGCCCTTCTAATCAATCCCTCAAAGAATCCTTCAAAAACCATCTGCCATCCCATAAGCATATGTTATCCCCTCGGCTGACGCACCATTGGCAAAAAGGCTCCAGCTCTTTGATAATTTTGCTTAGCCCTTTCCAAGCTTTAGAGGCTGTGGCTTTCGGTTGATGATCTAGAATGTCATCTCTACTAAGATAATTTTCACGAAGAACACGACTCCACAAATTGTTATATCCCCGAATTAATCTCTACCCTGTCTTAGCAAGAAGTGCGATGTTCATTTTCCTAGTTTCTTTGATACCAAGCCCACCATCCTCCTTTCGTTTCATAAATGTGTCCCATTTGATCAAATGAGTTCACCGGTTAGACGTGTCCACCGCCCAAAGAAAGCTCTGGTTCATTTGAACAAGTTTCTCACAAACATATTTAGGAAGCCAGTTCGTGTGCATTTAGTATACGGGGATTGCGTTCGTAACCAATTTTATAAGGGTTACCCTCCCCACAAGATTTTTATCCTGATAACCTAGCTTCAACCCTTTCCAACACCCTACCAAAGACATCTCGCTGATTCCAGCCAAAGTTCATTTTAACATCCAAATACCTTCCAAGGTTCTCTATACTAAGATATCTAGAATATTACTTATCTCTTGCTGAGATGCCAAAGGAATAACATTGCCAAATAATACCTGAGATTTGTCATGATTAAGATACAAGCCCGAGCCCTTGCAGAAAGTATGGATAACCTGTTTATTACAAATGGCATCGGTGACCGTCGCCTTAGCGCCAAGAATGATGTCGTTTGCGAATAGGAGATGAGAGATTTCTACCTCGTTATCGCTTCTTCAATAAGATATGTTAGACGCTCCATACATAGAACAAATAGGTATGGGGATAGCGGGTCGCCTTGACGGATTCCACACGAAGGTCCAATACTCTCCGTCGGTGCCCCACTCTAAAGAATTTCCGGTTTAATACCTTCCACGACATTCATGATGAGTTTAATGATTTTATAAGGAAAACTAAAGAATTCCAGTGTTCCCCTCAAGAAACCCATCGTATTTTATCATAAGATTTTTCCAAATCAAGCTTTAAAACCATACCTCTGCATTGATCCTTCGACTGATGTAACGTGTGTAGGACATCTTGAAGTATGAGAATATTATCATGTGTGCTCCTTCCTAGTATAAAACTATTCTGATTTGCGCTCACAATCTTTGAGACAATAGGCTTGATTTAGAATACAAGCAGTTTCGTCAAGATTTTTAGCAATATATTGCATAGGGCGATAGGTTAAAAATGGCTCATCTTCTCGGGCTGCTGGATCTTAGGAATGAGACAGATAAAAGTATGTCCTAAACCCTCCAGCAACGTCCACTGACTCAAGCATCGATTGACAAAATCCACCACCAAGGGTCCCACGATGTCCCAATACTTTTGATAGAAGAAGGGCTGGAAACCATCGAGTCTCGGGGCTTTGTACGAGCTCATCAAATTCACCACGAATTGTACCTCTGCATGAGAAGCTGGCTGTGCGATGGGATTTCCCCATTGTGTAGTAATGGTTCACTGCATGGTGCTTCTCGATAATTGAATCCTATCTTCATTATCTGTAACAGCCCGAAAACCATCCTGTTGATATTGTCCGCTTTGCTATCCATAAGTCGACATAGTCTCACGGTTTTGTTCTTCCCGGTGGAATTTAAGCCAAAGGCGCCCACCCAGGAAAAGGCCTCTACAGGGAAGAGGTATCCACCCCCTTATAAGGAAGACTTAGTTCTCCTCTTCCTCTAATATGAGACATTACATCCATCCCCCATGGGAGCCCAGCGTCCTCGCTGGCACACCGGCCCGGGCCCCAGCTCTGATACCATTTGTAACAGCACGAAAACCCGCCTGTAGATATTGTTCGCTTTGCTATCCATAAGTCGGCATAGCCTCACGGTTTTGTTCTTCCCGGTGGAATTTAAGCCAAAGGCCCCCACCCAGGAAAAGGCCTCTACAGGGAAGAGGTATCCACCCCCTTATAAGGAAGGCTTAGTTCTCCTCTTCCTCCGATGTGGGACATTACATTATCTCCCACATGAAAAACCCCAGAGAAGAATTTTCTAGCATGCTTCCTTAAACGTTCCTCGTTCGTTTCCCATTCATCATCCACCTTCAAAGCATTGATGCGATTTCTCCTTCTACACGTGATGGTGGAGATATGGAAGAAGCGGGTATTCCTATCTCTGAAATGGAGCCAGTTTATACGAGATTTTTTATACCAAACGATTTTCTCTTCTCGGAGGATATCGTTGAATTCCTGTACCAAATTTTTTTCCAACTCCACCAAGCGAGGGTGAAGGATATTGCAGGGTATCTTCTGGATACCATTGATATGTGCTTTTAGTAATCTTTTTTTTTCAAAAAACATTTCCAAAGGTACTTCGACTCCAGGCACGCAAATTATTGGGTAGCTTCGCCAAATTATCCATTATATGTTGCTCGCCATTCCAGGTATCCGAAATAAGTTTTTGACAACCCGGGTGTTCATCACAAACCACCTCGAAATGAAAGGGACGATTACTAGGCGGTCGGGTTACCCCAAATGAGAAGGTCATTAGGGGATTGTGATCCGAATGTGTGCGTGGAAGAACCAAATCTGCCTCCTCTGGAAATTGCAACCTCCATTCAGGGTTCACAAGAACCCTATCTAATCTTTCTTCCATAATTTCGCCACCACGAACCATTCCTCTCCAGGTGAAACGTGGACCAAAGGCTGTCAATGTGATCTTTAAAGTCTATACACCTATTCCAGTTGACATCCCAGACTCCCTGCTTCTCAGTTGGCCCTAGGATATCATTAAAATCTCCTGTTAGCAGCCACGGGCGATTCCACTCGGCTCCAAAATGTTTGAGTTCCCGCCAAAGCTCCTCCCGCCTAGTAAGAATAGGGCTAGCATAGACTCCTGAGCAGAGCCATTCCGAATTGCTTCACAGGCCGATGATAGCGTGTATTACTTGATGTGAAACTTGGAGTATCTCAGCCTGTATGTTGTTGTTGTCCCAAATGAGCAAAATTCCCCCCTCCTGGCTATTCATCGGTGCTTTACAAGAGTTGGGGTATCCCAGGCTCACTACTATTCACTCTGCTCTTGCTTCATCAACTTTAGTCTCCAGAAGGAAGACTATATCTGGCTGATTTTCCCGTGTGATGTCCAGAAAGTTACTCCTGAACTCTGCTTTTCCTGTTCCTGTACAATTACATGATAAAATCTTCATGGGATTGATAAGAAGAGAAAGAATCATCACCGGGTCCCTAATCCAGGTCCCTGACACTTCCATTAGGATCTGCTGCCATAGCAGTGTTGTCAACAAGCATTGTCTCGTCATCTCTTGATTTAGTTTGTCCAAAGATATTGAACTCAATCGACGAGCCGGGTTCTCATGCGAATTGACTTCTACCTTCACTGATAGTTTCCAGATGAGTGGGTCACCGTCATTACTTGGATAAAATCTAGGTTCAAATCATTTTTGTTCGTTATCCCCGCTTCCTCTAGATACTCTTCTATCATGTCGACTTCCACCATCTCCACTTCCGAATCTGAAAGGTCCATCTGTTTCAGCTAACGGAATCTTTCTTTCCTCATAAGGTTTTTCTCTGTCGTTTAGTTTTGAGACTAGATTTCGAATTTTGAGTTTTGATTTGGCCAAAACTCCTTGTGGTTTGGGGATTGTTGGTTCGGGAGTAATAAGTTGTTTACTTCCCATTTTCTCAGATTTCTTTTTCACGTACTTGTTTTCCAAAGTAGAGTTCACCTATTTCTGGACTTTGGTTGTGTTGCTAATCACATTGTTTTTCTCTAGTCCCGCTTTTGAGGACTCCCCTACTATATTACTTCTCACCATAGACGTAGATCTCGGTATTTCTTTAGCATGGAAGTCAGTCTCGTTTAAAAGTAAATCAAATTTATTCTTGTGATTTGGGTTTCTGTTATCCTGCCTCCCGGGTTTGCCGTCTCCGTCACTTGTCTTCGTCGACCTCCTGTTTGTTGCTAGCATCCACGGCCCATACCCCGGTAATTGATCTTCCTCACCGATTAGAACCTGCCCCTTTTCCTTCCTTGTAGTGTTTTCTTCAAAGGGGATGTCTTCTTTGCTTTGCCTGCATCACGACAGTCACTCTTGCGGTGCCCCACCCTTCCACAAGTATAGCATATGGATGGTAGCTTTTCATACACCACTGGAAGAAGCCTGCCATCAACCTCCACACCCCATCGAAGCGGTTTGTCTAGATCAATTTGCACGCAGACTCTCCAAATCTCCCTTTCTCCCTGTAATACGTTCTCTTGTCGATTTTAATCGGTACACCTAAACTTGCCGCCTTATGATATAACATGGCTTCATGGTAATATTCCACAGATAATTCTAGTACCCGCACCCATGTAATGGCGGTCCTCACCTTGTCCTTGCAAGCTTGGAATTTTGGTTGCCATTTGTGCACAACCAAATAATATCCCGCAATCACCCAAGAGCCTTCAGTGAAAATAAAAGTAGCTTTATCCTTGTCGTGAAGTTTGAGGATATAACAGCTATGACCCAAATCAATGAGTTAATAAGCACCCTATAACTTCCACATGCTGTTGATCCTCGCAGAAAAGAGTTTCGAATTTACCGCCCTTTCCAGAATTTTCAAGATTAAAGAATCTTTCCACAGTTCTTGCAATGCTTTTCGATAGTCGTCGTTGATAATAACCCTGGGATAAGGGAACTTTTTAGTCGGTTCCACCACCTTGATCTTATCGTTATCAAGCATGGTGGAGGCTTCAAATTTTTTATCTGCATCTTCCTTCTTGCCTATCAGAGAAGTCAGATAGGACTTTGATTGTGTAGTATCGCTGCTCTCTCTTCGCCTTGCGTGTTGTCATCAACGTCCAGCCCGGCATCGGAGGTAGTTCGGATTTTTTTCTTATTCCGCCATAGTTGATTGGACTCTTCCGAAGATATCGGAGGAAAAATCATTTCTGCTGATTAATTTGTTCGTAGTCCATTAAATATTAAAAACTTGGCCAAGGTGGATAAAAGATCAAGACATCAAGAAAATGGGGTTTTCTTAGATTGAGGTCTAAATGGATATGAAATGAACTTAACTTTAAAGATCAAGAATAACAAGGCTCTAAGTTTATTCCCATGCCTTAGTGTCTTGATTGAGAGATGGAGTTCTAGAAGGATCGTATTTCACTGATTGTCATTGGTTGAAAGGTACTTCAATTCATTTTGTTATTCGGCTAGGGTTCACACACCCATTGCTAGATTACAGTAGTGTGATTTGTGAACTAATTAATTAAATATGAGAATTAATTAATTAGTGTCACTGCTAATCGAATAATGAACCTAAAGGGTCACACACAAATGCCAGATCAAGAGGGTTTTGGTAGGAAGTTAATTGGATTAACGAAATGATTGAGGTGTTGATCAAATAGGGCCACATGTGTGTGGGCCCCATATCATGCGTCTCGCATGTGCGACACATGTGGCACAAGCCACACGTGTGAAAGCTTTTATTTAATTAATTTTTGGGCTTTTAATTAATTATGAATTAATTGTTAAGTCCAAACTCAAAATAATTACCCAATAAATATTTAATTATGAATTAAATTATTTATTGAATTTGATATTTAATTTTATGTTAGATAAAGTTGAATAGTCAAATCCTAAAGTAGGAAAGAGATTTGTTGAGATGTCTAGGAGAATAACATAAGATCTTATTTCAAAGAAAAGATATTAATTAATTAGTGAATTATTGAGCAAGAAACCAAAGCCCACTTGACTTAGGAAGCCTTAAGGGTTCGAACCCCTATAGTATAAATATAAGGGGTGGGACTCGTTCTAGGGTTAGACAAACGTTCTTGAAGTGTTAATTATTTTGAGAAAAATCAAAATAAAAGTTTACACAAAATTTCCTAGCCAAAACACAAGCCACAGAACTAGCATTCTCAAGAGCTTGATCAGGATCTAGGACTGGTGTGGATTTTGGAGGATTGCCTACTTTTGGTTCTATTCGAGAACCGTTCGAAGGACATTCCACTTGAAGTGTGTTTGATAGACGAGATCAAACATCACTGAAAAAGCTTCAATTAACCGTAAGTTACTTGAAACTCTCTTTATTTTGAAACGAACATTGCAAGAACACAATCCCTTTTGGAATTTTTTTTTTTTAAATTCCGCTGTTTCAATTCTGTGTTTTCCAACATCATCTTCTCCGATGCTCACGGAAAGATCCGACTGTATGCTAGCAGGAGAATATTCAGTACATAATCTGTGCTTAATTCTATTAAACACAAAACACTTTTTTTTTGGGGGGGGTTGAATTGTTTGGGCCAAAAATAATTTTCAATTAATTAATTTAGAGGCCCAAAATTATTTTAAATGTCTACGTGGACAAGTGGGGCCATGCTAATTAGGGTGCCATTTTTTGTAAGAAGCCACATAGGCGAGACCGAGTCAGAGTAAAAAAAAAATGATCTTTATTGGAGTTATCTTGTTTATTTTTAGGATAATTATAATTATTTTGGTGATAATTATTTCGGGAGATTTGGCCATGATATGACCAAATCCCCAAGTCAGCTTATAAGGGAAGGAGATAACGCAAATCTTCTCCCTTCTCGTGGAGCACAACTTCTAAGCTCTTGGATAAGAAAGGCCAAGATTCTCTCTCGGCCACCTGGGGTCGAGGAGATCTCCTTTGGCCGAAAGAAAACCTTCAACGAGTTCAGATATGACAATCAAGGAGAGTTCGTTAGGGTTAGAATTTAAGGATTTCTTGGAGGACAAGACGAGCATGCGACTATAAATTTCCCACACATTGTATCATTTTATGCAATCATATTTTATTCAAGCGCTCTTTTTTTCTTGCATTCAGTAGGTTCACGTTATTGTAGACCCGAGAGGAATTTCTGATCTCCCACGAATTGTATTTTTTTGTTAAGTCCTTTTTTCACAAACAGGTCGTAACCTGCAAGCTGATAGAAATCAACCTTTTCAATTCTTTTTCTTTTTCATTCCACGTTGTGTACGATTTTCTCAAAATCATGCTGCCACGCTCCTTCAACCACACCTCACTTCGAGCCAAAGAATACCGCGCTGTGACGTCCCGATATTTCGGCCGTACAGGTATGACGTAAGTGTTTACCAAATTACGCGAAATAATTAATTATACGTGTTTTATGTATTTAATTTATATTTTAATTATATTAAATGTTAATTATTTTATTTAATGTTATTAATATTAAATATATTTACATAATATAAATATATATATATATATATATATATATATATATATTATTTGTGTGCGTGTGCATGAATATAATTATGCATGCATTTCATATTTATAAATTATATATGCATGCATGTATTATAAATTATATATATATACGTATGTGATGTCATATTATTTGTTAATATTATGAATGTTATTGTTACTTCGCGTATGAGTGACATTTATGTGCTTCGTTTCTATTTGAATTGATACCGGAATTTCGTACGAATTTAATATGTTGAACTTATACGTGTCTTGTATATGAACATTTGTTCATTTCGTATTTTTGGGTTCATTTGCATGTGTTTCGGATTTAATTTGAATTTTAGAATCCAAGTCGGGGGCTAACGAGCACTTAGCGCACCCTTGGTTCCGTATTTTATATCTTGAGCTCGGGAACTCGGATTTGAGTTCCGTCAACTTCGCTGAACTCGTAACGAAAATTCGAGTTTATTAAACTTAGCCTTATATTTTTCTAACGTCATTTGAACCTCCGAAATTCAACCGAAAAACAAAAAGGCGACGGAACTGACCTTGTTGCACTAAAATGACCATAACTCATTCATTTGTTGACCAAATTAACCATGGTTTGAGGCTATGGAACCCTAACTCAACCACCTAACCTGATATCCCATGCCCTAACCGAACCAACCCTCACACGAATCACAAATCTCAGCCAAAGTTACTGCTTTCCAGTTCTCTCCCGTAACCTTGCTTTCCTTGGAGATTTTGGAGCTCAAATCTCATCCAATCTTCATCCAATCAACAAGGTAAGCTTAGGGTTGTATTATATGTTCATTCCTGATCATTTTCATCCTTTCATCCCCAAATTTGAGCATGGTTTCGTGGGTTTTTGATTGATTTTCGAAAATAGTAGGTTTTGAGTAATTTTGTTGATCTCATTCAATTCTTGATGGTTTTGATTGATTCCAAGCTTGAAAATGATTGTTTTGACATCCTCTTCTCATTTATGATCATTAATTTCATGGTGGTTGATGTATTAATGAGATATCATTTATGGCACTTTGGGAGATTTTCATGAAATGTCACGTATGACAGGTTTTCTTGGTTGAGCTCTTTTGGAACTGAATTATATGTTGAATTTGTGTTGCTTGGCTGTGTATTTGATAGCCTAATTGACCTGAACTTATTAAGATTACTTGAGATCATTTCATGCCCTGTTTTCGCGTGAGTGATGCCCTGTTTTTGGCCTAAAAGTTGCTGTCAAACTGCTGCGTTGATCCTTGTTCGTTGATGTCAGTTTTGGGGGTTGTTTTGAGCTGAATTCTTGCTGCATTTCATGCCATTTATTGCTGCATATATTGCCTAATTGTTGCTTGAGATGTTGCTGCGTTGTAAGCTGGAAAAAACAGGGGATAGTCTGCGTATTTGCTGCTGCTTTGTGAAGGTCGCGCCCGCGACCTGATTTACTTGTATTTAGAGTCGCGCCCGCGACTCATATTTAAGCTGCTCACGTATTCTGGTAATTTGGAAGGAAAATATGCTGAAAAATAGGGTAGCGGCCGCTACCATTTCATGAAGAAAATAGGTCGCAGCCGCGACCCCTGCGTGAGCTACAAAAATTTCAGTTTTCAAACTGTTATGCATGGTTTTTAATTTGCTTCCTAATTCCTTCTTGCATGCATGGCTTTGATTATATATATGTAAGTATATGGTTACATGCATTGAAATTGGTTGATGCATGAAATTGCATGCATATTAATTTTCTTTTGCATGCATGAATGTGGTTGTTGTTGTTGGATAGAAATATTACTGTATGCATGTTATTTTTGCATGCATGAGCTACGTATGTATGTAGTATATATATATATATATATATATATATATATATATAATATAATATAGTATATGTATGTATATTTATTATATATTTATATATGTTTATTAAATATTAATTGTCATTTGATTTAATTGAATTATAAAATTTAATTGTTACCTATTTCATGTTTTATTTAATTTTCGATATTTAATTGTTTAACTTCTAATTGTAAATGCGATTGAATGTGTTTAATTATTTATGTTCTAAATTTAAATGTGATTTAACTTGTATTAGGATTATATTTGAATTTCTTGAATTAATTTGATTGAAAGTGTGGAATTATGAAAGTGAATGAAAGTGAATGACTTGATTATATGATTTAAATGTATTAATAGTGCACATGAACATTTTCATAACATAATCTTACCTTTTATATCTTTATATCATGATCATTGCATTGTCGAGCGTCTTATTTGGTCATATTGAGTCTCACTTCACTTTTCTTGCACAGATTTTGATTCAGTTGGAGACGAAGCCGGTCAGTGAGGCTCGTGCTTTCTTCTTTTGTCGTTTTAAGGTGGGTTTCTCTTCTATGTAAATATAAGACCCTATATATACCTTCAATGTGAAAGTTTTCGACCCAAAATTAATATATATATAGAGAGTTGCTTTAAAGAGTAAATGTTTTCAACGTAAAGACATTATTTTATAAATCCTACCAAATGTTTTGGCGAGAAATGATCGAATGCACGAATGGGGCCCAGGGACTTAGTGTGAGTGGCTATCCGGGAAGGCACGGGTCGACGGTGATCCCTCACACTAGTTCCACCAATGAACGGCGTAACCGGACCTCGTTAGGAGTGAGTGAGGAATGGACGTTGAGCGCCATCTGGGGAGTCATGTAACCTCTTTTGGTCAATGAATGGGTGGTCGGGCCTTGCAAACCCGCCACCAACCCGGAGGAAGAAGGTGTAAATGTTAATGAATGTGCACGAAAGAATGATATGCATGAAAAGAATGAATGAATGAATGTTTAATGAATTACACAAGGTGTTGGTTGGAGATAATGCACGCCCACTCGTCGGGCCAATAATGAGCTAATGTAAATGAATCGTTATAATCCCTTTTGATGATTTCTCTATTTCACCCACTTGGGAAATTCTTTAAAAACCTCACTTGGGATTATAGCTTGCATGTGATTGTTTAAATATCGTCTTATATTATATCTATGCCCTGTTTTTATACCCACCAGTCCCTTTTGGACTGAACCCGTTTAGTTTTCAGTTGTGTTGTGCAGGTGTCAGGAAGCTAGGCGGGAATTCGAGTCATTAGGTCTTGCATTCGCTTCTAGCTCTTGTATTTTGGCCTTACACTTGCATTCTCTTACTTTTGATCATTGTATATGAATATTGTTATGGAGCGTACTTGTTTTGGGTCGTGACGGCATGTGAATGATGTATATAATATATTTTTGGAGCTTTGATGCTCATGGTATATATATATGATATATGTTCAGTTATTGCTTCCGCTTTAATGTTTAACTCTGATTTTATGGTTCAAGAGTTAGTCTCGCCTAGCTTAGTGTAACGCCCCGGTTTCCGGATGAACAGGTAAGCACGCCACGTGTGAGTTGAGCGTAGATTTTATTTTATTCTTTTAATTTCATAATATATTCTTACGTGGCATTCATAATTTTATAAAATTCATGAAACATTATTTATCTTAATTCTTTAAATTCATATCATTGCAAATATTATTTCATGACACGAAAAATATTTGTTGCATAAAATTAATACCGAGAGCGATAAAATTACCAAATTGTCCCTAATTAAATATTTTCTAAAATGCTAGGGACTTAATTGCATGATTTCTAAGGACCTAATTGATTATATTTCAAAAGCTTATACACTCAATTACATACTCTCATGAGTTAGAGGATTTATTGGCAATTAGCTTAATTCACAAAAACCAAGAATGGAATGAAACGGTATAAGCTTCTTCTAGCTTCCATAAGCTCATTTCATCCAAAATATTTCCCAACATATTCATCTCTCTCGGTATTCCAAAGAAGAGAAAAGGGAAGAGTGGATTTTCCATCAATCATCAAGATTTCAAGAAATCTTTCAAGGAATTTGGGAGTGATCATCATCATCTTCATCATACTTCTTCATTTCTTTTAATTTCAAGGTTGGTAGCATGGAGTGGATGATTCTTGATTGTGTTGACATGCTAGGGTTTAGGAATTTCATGATATATGAATTAGGTTTTGAGCAAAGCATGATTCTATGATCATATCATGAATTATAGCATGGTTTATTCATGAAATAATTGGATATTTGGCTTGAATGATCAAGTTGATCATAAACTTGGAACTTGGAAGTCTTGATGATATTTCATGGTTTTAGGTGTCTAAGTGATATATTATCATTTAGTGAAGTGGTATGCATCATACTCCTAGAAATCATAGCATTTGGGGATCAAAAATGGAAATTGTTGGTTGTTTTTGTGCTTTGCCGAGAGCATACTCTGTTTCTGCTCTGTTTTTCAGTTGCAGAAGCTGGGAACGACCGTTCCCAGCCTCAAGGCTTTGTGGGAACGGGCGTTCCCATTCTTTTTCAAAATTTAGGCGGCCGACCACGGGAACGGCCGTTCCCATTTTGGCCTTGGAGCCGGAAGGGCCGTTCCCGGCTAGGCGCGCTTTTAAAATTAAAAACGTTGCCGCGTTTTTCTGGGCAACGGGAACGACCGTTCCCAATTACAAAAGAAGCCTGGAACGGCCGTTCCCAAAGGGGCTGACAGACCAAAAGTTTCTGCACAAAATTACGAAAATAGCCCCTCGATCCAACGACTTCTTTGACCCCGAATTGCTATAATATGTACTAATATGATGTGAAACGAAAAGTTATCATGCCACATTGCATTTTCATGGTCGTCTCGACACATTTTCGCCGTTCGTCATATTTTGGTCATTTTAGGTCATGTCTCACGAATGTATATCGTATTTGCACAGGTCACGAGGGCGTGGACGGGGAGCAAGCTCCTTAGAACGCTTATTTATTATATTTTGCAAGAAAGGTGAGGTTTTGTTTTGGTAAAACGAACCCTATAACCCTTATGTGCTAGTTTTCGGCCAAAACCGTATTATACTTATAAATGATTTCAAACCATGAACATTTCCAGGCAAGAAAGTATTGATTATCATGATTTCAAGCATGTTTGGCGAGTACATGATTGCACGTGGGCCCGAGGGTAATTCTTGAGCCAACCGGGAAAGCAAGGGCTGACGGGTAACTCCTGAATTATCCTCACATTGTTGGGATTACCCCCGAAGCCACTAGGAGATTAGTGGTGGAAGGAGTTCCGTGTCTAGAGGGTCATGTCCTCTACACACACCATGTCGTGGATAGTCGAGCCTTGCAAACTCGCTATCACCCGGAGGAAGAAGGAGACTGGGGATTAATCCGGCATGTCGGGTTATCCTCGGGTTATTGCATGATTTCAAGCATGAACTTGTTTATATGAGCACTAATTAAATTGTATGATCACGTATTTATCAAGCAAGCAAGCATGATCACGTATTGTTCACGATTGGGAGTTCGGTTGGAGATTGCCCTCGCTCGCCGGGGCCACATGTTCATGACATTGACAAGCATGATTAAATAAACGTGTTAAAATGATTGGTTGTAATCTCGGGCAAAGATTAACTTCTTGAATTACATATCTATTTTATGCTAAAGTCTTCACCCGAGGCTACAACTTGCATGTGACGTGTGATATATATATATTATTGCCCCTCACTCAGTCTTCGGTAGACTGATACTTCACTTTTCAGGTACCTTTTGAGCGTGGTTGTGCTAGGCGGGAGTTGGTCGAGTCCTGCATTATCACGGGTCTAGTGTTGCACCTTTCATGTATATTTTTCCGGATATCATGTTATGTTCACGATT
Organism: Lantana camara; assembly: GCA_037501455.1. Taxonomy (NCBI): domain Eukaryota; kingdom Viridiplantae; phylum Streptophyta; class Magnoliopsida; order Lamiales; family Verbenaceae; genus Lantana; species Lantana camara. The sequence continues at coordinate 71,722,758 of CM074860.1, forward strand.
GATACATTTTGGATACTTACTGATGTATATTATTGAGATATGATAATGTAGTGATAGCTAATTGGTACCTATATGTATCTATGTAATAAATATGGTACCTAAATATATGAATGACTTTATTGCTTCCGCTTTCCTGTTCATGTTTGTTTGATTATGTTGGGGAGAGTGTCCCGCCTAGCTCGTCATTTTTATTGTCACCCGTTCGCTGTGGTCTTGGTTTATGTATGAACTGTCCATTTCATACGTGGATCGAGGCTATAGTGCGGGGGATGTGGCGCCTTGGGGTTCAGGGTGCTACATCTACAGGTGGTATCAGAGCCCGGTTGCAAAACCGAGGTTCTCGAGTCGTGTTCAGTCAGTCTAGGTCGCACGGCATAGGATTATGTGGTATTTGGGAGTCTGCATTGGGTTGATTTACTTGATTTACTCCCTTAATCGCATTAATTGAACTATTTGATCTTCCTTGAACACGTGCTACTTGATATTATGGAAATTGTGTGCACACATTTGCATTTATTGATCAAGCCACGCATGTTTAGTGATCTGATTTCAGGATGGAGCACGACAGACGTTCCAGTGACCGATCCTCGAGGCACAGGCATCATCATCGCCGACATCATCGCCGCGAGAGATCACCCCCTCCTCCGCCTGTTCAGGCACAGCCCCAGGATTTCATGAATGCCGTAGTGGGGCTAATTGATCAGAGATTACAGGAACGGGTACCTCCACCACCACCACCAGCGCAGGTAGCACCTCCGGAGAACCCCATTTCTGCTATTTTGCGAGAGTTTCAGAATCAGCATCCCCCGAAGTTCTATAAGGGAGACGATATACAGGCAGAGATGTGGTTGAAAGAGATCGAGAGGATTTGGCAGCTTATTCTTTGCGACAGTCAGGAGAAGGCTCGTTGCACCCTCACTCTTATTCAGGGCGAGGCTTACTCCTGGTGGGAGAGCACTCAGATTGTTTTGGAGGCAGCCGGGACCGAGATTACCTGGGAGGTCTTTGTACGGGAGTTCAGAAACAAGTACATTCCTCCAGCTTCCCGTACCCGCAGGTTGAGGGAGTTTACAGAATTAAAGCAGGGAGGCAGGTCCGTGGGTCAGTACATCGCCGAGTTCGAGAGACTTTCTCGCTATGCACCCAACATAGCGAACGATGACTTTCACAAGGCGATGCAGTTCGTTCAGGGGTTGAGGCCAGACATCCAGGATGCACTGAAAGCGACTAATACCAGCACCTGGGCGAAAGCTACAGCAAAGGCCCTAAAGGTTGAAGATTCTGATAGTGCTAGGAGGGCTACTCAGCGAGCAGAACAGGCTTCAGGCTCGAGATCAGGCCAGGGTTCGAGTTCAGGAAAAAGGCCGATGACGTACTCTACACCTCCAGCTCAGAGGGATACCGGGAAGAAACCTAAGTACACCGGGCCATTTCCGAGAGGTCCAAGAGCTCCAGCACCACCTCAGCCACTTCAGAGACCGAGATGCACATGGTGTGGACATCCTACGCACACCTATGATAACTGCAGACGCCGGTTGGGTCTATGTTTGATTTGCGGGAGTAACGAGCACCTGGTTGATGGTTGTCCGGATCGTCAGGATCCACCACCTGCAGGACCGAGACCCCTGGTGAGAGCTCGGGCTTATGCACTTTCGCGGGAGAGGAGCAGGAGGCTGATATTGACCCCGCCGCAGTAGTTGAAGGTATTATTTGCATTCATGGCACGAACATCCATACATTATTTGATCCAGGAGCTACACACTCCTTTCTTGCGCACTCTATTGCTATTACCTTGTCTTTGCCTGCTATGTGTACTTCTGTGCGCTATCTAGTTAGTACTCCTTTCGGTAGTAGGCGAGAGACGGATCAGGTTTACAGGGATGTTCCAGTTGTAATTGAAGGCCGGGAGTTTCTGACAGATTTTATTGTTATGCCGATGGAGAGATACGGGGCTATTCTGGGGATGGATTGGCTTTACAGACATTGTGCTACAGTTGATTGCCGGGCTAAGAATGTTCAGTTGGGTTCAGAGGTTGTTACGGGCTGTACTTCAAAGACCGTGCCCCTACTTTCGTTTTCAGAGGCTCAGAGATTAGTCAGAGACGGGGCTACAGGGTTCATTGCCTATATTCTGAACAAGCCCAAAGATCAGGTGAAATTAGAGGACACAGAAGTGGTAAAGGAATTCCCCGAGGTATTCCCAGAGAAATTGGATTCCTTGCCTCCTGAGCGGGAGATTGAGTTCGTGATTGATCTTTTCCCGAATGCCGAGCCGTATTCAAAGACTCCGTACCGGATGGCTCCAGCCGAATTAAAGGAATTAAAAGTTCAGCTTGAGGCTTTGTTGGAAGTTGGGTACATTCGGCCAAGTTCTTCGCTGTGGGGAGCACCGGTGTTGTTTGTCAAGAAAAAGGATGGGACTCTAAGAATGTGCATCGATTACAGAGAGTTGAACCGGATGACTATTAAGAACAAGTATCCCCTCCCACATATCGAGGAGTTATTCGATATACTTCAGGGTTCCAAGGTGTATTCGAAATTAAATTTAAGACAGGGATACTATCAGCTGCGAATCCGAGCAGAGGACATTCCAAAGACAGGATTCAATACTCGATACGGGCACTACGAGTTCGTGGTTATGCCGTTTGGATTGACTAATGCTCCTGCAGCTTTCATGGATATGATGCACCGGATATTCAGGCCTTTCCTCGACAAGTTCGTGGTGATTTTCATTGATGATATTCTGGTTTTCTCGAAATCAGCCGAGGAGCATGCGAGACATCTCAGGCTCGTTCTTCAGACTCTAAAGGAGCATCAGTTGTTTGTTAAATTCAGCAAGTGTGAATTTTGGATCGATCGGGTTTCATTCTTGGGGCATGTGATTTCAGGAAAAGGGTTGGAAGTCGATCCCTCGAAAATCGAGGCCGTGCTTAAGTGGGAGAAACCAAAGAACGCCTCGGAGGTAAGAAGTTTCTTAGGATTGGCCGGTTATTACAGAAGGTTTGTTCAGGACTTCTCCAAGATTGTGGCACCGTTAATCCGGTTGACAAAGAAGGATGTTAAGTTTGTCTGGGACGAGAAGTGTGATCAAAGCTTTAATTTTCTGAAAGAAAAGTTAGTCTCAGCTCCGGTGTTAACGCTTCCCGAGGGTTCAGAAGAGTATGCAGTGTATACAGATGCTTCTAAAGAAGGCTTAGGTTGTGTTTTGACTCAGAAAGGAAAAGTGATCGCTTATGCTTCCCGAAAGCTAAAGGAATATGAAAGGAATTATCCGACACACGACCTAGAGCTTGCATCCGTGATCTTTGCTCTCGGGAAATGGAGACATTATCTTTACGGGACTTCCTTTGAGATCTTTACCGACCATAAGAGCCTCCAGTATTTATTCACACAGAAGGATTTAAATATGAGGCAACGGCGTTGGATGGAAAAGTTGGAAGATTATGATTGTACAATTAAGTACCATCCCGGGAAAGCCAATGTGGTCGCCGATGCACTTAGCAGGAAGGCGAGTGTATCGAGTTTGGAAATAAAGGAAAGTGATGAAGTTGCCCCGATTGTATTAAAGGCTCGGGTTTCTAATATTACAATTCAGCTGGAATTAAAGCACCAGTTATTTGAGGCTCAGAATAAGGATCCGGAAGTGCAGAAGCTTGTAAGTAAAGCTAAGGATGACCCGGAGAGTCCGTTTGGGTTTGATGAGACCGGGTTGCTTCGGTTTAAGAACAGAGTAGTAGTACCTGAAGAATTGAAACGGGTCCTGCTTGAAGAAGCTCACAAGTCAGCTTACTCGATCCACCCAGGCGGAAATAAAATGTATAAGGATTTGAAACAATATTATTTGTGGAACGGGATGAAGAGGGACGTGGCAGAGTATGTGAAACATTGCCTGACTTGTCAGAAAGTGAAGGCGGAGCACCAAAAACCCGCGGGACTTCTACAACCGTTACCTATTCCCGAGTGGAAGTGGGAACAAGTAACGATGGACTTTGTTTCTGGGTTACCGAAGGTTAATGGCGGGTTTGATGGAATTTGGGTGATCGTGGATAGATTTACAAAGTCTGCTCACTTTCTACCGGTCCGGATGTCCTATAAGATTCCGAAGTTGGCCGAAATCTATAACAGAGAGATTATTCGACTTCATGGTATTCCGGTGAGCATAGTTTCAGATCGAGACCCGAGGTTTACTTCTAAGTTGTGGCAAGAGTTACAGGCTGTCTTGGGAACGAAGCTTAAGTTCAGTACAGCATTTCACCCTCAAACAGACGGCCAGACTGAAAGATTAATCAGGTATTTGGAAGATCTCCTTCGGGCTTGCGCGATGGATTTCCAGAACTCGTGGGCAGAACAGCTTCCTTTGATCGAGTTTGCTTATAATAACAGCTTTCAGGCTTCGATCGGGATGGCTCCTTACGAGTTACTTTATGGAAGAAAGTGCCGATCTCCGTTGTTCTTCGACTTGGAAGAATGGAAGTGGTCAAAACAGGAAGGGGTAAAGAAAGGTGAAAGATTCGAAAGACCTTCCAAAGTCGTTCAGGCTATGATTGAAAAGGTTCAAATGATTCAACAACGGATGAAAGCCGCGCAAGATAGGCAAAAGAGCTATGCCGATAAGCGCCGAAGAGATCTAGAGTTTGAAGTGGGTGACCGGGTATTTCTGAAGGTGTCACCAAGGAAAGGTTTCACCCGGATCGAGAAAGGAGGAAAGCTTAATCCTCGCTACTTAGGTCCGTTCGAGATTTTGGAAAGAATAGGCGAGGTAGCCTATCGACTGGACCTACCACCGAGTCTTACGGGGATTCACAACGTGTTCCACGTTTCACAATTAAGGAAATATTACCCCGATGAAACTACGATTCTCCCCGTGGAAGAAGTTGAACTGGAACCGAATTTGACATTTGTTCAGAGGCCGGTTAAGATCATGGATCGGAAATTTCAAGAGTTGAGAAACCGGAGAATTCCCATGGTTAAGGTTTTGTGGAGAAGCGATAAAACCGAAGAGGCTACGTGGGAAACAGAGGATAAAATGAAACGGTTCCACCCGGAGTTGTTCGAGCAGGACTAGAGAATCTGGGGACCAGATTCTTCTAAGGGGGGGAGAGTTGTAACGCCCCGGTTTCCGGATGAACAGGTAAGCACGCCACGTGTGAGTTGAGCGTAGATTTTATTTTATTCTTTTAATTTCATAATATATTCTTACGTGGCATTCATAATTTTATAAAATTCATGAAACATTATTTATCTTAATTCTTTAAATTCATATCATTGCAAATATTATTTCATGACACGAAAAATATTTGTTGCATAAAATTAATACCGAGAGCGATAAAATTACCAAATTGTCCCTAATTAAATATTTTCTAAAATGCTAGGGACTTAATTGCATGATTTCTAAGGACCTAATTGATTATATTTCAAAAGCTTATACACTCAATTACATACTCTCATGAGTTAGAGGATTTATTGGCAATTAGCTTAATTCACAAAAACCAAGAATGGAATGAAACGGTATAAGCTTCCTCTAGCTTCAATGAGCTCATTTCATCCAAAATATTTCCCAACATATTCATCTCTCTCGGTATTCCAAAGAAGAGAAAAGGGAAGAGTGGATTTTCCATCAATCATCAAGATTTCAAGAAATCTTTCAAGGAATTTGGGAGTGATCATCATCATCTTCATCATACTTCTTCATTTCTTTTAATTTCAAGGTTGGTAGCATGGAGGGGATGATTCTTGATTGTGATGACATGCTAGGGTTTAGGAATTTCATGATATATGAATTAGGTTTTGAGCAAAGCATGATTCTATGATCATATCATGAATTATAGCATGGTTTATTCATGAAATAATTGGATATTTGGCTTGAATGATCAAGTTGATCATAAACTTGGAACTTGGAAGTCTTGATGATATTTCATGGTTTTAGGTGTCTAAGTGATATATTATCATTTAGTGAAGTGGTATGCATCATACTCCTAGAAATCATAGCATTTGGGGATCAAAAATGGAAATTGTTGGTTGTTTTTGTGCTTTGCCGAGAGCATACTCTGTTTCTGCTCTGTTTTTCAGTTGCAGAAGCTGGGAACGACCGTTCCCAGCCTCAAGGCTTTGTGGGAACGGGCGTTCCCATTCCTTTTCAAAATTTAGGCGGCCGACCACGGGAACGGCCGTTTCCATTTTGGCCTTGGAGCCGGAAGGGCCGTTCCCGGCTAGGCGCGCTTTTAAAATTAAAAACGTTGCCGCGTTTTTCTGGGCAACGGGAACGACCATTCCCAATTACAAAAGAAGCCTGGAACGGCCGTTCCCAAAGGGGCTGACAGACCAAAAGTTTCTGCACAAAATTATGAAAATAGCCCCTCGATCCAACGACTTCTTTGACCCCGAATTGCTATAATATGTACTAATATGATGTGAAACGAAAAGTTATCATGCCACATTGCATTTTCATGGTCGTCTCGACACATTTTCGCCGTTCGTCATATTTTGGTCATTTTAGGTCATGTCTCACGAATGTATATCGTATTTGCACAGGTCACGAGGGCGTGGACGGGGAGCAAGCTCCTTAGAACGCTTATTTATTATATTTTGCTAGAAAGGTGAGGTTTTGTTTTGGTAAAACGAACCCTATAACCCTTATGTGCTAGTTTTCGGCCAAAACCGTATTATACTTATAAATGATTTCAAACCATGAACATTTCCAGGCAAGAAAGTATTGATTATCATGATTTCAAGCATGTTTGGCGAGTACATGATTGCACGTGGGCCCGAGGGTAATTCTTGAGCCAACCGGGAAAGCAAGGGCTGACGGGTAACTCCTGAATTATCCTCACATTGTTGGGATTACCCCCGAAGCCACTAGGAGATTATTGGTGGAAGGAGTTCCGTGTCTAGAGGGTCATGTCCTCTACACACACCATGTCGTGGATAGTCGAGCCTTGCAAACTCGCTATCACCCGGAGGAAGAAGGAGACTGGGGATTAATCCGGCATGTCGGGTTATCCTCGGGTTATTGCATGATTTCAAGCATGAACTTGTTTATATGAGCACTAATTAAATTGTATGATCACGTATTTATCAAGCAAGCAAGCATGATCACGTATTGTTCACGATTGGGAGTTCGGTTGGAGATTGCCCTCGCTCGCCGGGGCCACATGTTCATGACATTGACAAGCATGATTAAATAAACGTGTTAAAATGATTGGTTGTAATCTCGGGCAAAGATTAACTTCTTGAATTACATATCTATTTTATGCTAAAGTCTTCACCCGAGGCTACAACTTGCATGTGACGTGTGATATATATATATTATTGCCCCTCACTCAGTCTTCGGTAGACTGATACTTCACTTTTCAGGTACCTTTTGAGCGTGGTTGTGCTAGGCGGGAGTTGGTCGAGTCCTGCATTATCACGGGTCTAGTGTTGCACCTTTCATGTATATTTTTCCGGATATCATGTTATGTTCACGATTGATACATTTTGGATACTTACTGATGTATATTATTGAGATATGATAATGTAGTGATAGCTAATTGGTACCTATATGTATCTATGTAATAAATATGGTACCTAAATATATGAATGACTTTATTGCTTCCGCTTTCCTGTTCATGTTTGTTTGATTATGTTGGGGAGAGTGTCCCGCCTAGCTCGTCATTTTTATTGTCACCCGTTCGCTGTGGTCTTGGTTTATGTATGAACTGTCCATTTCATACGTGGATCGAGGCTATAGTGCGGGGGATGTGGCGCCTTGGGGTTCAGGGTGCTACATCTACAGGTGGTATCAGAGCCCGGTTGCAAAACCGAGGTTCTCGAGTCGTGTTCAGTCAGTCTAGGTCGCACGGCATAGGATTATGTGGTATTTGGGAGTCTGCATTGGGTTGATTTACTTGATTTACTCCCTTAATCGCATTAATTGAACTATTTGATCTTCCTTGAACACGTGCTACTTGATATTATGGAAATTGTGTGCACACATTTGCATTTATTGATCAAGCCACGCATGTTTAGTGATCTGATTTCAGGATGGAGCACGACAGACGTTCCAGTGACCGATCCTCGAGGCACAGGCATCATCATCGCCGACATCATCGCCGCGAGAGATCACCCCCTCCTCCGCCTGTTCAGGCACAGCCCCAGGATTTCATGAATGCCGTAGTGGGGCTAATTGATCAGAGATTACAGGAACGGGTACCTCCACCACCACCACCAGCGCAGGTAGCACCTCCGGAGAACCCCATTTCTGCTATTTTGCGAGAGTTTCAGAATCAGCATCCCCCGAAGTTCTATAAGGGAGACGATATACAGGCAGAGATGTGGTTGAAAGAGATCGAGAGGATTTGGCAGCTTATTCTTTGCGACAGTCAGGAGAAGGCTCGTTACACCCTCACTCTTATTCAGGGCGAGGCTTACTCCTGGTGGGAGAGCACTCAGATTGTTTTGGAGGCAGCCGGGACCGAGATTACCTGGGAGGTCTTTGTACGGGAGTTCAGAAACAAGTACATTCCTCCAGCTTCCCGTACCCGCAAGTTGAGGGAGTTTACAGAATTAAAGCAGGGAGGCAGGTCCGTGGGTCAGTACATCGCCGAGTTCGAGAGACTTTCTCGCTATGCACCCAACATAGCGAACGATGACTTTCACAAGGCGATGCAGTTCGTTCAGGGGTTGAGGCCAGACATCCAGGATGCACTGAAAGCGACTAATACCAGCACCTGGGCGAAAGCTACAGCAAAGGCCCTAAAGGTTGAAGATTCTGATAGTGCTAGGAGGGCTACTCAGCGAGCAGAACAGGCTTCAGGCTCGAGATCAGGCCAGGGTTCGAGTTCAGGAAAAAGGCCGATGACGTACTCTACACCTCCAGCTCAGAGGGATACCGGGAAGAAACCTAAGTACACCGGGCCATTTCCGAGAGGTCCAAGAGCTCCAGCACCACCTCAGCCACTTCAGAGACCGAGATGCACATGGTGTGGACATCCTACGCACACCTATGATAACTGCAGACGCCGGTTGGGTCTATGTTTGATTTGCGGGAGTAACGAGCACCTGGTTGATGGTTGTCCGGATCGTCAGGATCCACCACCTGCAGGACCGAGACCCCTGGTGAGAGCTCGGGCTTATGCACTTTCGCGGGAGAGGAGCAGGAGGCTGATATTGACCCCGCCGCAGTAGTTGAAGGTATTATTTGCATTCATGGCACGAACATCCATACATTATTTGATCCAGGAGCTACACACTCCTTTCTTGCGCACTCTATTGCTATTACCTTGTCTTTGCCTGCTATGTGTACTTCTGTGCGCTATCTAGTTAGTACTCCTTTCGGTAGTAGGCGAGAGACGGATCAGGTTTACAGGGATGTTCCAGTTGTAATTGAAGGCCGGGAGTTTCTGACAGATTTTATTGTTATGCCGATGGAGAGATACGGGGCTATTCTGGGGATGGATTGGCTTTACAGACATTGTGCTACAGTTGATTGCCGGGCTAAGAATGTTCAGTTGGGTTCAGAGGTTGTTACGGGCTGTACTTCAAAGACCGTGCCCCTACTTTCGTTTTCAGAGGCTCAGAGATTAGTCAGAGACGGGGCTACAGGGTTCATTGCCTATATTCTGAACAAGCCCAAAGATCAGGTGAAATTAGAGGACACAGAAGTGGTAAAGGAATTCCCCGAGGTATTCCCAGAGAAATTGGATTCCTTGCCTCCTGAGCGGGAGATTGAGTTCGTGATTGATCTTTTCCCGAATGCCGAGCCGTATTCAAAGACTCCATACCGGATGGCTCCAGCCGAATTAAAGGAATTAAAAGTTCAGCTTGAGGCTTTGTTGGAAGTTGGGTACATTCGGCCAAGTTCTTCGCTGTGGGGAGCACCGGTGTTGTTTGTCAAGAAAAAGGATGGGACTCTAAGAATGTGCATCGATTACAGAGAGTTGAACCGGATGACTATTAAGAACAAGTATCCCCTCCCACATATCGAGGAGTTATTCGATATACTTCAGGGTTCCAAGGTGTATTCGAAATTAAATTTAAGACAGGGATACTATCAGCTGCGAATCCGAGCAGAGGACATTCCAAAGACAGGATTCAATACTCGATACGGGCACTACGAGTTCGTGGTTATGCCGTTTGGATTGACTAATGCTCCTGCAGCTTTCATGGATATGATGCACCGGATATTCAGGCCTTTCCTCGACAAGTTCGTGGTGATTTTCATTGATGATATTCTGGTTTTCTCGAAATCAGCCGAGGAGCATGCGAGACATCTCAGGCTCGTTCTTCAGACTCTAAAGGAGCATCAGTTGTTTGTTAAATTCAGCAAGTGTGAATTTTGGATCGATCGGGTTTCATTCTTGGGGCATGTGATTTCAGGAAAAGGGTTGGAAGTCGATCCCTCGAAAATCGAGGCCGTGCTTAAGTGGGAGAAACCAAAGAACGCCTCGGAGGTAAGAAGTTTCTTAGGATTGGCCGGTTATTACAGAAGGTTTGTTCAGGACTTCTCCAAGATTGCGGCACCGTTAATCCGGTTGACAAAGAAGGATGTTAAGTTTGTCTGGGACGAGAAGTGTGATCAAAGCTTTAATTTTCTGAAAGAAAAGTTAGTCTCAGCTCCGGTGTTAACGCTTCCCGAGGGTTCAGAAGAGTATGCAGTGTATACAGATGCTTCTAAAGAAGGCTTAGGTTGTGTTTTGACTCAGAAAGGAAAAGTGATCGCTTATGCTTCCCGAAAGCTAAAGGAATATGAAAGGAATTATCCGACACACGACCTAGAGCTTGCAGCCGTGATCTTTGCTCTCGGGAAATGGAGACATTATCTTTACGGGACTTCCTTTGAGATCTTTACCGACCATAAGAGCCTCCAGTATTTATTCACACAGAAGGATTTAAATATGAGGCAACGGCGTTGGATGGAAAAGTTGGAAGATTATGATTGTACAATTAAGTACCATCCCGGGAAAGCCAATGTGGTCGCCGATGCACTTAGCAGGAAGGCGAGTGTATCGAGTTTGGAAATAAAGGAAAGTGATGAAGTTGCCCCGATTGTATTAAAGGCTCGGGTTTCTAATATTACAATTCAGCTGGAATTAAAGCACCAGTTATTTGAGGCTCAGAATAAGGATCCGGAAGTGCAGAAGCTTGTAAGTAAAGCTAAGGATGACCCGGAGAGTCCGTTTGGGTTTGATGAGACCGGGTTGCTTCGGTTTAAGAACAGAGTAGTAGTACCTGAAGAATTGAAACGGGTCCTGCTTGAAGAAGCTCACAAGTCAGCTTACTCGATCCACCCAGGAGGAAATAAAATGTATAAGGATTTGAAACAATATTATTAGTGGAACGGGATGAAGAGGGACGTGGCAGAGTATGTGAAACATTGCCTGACTTGTCAGAAAGTGAAGGCGGAGCACCAAAAACCCGCGGGACTTCTACAACCGTTACCTATTCCCGAGTGGAAGTGGGAACAAGTAACGATGGACTTTGTTTCTGGGTTACCGAAGGTTAAAGGCGGGTTTGATGGAATTTGGGTGATCGTGGATAGATTTACAAAGTCTGCTCACTTTCTACCGGTCCGGATGTCCTATAAGATTCCGAAGTTGGCCGAAATCTATAACAGAGAGATTATTCGACTTCATGGTATTCCGGTGAGCATAGTTTCAGATCGAGACCCGAGGTTTACTTCTAAGTTGTGGCAAGAGTTACAGGCTGTCTTGGGAACGAAGCTTAAGTTCAGTACAGCATTTCACCCTCAAACAGACGGCCAGACTGAAAGATTAATCAGGTATTTGGAAGATCTCCTTCGGGCTTGCGCGATGGATTTCCAGAACTCGTGGGCAGAACAGCTTCCTTTGATCGAGTTTGCTTATAATAACAGCTTTCAGGCTTCGATCGGGATGGCTCCTTACGAGTTACTTTATGGAAGAAAGTGCCGATCTCCGTTGTTCTTCGACTTGGAAGAATGGAAGTGGTCAAAACAGGAAGGGGTAAAGAAAGGTGAAAGATTCGAAAGACCTTCCAAAGTCGTTCAGGCTATGATTGAAAAGGTTCAAATGATTCAACAACGGATGAAAGCCGCGCAAGATAGGCAAAAGAGCTATGCCGATAAGCGCCGAAGAGATCTAGAGTTTGAAGTGGGTGACCGGGTATTTCTGAAGGTGTCACCAAGGAAAGGTTTCACCCGGATCGGGAAAGGAGGAAAGCTTAATCCTCGCTACTTAGGTCCGTTCGAGATTTTGGAAAGAATAGGCGAGGTAGCCTATCGACTGGACCTACCACCGAGTCTTACGGGGATTCACAACGTGTTCCACGTTTCACAATTAAGGAAATATTACCCCGATGAAACTACGATTCTCCCCGTGGAAGAAGTTGAACTGGAACCGAATTTGACATTTGTTCAGAGGCCGGTTAAGATCATGGATCGGAAATTTCAAGAGTTGAGAAACCGGAGAATTCCCATGGTTAAGGTTTTGTGGAGAAGCGATAAAACCGAAGAGGCTACGTGGGAAACAGAGGATAAAATGAAACGGTTCCACCCGGAGTTGTTCGAGCAGGACTAGAGAATCTGGGGACCAGATTCTTCTAAGGGGGGGAGAGTTGTAACGCCCCGGTTTCCGGATGAATAGGTAAGCACGCCACGTGTGAGTTGAGCGTAGATTTTATTTTATTCTTTTAATTTCATAATATATTCTTACGTGGCATTCATAATTTTATAAAATTCATGAAACATTATTTATCTTAATTCTTTAAATTCATATCATTGCAAATATTATTTCATGACACGAAAAATATTTGTTGCATAAAATTAATACCGAGAGCGATAAAATTACCAAATTGTCCCTAATTAAATATTTTCTAAAATGCTAGGGACTTAATTGCATGATTTCTAAGGACCTAATTGATTATATTTCAAAAGCTTATACACTCAATTACATACTCTCATGAGTTAGAGGATTTATTGGCAATTAGCTTAATTCACAAAAACCAAGAATGGAATGAAACGGTATAAGCTTCCTCTAGCTTCCATGAGCTCATTTCATCCAAAATATTTCCCAACATATTCATCTCTCTCGGTATTCCAAAGAAGAGAAAAGGGAAGAGTGGATTTTCCATCAATCATCAAGATTTCAAGAAATCTTTCAAGGAATTTGGGAGTGATCATCATCATCTTCATCATACTTCTTCATTTCTTTTAATTTCAAGGTTGGTAGCATGGAGGGGATGATTCTTGATTGTGTTGACATGCTAGGGTTTAGGAATTTCATGATATATGAATTAGGTTTTGAGCAAAGCATGATTCTATGATCATATCATGAATTATAGCATGATTTATTCATGAAATAATTGGATATTTGGCTTGAATGATCAAGTTGATCATAAACTTGGAACTTGGAAGTCTTGATGATATTTCATGGTTTTAGGTGTCTAAGTGATATATTATCATTTAGTGAAGTGGTATGCATCATACTCCTAGAAATCATAGCATTTGGGGATCAAAAATGGAAATTGTTGGTTGTTTTTGTGCTTTGCCGAGAGCATACTCTGTTTCTGCTCTGTTTTTCAGTTGCAGAAGCTGGGAACGACCGTTCCCAGCCTCAAGGCTTTGTGGGAACGGGCGTTCCCATTCCTTTTCAAAATTTAGGCGGCCGACCACGGGAACGGCCGTTCCCATTTTGGCCTTGGAGCCGGAAGGGCCGTTCCCGGCTAGGCGCGCTTTTAAAATTAAAAACGTTGCCGCGTTTTTCTGGGCAACGGGAACGACCGTTCCCAATTACAAAAGAAGCCTGGAACGGCCGTTCCCAAAGGGGCTGACAGAACAAAAGTTTCTGCACAAAATTACGAAAATAGCCCCTCGATCCAACGACTTCTTTGACCCCGAATTGCTATAATATGTACTAATATGATGTGAAACGAAAAGTTATCATGCCACATTGCATTTTCATGGTCGTCTCGACACATTTTCGCCGTTCGTCATATTTTGGTCATTTTAGGTCATGTCTCACGAATGTATATCGTATTTGCACAGGTCACGAGGGCGTGGACGGGGAGCAAGCTCCTTAGAACGCTTATTTATTATATTTTGCAAGAAAGGTGAGGTTTTGTTTTGGTAAAACGAACCCTATAACCCTTATGTGCTAGTTTTCGGCCAAAACCGTATTATACTTATAAATGATTTCAAACCATGAACATTTCCAGGCAAGAAAGTATTGATTATCATGATTTCAAGCATGTTTGGCGAGTACATGATTGCACGTGGGCCCGAGGGTAATTCTTGAGCCAACCGGGAAAGCAAGGGCTGACGGGTAACTCCTGAATTATCCTCACATTGTTGGGATCACCCCCGAAGCCACTAGGAGATTAGTGGTGGAAGGAGTTCCGTGTCTAGAGGGTCATGTCCTCTACACACACCATGTCATGGATAGTCGAGCCTTGCAAACTCGCTATCACCCGGAGGAAGAAGGAGACTGGGGATTAATCCGGCATGTCGGGTTATCCTCGGGTTATTGCATGATTTCAAACATGAACTTGTTTATATGAGCACTAATTAAATTGTATGATCACGTATTTATCAAGCAAGCAAGCATGATCACGTATTGTTCACGATTGGGAGTTCGGTTGGAGATTGCCCTCGCTCGCCGGGGCCACATGTTCATGACATTGACAAGCATGATTAAATAAACGTGTTAAAATGATTGGTTGTAATCTCGGGCAAAGATTAACTTCTTGAATTACATATCTATTTTATGCTAAAGTCTTCACCCGAGGCTACAACTTGCATGTGACGTGTGATATATATATATTATTGCCCCTCACTCAGTCTTCGGTAGACTGATACTTCACTTTTCAGGTACCTTTTGAGCGTGGTTGTGCTAGGCGGGAGTTGGTCGAGTCCTGCATTAGCACGGGTCTAGTGTTGCACCTTTCATGTATATTTTTCCGGATATCATGTTATGTTCACGATTGATACATTTTGGATACTTACTGATGTATATTATTGAGATATGATAATGTAGTGATAGCTAATTGGTACCTATATGTATCTATGTAATAAATATGGTACCTATATATATGAATGACTTTATTGCTTCCGCTTTCCTGTTCATGTTTGTTTGATTATGTTGGGGAGAGTGTCCCGCCTAGCTCGTCATTTTTATTGTCACCCGTTCGCTGTGGTCTTGGTTTATGTATGAACTGTCCATTTCATACGTGGATCGAGGCTATAGTGCGGGGGATGTGGCGCCTTGGGGTTCAGGGTGCTACACTTAGAGTGTGTGTTTGTCCCCGTTCCCTGTGATTTGGCTCGGGTATGGATCGTCCATTTCATATTCGGGTCGGGTCTCGGTGCGGGGGATGTGACACCTTGCGCTCGGGTGTTACACGCGCGCTCTCATTCAAAGCGAATTTTACACAAACAAAGGTATTATTGTTTTAACTATGATGGGCATTATGATATTTTTGCATAATTTGAAGAGTTTAAAAATATTAAAAATTTGTGGGAGTAAATTAATATTAATATTTTTTACTTGGAGTGTTTAAGAAAAGTTGAGGGTTCTAAGACATATTAAAGTCCCATTAAACGGCTTGGGATCTCCTGTTAACACCATTAGATCTATGACATGTGACACTTAAAAATTAAGACCCAATAAAGAATAAATCTTTTCTCCTTTTATTTAATAGACGTTTTATCCCAAGCCACTTACCTAGCCCATGTTCTTGATTTCTTTATTTTCATCGCATAGATCTTTGACATCTTCACATAATCACAATTTCCCTGAAAGATGTCCTTATGAATCATATTGGTGTATACGGGAGGTATACCGCTACTCAAATGAATATTCGAGAAATTGAGCTTCAATTTCCGTAGTTCTGCCGGAATCTTGCCGGAAAATTTATTTCCCAACAGATTAAGATAGTTTAGAACAGATAAATCTCCAATTTCACTCAAAACCTCACCGGGGAAATCATTATTTATTAAGTTTAACTTGATTAGCTTCTTCCATGAGTGAATGGCACTTGGGATTCCACAGAAAAATTCATTGTTTTGAAGATCAAGCTTTACCACTTGACGGAAATTAACTATACTGTCTGGTAATGAACCCGAAAAATGATTATCATTAGCTATAAAACTCCAATAAACTCTCCAACGAACCAATCTTCTTGGGCACACTGCCGGAGAAATTGTTCTCCGACACAATCAACTGAGGCAAATTCGATGCGCTAGCAATATTTTTTGCAATTTTGCCGGCTAAATTTCCGTCTTTCGTGGGTTTGTGTGTTTTGTGAGATTAGAGATGCAGATTTTTTTGGGTGGTGAGTTTTGTGAAATAATTTCTCCAACACAATTAGCATATTCGATGGGCCCGCGATATTTTTTGCAATTTCGCCGGCGAGATTCCGTCTTTCGTGGGTTTGTGTGTTTTGGTGAGATTAGAGGTGCAGATTTTTTTGGGTGGTGAGTTTTGTGAAATTGGAAAGAAGAATTCTGCTCTGTACTGCGCAAAAAAGGAGTTCTGTTTAGAGAGATGACGTTAGATATACTTCCGTCAAATAAAAGGAGAAAAGATTTATTCTTTATTGGCCTTAATTTTTAAGTGCCACATGTCATAGATCTAATGTTGTTAACAGGAGATGAAATATGATTTTGTAACAGGGGATCCCAAGCCCATTAAACATAGCAGCAGTAGTACCATTAAACATAATGTAGTATTAGTAGCTTTTTGGTATCAATATGGTTTAACAATACTAATAATAAATTTATATTAACTAACAATTATGCTTTTTGATGAATCAATAGCAAAAATATTATTTATTTGTAAGTGGAAATTTTAAATAATTATTCTATAATGTATGTAAATAGTAATTAGATGTGAACTCAAAAGAAATGCTATAAAACTATTCATTTAACTAAAATGAAAGTAAACGACAAATTAATTTCATAAGAAAATCAACCGGTTGTTTGAAGTTTGAACCACTCAAAGTTATAATATTATTCAAAAAGTTCCTACCAACTCTTTTTGATCGTATGATCATTAAAGTCGAACCATTTTGATTGTGTCAATAAATCAATTTCTAATACTAAACGCGTTTAACTTACTCTAAATTCCACTACCAATTTAATAAAAATTTTGTATTTGAATATGTAAATATCTGTATAATATTTTATTGGTAGAAATTACATTTTTCGTTTTTTCATGAAAAGGGAGTTTAAGGAGGGTTCTTCTCATTTATTAAAAAAATATGAAAGAAATACAGAGTCATGATCCAAAAATTAATGAACAAAGACATACAAAAGTGCCCGCAAATAAGATGAAATAAAGACAACATCGGGCCATTAGAGTCATAAGGAAGAAAACCAGTCCCATTCGAGGACAATAAGAAACTTCTCACCCTTATGACAATTGGACTATCAACTAAGTCACAAGTCACGGTAATCGAATGAATTAACCAAATATGCAATACAATTCAGATGATTCCAAATCAGTGGCTTATCGGTAGAAATTACATTCATCGAACGGAAATGAATCAATAACAAACGTGAAATTGACAAAGTTAGTGCCATGGCCAAAATAATAATAATAATAATAGTAATAAATAAAAAGCAATGGTTTGACTCAGAAGGGGTGAAGGGTGGAGATCCCATCTAACAAACATGAGATGAGGATTGAATGAGACTGGCCTGGATAGATATACTCGGAAGCATCCCCGAATTTATGTGAAACAGTAAAATGCATTATAAATATAACAATTAATAATAATAACCCCAACTTGTATTCGTTTGACAATTAGATTATTGCACCATTTGTGTATTTATGTGTGTGAATTGTTGTTTTTGTGGTGGCCTGTAAAAGCAGAACTAGGGCGCCCCCTCCGGCTGCTGTGCATCCCCCCTCTCTTTCTCTCTCTTGGCTGCTGCCCTCGTACGTGGTTGTGGGAGAGAGAGAGAGTTGGAGTGTGGCTGCTATTGCGTGTTGTGTGTGAGAGAGGGTGAGGAAGTGGGTGTGTATAAATTGTCTCTTTAAATCCCAACAGATAAACCTCAGAAAAAGAAGAGAGGAATTAAGGCAGAAAGTATGGGAAGATCCCCTTGTTGCTCGAAAGTGGGATTGCGAAGAGGACCGTGGTCAGCAAAAGAGGACGCTCTCCTCTCCAATTACATCCAGCAACACGGCGAAGGCCAGTGGCGATCTCTCCCTAAGAAAGCCGGTAAATACTTTTCTGTTTCTCTCTCGCTTTTACTTCTCTGTTTCCTTGTGTTGTTAATGTGGCTGATGGGCGACTGACTGCAGGGCTGCTGAGGTGTGGGAAGAGCTGCAGATTGCGATGGATGAACTATCTTCGTCCGGGGATAAAGCGAGGGAACATAAGCGAAGACGAAGAGGATCTGATCGTGAGGCTGCACGGGCTTCTCGGCAATCGATGGTCCCTGATTGCAGGGCGATTGCCAGGTCGAACGGACAATGAGATCAAAAACCACTGGAACACGCACCTCCTCAAAAAGCTCAACACCGCCGGAATCCACCCCAAGCCGCACAAGGACTTGTCGAAATCCACCAAAAAATCAACCGCAGCCGGGAAGAAGAGGAAGAAGCAGAAGAAGGCGGCGGCGGAGGAGGAGGAGAAGGTGGTCGGCGATGGTGGAAATGGCGGGGCAGAAGGGATGAGTAGCGGGGATTTGGGTCCTCCGAAGACGAAGGTTTATCTGCCGAAGCCGATTAGAGTGTCGCCGCCGGTGTTCTCGAGGGCGAGCAGTTACGATAGTTTGGTGAGTGGGGGTTCGAGCGGCGGCGACGCGGCGGAGAAGGCGGCTGAGGTGGCGTGGCCGACGCTGTTTGAGGTGGGGGAGACGGGTTATGGCGGCGGAGATGAGGATGATTTTCTGGGCGTGGGGAGTATTCTGCCGCTGCTGCAACACCACTTGGATTCCGTTTCCGGGGACGGCATGTTGGATCTAGTCTATGATGAGTATTTGCAGCTTCTCTAGAATGAATAAATCAAGTAATAAATAAAAACCATGTTGTGTCTTGTGTGTTTCTTTTAATGCTTGCATCTTTCTGTGTGTGAATTAGTGTGACAATTTCATGTACTTCAAGGCAATATTATGTGTTAATTCTTCTTTTCTTCTACTTCACCCATCCTTTTTTATCTGTTCATAAATTAATTTAAAGAAAATTATATTTTCATCTCTTCTCACTGAATTCAGAAATTCTTGGAGAGTTCAACTTTCCGGTTCCAGCGTATTTAAGACAATGGGATAGGTGAAAATGGATAAGGTTAATTAATGACAAATATGGGCATTTCTTCTTCTTTTTTTTTTATTTTTATTTTTTTTTTTCAAATATTGGCATTTCTAAATCTGAAGAAAAAAGAGTTGTGTTTTTTGAAATCTTTATTGATTTTCTTTTTATCTTTTTTTTTCCGTCTCTGTTAGGAAAATGTTAAATGCAACTCTTATTTAACTTGTTTCAGTTTCCGGTTTGACAAAAGGTAAACAGTTTAACTTGTATTTAACATATGGCTTTGGTTTTTAATTAAAACATTGAATTTATTTTTTTGGTGTTATACTACATTAATTAGAATGAGGTTTTATATTTGTTATGACGAGAATTCATACTTACATGGAGTCCCTACAAACACAATGATTATTGATAGAGAAAATTTTTAATAGTGAGAACTTTATATAAAGATGGTACTCTAACATAAATGGGACGACAATTCTTAAATAAAATTAATATTGGGTATTTTGCCAATTCTATATATTTTTTAATTATTTTGTGCTTTATATCTATGTTAGCCCGTACATTTCATATTATCTATTTCTATTACAATTTTAACTTCTTTAGAAATAAGGTTAAATAATTTTCTTCCAAACCTTTTATACTTTCTCTATAAACTTTTACTACGACCAATTTTCTAAATATTCGCTGTCATATTTGTCTATGATGAGATTTTATTAAAATAAAATTAATAGGTGTTAAAAAAATAATACATCAGTTTTTTAAGTGTTATCTCAATGATTATACACTAGAACCGATTCCAATTAATATATCAAGATTTATTCCCTTTTTATTAATTTACCTAAACTAATACAAGTGGAGAAAATATATTAACTAGGGAGTAGAGACTGATCAAAGAGTTGTTAGGCTATCAATGCTTTGCTTAGTTTTAAATTAATATGGATTATTTTATGTATGCATAGTTGTCACGTGATTTATTTTTTCAAGAAGCACCTCCTTAGTCTTTAACATGACTTCTGGATGATGGTGATGAACAATAATAATTCCAAAAGACGTCATACTTTTCTCCGAAGTCAAATGACATGTTTTCCCCGATGGCTAGGGTACATTTGCATTTTTTTTTTTTTTCCAAGTTTCTTTCCAGGTCATTTTCCACTAACAACTCTTATGAGCTGTCTTAAGTTGATCTTTAGAATAATTATTATATTTAAAATTATTTCCAACAATAATATTGCGTATATCACATAATATGAATATAAGATACGATAAGATATGATTATGGCAATTCAAAATTTTAAATAATTATAGGATACCAAATGGCAGAGATATGATCGAAAAGGTTGAAGCATGTGAACATTTATAACTGGAAAATAAACGAATTATAAAGTATGATAAAATTATGAACGAAATAAAAATATGTGTATTGATTATTGAATCTGACGGACATTAATAAAATTTGTATTTTTATGATATTATAATAAAAAAAATTTCAAAACAAAAATAAAAATAAATCTAAATTCATATAATACATTTTCTTTTAGTTAATTGAAACAATTTTTCTCTTAAAAATTAATAATTCTACGGTTTTTAGAAAACATAAAAAAGCCTTCATATTTTCTTAATTTTCGGTATTTTATCCATGTCGAAGTTGTGTTCGAGTCATGTACCCAATACGTTGGATTTTTTTTTTTGACATTTTGTGTCATGTTAGACATATATCGAGATACTATTTTGAGCTCGTGTTCATGTTCAAACCGTGTGGGATATGAGATCGTAAAAAGAATTAGAGTGCCCTGAATTAAAGAAATTTACTTATAATGCATGACTACAGTGACAAGTTACATACACAGACACTGATCATATGGTTTAACGGACATTTTCTTTAATTTCAATCAATATCGCTTCATTAATTATTCTTTTTCCACTTGAACATTGAGTATAGTACTGTTGTTGAGCCCAATCATTAATGATTATTTTTTATAATAAAGACTATAAATTGTGATAAGAATTTTGTTTGAGATATTGGGATAAAAGTTTGCATAGGGAATTTGTTTTATACTTGTTTATCCCGCAATTCAATTGTAAATAAAAATTTATGCTATTTGGTTTCTGTACCCTAATCTGCATGACTAATCTGCATGACTCTACTTAAGAAAGGTAGTCACCGTCAATTGAAGTTTCGATCCGGCTGTAAAAAATACTATCATTGCTTCACCGTCGGATTGACTAAAATTTATTTCGTAATCAACTTTCTCAGATTTGTTCAATCGAAATTCGTCCAAATCTGTTGTCACTCTCTCAGATTTATTGTCATCTTTTTAGATCCGCCCTCACTTTTCGAGATCTACAGTCATTTCACGGATCTAGCTGAGATTTGCACCATTGTTGACTTTTTTATACTGAAAAGACGATCTGCGTCCACTGTGTCTACTGTTTTTTTTAAGTTATGTTTTCTTTGGAGTCTTTTGTATAGAAGTTTTATCTCTTTCATATGGAAATTTTGTCTCTTTCTTATGTAAGTTTAGTTATTTTTTTTAAGTTCAGTTTTTTTTTTTATTTTTAGTATCTTCCTTATAAAAATTAAATTTATTCAGCGCGAGGCTAACTTTGTAACTCATTCGCTCTTGTAGTTTCGGCTTGCGTTCGTTCATTCATTACAATTTCGGCTTGCGTTATTCCACCTTTTGCTCCGTTGGTTGTATTATTTGATTTGATTATAAAATATTGTTCTTGCTTTTTAGAAAAAATAGAAATTTATGGAACCCCACGAAAATAAATCATTATGTATTTGGGAAATAAAAATAGACAAAAAAACAAAACAAAAAAATGGTCTCATTTCTTTACAAGGACTTCATATATAAAATTGACAAACATCCATGAATGGATCAATTCTATAGCATTGATATTCGAACTAAAATTTATCAAAATCAGAAGAATCCCTGAAGCAAAACCTGTTCTAATTAATTAAAATAACCATTAATTTCAGCATTTGCCAAGCACTAAAGCACTACGCCCGCGAACAAATCAGCTTTTGGCGATAATTAATTGAAAGATGTAGAATAATATTGGTTAACATGATCAAGTTGGTCTTGTTGAGAAATCTGGACAAAAACAGAAGCCAGACACGGGTAATCCCTATCCTTAAAGTTTCTATCGCCCCTAGCTTTCTGGGAAGTGTGCTAAAGGTTTCAGGCGACACACTTTTAGAATATATATCAAGCTAATTTCTGGGAATGATTTCGTGTACTAGCACTGCACAAGAAATCTGATGAATGTATTGTATTTCTTTTCAACTCAAGGATTGTATATATAGATATCAGGTGTTACAAAACGGATTAATTCAAATTATCACTGTTGGAGAATTAATTCAGCATCAATGGGTTGTTAGTGGCCCCTGAATTAATTTGTGGTTTAAGTCTCCTTGACTTTTCAATTACATTGGCCTCTCAACAGCCACATTTGAATTATTGGACTGATTTAGTGTTGATTCTAAATCAATTTGGCCCAAAAAGATAGACTCTGGACTCGGAGGCGAGGCTCCTAGCGACGATGCGTACGTGCGCCATCAAACGCCACATTCGCCCATGCCCGGCCCATGGCCCCGGCCCGTGCGGTGCGGTGCACCGCACCGCGTGTGAGCCTATCAGTCCACCTCACATTTATTGATTTAATAACCCACTTAGTGCCTTAACTTATATAGCTGACCACACTTGGTTATAAAATCAATGTGGGATAAGTTTAGTTTTTCCAAACACCTTTTCATATGAATCTTTGATATTTCCAATAATCCTCCAATAATTAATTGGGTTATCAGTGCATATGTTTAACAATCCCCCACTTGTTTGGAAAACTACTCTTTCCCAAACCAGAGTCTGAAAAGTTTTGTTTAAAGATCACATGCATAACAGAAGGTGTGACGAACATTGAACCTTCCCTTAGTGTAAGTAGCTCAAGATCACCCCGAAGTTGATGGTGTCCGCAGATTGAACCTCAACTCCTTCGTGGCGTGATCGGAGTTACCACACACACGTGTTCTTTCTCCCACAACAGGCACTCCACTGCTCGGCGCTTATCAAGCCATACGCCATATCCCGTTCATGAACCTCTAAGAGAGTAAACCATAACTCTCTATAAGAAGCGGCTTTACTTGTAGTTCATATAGGCAAAATGTTTCTCGGGCACACATTGCAAATAATAGGTAGGGTTACCATCACTTTGGTCCGGTTGGTTTAAGTCCCATATCTCTTGTAGTTGAAGCTACTATGTCTCTCGTCAGAGGCTTAGTAAATGGGTCAGCCAAATTCTTATTTGACCTCACATAGACAATTGTTATGATACCGTCTTGTATCAATTGTCTCACAAATGCATGTCTAAGACCAATATGTCTAGACTTACCATTATAGGTACCACTGTACGCTTTTCTAAGCGTTGCTTCGCTGCCACAGTACAACGAAATTGGAGGCATTGGATTTGGCCAAAGATCTATGTCTAACAACATATTTCTTATCCAATCAACCTCTTGTCCAGCTTGTGCTAAAGCTATAAACTCAGATTCCATGGTAGAGTGAGAGATTATTGTCTGTTTCTTGCTTGCCCAAGAAACAACCCCACCGGCAAGAGTGAAAATCCACCCACTTGTGGATTTGTTATCTCCCACGCTGGTTATCCAACTCGCGTCTGAGTACCCTTCCAACACACTAGGGAATTTGTTATAGAACAAACCAAAGCTAATGGTTCTCTTAAGGTATCCGAGTACCCTACCAATAGCTTTCTAATGATCAGCATTGGGACTGCTTGTGTATCTGCTAAGTTTTGAGACTGCAAAGGAAATATCTGGTCCAGTGCAATGCATTGCGTACATAAGGCTACCGATAACACTTGTATACTCGAGCTGTGCAATAGCTCTACCAGTATTTTCTTTAAGTTTCAAACCGTTATCAAACGGAGTATTCACCTCCTTGATCTCGAGGTGTTTAAACTTAGTCAGAATTTTCTCAATATAGTGAGATTGATTTAGTGCAAAACCCCCACTATGTTTTTTAACTTTAATGCCTAAAATAGTATCTACTTCACCTAAGTCTTTCATCTTAAAGACCGAGGATAGATACTTTTTAGTTTCGTTTACTCCTATCATGTTCGTCCCGATGATCAACATATCATCGACATATAAACAGACTATCACCATATATCGATTGTAGTTTTGGAGTAAATGCACCTGTCAGCACTGTTATACTTGAACCCAAAGCTCAAGATAGGAGTGCCAAACTTCTCGTGCCACTGTTTTGGTGCTTGCTTTAGACCATACAGAGATTTAACTAACTTACACACTTTGTTTTTTGTTCCCGTTGCTACAAAACCCTCAGGTTGTTCCATATAGATTTCTTCTTTCAAATTTCCATTTAAAAAAGTTGTCTTTACGTCCATTTGATGAACAAACAGATCGTAAAGAGAGGCCAAGGCAAGAAGAATTCTAATGGAAGCAACTCGAGCTACCGGTGCGTAAGTGTCAAAGTAGTCAATCCCTTCTACTTGTCTGAACCCTTTGGCAACTAATCTAGCTTTAAAAGCTGAGATAGTGCCATCGGTGTTCCGTTTTCTTCTAAATACCCACTTGCACCCAATGGGTTTAGAACCACGAGTTAGGTCTGCTAATACCCAAGTATTATTACCCAAGATCGAATCCATTTCATCGTTTACAGCTTCCTTCCAAAAGGAAGTGTCTCGAGAAGCCATAGCTTCTGCAAATGTTTTAGGATCCGTCTCGAGTGTAAATACAAACGGTATTTCACTTACCACTTTATTATCCTGGTCCCCCTCCACCAAGAACAATAAAGCATCAGAAGAGATAAAGTCTTTGTCCAAACTTTTCTCTTTTCTTGCTCTAGTACTCCTTCTAGGCTCAATTGGTTGTGTAGGAACATCGTTTTCCACAACCGGCCTTATAGGACCTCTAGGCTCAATTTGGGGTGGCTCAGATTCATTTCCAACATCTTTTGAAAATGTATTTTTGAAGAATTCAACATCCCTAGACTCAGTTATCACATTAGACTCCAAGTCAAGGAGTCTATAAGCCTTGCTATTAAGAGCATATCCAACAAATACACTTTTAATAGCTCTATCTCCTAACTTGGTCCGTTTGGGATCAGGAACCCGAAAGTAATCCACACACCCCCACACTTTGAAGTAGCTTATGTTGGGTTTTCTGCCTTTCCATATTTCATAGGGACTAGTCTTCACAATAGTACTAGGCATCCTATTCAGAATATGGCATGCAGATAGAAGGGCTTCACCCCACAAGTTATGAGGTAGGTTTGCATGATTTAACATGCAATTTATCATGTCCAGAAAGGTACAATTTTTCCTTTCAGCTACACCGTTCTGCTGGGGTATATAACCGGCAGTTGTTTGATGTATGATACGACTTTCTTTGCAAAGTGTATCAAAAGCATTCAAACAATATTCCATGCCTCGATCAGAACGCAGAACCTTAATCTTCTTCTCAAGTTGGGTTTCTACTTCTGATTTATATTTCACAAAAGAACTAAGAGCTTCATCTTTAGTTCTTAACAAATACACATAGCAAAAACGACTAGCATCATCAATGAAAGTAATAAAATACCTTTTACACCTCTAGTTAAAATTCCATTTAACTCACAAATATCCGTATGAATTAAATCTAATATTTGTGATTCTCTTTTAACACTTGGGAAAGGTTTTCTTACTATTTTTGATTTTGCACATATTTCACACTTGTCAAGTTCGTTTTTACCAATATCAATTAATCCCATCGCATGCATATTTTTCAAGTTCTTTGTACTAACATGTCCTAATCGACTATGCCATAAAGAAATTGAAGAAATCATGTAAGCAGAAATAGAACTCATATTATTGATTGACATCTTACGCATCCCATTACAAGAATAGCCTTTGCCAACAAATTCACCATTTTGATGATGATAACCTTTCCAGACTCAACAGAAACCTTAAAACCTTTTTTATCTAACAAACCAACAGAAATTAAACTTTTCCTAACATCTGGTACAAACAAGACATTGATCAAAGTTAACTTCTTCCTGGAGGTAAAGTTGAGTTTAACGAATCCTTTGCCTCCAACATTGGCTTTGGAGCTGTTGCCCACCTGAACCTCTTGCCCAACAGTTTCTTCAAAGGTCTTGAAAAGCCTTCGATCGTTGCAAATGTGAATGGTAGCTCCAGAATCTAACCACCAGCCAGAAAGTTCACTTGCCATGTTGATTTCAGAAATCATAGCCACATCGAGGCTAAGATCAGTCACCATGGCAATTAGGTTCTCCTCAACCATATTTGCAACTCCGGATCCACTCTTCTGTTGTGGGCATTCTCTTGCATAATGTCCTGTTTCTCCACAAACATGACACTTGCCTTTTTTTTTTGTTAGTAGCATTATAAACAGGTGTAGGTTTCTGCCCGGATTTCTTAAATTGTCCTTGATTCTTTTTAACCCCGAAAGGCTTCTTTTTAGAACTTCCTGCCTCAACATAATTCACGCTGTATTGTCCTTGAATCAAATTCTTACCATCGCATTTCCGAGCCTCCTCTCCAAAACGCAGATGTTTCTGAATTTGTTCCAAGGACATATCCTCAGATTTATGCATCAATCTCTTTGCATAATCTTTCCAGGCAGGAGGGAGCTTTGAAATTATAGCTCCTACCTGGAAGGCTTCTGGAAGAACAGTTTTCACCATCCGTAATTTGTTTATAATAACCTGGAGCTCATGTACTTGCTCCAGAATTGGTTTATTATCAACCATTTTAAAATCCAAATATTTAGAAACTAAATATTTATTTGTACCTTCTTCCTCAGCCTTGTACTTGTATTCCAAGGCTTCCCACAGCTCCCTAGGTGACTGCATATTTGTGTATAAATCATACAACCTATCTGACAAGGTATTCAGAATGTGTCCACGAGCCAACTGTTCATCTTCTGCTCTCTTTCTTCTTTGTTGTTGAAGGGTCTCCACAATCTCCTGGTGGATCAGCAAGGCATTCCTTGAAGGACTTGTTGCTGTTGTGTTGGCAGGAGGTACAACACCTGTTGCAGGAGGATTGGCAGGAGGAGCACCACCTGCTGTAGTGGGACTCGCATGAGGAACAACACCTGCTGCAGTGGCTGGTGGATCCAAATCAATGGGCTGCTGGGGAGCAGGAGGATCTTCTAGAATTGGTGGCAGACTGGGATCCAGAACATAGGCAAGCTTAAGGACAGTAAGTAGGAACTTCATCTTGTCTTACCAGCGGCTGAAATTGTTTCCATCGAAGCGATCTAGCTTTTGCTGGTTCATGATTCTGAAGGATTCAGACTCCATCTTCACTAATAGAAACTTTAAGATTGTTGAGAAATCTGGGAAAAAACAGAAGCTAGACACGGGTAATCCCTGTCCTTAAAGTTTCTATCGCCCCTAGCTTTCTAGGAAGTGTGCTAAAGGTTTCAGGTGACACACTTTTAGGATATATGTCAAGCTAATTTCTGGGAATGATTTCGTGTACTAGCACTGCACAAGAAATCTGATGAATGTGTTGTATTTCTTTTCAGCTCAAGGATTGTATATATAGATATCAGGTGTTACAAAACGGATTAATTCAAATTATGACTGTTAGAGAATTAATTCAGCATCAATGGGATGTTAGTGGCCCCTGAATTAATTTGTGGTTTAAGTCTCCTTGACCTTTCAGTTACATTGGCCTCTCAACAGTCACATTTGAATTATTGGACTGATTTAGGGTTGATTCTGAATGAATTTGGCCCAAAAAGATAGGCTCTTGGCTCGGAGGCGAGGCTCCTAGCGACGATGCGTACGTGCGCCATCAAACGCCACATTCGCCCATGCCCGGCCCACGGCCCCGGCCCGTGCCCGAGCCCGTGCACGTGCGCGGGCGGTGCGGTGCACCGCACCGCGTGTGAGCCTATCAGTCCACCTCAAATTTGTGCCTGTGCGCGGGCGCGGGCGGTACGGTGCACCGCACCGCGTATGAGCCTATCAGTCCACCTCACATTTATTGATTTAATAACCCACTTAGTGCCTTAACTTATATAGCTGGCCACACTTGGTTATAAAATCAATGTGGAATAAGTTTAGTTTTCCCAAACACCTTTTCATATGCCTATTTGATATTTCCAATAATCCTCCAATAATTAATTGGGTTATCAGTGCATATGTTTAACAGGTTTGTCTTAGTTTGGATGTATATGTAAGGCTTTTAAGCTTACCATAAGGGATTTTCTATTTCATTACTGTTTCATATTAGACTATTTGAGTAACTAGCCTAAACCCCGTGCTATGCACGGAAATAAGAAAAAAAAAAAAAAGAAATCACGTTAAAAAACAATTTGAATTTATGTGTAATATTTTAACGCATAAAAATGCCAATAAGTAAATACTAAAATTAAATTAGCTAAATTGTATAGAAGTATAAGTATATATTTTGATCAAAAAGTAACATAGTAAGTATGTATACAAACTAATTTTTTCAGTTGATACTATTTTTAAAATTAAATAAAAAACAGGTAACACGTAAGAAAACACACTATATATATATATATATATATATATATATATATATATATATATATATATATCAAAATTTAAAATATATGTAAATGATAAAATGAGTATTATATATTATAATTATCTAAATTTCAAGCATTTTGAACGTATAAAATTTAGAAGTAAATGAATAATATTAAAATAAATAAATAACTAATACGAATAAAATCAAGAAAATAAGAAATAAGAAATAAAATAAAAAAATAAGTGGAATATTAAAGGTTTATACAAATACTTAAAAAATAAACAAAAGAATATAAGAAACTTCAGCGCCCGTAAAAATATAAAGTAAAACAAATTATAAGAAAATCGGACACATTAAATATTTTTAATATTATAGTATAAAACCAAAAAATATATATAAAGAGTCACCTAAAAAAAAAATTAAATGTGCTAACTTGAAATGACAATAGCAAGCATTGAAACTCTAAATTAAACGATCTCAAAAAAATGTTCTTTAGTAATAAAATAAATCCAAATGAATTATAAAAATTGTAAAAATTAAAACGCAAAGATTATTGAAAAAATATATTAGAATTTGATAAAAAAAAAACTATTAAAATCTAACATGTATTTGTAGATAAATTAAAGAATTCTAAAATCTAATTACATTGTCACATTCAAGAAACAATATCATATAGAATGAAAATAATTTACACACTACATATTTTTTTATAAATAATGAATAAATTGCTATTAAAATGTTTCTTTATTAGAAATTTATTTATTTATTAATTAGTGACATTGTAAAAGAAAAATAATTTTAAAGAGAGTATATAATTATCGTCCAATTCTAAATAATAATAAGTATATGTAGAATTTTTGCAACATCACAATTTATAAATTCATGCGGATAACAAATAAATCAATTCATGTCAATATCATATTTTAATTAAATAGGTTAAAATATATGGAAATTAGAAACCAAACAATTTATATAGAAAGAAATTTAATTTAAAATTCAATTACCATGTAATGATTTCATAAATTGTGGATTTGGTTAAAAAGAAATTTGAATTATATTAAAATTTCATTTAATGTAAAAATAACTTACCATTAAATAATTTTCACAAATAAAAAAAAATTCAAAAAAATCATTGTTATTTACTAAAAAGAAGTGTTAAAAAAAAAAAAAGTTAATCCCCCTAATTTATACCAAAATACATAAAATTTATCCAATTAATTGACAACAATTAATTAATTGAGATACTTATATTTTCATTGTTCCCTTAATTACGTAGAATTAATTAATTACTTAACATAAATATTATATTATTAATTGCAAGTTTTAAAAATGTTAATGATTGTATGGTTAATTATCAATCCGCCATATATATTTATAAGATATAAATATAAATTTATTAAGTATTAATTTTTAATTTAAAAAAATTAATTAATTGGATAGAGTAATTTAAGCAATTAATTAATTAATTAATTCTCTTTTAAGAGATTAATTATATTAACACTCAAATAAAGCTCTTGAGTTTATTTTATAATTGATGATTAGGATAAATAAAAATTAATTTATATCTCATAAAAGAATTACTAATGAAATTATATCAAATAAGAAAAGATTTATTTTGAAACTACCAATAATAATCTTTTTAAATATTAAAAATAATTTAAAATTCTAAGAATTACACATTAGAGAAAAAAAAAACACATGAAAAAGTATATTATGAATTTTTTGAAAGATAATTAATTTTCTTAATTATTATTTATTTACATAATAAAATAATATACAAAATAAAAATAACCCAATTATATTTTTTTTATTTAATTGAAAATTGAAAAAAAAAAACACAAAAGATCATTCAGTCAAACTTGCCAAAGATAATTATTTTCCTTAGTTATTACTTATTTTCACAATAAAATAATATATAAAATAAAAATTAACCAATCACATTTTTTTATTTAATTAAAAATCTCAAAAAATCCACAAAATTCCAAATCATCAAAATGTACAAAAAGTCAAATAGTCAAATATGATTTTCAAATATATAATAGTATAGATAAGATATAGATATAGATATAGATATAAATTTATTAAGTATTAATTTTTAATTAAAAAAATTAATTAATTGGATAGAGTAATTTAAGCAATTAATTAATTAATTAATTCTCTTTTAAGAGATTAATTATATTAATACTCAAATAAAGCTCTTGAATTTATTTTATAATTGATGATTAGGATAAATAAAAATTAATTTATATCTCATAAAAGAATTAATAATGAAATTATATCAAATAAGAAAATATTTATTTTGTAACTACCAATAATAATTTTTTTAAATATTAAAAATAATTTAAAATTCTAAGAATTAAGCATTAGAAAAAAAAAAAAACACATGAAAAAGTATATTCTGAATTTTTTCAAAGATAATTATTTTTCTTAATTATTATTTATTTTCATAATAAAATAATATATAAAATAAAAATAACCCAATTATATTTTTTCTATTTAATTGAAAATTAAAAAAAAAAAACACAAAATATCATTCAGTCAAATTTGCAAAAGATAATTATTTTCCTTAGTTATTACTTATTTTCACAATAAAATAATATATAAAATAAAAATCAACCAATCATATTTTTTTATTTAATTAAAAATCTCAAAAAATCCACAAAATTCCACATCATCAAAATGCACAAAAAATCAAATAGTCAAATATGATTTTCAAATATATAATAGTATAGATATTATAATAACTTGGTTAGGTTAATATATACATAATCTAGGTTTCTTCAATGGCAATTTGCCTAACCAAATTTCGGGCACGAATCTAATCGCAATCGCGTCATTCACTCAAACACATGAAGGCGCACGGAGACAAAAATCATCAAGAATAGCATTAATAATGGCAATATTGAAATAAACTAGATTATATATGATTTTGTCTAGGGTAAGTAATATTTTATTTGTGACTAATGAAGTATGATCGTGTTAATTAATGTTTTAATGTATTCATAGTGGTGCTCGTTGATGAGTCGGAACGTTCTCTATTTTGTTAATTAAGAAACTAATGTATATGCGATCCATAGTGATGATAATTATTATCGTTTAAAATTTGGTAGAGAAGTCAAACATAGATTATTGATTGGAAAGTGATCATATAGTTCCATTGTTGTGGAATAAAATATACTTTTTTGTTGGGATAATTAATCAAACATCCCTATTATACCTCAATATTTTTTCTAAACCCCCCAATTGATTTTTTCTATGTTTTAAGGAACAATTATTCATAAAAGTTTTCCTAAACCCCCAATTCGTGTAAAAAGACTGAAATACCCTTAATAAAATATGTGAAATTACCTCCAATGCCCTTTTTTTTCCTCTCTTTTTTTTTTCTTTTTCTTTTTTTCTTTTTTTTCTTTTCTTCTTCCCTTTTCTGTTGAAGACGCAGCGTCCTGCGGGTGGCGGCGGCGCCGTCTCCGTCTCCGGCCACTTTCCGGAGACGGGACCTACGTGTTTCAATTCAACCCGACGACGCGACTTCATTCGTAGCAGCCCCGTCTCACGAAAATGGCCGAGAAGGCGCCGGAGTTCCCCTGAAAATCTGCGTTTTTTCCGAACGAAATGGGATTTTCGTCGTCGGCTTTCCGGCGACATTTTTGGACGATTTTTGTATGGATCTTGAAGATCTCGACACGGAGAGTCCATTGCAATTTACGAAATCGATTTTCGTTAAGCGGTTTGTGAGTTATGAATATTTTTTTTTTTAGATTTAAAATTCTGAGATTTGAGATTGGGGACAAATGGATTCGAATTTTGAAAAATTACCAGAAGATATGGAACGAGGACAAGGAGTACGTTCCCGATGAATTTTTCGGAAATTTTTGGATCACCTCCGGCCGCGGTCGGCTGCGGTCCGGTGGTGGTGGCGGCGGCGCTCTGGCGAAGTGAAGGAGGAAGAAGATGATGTTGAAGATGAGGTGTGAATGAAGCAAAAAAGGTGTGGAAAAAGTAAAAAAAATAGGGATAAAATAGACTTTTTAAGTGATTAGGGGATTTAGAAAAAATATTTTGTATATTAGGGATTGTAAATATATAGAATTCCAATTAGGGGGTTTTGGATAAAAATTAGGGATTATTGGTTCTTTTAAAAAATTGGCGCTTTTTTGTTCTGTGGTTATGTGAAATCTGATCAATTAGAGGATGTTTGACTATAACTTAGTTGGAGGAGTTCGTCATATCTTATTAAATGTTTTTGAAATTTATAAGATGATTGAAATTATTTTAAAAAATAAGATATCAAAATGTCTGGTAAAATAAGATCATTAGCAAATATATATGAAGTTATAATTAAAATTGAGTAATTAATATGCATGGTTGAATAGAAGAAGAATGTGGTACGAAGTTGTAAATGGTTGGTATTCTCGGACTTATTCTGAAAACTTATAAACTCCTAAATTTTGTTTTAACATGTTATAAGTTTTTAAAAGTTTGTCCCACGCTTTATAATTTGTTAAAAAAATTATTAAACACACGGTTATATTATATAGGACTAGTATAGGATGGTGTTTTTGGTAGACTAATTTAGGGTTCCTACCCTCTTGTATATATAATGTTATATGTATTATTGTTTTAAACATAATGAAAATCCTCTTTTACCAAAGTTCATATGGTATTTAGAGCCAAAATTTGGTCCACCTATAGAACCTTAATTTTAGAGCCAAATTTTGGTCCACCTATAGAACCTTAATTTTTTTCAAGCGGCCGTCCCCCACTTCAAGAATTTTTGGTGGTTGTCCGTTGTGCAAATTTTTTATCCCATCCTTAATTTTCACATTCCTTTTACTTGTTTTTTGGCGGCCGTCTACTGCCTAAACTCATTGTCGTCTTGGCAATATTGCCTTATGTGGCCACCAGTGTCATGGATGCCAAAAATCTCTCCAATTTGTTATTTTAAATTATTAACAATAAGATAAACAACAGTAATTATCATCACTGGTCCATCTCTTTAGAAATAATTTTGACATTACATATTGATGTGACATAATCTAGACGCACCACATCAACATCCCCAAGCCCCGTCAAAAGCTGCCACATGGTAGATGGCTCCAAGCAGATTGATGCCATCCCAGTCAGATTTCTAAGAAGAAATACATTGTTTACCCTCGGAGTTTCTCATTTGGGTACCCCTTATGAGGGAATGGGTTCATTTCGACTCATTGAGGGTCGCTAACCCTTGGATACCCAATGCTCCCAACTGATGCTTCGTACTCCTTCGTACATATAGCTCCACTACCAATGTACTGTTACAGTAGGACTGATTTCACCCATGTCCTGACACCCTTTCATTGGGCCAGGTAATTAGGGCTGACTTTATCAAGCACCTCGTGGTGCTAAATTACCTGGAGATGCCCCCGACATCATCCTATAAATACTACAATAACTCGCTATATAGGGTAGACGGTTCTGAATACTTTCTCTCTCTAGCTCTCTTAAACTTCCATAAAAGGATCTTGAGAGTCGTAAAGCCAAAACTAGGCTAACTCCCCACCGTCCCAGTTAGGTGCTCTAACCGTGTGTCCATCCTAGTAGGAAGAACCTACCACCGTCTAACCATCGGAGTTTCCCATATACAACGCAAATCCGATCCCTCGATGCTCGGATATAACCCTATAATTAATAGATTTTGAATGATTATACCTTGAAGTTGGATTAGGCACGATCATTTTGGCCTCGTCTGTGGAAAACCTATCAAAATACCTATTTCGTCGTTAGAAGTTTTACGAACACACAATTTTAATCATGGTACTTACTAGATCTCGGTTGCCTACTGGTGACATTATAACGAAAACAAGAAACATACAGAAGTTAATGGTGTTAGGATCCTAAACCCACCTCTGGGAGATGATCACCTAACAGATCCACCACATAACCCTAAGGGCAAAAAAAAATATGTTGACCTTAAGGGATGTTGGGTAAAACAAATGGATAGGCAGTGACAATTTAAAATTTTAGCCAACAACTAGATCGTTTGCTTGCAATTTCTGTTTCTAAACTTAAGGGTGTTTTGAGAACTTACAAGGTTAGTAACTTTCTTATAACATTTTTGAGCCGTCCTCAAACGTTCTTCAATCGGCAAGTCCCTTTAATGACTTTCAAATCTTCAAGACCCCAGAGTAGAAGTCCTCTAGAACGAATCCAAACCAACCTAGGCCATGAGCAAATTAGAGAGGATGCTAGTGCTATAATTTGTGTTTAGGCTTAAGGTTTCGTGTAGAGAGAATTTGGATTTGGAATAACGTTTCATCATCGTCTAGTGGAGTTCAAACTCCACCCTTAAATAGTAAGGGGATTCGTGTTGGAAAAACGAGTTCGGAACACAACGAAAAATTAAAAATTTTTCCTACAAGGATCGATTGTTTGCAATTTTTATTCCAAAACTCAACAAAAATTTTCTCAGCAACTTATTTTACTAGAAGCTTTCTTGAGACGCTCAATTGCCAATATCAAACGCCCTTCATGCGATAATGAATTTCCCATTTCTCTATCGGTTCATTCTTTCGAGACTTCGAAGTAGAAGCCCACTAGAATGTATCCACACCAAACTTAGATTCAAATCAATTTTGTGTGTATGCTAGTACCATAACCTGTGCTTGAAAGAAACGTGAAGCGAGATAATTAGAGCAATAAATTTCTCCATTCAAAACTTCAATTGATGTGTGAGAAAATTCACGCATAACCCCAAAGAAAAAGCTCCATCTATTCTATAGGTTAGAGTTGAGAGAGTTTTTCTCTTTTATTTTCTCTGGAATAGAGAATAACACTTCACGAATGCCGGACTAAAAGGAAGAGAAAAACTCTTCTCTTTTATATAGGAAAAATAACGATCTTTTTCTTCTAATAAGTAAAGGATCCTTATCTTCTCTTTTTCTGTTTCAACGTCATGAGATAACTAATATATAATTAATAAATAATTATATTATTAATTAAGATCATTATCCTAACTACTTTGGGATATTATCTCATATTTATTTATTTCATAAATAAATTTTGACTATATCCATTATTTATTTCATAAATAAATAACTAGGATAATAACCACATGATCTTATCTTTACTTATTTATTTCATCAATAAATAAGTCTTAATATTATCTTCTTATTTATTTCTCAAATAACTAGAATAGGATAATATCCTTGTGGCGCCCCGTCTGTTCGGCCGTATAGGTATGATGTCACGAGTGTGCTACTTGCGCATTTAAATTATTTATTTATGCAATTATGTAATTTTAGGGGTGCGTTTCGAGTCGAGCCGAGTCGAGTTTGACAAAAAAAAATCTAGCTTGAGCTTGAGCTTGAAAATTATTTGCATGGCTTGAGATTGAGCTTGAGCTTGTCAAGTTTATTTTTTGAGGGCTTGAGTTTGGCTTGTCCAAAATTCGAGCCGAGCTCGATTCGATTTGACGAGCCAAGAGATTTGTTGGATATTTTTTAACTCTCATTCAATAATAATATTAAACAATAACAAAGATATTAAGATATATAATATATATAGTATATTAATATTTCTAAATTTTTTATATCATTATTAATAAATTATAATCATTAATATATACTTGATATTTTATATTATGTACGAGTATTATTAATTATATTAGAATAAACTATAAATTATGTAATTACACAATAAAAATTATAAACTGATATTTTATTAAAATATATACTTATGTTATTATTTAGTTATGAAGTTATATGATATTTATTATTTTATTAGATTAAATATTTGAGTGAATATTTTATGAATATATTTTTGTATTAATAATAATATATGGTCTAATGTGTCATCGTAAAATAATATATTATTAAGACATATTATGATATAAAATTTAGTAAGGATCATACATATATTATAGATAATATATAATATAGTAATAGATTATGTTATTGTTATATATATATATATATATTGGGTGCTCATATATCTTGTAATTATACGAAATAAATTATTAACTAATATTTTATTAAGATATATACTTATATAATTAATTATTTATTATAGTAGATTGAACCTATTTTTTATTAAATTATTTGTTTGGATAAATATTATATATTATCATAGTAATATGTTAGTAGTATTGTATAGAATGATATGTTGCTGTAATTATTGAATTGCGATATTATTAAATCATATTTATTATCAAAATAAGTAGATAAAAATATATAATATATCATATATTTAGTATTACTAAATCATATAAATGTAGATTAATTTACTGCATATTTATATATATAAATTATTAAACATTATAATATATATATATAATAAATATAAATATATATATACTAGCTTACGAGTCGACTTGCAAGCCTTGAGCCTCAAAGAAATAGGCTTGAGCTTGGTTTAACACACAAGCCGATCTCAAATAAGCTTGGCTTGAGCTTGACATTGTTCGAGTTCGGGTCGAGCCAACTTGAGCTCGGTGTTAGGAATAGTGCCCTAGAAAGCCGATTGTATATCCGCTTTGTACTTTTCCTTATTGTAATCACAGACAATCTTTGAATAAAAATAACAAATTGAGGCAACACTTCTTTATATGCTCTTGTTTAGTATGCGTTTACTTTAGTTGTGCATGTATGAGAACTCCCCTAATTCTGATGACTTTAGGA
This sequence comes from Lantana camara, assembly GCA_037501455.1. Classification (NCBI taxonomy): domain Eukaryota; kingdom Viridiplantae; phylum Streptophyta; class Magnoliopsida; order Lamiales; family Verbenaceae; genus Lantana; species Lantana camara. The sequence continues at coordinate 71,760,169 of CM074860.1, forward strand.
CTCTAAAATTTAGGTGAAATGGTTCATAAAACGAGCCCTATATCACATAAGTCATGATTAGTAAAATACTCCAAGTTGATCTACAGACAGTGGGAGTGTCAACCTGACTCCTTTAAGGCTTGCTTGTGGGATCACACCTTTAAGAAGGACCACCTTGTTTCATGGAGGTGCAAAGTGTATAGTTGATGCGTGCGTGATACATGAGGGTGCTTACTTCCATAAGTAAGTTCACTGAGGTGCCCCGTATGAGAAGATTCCTAAATGGGAAAGGAAGTTTCTATTTCAGGAAATGGAAACTTCCAGATTAGGAAATATCTCACGAGTCATTGATGTGATTAATTGATCCTTAGACTTGAGGTTCCATGTCACTTTATGAGTTAACTCTGTAGTCTTAGGTATAAGCTTTCAAGGGTGTCGCCTTAGACAACTGATTCAAGGCTTATGCTGGGGCTGCACAAGTGATTCATGAAAGTGAATGAGAATCAAGAAAGGACATACACTTGCATTTGCAAGGTGATCTCTTATTGTGTAAGTCATTCATATGCCATATGGAGTCCTTGGCCAAGGCAATAGATCAAGACATCAAGAAAAAGGTTTCTTGGATTGAGATCAAATGGATATGAAATGCACTTAGCTTTAAGATCGGATTATTAGGGTTCTGATTATTCCCTTACCCTAGATCTTGGTTGAGAGATAGTAAGTAGGAGGATTGTATCTCACATGAATCAATGACTTAAAGGTTCTGTCGAATCGAGACATTCCAATTCAGCTAGGGGTTAAACACCTGTTGCTAGACCATGGTCGTTTAATCTGTGGACTGATTAATTAATTAGGGTCACTACTAAATGAATTGAGAACCTAGAGGGTCACACACAACAACTTGGTTACATGAGTTAAAACTTTAAAATGATTAAACGAGTTGATCATACCAAGAGGGTTCCACATGTGTGAAACAAACGTGTGGTTCACGTGATTGGCACGTGTCCTTGGGGACACGTGTGTCACACGTGTATATTGTTTATGTATTAAATAATTAATGTGTTAATTATTTAATAGACTTTGGTTTAATTTTTGAATTAAAATGAAAATCTTATTTTGGAGAAATTAATCTATATAATTAATTAATTAGATAAATAAGTTATTTATTTATTAATATATAAAGTATAATATTATCCAAAAGGGTTTTGGATATTTTAGCTCTCTTAAAAGTTGATTTGAATTAGAATTCAAAATCAAGGTTTGGAATTACTTGATGATCAAGTAAGAAGAGAGGGACCAAATCCTTAGTCCAAAAGGACTAGGTTCGGCCGCCCCTCTCTGGCTATATATAGGGGAGCTCGAGCTCCCCTTAGGGATTGATCGATTCTTCTTGGTTCATGTGTTGAACACCATCCTTTCTCCAAGATCACATAAACCCTAGGTTAAGCCTAAACACTAACTAGAGAACTAGCATCCTTACTAGTTAGATTGTAGTCAAGTTGGTGTACTATCTCTAGATAGCTTCAAGTTAGAAGTTTTTAATGATTCAAGCTTTACCAAGGAGAGGGGATCAAGCCGCGAGAAGAGCGTTCTTGGGTGGCTTGAAACGCTTCAAGAAAGATTATTGAAAAGTAAGTTTCTTGATCTCTACGAATTTGGGAATAAGAATTACGAGTTTTCGATCTTGCTTAGTTGGAAAAATTTTAATTTTTGCTGCTTTTCTGATTCGTTTTTCCAACAAGTGGTATCAGAGCTACCTCGCAACGCTTATTTCTGGTTCGTCTCCATTATTCTGAATTTAGTAGAAATTCTTAGGCTTAGATGCGAATTGAGTATTCTTGAGTTCTTTTAGAAAGCCTGAATTACGAAACTGTATTTTTCCTAAAAGTTTTTGAAAAATGTTTACGAAAATTTGATTGAAATTATTTTGGATCAAATATATTTAAATCGTGTTTTAAATTTTGGATTATTGTTGGTTTTTGAACTAAAAGTACGAAACACAAAATCACGTTACGAAAACGCGAGCCTAGACGTGCTAAGGCGTAGCACGCCTAGGCCCGTGTGCCCGTCCGGCCAGCAGTCCCGCGCAGTCGCAGGACTGCCCGTCGTTGCTGCTCGCCCGGGCCTAGGCCCGCGCTTAGGCGCGCCTGCTCGCCTCCCTCAATCGCGCGGGATCCTCGCTCCGCACGCCCGCCTGCTGCTGCGCGCTGGCAGCCTTTTGCTGCCGATCGCGTGCGGTGCTGGCGTGGACGCCTAGCGCGCGACGTCGCGCGGCGTGCGGGCGGATAGTCCGGGCGTTTCGGGCCGTTCGTTTTGCGATCTTGATTTTCGTGTTTAGTCCTATCCAATCACGATTTAATTTTTTTGAAAATTTTTGTTTTATTTAAATTAATAGTTATTTTTGAAATAATTGTTTAAATTGGGATTTTGAAAAATTAAGCGATTTAAATTTTGGGAAAATTGCAAACTTTATTTTATGAAAATATTGAAAGAATAAAATTATTAATTTTCAGAAATTAATTAGAATTTTATTAGTTTATTGTTTTTCGGGTTTTATAGAAAAGGCTCTTGAACAAGAATTGCATCTAAGTCGTGTTTTAAGCTATTAGAGCTTAAAGCGAGAATTTTAATTTATTGGTTAAATTTAAATTCTTGCAATTTTTGCATGTTAGGTGATCATGGGTTTAGACTTATGTATGGTTTTAATTTATGCACATGAATGGTTTAAATTGGGGTTGGAGCCCCATAGTTGCGTTTTTCAATTGGGGTCGGTGCCTCACTTATGTGCGTACTGTTATGTGTTTATTATGTGGCTTTCCATATTACTGTTTTTTAGGCCGGGATATGCCCCGTGTAATTGTCTAAGGCCAATATAAAGATTGAGCCTTATTACTTTATGTCTTTTTCTTTTTATTGTAATTTGAGAGTAGAGATAGGTGGTGAGGTCTTTTTCTTTCATTTTGGAGACAATGCACCCATGGAGTAAGATGGATCCACACAACAAGTAACAAGATGGAGGCCATAAGTGAAGACCTCTCGAATTGTTAGAGAGGACTACTATTATTGTAATAGATAGGGCATCGTTTTATTTCCAATTCCCTTATGTGATTTAAACTGTTTATGTGGCATGTATGTTAGAACTTGTGATTGTGGAGTGGCTCCCACATATCACGCATAAGATAGGTAGAACCCATGATCATCTCATGTTAGTATCATGCTAGGACATGTTATCTGCTAAGTGCTTGTGTGAAATGCATTTAAAGCCATGATGTGCATATATCGCTAATACGTTAAAGCCATGATCATAATAATCATAATTTATTTCATAATTCTTGAGGAAAGATTTACTCGATAAAGATTTACTCAATGACTTTACTTTAAAATCAATATATATATACTTTAGATTTTCGGCCAAAACTTATCACATAAAGGTTGTAGGGTTTGATAATTATCTAGAACGAAAACACCCTCACCTGACAAGCGACAATACAAGAACAAGAGATATGCCGGTGCCTATTGGATCATGATATCTCCGCCCTGGAGATGAGCTGTACAAGAAAGAGAAAAATGTGTACTCATGAGATAAGACTCGATATGATACCAAATAGGACACACGACAATGTTCTTGAAGTGGTGTATCGTGTCATAACATGATCGAATATGAAATAAAGCATAAGAAGGTCATGGAATGGTGTGATCGTGTTCCTATGCTCAATTACTCAAACAAATTCAATCAACGTATCAAGAACGGATTCAAACAATCAAACTTAAGCAAGTAAATTCATACAAGTCACATACGGGGAGCCAAGGAGGTGAAAAGAATGCAATAAGAGGGGTTTTGGTGAAGTTTGGCAAAAACGGACAATATACGGAAATGCGCAAGCTGTGGTAAAACAAGAATATCTTAAGTTATAGAAATTCAAATTTGGTTTTGTTTATTGGATATTAAAGTAGACACACAGACCTTTAAAATGATATATGACTCGGATCGTGGTTCAAGGCGAGGAGAAAATAGCCTAAGCTCGAAGTTGGACGAATGCAGATTTTCGGTGAAGTAGCGACACCAAACATTATTGATTATATCTCACAATTTAGAAAGGATAATGAGGTGATTCCAATTGGAGAATATTCTAAACTTCAAAAGGTTTCCGTGGGTTCAAAAATTAGGTCAATCAGAGTTCAGATGAAGGGTTAACGAAGCAAAAAAATCTCAAACAAAAAACAGGGCAGGATCCACTGCCGTGGATTTCTCCTTCACAAAAATCCACACCCGTGGGAAGGCAAGCAGGTCTCTGGACACAAATCCACGGCCGTGGGTTAAAATGGAGATGAAGAAATGACGGAGATGATGAAAAGATGATGATGGATGCTTGGTTCTCCCTTCTCTTCTTCTTCATCTTGCTTGGATCAAATGAGGTGTGTGTGTGTGAAAAGTTGAGAGAAAGGGGTTTGTGTTTGTGTAGAGATTTTGTGTGTGTTGTGTGTGTGTTCTTGTGTATATAAGATATAATGTAGAGATATATGATATATATGTATAAAGTAAAAAGGGTGAGATATTATGTATATAATATGTATATAAGTACATATGCCATATATATATATATATATATATAATGATTGTGTGAGTATGCAAGTATATAATATATATCTATATATATATGAATATGCATGTTTACATAAGTGTATGTATTAAATATATACATATATATAATATCACTTATTTTATGAAATTAGTTTCAAGTAAATATATATAAGTATATAGAAAATATGATATACCTATGAAATGAAATGGATTATATATAAGTGAGAAGAAAATTTATGAAATGATTATGAATGAATATTATGAAATACTTATATGTTATGAAGTGGTTTGCAAACAAAACTCATATATTTCACATAATTCAATTAAACCAAATAATTCAAGTAAGATTATCAAATAATAACACATGCGAGTACGAGATTAAATAAATAATTAACCTAACTCTGAGAAAATCACACGTATGGCGCGTACCTGTACGATAAAAACACGGGGCGTTACAGGCCGTGACATGCATGTAGGGGAGGTTATTGACTTTATTTCACGGCCGCACAGGATTTTGTCACGGCTGCGACGGAAGGTCAGAAAGTTTTTGATTCATCGCGACCGCACTGGATGTTATCACGGCCGTGACGTAGTTTGGAGCTTTGAGTGATCTTTTTTTGGCTTGGTTTGAGTTTGTTTGATCTTTCCTGCATCATTTATGACTCGTATGCTTTGTTAACTCGTTATATTACATGTTATGCTCCTTGTGTTGGAATTATGGTGTGATTTCGGTGCTCTTACGCGAACTATGGTCTTATGTGACCTAAGTGCCATCTTATTTCATTTCATTCGCATCACTTGCATTCATATGCATTGGCCGAGGTCTATTTGGTTCATCTTGAGTCTAAGAGTGTCTTTTGTTGTTTGTTTTATTTAGAGGATTATTATGTGGGCCACGAGGTGGTTCCCTAGGCGTCATTTGGTCTCCGTTTTGTCTTCCGCCACGTTCGAAGGTGAGGTTCTCTTTCTTTTAGTTAAAATGACCTGAAACCCTATGTGTTTTGAGCCTGCATGCGAATTATGTATATGATATGATTGATATGTGTATGATATGTACTTTGAGGGCTTGTCCCATTTGTTATAAGATTTTGAAAGCGCATTTATACGTATATAAGATATATCTTATTTTGTTTTGAAAAGATTTGAAGTATGTTTGAATCTGTAGCTAGCTTTGGCCTTGAAAGATAGGCACGTCCGTGTTTTGAACTTTGAATTCTGCTTGGGCCCCAAGAATCTGGGTAAAGAGCCCCCGAGATGGCCATGGGGTCGCCGGGGAACCCTCCTGTGCATATTTCCATTTGAGACGATTCGCCTGACCTTAGGAGTTGAGGAAGGGTGGGTTTTCTTGAGTCGGCGGCGAACACCGTCGAAGGAACGGGTTGGAGTGATCAATCCCCCGTCTCAGTCCGAGGTCTGCTTGATAGTTAAGGATCGTAAACCTTCTATCACTTGGAGTAAAGGATGGTTTTTGATTTTTTTTTGATATGAATCTGATTCTGAGGAGTTTTGGAAGGAATACTCGTACTCGCCGAGTTGGCTTGCTTTGTTTTGAATCTGTGAAATGGGAGTGGACTCTTAACTCTTAAAATTGGTTATTTGGCCTCCGACCCTAACCTTTCTTTAAGTTTATATATCTATTATCACGGATAAATTTTTTAGCTTGCAAAAACCATCCCCGGTTCATGGATGACTCTGAAATTGATACTTGCTTTGCTCTCTACGTATATATGTGTGCATGTGTTAGTGTAACACCCTGCTTGTTTTACAAATAAGGTACGCCACGTTTCAACTTCCTTGTGTGTTTAATTCTGTGATTTTGTGCTTTGAGTGGCCCTACTTTGAACTCTTTTAGAGTTTAGGGGCCTGTTTGTAATTTTCTCTTTTTAGGGGGTTATTCGGCCATTTCTCGTTCGGTCAAGAGTTCGATCTTTTTGACCCCTTCTTTGTGTTCGGAGCATCGAGACGAGTCCGTAGACTCTGAGTTTGCCCAATTCTGACGTCGTTAACCCCTTCTTCCGGCCGTTTTCGTGTACGAGGACCCGAGATATAATACCTGGATCCTCGCAATTCATGCCAAACGAGCAGAGCTCAGCCTCTATCCTTCTCTCTCGCGACATACAATCTTTGGTCATTGTTCACACACACTTGAGGTGTGGAAACATGCACAAGCTCGTTCTCGCTCGTTTCTCGACGGCTTTCGACGTGTGAATAATGAAAATTGATCAGCTCGACGAGCCCGTCACATTGGTACAAGAATCGGAGCCTGAAAACCAGCAGAGGCGGTGCTATGGAGAGTTGCAGGCGGCGGCGGTGGAGGCGCAAGTTTCAGCCGTGTTTCGCGATGGCTTCCGGCGACGATTGTTCGACACTCACCCCGGGGTATGATAGAGGACTTCCAGGTGCATTTTTCTGTGTAGGCGGCGCCGCCATCGGGGCGGCGAGGAAGGCGTACGCGCCACCCAAAGCGGACGGCGGGCGGCGGCGTTACTGTAGCACGGTGGTTTCGCCGCGTTCCGACGAGTTTTCCGGATAACTTTTGATGCTTTCCTATGTTTTTCGACCCCCTCATCTCATTTCCAGCCTCAGATTGGAGTGAATCACGGCGGAAATGGTGGTTCCGGCAATGCGGCAGTGGCGCGACTTCGGACGGCATTTTGAGGCCTTTCCGGCGATCTTTTGGCAACGGTTTCTTCAGAGAAGTTGTCCGGGATGATGATGTTGATCTTCTCACGTTGGCCCCGAATCGAGAACCGGCCGTTGGTGGTGAACTGGTGGTGGACCGGCTGTGAACCGACGGTTCTTTTTCTGACGATATTTTCTGGCTTTTGGTCAGGGGCTTTCGAAGGCCTCGTTACGGGCTTTCCAACGGTATGTGCGGATTTCGTTTTCGTTTTACGGTTTGCGTTTAATTTCAGTTTTCGTTCTAGGGATTTAGTTCGATTTTCCGTCAACGGAATCCTGTGTGTTTGGTATTTTCTGAAATTGGTTGAGGGCTTTTGTCAAGCAGGCCGAGATACACGTTTCTGTCCTTCCGGGGATTTTTGCGACCACCGTAGACGGTGTTCCGGTGGCGGCCGGTGGCTGTTCGGCCGGCTCCGGTGGCGGCATTCCGGTGACTTTTGGTCAGCGGGCTCCTTTCGTCGTGGTGAGTCCAACGCCACTTTCCGTTTGTCAATCGGATGTCCGGTTGATTTTATTTGAATTTTTGAAGTTGTTATATTTATTTTCGTTAATTGTTTTAATTGTAATTTCGATCTTGTATGAACTATGAAATGAAATTACGAGCTGTATGACGTATGAAAATATGTTATGATATATGATAAGCTTGAGCCTTGATTTATTGAATTTAATTGCCTCGTTTTGCCACTTCTTGTATATTATTATTGCTTTTAAGGGATGTTAGTGTAATTTTATGAAACATAAGAATGAATTATGAAAGATACGTCGTATTTAATTTAAATGAATTACTTAAGTACACTAATTGTTAGAATATTGCGAAATACGCCAATATGTATTTACGTGCAAAATTGTTATGTAAATTGCTTTTATCCTTTCAAGGATTGGTGCATGATATGAATGGAATTCTTAATATCCTAATTTATTTTATGAAATCAATGTTATGAATTTTATAAGCTATGTATCTCTTGAGATGTAATATGAATTATATTATGCTCTGAATGACTTGATTGAATAGATATGGATTATATGTTGCATCATTTGTATTCGTGAGCATGGCCGTGCGTCTTTGTGGTTGTGATTTGAGTCTGAGTCTTGTGTTCTGTGTGTTCAGTCGATCAGGGTTTTTCCCAGGGAGTGTCTGTCAGCTGTTTGGGTTCCAGTGGGACTTCTTGGCTTGTGTTTTCCGTTCTCATCGGTGTAAGGTGAGGTTTTAGAATTTTTGTTTTAATTAAAGCGACCTATAACCCTCTGTGCTCGTTTTCAAGCCTGTATGCGATTATTCTATTATATTTATATAATAGATATGTGCTTATACAATACGTTTATGATTTTGTCATACGATTAAAGGCTTTTGAACTATATATGTACGAGCGTATGTAAGCTTGAAAATGTTTTGCAACGTGGCTATGCTCCAAACCGTGTGTCTTCGTACCAGCTCGGGAATTAGGATGACATGGAGAGGTACGTTTATAGCATACGCTAAGTTGCAAGGTAAGGTATGTCTGATAAGGTACGTAAGTTATGATTATGATTTGATGAGTATGATATGTAGCGAGATATGATCTGTTATGTTCTGTTCTGATATGTTGGGCCCCGGAGACTGTGGGTAAGGAACCTCGGGACGGTATCGGGCCGTCGGGTTAAGCCTGTGCATAGTCTCCATTTGAGGTATCTCGCGCGACTCAGGGAGATAGGGGAGGCGAGATATTCTTGAGCCAATGGCGTAAAACCTGCCGAGGACTCGTAGGGGATCATTACCCCTCGAGGTATGTATATGATATGGATGGTTAGGGACGTATACACCCCTTCCGTCACCCGGAGTTGAGGATGTTATGTTATGTTATGTTTTCTGTTTTGATATTATGATATGGAGGTAAGGTTGGAAACCCGTACTCGCCAAGTATATGAATATGATCTGTTATGTTGATTATGAAACGGGATAGGAGCTTTCTCTTCCAATATGTTATGATTATGCTCAGTTTGTTAAGTTTTGAATAAGATAAGTTAAGTATTAGTTTGATTTGAAAAATGGTTTTGGTATGCAAAACCCTACTCCCGGTTCATAATCTTTCTTTTGATACGTGCTCTACCCCTTATTATGTATAGTGTGTGTGAGTTTAGCCCCCTCACTCAGTCAGTGGACTGACCCTCGCCCCACCTATGTTTTAGTTTGCAGGTGCAGGTTGTTGGAGTTCGAGCTCGACGGCTTTGAGTCGGGTCTGTCAAGTCTGTGTCGGTCTATTTGATTTGTTAAGTACTTTGTTTCGATTTGTATAGGAAGCTATGTATATGATAAATATTATGCAGGTTGGTACTTATGATTTGTATGTTTGAATTCGGGATAGGTTAGGACAGGTTTGTGGAATTAGTTGAACCCGTTTTTGTTGTATGATTATTCGGGACAGGTTAGGACAGGATTACTTGATTAGTTGAACCCGTTTAATTATGTTTGTTGATTAAAATTTTTGATAATTCATATTTTGCATCGTTTCCGCATTCAGGTTTTGCATATTTTACTTGTACAGGGTTTAGGTACTGCCTAGCTTAGGTTGGATTTTTCGTTTGTCACCTGTTCGCTGTGACTTGGTGCGTGTGCGGACTTTCCATTTCGTACACGTGTCGGGTCATAGTGCGGGGGTGTGGTGCCCCACCGCTTGGGGTGCTACAGTTAGCCCCCTCACCAACCTTTAAGACTAACCCTCATTTTTGTTTCTCTTTTTCCCCTTTTCTTTGAGTTACAGGTGCAGGATAAAGGTTTGAGCTAGGCAGCAAGTCTGCCTTAGTGTCATACTTGTGGTGTAGATCGAGTCTACATGCATCATAGTGGTTTTACTTCTTTTGTATTTATGATTTATTTTGGACATATATTTTGATTATGATACTTCGTTCTTTTGGCCCGGGATGGGCATTTGATACTTGTTCTTATACATATGGATTGGTTATGAACGTTGGTGGTATGATAAGTTAATTGCTAGCATGTTATGAATTGTTTAAATCGCTTCCGCATTTATTTGATTTGTTGCGCACTTTGATTGAGGGTCCAGACCACCTAGCTTAAGAAAGTTTTTATTTATCTCCCGTTCCCTATTGTTTAGCACGTGTACGGATTCTCCATTTCATTACACGTGTTGAGCTCTAGTGCAAGGGATGTGGCGCCCACCGCTCGGGGTGCTACATTTTAAGTGGTATCAGAGCTTTAAGTTGCAAAACTGGAGCTCTAGTGTCGTGTCGAGTTCGTGTAGGGTGTTTGGCTTAGGATTATGTGTTTGTTTGCATTAACTTTCACTTTTACATGACTTATTTGTTTTATTTGTATTAATTGTTCACATGAACATGTACTAAACCCCATGCATCAATACTTACCTTGAAGGAGAGATCGTGAACAAACGCTGGATCTTAATCAACCCCCTCCACCACCACCGCTTCTTAATACCGAGAATATTGTTCAAGCTCTTTTAAATCAGTTGCAACAGAATCAGAGACACCAAACTCCACCCGATAAAGCTCAACAAGGGCAAGTCACTTTGGTCTACCGAGAATTCTATAATAATAATCCCCCAAAGGTGTTCGGTGGTGATGATATAAAGGTCGAGGAGTGGCTATCGGAAATTATAGGGATTTATCCCGCTTCTTCGGAAGAGAAGGCCATTTGTGCCGCCCGGTTTATATAAGGCCAACCTTCTAATTGGCTTAAAGGTGTGAGGGCTTGTTTATAACGGAATGGCAAAGAATTTAATTAGGAAAGCTTTGTGAGGGAGTTCCATGACAAGTATATCCCTCCTAGTGCTCGGGAAAGGCAACTCCAGGAATTCACGGAACTTAAGCAAGGAAACCGGTCCATTGAGGATTATATTCTTGAGTTTGAGAGGCTTGCGCCCTATGCCACTCACATTACGGACATTGATTCTTTGAAGGCCCGGAGTTTTGTTCATGGTTTGAGGATTGATATTCAACAATCTTTACAAGCTTCTACCGTGAACACATGGGAGAAGGCTACAAGGAAAGCAGTACAAGTTGAGGCCCAAAAGTTGAGATTAAAGCCCCAGACTTTCCATTCGGGGCATGGTTTGGGGTCGAGTTCAAACTTGGGTAAGAGATCCGTACCTCAAGGTGGGCCTCCGGTTTTCAAGCCCTAAGGACATAACAATGCAAACAAGAAACCTCGACTCCCCGGACCAACTATGGTGCCTGCTCTACAGGCATCGATTCGTTGTGCTTATTGTAAGGGTCCAAACCAAACGGAGGAAGAATGTCGGAAGAAATCGGGTACTTGTTTTAGGTGTGTTGAATCGGGGCACAAGGTGAATGCTTGCCCACACAATCTGAATCCGAGGCCAATGAATGTCGCCACTCCGAGACCTCCGATACAAGCTCGGGCCTATGCTCTTGAAGGTGAAGAAGAGGATGCCGAAGTTGATGCTACTGCCATGGTGGAAGGTACTACAAGCATTTATGGCATTCCATTATATGCATTATTTCATCCGGGAGCAACTTATTCTTTTATTGCTTCCCGACTTGCTTCTACCCTTTCCTTGCCCGTTGTTTATGTGGGTGATTCTTATGTGATTAGTTCTCCTCTCGGGGGGAGCTTGGGGACGAATGGCGGACTTGATCAAGATGCCCATAAAGAGATATGGGGCAATCTTGGGTATGGATTGGTTGTTTCGGCATAGAGCGGTGATGGATTGTCATGCGAAGAAGTTTCTTTTGGGTTCTACGGTCTTTTCGGGCAAGAGATTGAAGGCTAGCCTATTTATTTCCTTTATAGAAGCTAATCGGTTAGTCCGGGATGGTGCGACGGGCTATGTGGCTTATCTTTTAAATAAACCAAAGGACCAAGCCAAGCTTGAAGAGATGGAGGTTGTGAAGGACTTCCTTGATGTTTTCCCGGAAAGTTTGGGATCTCTACCCCCTAAACGGGACATTGAGTTTGTTATAGATCTCTATCTCGGAGCTGAACTGTATTTGAAGACTCCCTATAGGATGGCTCCGGCAGAGTTGAAGGAGCTGAAGACGTAACTTGATGAGCTCTTAAAATGTGGTTGCATCCGTCCTACCCGTTTCACATTTCTTGACCCGTCTTAGCCCCTTTTGGAGATGAAAATATCCTTTTTCTCTCCCTAAGTCACAACATACCAGCATCCAAGAAAGAAAGGAAAAGGAAAGCTTACAAGTCATGACCTTTTTCATACCTTTGAGCTCAAGATCATTTCCATGCTTCATCATCTCTTCAAAGTTTGTATGGTTTTGAATTCTCCACTTATGCTTTTTTTCCTCCATTTAATTCTTGTTCTAAGTTGAGAATTCTTGGGCTATTAGAAACTTGATGAATAGTTAGGTTAAGAGATAGATTTTGAATTCAATGTGCAAACACGTGTTGTATGAACTTTTAAGTCTGTTTCCTTGCTCTCTTAAGCTTCTATGTTGCAATTATTGAGCTTAAATCAATGGAGAAAGAATATACGATGATACACCATTAATGAACCTTGAGATTAAAGCTTGGAAAGCATGAATTTGGATGAATTCTTGCATTTTGTTGTGGGCTATGTATTGTAGTGTTGATATGCATGAGTTTGCTTGAATTTCCTTAAGTTTTGCATGACTTTTGCTTACTTGATGTTTCCCTGCTGCTGCTGCGTGTTTATGTTGTTGTTGTTTCCCTGTTACTACTGAAAATTGGAGAAGATGATTAGTAACCCCCGTTACCTTCTTTCCACTTAGAATTGGTAACCCCCGTTACCTTGTTCCTTTGTTGAAGGGAAATGATCTGCCTCGGGTAACCCCCGCTACCATGTTTGGTCTTGGCTCTAGTAACCCCCATTACCCTCCCAAATTGAAGAAGGAATTTCGGCCTGTGCCTAGTAACCCCCGTGTCTCCTTTTCCTCTTTTAAAGCGTAACTCCCGTTACCCCTGATGCTTGACATAAGGTATTTTTTGTTCGTCATTCCCTATCCGAACGAGCTTCGATTGACCTAAAATTTTAACTATAGAAACTTCTTGAAGTCTAGAACATTCTACAATTAAAATTACCTTAAAATTCATCCTGGTTTGTGAGATAGAATCGTTCGAAAATCCCCACTTCGTTGGAATTCTACATTTGTCCGACTTGAAACCTACGCCATTTTCACATCGCTTTGAACCATGATTCAAGCCATATATCATTGGAAAGAACTTCTTGTCTAATTTCATATCCAACAAACAAAACTTAATTCCAATTTCAAGAACTTGAGATATTCCCATTTTCCTATGGCTTGCGTAATTCCGAAAACTATAAGCTTTTACCGAAATCCATTTCCTTGCGTTCCTTTCACTCCCTTGACTTTCGTATGTGATTTAATTGATCACCTTTGCCCAAAAATTGTATCCTTAATGTTAATGGCTTGATTTACGAGGTATAAATGTAACTTTCATGTATGAACGTTTAAGTGCTATAATGTGACCTTGTTTGCAATTATTGCATTCTTTATGTGTTTAATGAATTCCTTTCACCTCTAATTGATTCATATGCATTGTTAACATGTATTATTATGTATTATGAATTGGATATTGAATGAACGATTGATATTGAATGAAAGAATGATAATGAACGGACACGATTTATTCGTGTAATGAATGAATAGCGTGTTTACGAGTCTAAGTGACATTAATTGTGCACATGAACATCTTCATATCACATTATTATTTCTTATGCATGTCATATCACTTTAATGCATTTCCGTGTGTCATATTTGGTTCATTTGGAGTCCTAAGTCTCACAAATGCACCATGTTGTCTTTTGTACAGTTTCTCCAGGACGGAGACTTGTCTGGTTCATAGGCTATCTTCAAGTTTTCTTTTGTTTTTGGTCTTGCTCGGTAAGGTGTAGCCAGGTGGGTTTCTCTTCTATTAGATAAACTCTGACCCGATATATCCCAACGTATAAGATTTTGGCCAAAGTATTATATATATATATGTATCTATATATATATATATATATATATATATATATATATATATATATATATATATATATCGAGTCTTTTCAGAGAGTCAATGATTTAACGTTAAGACCCTTTTTGTAACGCCCCGCATGTTCAATTGTTCAGGTACGCGCGCCACACGTGTGAGTTTGATAGTTAGAATTGTTAAGCGTGCTTAATTGCATTATATGACTAAGTGGATTATGTGATTTATTTGTCTAATTGCCTAAGTGTTCATTTTAATTGCTAACTCATTTTAATTTCATTTCAATTCTATTTCTTAACTTATGCCTAATTCATGCATTTCATCTTTTAACATATTATATATATATATATCTATACTTATATATTTTATACTTAAACTTATTTTCTAAGATGCATATTTCATTTATTCCATGCATATAATTTATGAAACATGCAATTTCATATATAATATATATATATAACTCTTATACACTTTTACACACACATTCATTATAATTGTATATAATAATGAAGCACTAAGTTGATTATATACATATTATATATATAATATCTAACTTTATACATATACATTATATATCTATACATATATCACATACATTGTATATACATAGCAATACTCACACATTTATACATACACAATCTCTACAACACCTTTTACACACACTCATCACAATTCTTTCTCCAACACTCACACACACATTTGATCACAAGCAAGAAGAAGAAGGAACATCAATCCATCAAGCATCATCATCATCATCATCAAGATCTCTTCTCCATTTCATCACCTTCATTTCATTTCTTTCATTCCAAGGTTGGTATGTTATATTTGGGATTGATTATGAGTTGATGAACTAGGGCTTCTTGACTTAGATGTTTATTCTTGATTTAAGTTTGAATATGTGATCATATATGTGTGTATCTTTGAATTTTGGCATGAATACTTGAAGCTATTGGTTCATTTGGTTTCATGACATTTATGGGATTTGTTTGATTGATCTAAGTGCTCAAATGATGGATTTTTATGTTGTAATTGAAGTATGGGATGTATATTGATGATATAAGCTAGGTTTGAGGTGTTTATTTGTTGTTGATTGGTGTTGGGGAGGCATAGGAGCCTATTTCCGAGACTTGCCCTGCTTTTTCCCTATTTTTTCGCCCAGCGGCATGCCAAACGGCCGTTTGTCTTTTCAGTTCATGCACCAAACGCCCATTTGGCACTGTTACAGGAGGTTTTCACACGCCAGTTTCTGCTTTCAGACCAATTTTCAAACGGATGTTTCTCCCTCATACGAACTCTGATTGACCTGATTTTTTAACCGTTGCAAACTTCTTGAAGTCTAGAACAACCTCCAATTGGAATCACCTCAATATCATTTCTATATTGTAATATATGATCAATTATTTTAGGTGTCGCCACTTTTCGACAAACTGCACTCACCTAAATTCAAGCTTATCCCATTTACTCCTCGTTTGGAACTAGAATACGAGCCATATATCATTTTAAAGGTCTACATGTATACTTTCATATCCAACAAACAAAACCCAATTCCCACTTCTATAACTCAATATATTCTTGTTTTACCACAGCATGCGCATTTCCGAGAATTGTCCATTTTTGCCAAACTTCACCAAAACCCCTCATATTGCATTTCTTTCACTTCCTTGGCTCCCGTATGTGACTTGTATGAATTATATGCTTGATTAATTGATAATTGTGCTCTTATTTGACATTATTTGAACTTTAATTGTTTAAACTTGATTGTTAACTCCGTGCCTTACATGAAATGAATTCATTTGATTAAACGGAATGAATACATGACCTCTTTGAGTGTAATTGCATCTCCTATATTTTAATTGAATGTCACATATGTTATAACACGATTGGCCACTTTATGATCATTGCCGTGCGTCTTAGGTGGTTTTATATTGAGTCGTATACGTCATTCTCTTTCTTGTACAGTTCTTCTCCAGGGCGGAGATCTCGTGACCTTATAAGCACACGGCCTAGCTTGTATCCTTGTATTGTCGTCTTCCAGGTGAGGGTGTTTTCGTTCTCGATAAAGTATCAAACCCTACAACCTTAACATGATAAGTTTTGGCCAAAAACCTAAAGTATATATATATATATATATATATATATATATATATATATATATATATATATATATATCGTTTTCAAAGTAAAGTCATCGAGTAAATTCTTATCGAGTAAATGTTTCTCATGAATTATGAAATGAATTATGATAATTACGAGTATGACTTTAAATGTTTGGCGAGATTATCCACATTGATCATGCACATGTTATTAGGCCCGAGGAAATGTGTGAATGGAGACCGGTTCGGCATTGGACCGACGTATAGCTAAGCCATTGCACAAAGTACTCATTGAGAATCTCTTACGCGACCGTGTAGTGTGGAAGGTGAGTTATTCTTGAGCGGGTAGGAGTCATGAGCCCATCGAAGGAGCGGGTAGGAGTCATGAGCCCCCGTCTCGATATAGTATATTATTAGATGGTTCGGGTCTATAGGCCCGACCATCATGGAGGGAGAAGGTTGGAAATTATTTTATGATTATGATTATGATTATGATTATACACAGTGCGGAAAGACCGGGACACGGATTGCCCAAACGCTCAAGTCTTATGTATTGTATGATCACGTATTCAAAGTATTAAATCATGTTCATTGTACACGGTCGGAGTTTGGTTGGAGATAACGCACGCTCACTCACCGAGCCATAACGATTATTCATGCATTACGAACTTAATGAATTTTAATATGGATTAGTCGTAAAGACCGAGCATTGGTAAATGATTTCATGCCCTTCGTGGGAACTAACTTTAATAAAACCTTGCTCGGGATTTATGACTTGCATGTGCTTGTTTTTATATATATATGTACAACTCCGGCTCACTCAGTCTTCTAGAGACTGACCCCTCTTTTCCCTACTTTCTTAGTCTTTGCAGGTTTTACTAGGCGAGAGTCAAGTCCTTGTGGTTGTCTCGAGTCTCACGCGTACACTCGAGTCACATTTCACAATTATTATGTTTATTTGTATTATGTATTTAAATGGGCTTGTGTGCCAACGCATGATTTATGGATTATTGAATATTGATTCGGGACAGATTGCATGTCTAGTTGAACCCGTTGTTAGGTTGCATGTTTGATTTAATTATGTTTATGAAATTGTTAGGCTTGTAGCCATCGAGGGAATTCATTCATGTTAATGTTATTGCTTCTGCACCGCTTTATTGGAGGTTGTTGATTAATTGGTATAGGGTTAGATTCCACCTAGCCAGGGAGTTGTTTTATTTTGTCACCCGTTCGCTATGAGTCCGGTTCATGCTGGATCATCCATTTCACGTGTGGACTAGACTTATAGTGCGGGGGATGTGGTGCCTATCGTCAAGGGTGCTACACTTTTTCTTTGAAATGAATCCTTACCAATGTTTGGTGAGATCAGTGATCACAATGAATGGGGGCCCTGGGACTAAGTGTACATGGCTATCTGGGGAAGCATAGGCTGACGACGATCCCCGTGCACTAGTTCCAACAAATAATGACGATGATACTAGCCCTCGCTAGGAGATTTGCGAGGAATGGGAACCGGGCCTTTGGGGAGTCATGAACCTCACTGGCCACAATGAATGGGTGGACGGGTCTTCGGCCAAGTCCGTCCACTAACCGGATGAAAAAGGGGTAATTGATTATGCATGAACGAATGAATGATTATGAATAAATGAATGTTATGTGATCGTTATGAAATGAATGAATGGATAATGTATACACAAGGAGAAGATTGGAGAATTCTCCAACTCGCCGGGCTCACGTAATGACCTATCGAATGAATGAACGAAATTGACTGTTGTAATCCCGAGCGCTGTTTTCTTTGGTTTTACCCACTTAGGAAATGTTTCCAAACCTCGTACGGGATTATAACTGTTGGAAAACACGAATCAGAAAGCAGCGGAATTTAAAAAAATTTCCCAATAAAAGGATCTTGAACTCGCAATCGTGTATCCAAATTCGTAAGGATAGAAAACTTACTTTTCTTTTGTTCTTTCTTGAAGCGTTTCAAGCCACCCAAGAACGCTCTTCTCGCGGCTTGATCCCCTCTCCTTGGTAAAGCTCGAATCTTCAAACTTCTAACTTGAAGTCTCTAGAGAAAGTCCACCAACTTGATCACAATCTAACTAGTAAGGATGCTAGTTCTCTAGTTAGTGTTTAGGCTTAACCTAGGGTTTTATTTTATCTTGGAGAAAGGAAGGTGTTCAACACATGAACCAAAAGAATTGTCAATTAGCTCTAAAGGGGAGCATGAGCTCCCCTATATAAAGGAAAAGGGAGAGGGGCGCCGATCCTAATCCTTGTTGGGCAAGGATTTGGTTCCTCTCTCTCCTATTACTTGATCATCAAGTATTTTCCAACTTTGACTTTGAATTCTAATTCAAGCCAACTTTTAAGAGAGCTAAAAATATCCAAACTATTTTTGGATAATTTTATACTTTATTTATTTAAAATAAATAACTTATTTTATCTAATTAATTAATTCGTAATTAATCAACTAGATTATTTTCTCCAAAATAAGACTTTCTTTTTAATTCAAAATTAAACCAAAGTCTATTAAATAATTAACACATTTAATTATTTAATACATATATATACAATATATATATATATTCACACGTGTGTGACACGTGTCACAGTGACATGTGTCACTCACGTGAGCCACACGTGTGATTTCACACGTGTGGAACCCTCTAGGCTTGATTAACTCGTTTAATCATTTTAAAGCCTCAACTCATGTAACCAAGTTGTTGTGTGTGACCCTCTAGGTTCTCAATTCAATTAGCAATGACCCTAATTAATTAATTCACTAATTAATTAATCAGTCCACAGATTAAACGACCATAGTCTAGCAACAGGTGTTTAACCCCTAGCTGAATTGGAATGTTCGGATTCGACAGAACCTTTAAGTCATTGATTCATGTGAGATACAATCCTCCTACTTACTATCTCTCATCCATGATCTAGGGTAAGGGAATAATTAGAACCCTAATAATCTGGTCTTAAAGCTAAGTGCATTTCATATCCATTTGATCTCAATCCAAGAAACCCTTTTCTTGATGTCTTGATCTACTGCCTTGGCCAAGGACTCCATATGGCATATGAATGACTTACACAATAAGAGATAACCTTGCAAATGCAAGTGTAGGTCCTTTCTTGATTCTCATTCACTTTCATGAATCACTTGTGCAACCCCAGTATAAGCCTTGAATCAGTTGTCTAAGGCGACACCCTTTAAAGCTTATACCTAAGACTACAGAGTTAACTCATAAAGTGACAAGGAACCTCAAGTCTAAGGATCACTTAATCACATCAATGACTCGTGAGATATTTCCTAATCTGGAAGTTTCCATTTCCTGAAATATAAACTTCCTTTCCCATTTAGGAATCTTCTCACACGGGGCACCTCAGTGAACTTACTTATTAAAGTAAGCACCCTCATGTATCACGCACGTATCAACTATACACTTTGCACCTCCATGAAACAAGGTGGTCCTTCTTAAGGGCGTGATCCCACAAGCAAGCCTTAGAGGAGTCAGGTTGACACTCCCACTGTCTGTAGGACTCATCGGCTTGGAGTATTTTACTAATCATGACTTATGTGATATAGGGCTCGTTTCATGAACCATTTCACCTAAATGGTAGAGTCCTAAAGTCATCAGGATTAGGGGAGTTCTCATACATGCACAGCTAAAGTAAGCGCATACCAAACAAGAGCATATAAAGAAGTGTTGCCTAAATTCGTTATTTCATTCAAAGATTGTCTGTGATACCAGGAAAGTCCCAAAACGGATTATGACTAATCGGCTTTCTAGGGCACTATTCCTAACAATCTCCCACTTGCCCGTAAAAGCCATTTAGGTACTCTAAGTCCCATCTTCTCAAGATGCACTTTGAGAGCCTATTGACTTTGGGCGTTTCCAAAGTGGATCTGCTATATTCTCTGCTGATGTGACCCTCTTGTTTACACATTTCTTAGGAAACACCTTTTCCTTATAAAGTGATTCGTAATCACGTGTTCAGTCTCTTGGTGAGGTCTTGGTTCTCTTACTTAAGCAACCATCCATTTTATCATACAATATGATAAAGGAGTTGTTTTCATGCTAGGAACTTCATCTAACCGGTTAGATGGAGTTTCTTACCCAAACACTTAACTTAGCGTTATATAATACGACTAAGTTCTCAACTACGATAGTCGAGTTTTGCAATGTCCGTCCTTGGAACCCTTTTCCAACACATTGCATTACTATTCTGGTAGAAGTTGTATCCTTTCAATGATTTCATAATCATCTATGTTTGATGAACGGTTACATCAAATATCCTTCTAACAACAAGATCTTTTGGGTTCTGTAAACTAATACATATCCTCATTTCTTCTCAAGTACTCTGAGGACATTCTTTACAGAAATCTAATGACCTTCTCTGAGGTCATATTAGATTCGGCCCACTACGCTTAGTGTTGCGCCATATCAAGTCTAGTACATAACATTTCATACATTATGCACCCTTTTACTTAAAGGGATTTTGGACATTCTAACTTTCTTAAAGTTATCTTAGGACACATACTCTTCAAAAGAGATGTTCCATTGTCCCTACTAAACTCCTTTTAGTATTTATGGTTATGTACTCGTTTTGTGATAATCCTTTTATTCTCTTAGATCTATCTTCTATAGATCTGAATGTCGAGAATTTAGGATAATCACTAAGATCTTTCATGTCAAATTGTTTCTTAAACAAGAATTGGTAACTTTCACGTTATCCTTGACATTCCTAATGAGAAGGATGTCGTCTTCTAAAGAACCAAAAATTGACTCTTACATCACTAACTTTCATATGTACACTTTTAACACTTATTCGACTTCCATCTGTGCCAAACGATTTGACTATCCTATGGAATCGAATTGTCTAACTCCTAGAAGCCTTTGTCAATCCACAGATTGACTTTAGGGATTTGCATACCTTATGCATACTCCCACTGAATATGAGATTTATAGAAATACCTTATTTCAGTCTCTTTCAATCTCATATTGAATAAGATAGTTCTCATATTCATTTATCATATCTCATAGTCAGAATATGATGATGTGATAAACACAACCCAAATGGACTTTTGCATTTCAACCGTCAAGAAGGTTGTAATGTTTTCCATTTACTCGAAGCTGCACGAGCTTGATCCTATCAGGTGGATCAACCAAGGTCAAAACTTGGTTCGAGTATATGGAATCCATATTGGATTTCAAGGCTTGCTTACACTACTCAGATTCCAAATCTGACAGCGTCTCCTCTTCAAGTAATTCCTTGGCTATCTAGGAACGCGTTCTAAACACGTCTTAAGAGAAGGGTTTCACACGTGTACATGCTCAAAAATTTGGCTAAGTTTTATCAGATGGGCTCGTTTCTTCTATATGTGGCGTGGATATTTATTCTTAAATTTCTTCGAGGTCTGCTTGCTTGTCTTTCTTCTTCTATAGGAACGATTCCTTATGAAAGATACATTCCTTGAGACAAACAACCTTTGTCTAAGGGAATCGCAGAAATGATATCCAATATTGTTTGTATAAACTTGAACTCATTTCAAGCCTATCTCCCACTATCCTCTTTACTTAAGAGGATTCCACTAAATTCTTGGACAAGAATAATTAGGGAATTTAGTGTGCCACATTGCATAGTGCATCTAAAGGACTGATTTTGGAAGGTGCAAAATTTAAAATCTCTAACTGCATATTCTGGGAGTTTATTCCTAGAATGATTATAAGTCAGTAAAGTTTGCTATGGAATGGACCATATCCTATAAGGTTTCATTCCCTCATTCGGAAACACTAAGGTGTTCTCGAATTAGTTTACTGAGAGATAATCCTATTATTTCTAAGATGACTAAGGAATTAGTTGATAAGATATTGGCTATCTCGATCATATCGATTTGCCTATAACTTATGACTACTTCGGTTCCTAACCTCCTTTTGAAATTCTAAGAATTTCATATAAGTTTCGAATTTGTACTTTAACAAGTACATTCATTCATAATGATTAAACTGACGATTGTATCTAGTGCTTACATTAAGCATCTTACACTTATCAGCATGGATCGAAATCCACTATAATTTTGGAACGTTCCATGTTTCACCTAAACAATGTTCCGGGAACGTTTTCCCTTTGAGATAGGATTCACAGGTAGTCAACTCTATAGGTTCATTTTCATAGAATGATCCTAAGGTGTCTGACTTGCTAATCCTTTTATATCTAAACGTTCCAAAGTAATTCGAAGCTTTGTCATCTCACTTACTTTTGTTATCTCGTTGTATGTTCAGAACATTAGTGCCTTGAGTCTTTGCACAACGGATTATGCAGAATTGACTCAAGACTAGTGAATTCTATTCCTAGTAGAATTACTAAACGAGGTAACATTTCAGAGTACTCATACTCTTCGCAGTTCCCTTTCAAAGTCCTTATTTGCTACCATAGAAGCAAACGTCCTATTTGATCTCTAGTGTCTTTTGGGCGCACCCCTTACATGCCCCTCCATTGGGCTCTTAAGGGTTTCTTCTTCTTTAGGCGTTCAAGCCTTTAACTTAGGGAGTTTAGAAGAAGAATTAACCATCTCAACCTTTTATTCCTTCTTAAGGATGCTCTCAACCATTATCAACTAAATGATTAACTATGCTACATTAGCATCATTCTAGTTGAGCATAAAGGGTTTGAATGATGGTGGAAGCAATGTAAGCAATCAGTGCATAGAGAACTCTTTTCTCGGTTGATGATCGAGACCATAAGATCTTCAAATAAGATCTTTAGACCTTGTTCGTGTGCACTTGTTTCCTCATTTGGAATATTGAATAATTCCATAATGTTATACCTTGTAACATTTTTATGAGGTAGTTCAATTGCTCGTAAGTGGTTTGGAGAAATCCATTCACCTCAGACCGCTTCTCTTTTGGCCCGGGTCGAATTTTCACAATTGAAAAGCTTCGCCCTTTGGAGAACGCCTTTCTCTATTCGGAATCTAAAATGAATTTTAGGGTCCGAAGCCAATTAGAGTTAGTTAGGACTTAGTCAACTTGTTTGACTTAAGGATGGATACTAATGGGTTTGCATTTCATATTGTAGAGAATCACAGAACTACAACCTGAATGCTAAGCAGAGAAAATGTGAGCATGCTGAATTATAACGATATACAAAAGATAAGGTCTTTAATCTAATGTAGCTTCCACTGTTTTTCAAAGATCTATAATTCCCAAAGATCTAAGAGGAACACGTTTCCCAATGGGTACTAAGATCCCAAGCATTTTACCTCGAACCCACGACTCGTGGACATTCTAAGTAAGAACCCTAGGTAGGTACAACTTACCAATTCTAACACCTTTAGAACTCTTAGTAATTGTTTTTGCATCACCTATCTTTCAATATGGACCCACGACTCGTGCGACATCCATATTTACTTAGGCGTTAAGCTAGACCCATCAATCATAAGATCATGACCAAAACTTAGTTCGAACGACCCACGACTCGCGGACATCGCCCTTGCTAAAATCGACCATGAAATATTGATCATTTAAAATGATCAATTAGGTAACTAAGAACTAATAAGCTCCACTAGCTATCCCACGACTCGCGGACCATAACTAGCTTTACTTACTAAACTTAAAACCTATTGATGGAATGTTAGGAATTTAATTCAAAATTTACATCTCGAATTAAACACCTATTTGTTCGAAATTAGCTTAATATTTAAGGGGAATTTTCGAATCAACCGGAGAGTTGTCCGGTTCGACCTCACCAACATATATGTTATCCAATTTTATTAGTCTTGATTAATGCAAGTACACTTAAATGCATTTCAAACAAGCACATAAACAGATAACATGTCCTAGCATGATACTAACATGTAATGATCATGGGTTCTACCTATCTTATGCGTGATATGTGGGAGCCACTCCACAATCACAAGTTCTAACATACATGCCACATAAACAGTTCAAATCACATAAGGGAAAGCGGTAACAAAATACGAGCCCTATCTCTATTACATTTAACAATTGAGATTCCCCTCCCTAACATTTTGAGGGGTCTTCACTTATGGCCTCCTTGTTACTTGAATGTGGTCCATCTTAATCCATGGGTGCATTGTCTCCAAAATGAAAATAAAACCTCACCACCTATCTCTACTCTCAAATTACAATAAAAAGAAAAAGACATAAAGTAATAAGGCTCAATCTTCATATTGGCCTTAGACAATTACACGGGGCATACCCCGGCCTAAAAAACAGTAATATGGAAAGCCACATAATAAATCACATAACAGTACGCACATAAGTGAGGCTCCAACCTCAATTGAAAAACGCAACTATAGGGCTCCAACCCCAATTTAAACCATCCATGTGCATAAATTAAAACCATACATAAGTCTAAACCCATGATCACCTAACATGCATAAATTGCAAGAATTTAAATTTACCAATAAATTTAAAATTCCTTTAACTTTAAGTTCGACTAACTCAAAGTAATCTGAAAAACAGTTCCTTGTTCAAGAATAATTTCAAAATCAAAAGCTAGAATCTGATAAAATTCAAGTTAATTCAAAAATTAACAATTTTATTAAAATCATTATTTCAAAAAAATAATAATTATACTTTTCCCGAAAAATTAAAATTGACTTTGATTCCCGAAATTCCCAAATTATAATTTTATTTCAAAATTAAATTTTTTCCAGAAAAAAAAATTTTTAAAATAATTTTAAAATAAAATTTGGGCAAAAAACACGAAAAGTCGCATCGCGTCACAGGGGTGTGCGGGCGTGTGCGGGCAGTCCCGCACAGGGGCGTGCGGGCGATCCCGCACAGCCCCGCGCAGACGCGTGCGGGCAGTCCCGCACAGGGTGTGCGGGCGATCCCGCACAGGGCTGGGCGGACGCGTGCGGGCAGTCCCGCACAGGAGTGTGCGGGCGATCCCGCACAGGCTGTCCCGGACGCGTGCGGGCAGTCCCGCACAGGGATGTGCGGGCGATCCCGCACAGGCTGTTCCGGACGCGTGCGGGCAGTCCCGCACAGGGGTGTGCGGGCGATCCCGCACAGGGCTGTTCCGGACGCATGCGGGCAGTCCCGCACAGAGGTGTGCGGGCGATCCCGCACAGGGCTGGGCAGACGGTGCGGGCAGTCCCGCACATGGGTGTGCGGGCGATCCCGCATAGGCTGTTCCGGGCCCGTCTGCTTGCGGCGACGACGAGCGACAAACTCGCTTGGTCCTCGTCGTCCCGCACCGTTTTCCGTACAAAATTTTCAGAAAAATTTTCGTCTCGATTCGGGAATCAAAATCGCGATTTTAATAAATCTAAAATAAAACCCCTTTTTTTTTCAGAAAACGATTTTCTCAATTTATCAGGAAACCTCTCAGATTCAAAAGCTCAGATTACGATACAAATTCAAGAATACCTAACTGTAACTCAGATTCAAGAATTTCTCAAAATTCAGTTTAATTGAGACGAATCAGAAACACGATTAACGAGGTGGCTCTGATACCACTTGTTGGAAAACACGAATCAGAAAGCAGCGAAATTTAAAAAAATTTCCCAACAAAAGGATCTTGAACTCGCAATCGTGTATCCAAATTCGTAAGGATAGAAAACTTACTTTTCTTTTGTTCTTTCTTGAAGCGTTTCAAGCCACCCAAGAACGCTCTTCTCGCGGCTTGATCCCCTCTCCTTGGTAAAGCTCGAATCTTCAAACTTCTAACTTGAAGTCTCTAGAGAAAGTCCACCAACTTGATCACAATCTAACTAGTAAGGATGCTAGTTCTCTAGTTAGTGTTTAGGCTTAACCTAGGGTTTTATTTTATCTTGGAGAAAGGAAGGTGTTCAACACATGAACCAAAAGAATTGTCAATTAGCTCTAAAGGGGAGCATGAGCTCCCCTATATAAAGGAAAAGGGAGAGGGGCGCCGATCCTAATCCTTGTTGGGCAAGGATTTGGTTCCTCTCTCTCCTATTACTTGATCATCAAGTATTTTCCAACTTTGACTTTGAATTCTAATTCAAGCCAACTTTTAAGAGAGCTAAAAATATCCAAACTATTTTTGGATAATTTTATAATTTATTTATTTAAAATAAATAACTTATTTTATCTAATTAATTAATTCGTAATTAATCAACTAGATTATTTTCTCCAAAATAAGACTTTCTTTTTAATTCAAAATTAAACCAAAGTCTATTAAATAATTAACACATTTAATTATTTAATACATATATATACAATATATATATATATTCACACGTGTGTGACACGTGTCACAGTGACACGTGTCACTCACGTGAGCCACACGTGTGATTTCACACGTGTGGAACCCTCTAGGCTTGATTAACTCGTTTAATCATTTTAAAGCCTCAACTCATGTAACCAAGTTGTTGTGTGTGACCCTCTAGGTTCTCAATTCAATTAGTAGTGACCCTAATTAATTAATTCACTAATTAATTAATCAGTCCACAGATTAAACAACCATAGTCTAGCAACAGGTGTTTAACCCCTAGCTGAATTGGAATGTTCGGATTCGACAGAACCTTTAAGTCATTGATTCATGTGAGATACAATCCTCCTACTTACTATCTCTCAACCATGATCTAGGGTAAGGGAATAATTAGAGCCCTAATAATCTGGTCTTAAAGCTAAGTGCATTTCATATCCATTTGATCTCAATCCAAGAAACCCTTTTCTTGATGTCTTGATCTACTGCCTTGGCCAAGGACTCCATATGGCATATGAATGACTTACACAATAAGAGATCACCTTGCAAATGCAAGTGTAGGTCCTTTCTTGATTCTCATTCACTTTCATGAATCACTTGTGCAACCCCAGTATAAGCCTTGAATCAGTTGTCTAAGGCGACACCCTTTAAAGCTTATACCTAAGACTACAGAGTTAACTCATAAAGTGACAAGGAACCTCAAGTCTAAGGATCACTTAATCATATCAATGACTCGTGAGATATTTCCTAATCTGGAAGTTTCCATTTCCTGAAATATAAACTTCCTTTCCCATTTAGGAATCTTCTCACACGGGGCACCTCAGTGAACTTACTTATTAAAGTAAGCACCCTCATGTATCACGCACGTATCAACTATACACTTTGCACCTCCATGAAACAAGGTGGTCCTTCTTAAGGGCGTGATCCCACAAGCAAGCCTTAAAGGAGTCAGGTTGACACTCCCACTGTCTGTAGGACTCATCGGCTTGGAGTATTTTACTAATCATGACTTATGTGATATAGGGCTCGTTTCATGAACCATTTCACCTAAATGGTAGAGTCCTAAAGTCATCAGGATTAGGGGAGTTCTCATACATGCACAGCTAAAGTAAGCGCATACCAAACAAGAGCATATAAAGAAGTGTTGCCTAAATTCGTTATTTCATTCAAAGATTGTCTGTGATACCAGGAAAGTCCCAAAACGGATTATGACTAATCGACTTTCTAGGGCACTATTCCTAACAATAACTTGCATGCGTGAGTGTTTAATTTCTGTATTATTATTGTATTAAGGCTTGTTTTATACCTGCCAGTCTCTTAAAGACTGAACCCGGTCTGTTTCAGTTTTCTTGCAGGTTTTGGAGTGCTAGCTAGGAGTAGAGTCCATAGAGTCTTGGGAGTCGTGTTCAACTTTCATTTACTTTCACACTCATATCACCTAACTGTTATTTACGATTATGAATGCCTGCGAGCGCTTTAATGTTTGAATATTTAGAGCCTGTGAGCTCTTCTTTATGTTATTGATACGTAATGCTTCCGCTTGGGTTTCTTTAGATTGCGTTTGTTTCCTTTATTGATTAATTGGTTCGAAAGTTAGCTCCCGCCTAGTATAGTGAGTGAGTTGTGTCCCCGTTCGCTTTGATCTGGCACGTGTATGGATCATTCATTTCATATGCAGGTCGGGTTTTAGTGCGGGGGAAGTGGCGTCATGCGCTCGAGCGCTACATCCTTAAGTGGTATCAGAGCTCTAGGTTGCAAAGCCGGAGTTCTCGTGTCGTGTTGAGTTAGTTTAGGTCAAACGACATAGGAAATAATTGTCAACGTGTGCATTGCATTGATTCTTGTCACTAATCCACACAAATTGATGAAATTCTATGTGTTAATATGTTTAAATTCGAACTTTGTTATTTATGTGTTGTATTTGCATCAATTATGTGTCTCATTGTTCTAAATATGTGCCATAAGCAGATACTAATCCATATGCATCTGTATTCGATTTGAACCTTTGATTGTAGATTGTTAGCACGCTATCAAGACTACTATCAACCTCAACCACAAGCTATCTTCTACCACACCAACAATGAGATTCTGGAGACATCAGAATTCAAAAGTCGGGTGTTGAATTTCATGGCCTACAAAATGGAACTACACCTCGCTCCTCAACACCTGGATAGAAGGCCCTGACCCCGAAGAAGTTATCAATTTCATCTTCTCTACAAATATTAAAGATGATCAATATAGGTGCATTGTGGGGAACTAGATCACCAACTTAAAGGACACGTGAGGAAACAAGACATGGAGCTCATATTCATCAAATTATGAAGATGCTTAATGCAAGATTGAACCAGTCAAAGTTTAACATCAAGCCCTTTTAGTTTGAAGTAGATGATCAAAATGAAAGGCCAAATCGGGAAGACTCAAGGATTATATCAGGTTCGGGACCAGATCCAGGATGCATTAAAAGCTTCCCAACTAAGATGTATGGAATGGAGAGTCGTCAACTATGTGGTTTCATAACGGGGCCAAGTAAAGAAGCTTAGTTGATATGACAACTACCGTGGACCAATGAGTGGACATAAGATACAAAAGGGAGTTGCAAGAATTTGAGTTATATTATCTTCTCGGGACTTCGAGACACGACGATACAAAGAAGCAAGCAAGGATTGGAAAGCATCACCAATGATCGAGCAATGATCAACCTTACAACTCATGCTCACAACATCGAAATCAAAGGATAAGATATCGTGCTAAAACCACTACTATGGTGATAAGTTCACTGCATTCATAGCACGTGCATCATATATTGTTTTTATTTAAATTCTTATCTTATGCACTTTAATGTTATAGTTGTTAAATTGTTGTGGCATATTCCTTTGTTAAATTCTGTGCTTTGATGCTATAATTGATGATTTGATGTTGCATCTCCTTTGTTGAGAATATGTGTTACATGCATTTAGCATCTTAACCCTACATGCATCGTTTTACTGATTACTTGTTAGGACACCTTCCCCGTTTGATGCTTCAACTACTATTTCAATCAGAGCTCCATCGAACCGAGTTAAAGAAGAACCTTTTTGATGATAGGGTTGAGGCAGAGATGGAAATGGAATTTCAGATAGTAAGGGGGTTGGCAAGAAAAGAAAATGGGATTCAGATTTCAAGAGGATTAAAGAAGAGGAGTTGGAAGGCAAAGGATTCGGGTAACTATTCTGATTAAAACACACTCCCTAATGAGAATTGCTCATCAAGAATTCCGATTAAAAGAGGATGGATAGAGTTCAACATGTGAAGGTGGAAATTCTTAAGGGGGAGAGCACGACCGAAAGATAAACTTAAATTCACGGTTGTACTCGAAGAGGGTACTTTTAGTAGAAACAATGGAAGTACAAGTCTCAGTAGGTATGAAAGTTCTAAGCGATAGTAATAGGAAAAGAATGGAACAATATATCAATCTAAGACCTTCAAGTGGAGATCGGTTTTGCTAAGGGAACACCAAGGAAGATAACTTCAATTACGGTTGAAAGCAGGAACCAAAATCTTAAGAAACCGATCGATAGGTTATGACAATTAGTAAGATTCTGAAGATATTGGAATTATGAGAGAACTTCTATGGGATTTTATATCAACTAGGAAAGAAAGTTGAACCAAATTATCACACTTCGTGATGTGTCGGTGAAATTTACTTCATCCGAGTATTGAAGATAGTCCGGATGACACATAACAAAGTGAAGTATTATTCGTCAGTGTTTTTCCATGATGACCTAGTAAAGAAATTACGATAGGGGTAAACCATGATGGTGATTATCGAAGGACTTAGATTGAACTTCGAGAATCATCAAGAACATTTTACCTTCGATTAAGGGAGCGAGTGGGCCGGAACCGAATTCCCGATTAAGAGCTCAAAGAGGATTAAGGGATAATTCCAACAAAAGATGGGAAATGATCCACGAGAAGATTGAAATAAACTTTGGGAACCGAAGGTCTCAACTCATTGTGGGAAACAAGTGGTTGAACTAAATCTAAGTGGATGGTCATGGGCTAAAGAGGATAACCATGGGTAAAGATCAGAATAGGAATTGAGAAGGGGATTAACCGAGCGTCTATCTTTTTCTCAACCGGATACACACCAAAGACACTAAAGATAAGTCAAGAACCGAGCCAGCTTTTGGATCAGACTATACATTTGGGCCACGAAATTTTCAACTTCAAATTCCTTGTCACAGTGAACGGTACATAAAGCATCCATGGCATATGCATACATGCAATTTTAATTTAGATAATTTCTCAATGTTATGTGCTTTGTATTTGGCTATATAAATTATTCCATGTTATGATTGTTAATTGTTGTAATTAATAATTGCTACTTTCTACTTCTATTATTGTTTTGTGATGTAATTGTATTTTGTGCTTTGGAGACTCTTTTGCTTTGTTGTTCGAGAGACGGGGTTCTCTCATTACTTGTGAGAGATAGGGTTCTCTCGTTTTTCCTCGAGAGACGGGGTTTCTCTCGTCATTGATTACTACCTATTAAGCTTGCCTCTGGCGGCAACTTAGATTTTCGCGTGTTTAACTTTTTCTGTGAGTTGAGGGTCGTGACTAGACAACGTGCTTCACTAAACGTCTATGGAGATCGTTGGCACTTTTGAGGAGGGTTCGAGTGCCTCAACATCGAACCGTGATCGTGGTGCATTGAAGACCCCTTTGTTGCTTGAAGATCTAGCCCGACCTAATTTCTGTTGGGGAGTTTCTAACCCCGCGTGGGATGAACACAAGAAAGTTTTGCTAAGAGTCCAGAACTCGAGGCGATGGACCTTAGGACAGGTCCTTCTTAAGGGGGAGAGGTTAGGACGCCCCGCGTCTTCGTACGTATAGGTTTGTGCCACGTGTGAATTTATTTCACATATTTGAGTTTCCTTAATTACACTTATGTGTTCATAATTGAATTAATTGATATTTATTTATTTATGATATGATTTAAGTGTTATTCAAATTGTTATAGTTGATATAAATTAATTTAAATGCCTAACCTGTCTCGAGAATGTTTAGATTGATCTGTTATCAATTTCTCGTAATTGTTGTAAAATGAATTACTTGTGAATTGGACTTGTTTGCAACTTATTTAATGTTTAGGACTTAAATGAAAATAGGCTTTGGGCCTATTTGATCATTTTTGAAAGTATAGGGACCTATTTGAAAATAGGCTACCATGAACTTATTGTTTGAATAACTTGAGCTCGGGAATTCGGATTTGAATTTTGACCTTGCCGTTGCACTTGTTTCAACAATTCAGATCCAATGGAACTGACCTTGTAATTTTTCGATGTCGTATGAACCTTCGACGAAGCAAATTTCTATCCAAATGACCCTTTAAACCTAACCCTACCCGTTTTCACATTTCTTTGCCCTTCTTAACCCCTTTTTGAGAGGAAAATATCTCTTTCTCTCCCTCATTCACAACGTACCAGCATCCAAGAAAGAAAGGAGAAGGAAAGCTTGCAAGTCATGGCCCTTTTCATACCTTTGAGCTCAAGATCACTTCCATGCTTCATCATCTCTTCAAAGTTTGTATGGTTTTGAATTCTCCACTTCCTTATGCTTTTTTTCCTCCATTTAATTCTTGTTCTAAGTTGAGAATTATTGGGTTATGAGAAACTTGATGAACAGTTAGGTTAAGAGATAGATTTTGAATTCAATGTGCAAACACGTGTTGTATGAACTTTTAAGTCTGTTTCCTTGCTCTCTTAAGCTTCTATGTTGCAATTATTAAGCTTAAATCAATGGAGAAAGAATATACGATGATACACCATTAATGAACCTTGAGCTTAAAGCTTGGAAAGCATGGAATTTGGATGAATTCTTGTATTTTGTTGTGGGCTATGTATTGTAGTGTTGATATGCATGAGTTTGCTTGAATTTCCTTAAGTTTTGCATGACTTTTGCTTCCTAGATGTTCCCCTACTGCTGCTGCTGCTGCTGCTGCGTGTTTATGTTGTTATTGTTGCCCTGTTACTACTGAAAATTGGAGAAGATGATTGCCCGTTACCTTGAGTAACCCCCGTTACTTTCTTTCCACTTAGAATTGGTAAACCCCGTTACCTTGTTCCTTTGTTGAAGAGAAATGATCTGCCTCGGGTAACCCCTGTTACCATGTTTTATCTTGGCTCTAGTAACCCCTATTACCCTCACTAATTGAAGAAGGAATTTTGGCATGTGCCTAGTAACCCCCGTGTCTTCTTTTCCTCTTTTGAAGGGTAACTCACGTTACCCCTGATGCTTGATAGAAGGTATTTTCTTGTTCGTCGTTCCCTATCCAAACAAGCTCCGATGGACCTGAAAGTTTAACCACAGAAACTTCTTGAAGTCTAGAACATTCTACAATTGGAATCACTTTATAATTCATCCTGGTTTGTGAGATATCATTGTTTTAAAATTGTGTCGCCACTTTATCGGAATTATGTATTTGTCCAACTTGAAACCTACGCCATTTTCAAATCGCTTTGAACCATGATTCAATCCATATATCATTGGAAAGACCTTCTTGTCCAATTTCATATCTAATAAACAAAAATTAATTCCAACTTCTCGAACTCGAGATATTCCCATTTTTCTATTGCTTGCACGATTCCAAAAATTGTCAGCTTTTATCGAAATCCATTTCCTTGCGTTCCTTTCACTCTCTTGACTTCCGTATGTGATTTAATTGATCACCTTTGCCCAAAACTTGTATCCTTGATGTTAATGGCTTGATTTACGAGGTATAAATATGACTTTCATGTATGAATGCTTAAGTGCTACAATGTGACCATATTTGCAATTATTGCATTCTTTATGTGTTTAATGAATTCCTTTCACCTCTAATTGATTCATATGCATTATTAACATGTATTGTTATGTATTATGAATTGAATATTAAATGAACAATTGATATTGAATGAAAGAATGATAATGAACGGACACAATTTATTCGTGTAATGAATGAATAACGTGTTTACGTGTCTAAGTGACATTAATTGTGCACATGAACATCTTCATAGCACATTATTATTTCTTATGCATGTCATATCACGTTAATGAATTATCGTGCGTCATATTTGGTTCATTTGGAGTCCTGAGTCTCACGAATGCACCATGGTGTCTTTTGTACAGTTTCTCCAGGGCGGAGACTTGCCGGGTTCATAAGCTATCTTCAAGGCTTCTTTTCTTCTTGGTCTTGCTCGGTAAGGTGTAGCCGGGTGGGTTTCTCTTCTATTAGGTAAACTCTGACCCGATATGTCCTAACGTGTAAGATTTTGGCCAAAGTATTATATATATATATAAATATCGAGTCTTTTCAAAGAGTCAATGAGTTAACGTTAAAACCCTTTTTCTTTGAAATGAATCCTTTCCAATGTTTGCCAAGATCAGTGATAACAATGAATGGGGGCCCTGGGACTAAGTGTACGTGGCTATCCGGGGAAGCATAGGCTGACGGCAATCCCCGTGCACTAATTCCAACAAACAATGACGTCGATACCGGCCCTCGCTAGGAGATTAGCGAGGAACAGGAACCAGGTCTTTGGGAAGTCATGAACCTCACTGGCCACAATGAATGGGTAGACGGGTCTTTGGCCGAGTCCGTCCACTAACCGGATGAAAAAGGGGTAATTGATTATGTATGAATGAATGAATAATTATGAATGAATGAATGTTGTATGATCAATAAGAAATGAATAAATGGATAATGCACACACGAGGAGAAGGTTGGAGAATTTTCCCACTCGCCGGGCTCACCTAATGACCAAATGAATGAATGAATGAATGAAATTGATTTTTGTAATCCTGAGCACTGTTTTCTTTGTTTTCACCCACTTGGGAAATGTTTCAAAACCTCATACGGGGATTATAACTTGCATGTGTGGGTGTTTAATTTCTGTATTATTATTATATTAAGCCCTGTTTTGTACCCACCAGTCTCTTAAAGATTGAACCTGATTTGTTTTCAGTTTTCTTACAAGTTTTGGAGTGCTAGGCGGGGAGTTGAGTCCGTAGAGTCTTGGGAGTCCTGTTCAGCTTTCATTTACTTTCACACTCATATCACCTAACTGTTATTTACGATTATGAATACCTGCGAGCGCTTTAATGTTTAAATATTTAGAGCCTGTGAGCTCTTCTTTATGTTATTGATACGTAATGCTTCCGTTTGGGTTTCTTTAGATTGCAATTGTTTCCTTTATTGCTTAATTAGTTTCAAAAGTTAGCTCTCACCTAGCATAGTGAGTGAGTTGTTTCCCTGTTAGCTTTGATCTAGCACGTGTATGGATCATCCATTTCATATGTGGGTCGGGTCTTAGTGCGGGGGATGTGGCATCACGCGCTCGGGCTCTACATCTTTATTGATGATATTTTGGTGTATTCAAGGTCCGTTGAAGAGCATGTACAACACTTGAGAACGGTATTGACTATACTTCGATAGGATCAACCGTTTGTAAGTTCAGTAAGTGCGAGTTCTGAATCGATCGGGTTTCTTTCTTGGGTCACTTTATTTCCGAGAATGGTGTGGAAGTCGATCCGGCGAAAATTGTGACAATTATGCTTTCGAAGCAACCAAAGAATGCCTCAGAAGTGAGAAGTTTCCTCGAGTTGGCGGGGTAGTATAGGCGGTTTGTGAAAGATTTCTCTAAGGTCGCTGCTCCGTTGACTCGGTTGATAAGAAAAGAGGCTAAGTTCGAGTGGGATGAGGCGTGTGAGAAGAGTTTTCGAACTCTTAAGGAGAAGTTGACTACCGTAAAGGTTCTTACCCTACCCGAGGGTACCGAAGGCTACGCAGTTTACACCGATGCATCTAAGGAAGGCCTCGGATGTGTGTTGATGCAAGATGACAAGGTTGTAGCCTACGCCTCTAGAAAGTTAAAAGATCACGAGAAGAACTATCCCACTCATGATTTGGAGCTCGGGGCTATTGTTTTCGCATTGGCAAAGTGGCAACATTATCTTTATAGAGCAACTTTTGAGGTGTTTAACGACCATAAAAGCCTCAAATATTTATTCACTCAGAAGGAGTTAAATATGAGGTAAATGCGCTGGGCGAAATTCCTTGAGGATTATGATTGCAAGATTCAATTCCACCTGGGTAAGGCTAACGTGGTAGCCGATGCTTTGAGCCAGAAGGCTAGTGTTTTGGGTTTGGAAGTAGGTTCGAGCAATCAGAGTTCAGAGATAGTGGTTTTTGAGGTTCGCTTAGCTAATATCTCTATTCAACCGGAGTTGAAGCAAAGGTTGATTGAAGCTCAATCTAATGATCCAAAAATTCAGAGATTAGTTGCAAGATCAAGGGTTGATCCGGAGATGAAGTTCGGGTTTGATGATTTGGGGTTGTTTTAGTTCAAGATAAGAGTATGTGTTCCGGAAGAGCTCAAGCGTTAGTTCTTGAGGAGGCACATAGGTCAGCATATTCGATACACCCTAGTGGCATGAAGATGTACAAGGATTTGAAGACCTTATATTGGTAAAGTGGCATTAAGAGAGACATTGCTAACTTTGTAAAGTGGTGTCTAACATGCCAACGTGTGAACGCCGAGCACCAAAACTCGATAGAAACTCTCCATCCACTTCCTATTCCTGAATGGAAGTAAGAGCAAGTGACAATGGACTTTGTGTCCAGCTTGACAAGGACTAAAGTAGGTTTCAATGGGATACGAGTTGTGATTGACCAGTTGATTAAGTCGGCCTATTTTCTTAAAGTTTGAATTTTCAACAAGGTGCCAAAGCTAGCTAATTTGTATTACAAGGAGATTGTGAGTTGCAGGGAGTGTCGGTTAGCATTGTTTCGGATCGAGATCCTCGGTTTACAATGAGTTTTTGGCAAGATCTAAAGAAGCATTTGGGCACGAGACTACACTTCAGTACCGCTTCTCACCCGCAAACGGATGGTCAATCTGAGAGATTGATTAAGTATCTTGAGGACATGCTTCGTGCTTGTGCCTTAGATTTTCTAGGGAAGTGGGATAAGGATTTATCTTTGGTCACAATAACTTTCAAGCTTCAATTGGCATGGCTCCGTACGAGGTACTATACAGAAGAAAGTGCCGATCACCTCTCTTTTGGGATATTGAAGATTGGAGGTGGACCAAAGAGGGTAAGCTCCAACGAGCTATTAAACCCGAGAAGATCGATAAGACCATTGCCAAGGTTCAGTTGATTCAACAAAGAATGAAGACGACTCAAGACCGATAAAAAACCTATGCGGATCGGAGAAGACGACCCTTAGAGTTCGAAGTGGAAGATAAGGTTTTCTTGAAAGCATCTCCTAGAAAAGGGTTTACTTGGATTGGTAAAGGTGGGAAGCTTAACCCACGCTACTTGGGCCCCTTCGAGATTCTTGAAATAGTTGGGAAAGTAACTTACCGACTCGACCTACCACCGAGTTTGACCGCGATTCACAATGTCTTCCATGCTTCTCAACTAAGGAAGTACTATCCCGATGAGTCTACCGTACTCCCTATTGAAGAGGTACAACTTGAGCCGGATTTGACGATTGTGAAGCAACCGATTAAGATCTTGGATCGAAAGATGCAATAGTTGAGAAATCGGAAAATACCCTTGGTTAAAATCTTGTGGCGTGATCAGAAGTCCGAAGAACCCACTTGGGAGACCGAGGGGAGGATGAAGCAGTTGTATGCGGAGTTATTCGAGGCCCAGCAATAGGACCCGAGGACAATTCCTTTTTAAGGGGGAAAGGTTGTGATGTCCCGTCCGTTCGACTGTACAGGTATGACATCACGAGTGTGCTACTTGCGCATTTAAATTATTTATTTATTCAATTATGTGATTTACTTGATGTGTAAATGATATTCATATGCTATATGTTTTATACTTTGAATGTTTTGCTACTTTGATTCCATTTTCGATCCGTTGGACTTTGAACTTGATTCTGATTTGTAGCGCCAAGAGCATGGGCCACCACATCCCCTGCACCTAAACCTGAACCCATATATGAAATAGAAGTCTATACATGAGCCCAAGTCTAAGCGGACGGGGACCTACACACACACACTAGGCTAAGCAGGGCTAAGGTAAGACAGAGCACGCTAAAACAATTACCAAAAAAATAAAAGCAAGTATACCGAATCGAAATAAGAGCTCGACACGAGCCTACAAGTATATACATGGCCCACCCGGCCCAAAATTACATCAAGTAGCATCATAATCTCCAAATATACAATTCATTATCATATACAAGAGTATCAAAAAGAAGTAAATATGTATGCAGACTCGACCTAAACCAACAAGCACGACTCGACGATGCACTTTCCCACCTAGCTCGAGCAAACCTGCAACTAAAGGTGGGAAAAGGAGAGGGTCAGTCTACAACTCGACTGAGTGAGGGGGCTAAGCACACCCACACATACATATAGAGCAAAGGACGTAAAAGAGAAAGACTATGAATCCTGGAATAGGTTTTGCATACCCAAAACATTATCATTAAAACATTACATATCTTATACATATACATTCCATATACTTTCAAAAGTTCTATTCCGGTTTCATAATCCCAAACATTACATTAAAGCTCGGGGAGTACGAGCATCCACCGTTACTTCTCATTACATTACAAATACCAAATGACATTCAATCCTTGAACTCCAGTGATGGAAGGGTCGGCCAACCCTAGCCATCCATTATATTATACATTCCTCGAGGGGTAGCTAACCCATACGAGTCCTCCCCAGTTTTTACACCGAAGGCATCAAGAGTATCACGCCTTTTCGAACTCCCGGGGTCGCGCGTAATACCTCGGAGGGAAACTACGCCTGGGTATATCTCGACGACCCTCTACCATACCGAGCTTCCCAACCCGTAGTCTCCATAGATCCAACATTACCATTCATTACCATTTTAAATCATTCTCCCTCAAAATGAACCATTAACATTACATTCAAAGGCATTGAACTTTCATTAAAACACAAGCTCATATATGCTCGTAGATATAGCCCTTTCAAAAGCCAAAACTTGATCACAAGATCATAAACATATCGTATATCACACATATTTAACTATATATAAAATATATAATCGCATGTGGGCTAGAAAACAAGCATTTGGGGGTCGTAGGTTGCTTAACTAAAAGGAAAGAACCTGAAACTCACCTTGGAACAAAAGAGTGTTACGGTGCAAGAAAACGATCCTAACAAATTCAAACCTTGGGCACGACTCCTCCCGAAAGTACCCCTGTGATAAAAAAATGTAATACTAAAAACTTAGACTCAAATATGTACCATATAGACGCACGATGGTGCAAATGAATGCTATGAATGCAAGGAAATATCAAATGTAGCACTTAGACGTTCACATTTTCATTTCGCGTTTATACCTTGAACATCATAGCATAAAATCCATATACATATCAAAACACATTGTTCATTCATTAATTAAAATCATACAATAAGCATAGAGGTAAAAGAAACCACTTAGAATGCCAAACGAAGGCAAGGAAAGTACATAACGCTTCATACGGTAGCACTTAACCACTTAAGGTCATATCATGTAAAACTCGTATCAAATAAATCCAAAAGCTTAATACAATACTCATAACACATAAATATACATGTTAACAAAGCGTAGGGGTCATATAAGGGGTAGAAAAACATAAAAGAAACAAGAAACGAAGCAAACAAAGCACAAGGAAGCAAGATAGCTGCGAACGGCCGTTCCCAAAACAAACATAAACTTGGAACGGCCGTTCCGCCGTCCACTGGCCACCTCCGAGCATGGGAATGGCCAACGGCCTTTCAGACCTGGTAGCCCTCTCTGTACAACAGAATGGCCATTTGGCCAAAAGGAAGGGCACGGGCAAACGGCCGTTCGGGCCCTGCGACACCAAAATGGGAGCTGATTTTTGGACCTGTTCTGCCCTGCAATTCTCTACAATTTTTTGCAAAAAATTAGGAAACATATTACGGCCAGTAAAGGTAAGTAAATACGTAGTAATACAAGCTCAAATACTCCACAAAATCGAACCACAAGTAGGCACAAAGTGGGAGCAAAGAAATGAAGTCATATTTTTCATATTCAAGATTCAAAGCTTCAAAGCATTAATGGTAACTTCAAACCTACTCAAATACTAACAAAATCAAGTTCATAACATCATAAATGAAGCTCAAGTCATCACATTTCATGCATCAATTCAAGAAGAACACAAGAGAAGACAAGAGATTTCATATATATATACATAAACCCTTACTATTCATCTCATATATCATAACTCCATCAAAACCAACTCAAAATATGAAATTATTGGATCAAAATGACTACAAAAGGATGGAGAAAAAAATCATATACCTACCTCTTGAATATGATGGAGTTTGGAGAAGATTTGAGCTCAAAATCTCTCAAGGGTGAATAGTGACGGGAATCCCCTTTTTCCCCAAGGTTGCTGCAGTTTTCCTTTTCTTTCTTGTTGTGTCCGAATGTGACGATTTGAGAGGGTGAAAAAGGGTTAAATCAAGAAACACATATAAACATTAAAATAAATATATAAATGCATAACTAAAGAATTTAAATGCACAAGTATCATAGTCGTGACGTCATAACTGTACGACCGAACGATCGGGGTGTCACAATCTCTCCCCCTTAAAAAGGACCTGTCCTGAGGTCCAACTCGGGGTCTCAAACAACTCTGGGAACAACTTCCTCATCTTCTCTTCGACTCCAAAAGTGAGCTCTTCGGATTCTTGATCTCACCACAACTCTTTTGCTAAGGGAGTACACCGGTTCCTCATCTCTTACCTTCTTCGGTCTTGAACGTCAATCGGATACTTCACTATAGTCAAACTCGACTCAAGTCTTACCTCTTCTTGATGGCTCTGTCGACTTCATCCGGAACTTTGCTCTTCAATCTCGGTGTAGCTCGATCAAGTTAACAAGAAGAACTCAACCCTAAAGCTTATCAAACACTCACGTCAACATAAATTCTCACCCAAGCTCTCTCAAAAGAAATTTACAGCGAAATCATGCACAAGTAGTTGGGCATGCAAAAGAATGAAAACAACGACAACAATAACAACAACAAGACATCCCAAAAATAAAAGAGTAAGTGTACCTTCCACCGCGGCATTTTGATCACCCTCAACGACTCTCTCTTCTCCTCCCAACATATATGCCCGAGCTTGAATTGCAGGCCTTTGATTCCCTATCGGCATATAACCTGGCTTCTTGCGTGGACATTGATCCATCTTATGCTCTGGTGACCCACAACTATAGTACCTCTTGAGAAACTTCTAATAATTGTTCGACAAGTGATTGGTGCGATGGCAATGCACACACTCGGGACCCTTGATAGCTAAAGGATGAGTAGGGTTTGCTGGTTTAGGTTGTTTATTTTGAGGATTAGGAGGGGGAAGAACTTCATAGA
This sequence comes from Lantana camara, assembly GCA_037501455.1. Taxonomy (NCBI): domain Eukaryota; kingdom Viridiplantae; phylum Streptophyta; class Magnoliopsida; order Lamiales; family Verbenaceae; genus Lantana; species Lantana camara. The sequence continues at coordinate 71,801,040 of CM074860.1, forward strand.
CCGGCCTCTTTCCAAGAATTGATGGAGAACCCGAACTAGAACCTTGACCGGTATGTGAAGTCTTCCTTCTCATAACGACCCGGTCCTCAAATCTCAAAGCCTTATCCGTCACTTTTGCCCATGTCCTAGTATTAGAAGCTTCCAATGCATCCTTCATGTCCTCTCGAAGACCTTGAATAAATTGTGAGGCCTTACTCTCATCATCATTAGCAACGTTGGGAGCGTAGCGTGAAAGCCTTTCAAACTTGTTTATATAGTCTGTCACCAATATCCCTCATTTCTTGAGATCTATAAACTCTCTCAAGCATCTATTCTGTGTAGCTTTTGGAATATATTTATTCCTGAACTCCCGAACGAATACTTCCCAATTAATTTCCTCCCCGGAGGCATCTAATTTCACCTGAACACTCGACCGCCAATTGAAGGCTTGCCCTGTGTCATGGTACAGGGTACATTGAAGGCATTAAGAGTGCAAAGTGATGGAAGGGTCGACTAACCCTAGCCATCCATTATATTATACATTCCTCGTGGGGTAGCTAACCCACACGAGTCCTTCCCAGTTTTTACACCGAAGGCATCAAGAGCACCACCCCTTCCCAAACTGCCGGGGTCACGCTTAATACCTCTGAGGGAAACTACGCCCGAGCTTATCTCGAATGCCCTCTACCATATCGAGCTTCCTAACCCATAGTCTCCATGGATCCAACATTACCATTTCAAATCATTCTCGCTCAAAACGAACCATTAACATTACAGTCAAAGGCATTGAACTTTCATTAAAACACAAGCTCATATATGCTCGTAGATATAGCCTTTTCGAAAGTCAAAACTTGATCACAAGATCATAAACATATCGTATATCACACATATTTAACTATATATATAATATATAATCGCATGCGGACTAGAAAATGAGCATTTAGGGGTCGTAGGTCGCTTAACTAAAAGGAAAGAACCTAGACCTCACCTTGGAATAAATGAGTGTTGCGGTGCAAGAAAGCAATCCTAACAACTTCAAACCTCGGGCACGACTCCACCCAGAAGTACCCCTGTGACAAACAAATGCAATACTAAAGACTTAGACTCAAATATGTACCATACAAATGCACGACAATGCAAATGAATGCTATGAATGCAAGGTAATATCAAATGTAGCACTTAGACATTCACATTTTCATTTCACGTTTATACCTTGAATATCATATCATAAAATTCATATCATATCAAAGCACAATGTTCATTCATTAATGAATATCATACAATAACCTTAGAGGCAAAAAAACCACTTAGAATGTCAAACGAATGCAAGGAAAGTATATAACGCTTCATATGGTAGCACTTAACCAATTAACATCATATTACGTAAAACCCGTATCAAATAAATCCAAGAGCTTAATACAATACTCATAAAACATAAATATACATGTTAACAAAGCATAAGGGTCATATAAGGGGTAGGGAAACACAAACAAAATAAGAAACGAAGCAAACAAAGCACAAGGAAGCAAGATAGCCGCGAACGGCCGTTCCCAAAACAAACACAAACTTGGAACGACCGTTCTGCCGTCCAATAGCGACCTCCGAGCATGGGAACGGCGGTTCTCTCCACTAAGAGAGAGCTGAGAATGGCCTTTTAGACCTGGTAACCCTCTCTATACAACAGAACGGCCATTCGGCCAAAAGGAAGGGTACGGGCGAACGGTCGTTTGGGCCCTGCGACACCAAAATGGGAGCTGATTTTGGACCTATTCTCCCCTGTAATTCTCCCCAATCTTTTGCAACAACTTAGGAAACATATTAAGGCCTGTAAAGGTAAGAAAATGTATAGTAATCCAAGCTCAAATACTCCACAAAATCGAACCATAAGTAGGCACAAAGTGAGAGCAAAGAAATGAAGTCATATTTTTCATATTCAAGCTTCAAAGCTTCAAAGCATTAATGGTAACTTCAAACTAACTTAACTACTAACAAAATCAAGTTCATAACATCATAAATGAATCTGAATTCATCACATTTCATGAATCAATTCAAGAAGAACACAAGAGAAGGCAAGAGATTTCATATATATACATAAACCCTTAATATTCATCTCATATATCATAACTCCATCAAAACCAACTCAAAATATGAAATGAATGGATAAAAATGACTACAAAGGATGGATAAAACAATAATATACCTACCTCTTGAATGTGATGGGGTTTGGAGAAGATTTGAGCTCAAAATCTCTCAAGGGTGAATAGTGATAAGAATCCCCTTTTTCTCCAAGTTTGTTGCACTTTTCCTTTTCTTTCTTGTTGTATCTGAATGTGATGATGTGAGAGGGTGAAATAGGGTTAATATATGTTTAAGTGGGTCCAAGTTTCGGATTAAAAGGTTAAGAAATGAGAGACTTATGTCAAAAATAGTACAAGGTGGTCATTTAGGCACAAGGGGCTCATTTTGGTGAAATTTCGAAGTATCAAACGGGCTTAGAAAAATACAAGGATTATTCCATTGGCTTGAAACATCAAAAAGAGGCCAATGGTGGTGACGGAATTCAAATCCGAATCCCCGAGCTCAAGTTACGTCACCCGAAACCCAAGGTGCGCTAAAAACGTTTTAGCCCCCTTTAGGTCCTTCTCGAACTAAACACTTAAAAACCCCAACAAACGAACTCGAGAACATACAAAGAGCATATATAGACACATTCAATACTCATATATCTCATGCATACCAAGTTGTCACAAAAATCGGAATCAAAATCGAGCATAAACGGAGCAAATAACAACGAAAACGAGAATAAATGCTCAAATGGAGAATTCACATCTTAACATATAGTTCATATAAATCAAGAAATACATATAAAAATTAAAATAAACATGTAAATGCTTAATTACAGAATTTAAATGTGCAAGTATCACACCCGTGAAGTCATACCTGTACGGCCGAACAATCGGGGTGTCACACGATTTTTGTGAATACATGATATGCATGAGATATATGAATTATGAACGTGTTTATATGCTTTTTTTACATGTTTTAGAACTTTTTTAGTTTGGTCTTGGACCATTTTTGTGAAAACGAGACTTAAGGGCCTAAAGAGCATTTAGAGCGCCTTGGGTTCCGAATGGCATAACTTGAGGTCGAGAATTCGGATTTAAATTCTGGCACCACCGTTGGAGTCGTATTGATGATTTGGATCCAATGTAACAAGCCTCATAACTTTCTAAGCCCGTTTGGACCTCCAAAACTTCACCGAACTGAGCACCACGTAGTAAAATCGCCAGATTTGACTGTTTTGGCCACCACTGACTCATCTTGGCACCTTTTTGACTGAAACTTGGCTTTTATTTTATTATTTCATGTTTTCTATATTCTTTTTAGTATAATATAGTTATAGCATGCTTAGTATTAATTAAATTATGCTTTACAAATTTTATTTTATGAAATATATGCATATTTGTTAGTTTTAAGTAAAATGTGCCTACATTTATGAATTTTATTTAATTAAATGAATGAACGATGATATGATATAATTATGTGTTTAAATATTCTTGATCATATTTGATTAAATACATGCCTAGGACACTTTATTTAGAATTATTTTTATAATTAAAGTTACATAAAGTGCTACATTTTAAGTTTAATCATGTTTTATGAACTAAGAATCTATTATATATGATCATGAACTCATATGAACACATTAATAAGTCTAAGAACATGTTCATAGCATTCTTGAATCAAAATGGTGCACGTGCGATAGTGTGTGTGTGTGTCTAATTTTATGTTATAAAGTGTTTAATTCTTAGAAATTTGAATAGTAAATGTTTTCAATAGCAGTTTTGAATTTTTAGCCAACATTTATGCTTAATATTTTTAAAATTATTTAAAAATAATTATAAAATAAGTTTTGGAATTTTTAAAGAAAGATTTTATCCGAATTTTCCAAAAATCGGTAAATTTTAAAGTGAGGATTTTTTTTTTCTTGTTTCCTTCCTTCTCCCTTGGCTGCTATTGATCGAACAATATGGAAGGAAAAAGAAGAAGTTTTCAGCTCTTAAGGATGAAAAATGGGTTAAGAAACGGGTCGAACCGGTTCGAAAATGATTAAATGATTAAAGTTAAGCAATAAGAGCCATGCTGGCTGAATTTTGCTTTGTTGGAGGTTCAAAAGATATTAAAAAGGTATGAGGTTAGTTCCATTGGGTTTGAATCATCGAAACGAGCCCAACGGTGAAGATGGATCTCGAATTCGAGTTCCTGAGCTCAAGATATTCGCAAAAAAGTGCCGGGTGGCCTATTATTTAAATAGGTCCCTAAACTTTCAAAAAGTAACAAATAAGCCCAAAGCTTATTACAATCAACTCCATAAGTTTCAAATAATGTGCAATTAAGCCCACGATGTAGCACCCCGGAGCGCAGAGCACTACATCCCTGCACCGTAGCCGACCCGTGTAACGAAATGGGAACTCCGTACACGCATCAAGCTACAGCGAACGGGAGATAAAAAAAAATCTCTCCTAGGCTAGACGGTCTAGACCCTAATTCCGAGCGAGCAACAAAATCATAACACATGCAGAAGCAATAGGATTTCAAAAATACAGAATATATATATACAGGCTGAGAATAAAGCTAGTCAGTTTACACATGCCATGCCCATCTCGGGCCAAATAAATCATACAAGTTTCAAAGCTCAATTCCGAAGTCATATCTTATACATATTTATACATAGTACTAGAGTTGAAAAGTAAAGATGCGGTATGCAAATGACTCAAACTAGAAGAATCTAACAACCCAAAAGAAAGGCTACCGCCTAGCTCGGAACGAACCCTGCACTTGCAAACTCAAAGAAACAAAAGGGGAAAAAGAAGACAACGAGGAGGGGGGGTCAATCCTAAAGACTGGTGAGGGGGCTAACACACTCACACTCACATATACATAAAGCAGAGCATATTCAAAGCCATAAAAGCTCATGAACAGGGGCGTGGTTTTTGCAATCTAAAGCATTTTATCCCGTGATATTATATATAGAAAAACGTTAAGGCCGAAGGCCAAAATCACTAAATTTTTAATAATTAGGAATCCACTCCCGTTTCACGAACCAAGTTCAGAATCTAAATCCCACAACTCGGCGGGTATGAGTTTCAAACCAACCTAACTCCGTTCATATTCAAAATCATAGTTGAATTCAAATGAAAACAAAGTAATAAACATACCTCTTCTCTGGGTGATAGAAGGATTGTACGCGCCCCTAACCATCTGTTCTAACTATATAGGTCGTGAGTTTCATGACCTTGAAGCCAAAGAATTACATCCCGCACCAAACCTCCTGGTGGTGTTCGGGTTGATCCTTTAGGTGGAGACCATACTCGGGAGTGACCCGATGGCCTAACACCGTCCCGGGGCCCCTTTGTACAAATATCCGGGGCCCAGTTCCAATTTTCAAAGTTCAAAATTCGAAAGTTCTAAAATTTCAAAATCAGACTTATCTTTCAAAGTCATAACTCGCTAGTTCAAAACATATACACCAACACTTTTTCAAAACAAACAAATGAAAATATAACTTACGTACATATAAAAACGTTTTTCAAATGTTTCATAATAAACCTGCCAATTCCCACAAAATACATATCGAATACGTATCTAAATATATATGTATATATACATAGGTCACATGCGTGCTTAGAACATATTTAGTGTTGTAGGTCATAATAACTAAAAGAAAGAAACCTCACCTTGACGAACAAACTGAACGAACAAGCTCAGAGCACACCTAAAGAACCACCTCGTTACCCATGGAACAAACCTCTGAACAAAACAAGGGACAATAGACATACTTAAACTCAATATGAATCACTTCGATGCTCGGCAAATGCATATGAATGCAAATGATGCATATGAAATGCAACAAGGTGATACTTAGCCACATAAATTCATATCAATTGATAGATCACATATCTTACGTCAAACGGACTCATAAATTTCATATAATGAACATAACACATCATATAGCATGTTAGCAATGCATAACCGTCATAAAGGGAGCAAAGAAATAACATGTGAGGCAAACAAACTCAGTATTCATTCGTACATGCACGTAGGAGAGCAATTAGAGCATATCTTGTTATATAAGCGTATAAAAGCACTGAAAATTACATAATAATTTCATAAAAAATCACATAACATAATATATAACAAGTTAACAACATAATTTAATCATAAACAAGCTAAAAGAGCCATGCATAACACGAACAAGGCGATAAAACAACGAACAACGAAGCAACGAGTCGCGTTCGAGCAGCAAATATCAAAATTCCTTCAAAAGAGGGTCATGGCCGCGACCCAAAACCTGAACAAAGTGGTCATGGCCGCGACCACCACCACCAGCAGTCCCCAAGTCGAAATATTGCAAAAACAAGACCGCGGCCGCGACCAAGTGCAGCTGTAACATCCCAATCGTTCGGACTTCCAGGTATGCCGTTATGGGTGTGTTACGTGTGCGATTTAATTATTTAATTTTGCAATTATGTGATATTCTAATGTTTATTTGATTACTTGAATTTATTTGAAATTATTTGTTTAAGTGTGAAGTTGAATTTTTGAACGTTTACGCTTTTATGCGTTGTAATTTGCTCTATTTGTGAATTACATGAGTTGTGAACTTGACTATATGCTTGTTATGTGATTTTGAATTTTTTTGGTTTAGTTTTGGCTTGTTTTTGTTTTACGGGACCTAAAGGAGGCTAAAGAGCATTTAGCGCACCTTGGGTTCCCGGCGGCGTAATTTGAGCTCGGGAATTCGGATTCGAATTTCGAAAGAGACGTTAGATTTGAAACGAAATTTGGGAGCGTTGGAACCTAACCTCATATTTTTCTAAGTTTATTTAGACATCCAAAATTCCACCAAAACGAGCACCTCGCATAAAGTGACACATTTTGACTAGTCTTGAGCTTGTGGGCCCCACTTTAACCCCAATTAACCTTAAACCTTGACTAATACCAACTAGAGTCATCTCTCACTCTGCCCTTTTCAGTTCCATTCAAAGCCCCTCGCCCAAAGAAGAAGAAAGTTCAGCTCCAAGAAGAAAAGAAGAAGAGAGGAAGAATCACTATTGCAATTTTGATCCTTTGAGCTCAATACTCTTCCATACTTCCTCATATCTCAAAGGTAAGTGTATTTTTGCAGTCTTTATCCTTCTATGCTCATTTTGTTCCATGAAATTCATGTTTTAATCTTGGTTTGATAAGATCTTGAAGATATACATGAATAGTAAGGGTTAACTCTCATGTTTTTGAAACCTTGTCTTAGCTTGAATATGTTGGTGATTTAATGCATATATGTTGATCATATGAACTTGCTAACTTCAATTTTTGACACTTAACACTTGGTAGTTGAGTGATGATTGATATGCCATTAAGGAACTTGATTTAAACTTGGAGGAAACATGGGATTTTGGCTCCATTTCTTACACTTGTGATTTCTATGATTGATGGTTGTTGTGTAGCTTGATTTCATGGCTTTTGTGAGTTATTTACTGCCGTTTTTTCTGTTCCTTTCTTTCCTTTCTTGCTGCTGCTGCTGCTTAGAGAATGAAATGGGGGATAACTCCATGGCCTGCTGTACCAGAAGGAAGCTGCAAGGGGTAACGCCCGTTACCCCGATTCCGCTATGGGAGAGTAACGCCCGTTACTCTCCAAACCTACGCTCCTGCCTCCATTAACGGGGGTTAAGCTTTTTGTACTAGAGCATGGTAACCCCTTTTACCTCCTTGGAAGATTTGAAGTGCTGCTACTAGATGCCTTAACGGGTGTTACTCCAAGAAGCTTGGAGAGGGGTAAGCCCCATTACCTTCCATTCTCTTGTGAACCGTTTGTATAGTGCTTTGTTGTTTAATGTTTACACCTTGTATATGAATTATATGCTTCCTTTATGACTTAATTACATTTTTAATATGTTATATGATGTGTTATAATTTACGTTTTAATTTATAGCGTGATTTAAGTGCTCATATGTGAAGTATGAACTTATGTGACCTAAGTGAGATTTCATTCCATTTCATTTGCATCATTTATGTCCATATAAATTTGCCGAGCATCTATTTAGTACATTTGGAGTCTAAGAGTGTCTCTTGTTGTTTGTTTTGCACAGAGGACCTTTCCGTTGATGACATCTTGCTCCTCACTCTTTTGTCCCCACTACACGCTTATAAGGTGGGGTTTTGTTGTTTTAGCTATAATGACCTACAACCCTATGTGTCTTGAAGCCCGTATACGGATTATGTATACTATATGATAAATATGTGTAAGATATGTACTTTAGGGGCTTGTCTCGTTTGTCATATGACTTTGAAAACGATTTTTATACGTATATAAGCTATTTTCTGTTTGATTTGAAAACCTTTCATAAGTGTGTGAGTGTGTAAGTGAGATTTGAATCTTGAAAGATAATTTTTATGAAATGAGAACTTTGAATTTTATATTTGGGCCCCGGAGAGGGGTATGGTATCTCGGGACGGTCGTGGGGTCACCGAGCTCTCCCATAAACAGTTTTCATTTGAGAGTCTCACCCAACCTTAGGAGGTTGAGAAAGGGTGTTTCTCTTGAGCCGGTGGAGGCAATCGCCGAAGGTTTCAAGGATGTAATTAAGCCTTGTCTTGTGTGCGTTTTGCCGATAGCTAGGGCCGTCAACCCTTCTATCACCCGGAGAAAAGATGGCTTATGAATTTCATTTTGATTATACCTTTGATTATGGAAGTTGGAGAGATAACTTGTTCTCGCCGAGTTGTGTGACTTTGTATGATTTATGAAACGGGAATGGATTTATAATTACCTAAAACTTGTATTTTGGCTTGTGGCCCTTAACCTCTTTTAATATATATATATATATATATATATATATATATATTTCTACTATCATGGAAAACGTTTTAGCCTGCAAAAACCATTCTCGGTTCATGGTTCTTGATGAATTTTGTTCAGTGCTTTGCTCTATACGTATTATGGGTGCGGTTGTTAGCCCCCTCACTAGTCATTAGGACTAACCCTCGTTGTTGTTTCTTTTTTTTTTTGAGTTGATCTAGGCAGCAAGTGGTCATAGAATCTTATTTGTGGCATAGCTCGAGTCTCATTTGCATTGTAGTGGCTTTAGCTTTGATACTTATGACCTATTTTGGGAGATATGTATTTTGATACTTTGTTATACTTGGATACTTTATCTTTTGGGCCCGGGTTAGGCATGAATATGTAAATAACTTATACATATGCTCTTTATCTAGTATAATGATCTTGGGATTTAGAATTTGAATTATTTAATCACTTCCGCTATATTACTGATTTGATATGCACTCTGATTGAGGGTCTAGACCACCTAGCTAGGGTGTGAGTTTTGTTTGTCACCCGTTCACTACTGTTTGATGTGTGTACGGACTTTTCATTTCATTACATGTGTCGGACTCTAGTGCGAGGGATGTGGTGCCCTCCGCTCGGGGTGCTACATTCTAAAGTGGTATCAGAGCTCTTGGTTGAAAAATCGGAGCTCTCGAGTCGTGTCGAGTATGTCTAGGTCGTTCGGCTTACGATTATGTGACTATTTACATTCACTTACACTTTTATGTGACTTATTTGTTTAAATTCGTATTAATTGATCACATGAACATGTACTGAACCCCATGCACCGATATTTCTTGATTTGTGACTTCCAGGATGCCTCCAAGAAGGAGAGACCGGGAACAGACACCGAACCTGAATCAACCTCCTCCACAAGCACCACTACCACCACCCATTGAATGCCGAGAATATAGTTCAGGCTCTTCTGAATCAACTCCAACAGAATCAAAGAAATAACTCTCATGGGGAAGCACAAGAGGGATAAGTTACACCGGCCTTCAGGGAGTTTCGAAACAATAACCCTCCGAAGTGGTACAGGGGTGACGATATTAAAGCTAAGGAGTTGATGTCTGAAATTTCTGGGATATGAGAGATATGCCCTGCACCTTCTTATGAGAAAGCTGTTTGTATGGCTCGCCTTCTTCAAGGCCCTGCATCCAATTGATTGAAAGCTATGAGGGCCCGGTTGGAAAGGGTTGGTGAGGAGTTCAATTGGGAAAGCTTTATAAGAGAATTTCGCCAGAAGTATATTCCACCGAGTGCCTGAGAAAGAAGACTCCAGGAATTCACAGATTTAAGGCAAGGGAATAGATCCGTGGAGGATTATATTTTGGAATTTGAAAGACTTGCTCTGTATGCTCCCCACATCCCCAATGATGACACGCAGAAAGCTCGGGACTTTGTTCATGGATTAAGAAATGAGATTCAATATGCCCTACAAGCTGCTACTGTGGACACTTGGGAAAAGGCTACGAGGAAGGCAATAAAAGTTAAAGCTCAGAGGTTGAGGTTGAGGCCCTCGGCTTATTCTTCGGAACAAGGTTCGGGCTCCGGATCAAACTTGGGTAAGAGGCTCGCACCACAAGGTGGGCCTCCGGTCTTCAAGCCCCAAGGTTTTAACACTTTTAACAAGAAAGCCCGACCTCCTGTACCGGCTGTACCCGCTCTACCTGTGCCGATACAGTGTTCTTATTGCAAGGGTCCCAATCATACCTAGGAAATGTGTAGGAAGAAGTTGAGGAGATGTTATGGATGTGGAGAACCCGGTCATATGATTAATGCTTGTCCAAAGAAGAAGGACCCCAAGCCCTTGAATGCTATTCTGCCGAGAGCTCCTATTCAAGCTAGGGCTTACGCTTTGGAAGGAGAGGAAGAGGATGCTGAAGTCGATGCTAATGCCGTTGTGGAAGGTACTATTAGCCTGTGTAATGCCCCAGTTTTTCAGTCGTATAGCATGACCTATGTGTTTATCAATTTACGCGAATTAATTGATTATAAGTGTTTATATAATTAATTTTATTATTTAAATTGTTAAATATGTGATTAGTTGAAATATATGAAATATTTGAATTGGAATTGATACGAATACTTGAACCACTCGAGCATGAATAACTTGTGTTCTTCCTAATTGCTTGTTTAAATTATTTAATTACCTAATTAATTGTTTACCATAATTACAATTTTGATTTTTTTAACTAACCCTTTTAATAATATGTATTTCTTCATATGTAATAAAGATTTAAAATGGATTTTAAATTTTCAATGGAATTATGAAGTTAAAAGAATTCTTGAACTTTATACTTTTATGTGACAAGTTTGCATGTCGTTTCTATATGATTTGTTATCGAAATTTTGTGAAAATTTAATATGTTGGAGATATACGTGTCATGAATATGAATATATGTTCGTTTCATGTTTTCGGGTTCATTTGATTGAGTTTTGAATTTATTTTGTTCTTGGAATCCAAATCGGGGGCTAACTAGCAATTAGCGCACCCTTGGTTCCGTAGGTGATATCTTGAGCTCGGGAACTCGGAATCGAGTTCCGTCAACTTCCTTGAACTCGTAACAAAAATTAGAGTTTAATGAAATTATCCTCATATTTTTTCAAGATTATTTGAACCTCCAAAATTCAACCGAAATGTGTTACGTTCGTCAAAACTGCCACAGCTCACTAAAATGGCCATATCTTTCTCAAACCTTCACCAAATTAACCACGGTTGGATTCATTAGAACCCTAAATTAACCCTCTATCTGGAATTAGCCACCCCAAACCGAACTCACCCTCCACACTTAGATAAAATTCAGCAAAAACCCCCTGCTCTCCAGTTATTCCCGTACCCCTTGCCATACTTGGAGATTCAAGGCTCAAATCTCTTCCAAACTTCATCCAATCCACAAGGTAAGCTTAGGGTTGTAATATACATTCATTTATGATCATTTTGAACCATACATCCCTAATTTTGAGCTTGAATCTATGGAAATTTGAAGGCATGAGTAAATAGTTAGGTTAAATGGAGAATTGATGAATTCTTGACTTCCTATGGTTTATAACTTTTTTTGATACTTTATATGTGATCCTTTTCTATCATTTATTGCCGAGTATACTTGTATTAGTTGGTAGTTAAGATTTGGGTGAGATTCCATTAATGAACCTTGGAGAATTTGATTGAAACTTGAATTCATTTTCTCTCCTTACGTTATGTACTGCTGCTGCTGCGTTTTGGGACTGTTTTTGCTGTCATTTGCTGCTCCTTTTTACCTTGTTTGTTGAACATACGTACCTGATCATGTTGCATGAGGAGTGGAATGGTTGTTGCCCTGTTTTTCATCCTTTTGGCCCTGTTTTTGGCCGTGAACTGCTACTGACAGCTGCTGCTCTTTTCCTTGCTTTATTGTTGTCCATTTTCAGTTAATTTGTGGGAGTATTTGAATTGTTTTACGACTGAAATTATTGCTTGAGCTGCCTGCTACCTGCTGCTGTGTGTTCTTGCTTTTAAACAGGGGAAAGCTTTGTAATGAACTGCTGCTTCGCGTTTGTATTACATCTCCCCGGCCGGGGAGATTTTTGGAATGAAATTGCTCAGACGGGTACCCCCTTTATGCAGAAGCTCCGCTGCCCTACTGTCGCATTTCTTTCCTTTTCCTCTTTAATTTGTTAAGTGTTTAATTATTTTCCTATTGCATTGTTGGTGTATGGTTATATATATATATATATACTCTCTAATGCATGTAAGGTAGGGAGTGTGTGTACGTGTAATTTGTTTATGCATGCATGTTTTGGAATTGTTAATGTTTGCATGCATTTAACTATATTATGCATGGATTTACATATTAATGCATGTATGTGGTTATATATATTATGTTTGCATGTATATTATAGCACCCCGCATATGAAACACCACATCCCCCGCACTATGGCTCAACACGGGTAACGAAATGGAAAGTCCGCACCCGTATCAAACCATAGCGAACGGGAGACTCACAAAATAACCTTCCTAAGCTAGGCGGAACTTAGACCCTGCAAATATAATTAACCAACAAGACATAATCCAACGGAGAACTAAAACCAAACATATGCATTGGCCACGGGCCTGCAGAAATTAAACACACGAACCACAGGCAGACTTGGGCTCCTCAGGCCTCTTTTAATTCATAACAAAGCCCGACAAGGCAATTCAGTAACAAATACATAAAGCTCCAAATTCATAGTATTATAGAATGGAATCATGCATAAATTAGATACATATGCGAGTGCAGAGACTCTTCTAACTGAACTTGACCGACTCAAAGACTCCACACAACTCCGCCTAGCTTGAAACTCCAAATCCAAACCTGCGCACTAAAAGGTTGGGGAGGGAGAGGGTCAGTCTCTAGAAGACTGAGTGAGCAGGAGCGATATAAATATATACAAAAACATGCACATGCAAGTCGTAAATCCCGAGCAAGGTTTTATTTAAAATTTGTTCCCAAAAGGCAAGAGAATAACTAAGCAATGCTAAGATTTTACGACTAATCATATTACATTTATTAAACTCATAAATCATACATAAACATTAAGGCTCGGCGAGTGAGCGTGCATCATCTCCAACCAAACTCCGACCGTGTACGAAAAATATCATTAATATATCGAATATGTGATCATGCAGTATATTATAATACACACAAATTATATATCATATCATCAGACATATTCGTTTGGGCAATCCGTGTCCCGGCCTTCCCACACGGTGCATAACAATCATATCATAACATAATCATATTCATAATCATAAAATAAGTTCCAACCTTCTTCCTCCGCGTGGTGGACGGGTTAGCAAGACCCGACCACCTCATACATAATGGCTAGAGGGGTTCATGAATCCCTAAAAGCCCGCCTAGCGTTTTCTCGTCAAAACTCCTGACGAGATCCATGTCGACGTAAAACATAAATGGAATCAGCGCATGGGATCACCGTCGGCCCTTGCCTCCCCGGATAGCCACATGTACTAAATTCCTGGGCTCGTGAACATAACATACATGCAATCTCCCCAAAACATTTCAGTTCATAAGAAACATAACATATTTCATAATTTTGGAGAAAAGGTTACTCGATAATAGTTTACTCGATGACTCTATTTTAAAAGCAACATATATATATATTCATAAGGTTTTGGCCAAAGCTTTTCACATAAGAGTTATAGGGTTTAATATGTAGCTAGAACGAAAACACCCTCACCTGGAACATGGCGATACAAGGATTCGAGTACCGAGTGCCTAGTTGAATAAGATTTCTCCACCCTGGAGAGAAACTGTACAAAAGACAACGTGACGTGTTCGTGAGACTTAAGACTCCAAATGAACCATATATGACGCACGACAATGTATGATCATGATATGAATGCATAAAAGATAATATTATGTCATGAAAATGTTCATGTGCACTATTAAGGAATTTAAATCATATAAACACGCCGTCCAATCATTCGTTCACTTTCATTCAAATTCATAATTCATATCAATTTAATCTAAGAATTCACATAATAATCATAGCACATAATATTCATGTTTGCAATTAGAAATAGGGTAAATAAAACGTTCAATAAATAATCGGTAAATTAAATACGTAAAATAGCTATCAATTAAATTCTAAAATTGAATTAAATCAACTAATATTTAAAATATATAATAAATAAATAAATAAATAAATATATATATATATATATATATATATATATATATATATATATATATACCCATATATGCATGCAATTCAAATATATTATATATAAGTATTACATATAAATATATATACGTACCATGCATGTATTATTAAATGTATATATATATCACATTTCATGCACATACAAAATACACACCATTCACGTACACACCCATGCATGCATAGAACACACACACAATATATACATATATACAGCAACACACACATGCATGCAACACTTTCATGCGCACACAATTATCCCTGCACATAAACTCATGCACACACTCTGCACAATAGAAGAACAGCAACAGTACAACAAAAAGAAAGAAGAACGCAGCAGGGAAAGAAGGAAATCAGAAGCAGCAACTCAGCAACAAGAAAGCAAAACACGAAACTGTGCAAAACCAAGGTCGCGGCCGCGACTGAGATTCAACTTAAAATGGGTCGCGGTCGCTACCATATTTTCCAGCAATTATTCCAGCGGCTTCAGGTCGAAACATGGCTAAAATTGGGTCACGGGCGCGACCAGAAATGACCTGATTTCGGTCGCCGCCGCGACTGCTTGTTGCAGTCGCGAACCTGGCAGCGAACAGCCACTGTTTTTCTTCACCTTTCACTCGCAGCAACGGCAGTCAAGGAAGCAACAAAGAGGAGTAGAAAAGATGTCATAAAACACATATAAACAAGCATAATAACAACCACAACAACACGCAACAGAGAGGAGAGCAATCAGGCACCCAAGTTTCAAAGTTTTACTCATTTCATGAAAACAGGGTAGCAGCCATGGTGGTTCGACTTTCAATCAATTTCCATGGAAAACTTGCTTTGAATTAATACATAGAAGTCACATATATCATATATAACTCATCAATTCAAGGAATGAAACAAAGGAATGCAAGAACTCATCAAAATGCATTTAACCTACTATTTATTCATCTTCTCCAAACCTCATGAAAACATGCTCAAAATTGGGGATGCATAGCTTAAAATTACACCTATTGAATGTATATTATAACCCTAAGCTTACCTTGTGGATTGGATGGAAGATGAAAGAGATTTGAGCTTGAATCTCCAAGGTTGGGCATGGTTACGGGACTGGAACTGGAACAGAGACTTGGGACAGATATTTCTCTAGTTTGTGAGGGTTGGTTCGGTTGAGGGGGATGAGGATCAGATAGTGGGCTTAACTAGGGTTCCATAGCCTCCAACCATGGTTAATTTGCTCAAGGTTTGAGTGAGGTATGAATATTTTGGTAAACTGTGGCAGATTTGATCCCGTTTCGTCTTTTGGTTGAATTTTGGGGTTTCAAATGGTCTTAGAAAAATATGAAGTTAAGTTTATTGAACCCAAATTTTCGTTATGAGTTCAACGGAGTTGACGGAACTCGATTCCGAGTTCCCGAGCTCAAGATATCACATACGGAACCAAGGGTGCGCTAATTGCTCGTTAGC
Source organism: Lantana camara (assembly GCA_037501455.1). NCBI lineage: Eukaryota > Viridiplantae > Streptophyta > Magnoliopsida > Lamiales > Verbenaceae > Lantana > Lantana camara. The sequence continues at coordinate 71,817,060 of CM074860.1, forward strand.
CCCCGATTTGGTTCCAAAATTCAAATTAAATTCGTTACCACGTCAAACGAGATCGAAAACATGAAACAAGCATACGAACATGTTTACAACACATAAATGTACAACATACTAAATTTCCATAACATTTCGATATCATTTCATACAACAACGAAGCACAAATAAACATTCATACGCATAACCTTAATAATTTCATACATTATGAATTAAAAATAACATTTAAATTCTATTTTAAATTAAAACAAAGTCAACAGATTTTTAAAATTAATTCAGATAATTAAGGTTATAATTTAATTAACATAAAACAATTAATTAACAGAATAAAATATTAAATTAACGAAATGCAATATTATAAATGAAATAAAATAAAATGATAACACTTTATATTAACATTAAATATTTAAAACACTTATAAACAATTAATCACATAATTAAATAATATAATTGCGCAATTTATAAACAATTACAACACATTAGTATAAATAAAAAACCGGGGCGTTACAATCTCTCCCCCTTAAAAGAATCCGTCCTCGGATTCACAGCACGCCTAAAAACAATCAATGAGAGATTCCCGTCTCTCACAAACAACAAGGAGAGAGCCCTGTCTCTCGAACAACAATGAGAGAACCCCGTCTCTCCAACAACAATGAGAGAACCCCGTCTCTCGCAAGCAAAGAGAGCACCCGGTCTCTCGAACAAAAATAAGAGAATCCCCGTCTCTTACAACAACGAGAGCACCCCGTCTCTCAAACAAAATAAGAGCAAGGAAGTCTCCAATACTCCCAAGCCACACACGCGAAACCATAATTAAAATCACGTAAGACACCCAAAACAAATAATAGATATCAGCCACGTTGATCAACAATTACTTCACGTAGTTTAACTTGATAAGAAAACGAAGCACATAACAAGGAAATTATTACATTAAATTTGCATGAATGTATGTATCATGGATGCTATAAGTACCGTTCACCGTAGTTGCGAAATTTAAAATTGTGAGTTATCGTCGTCCAGTGTATGATCTGTCCTGACAGTGAGTTCAGTTTTCGATTTGTTCTTAAACTCTTCGGGATACCCAACAAAGCAATTGATGAATCCTTTAAGGATTATACTCTTAGATCCCTTCTGACTTGTACTGCTTCTAGTCTTCACCATTTCCCCTTAATCCTCATTCGACCAACCAATTCTTTTTAATTAACCGAGCTTGACCTCCCAGAATGCCCTTAAATCATCCGTCCCGAAATCCGATCCATAGTTACTACCCTTACTCATATCGAAGTCCAACGTATTCTCGAAGATAGCTACTCCTGGCAACACTGACGGCTCAATACCAAGCTTGAGATATTTGTTATTATGATTCCTTTCTCAACACGAATTCTTTCCCATCTTCTGTTCATGTTATCCGTTTATTCTCTTTAACCCCTTTTAAAGTTATATTCAGTAATCGGCCACATATTTCTTGAATCGAAGACAGACTGCTCTTGATGATTCTTGAAGTTTGATGTAAATCCTCCAATTATCATCCTTTTCTATTTGGTCCCTTCTTAAGTTTCCTTCTGGATTACCTTTAATATAACCAATAACTTAATAATATTGTCTTGGACCCCTTCGTACTTCATTGAATTAATCTTGATTGACACCACCCTATTATATGATAACTTGATTTGATTTTCTCTTGTTAATTCTAACTTAGGAGTTCACAGAAACTCCCTTATTAATCCATCACCTCCAGACTGGAACTCCATACATAGAAATGTTCAATGAACCATTTCTCTTATATCTCGTAAAATCTTCACCCGAATTTAGCAACGTAGCTTCTCTCTTAACAGCTTAACCATTACAGCCGTCTTATTCATTTCCAATTGCCACCATTAAAATTTCCAAATTCTCCTCAATTTGCATCCCCGTTGTTGCTACTAGCATATTCATTCGAGCACTACTTCCATCCTCCAATTTATCTCTCGGTCCTGCTCTCCCCCTTAAAATTTTTGCTCTTACATGTCAAATTCCATTAGCCCTTATTTCATTGAAATTCTTGATGAGCCATTTCCATTAGGGAGGTTTTTAATCAAAAATGACGACACGAAGGTTTCGCCTTTCCATTTCTCTTCTAATCCTCTTGAGGTGCGGGACTCCTTCCTCTATTCGAATTCCCGTTCCAACAACCTACCCCTTACCCGAAATTCTTGATTTCCAAAGTCATCTTCCTTATCATGTGCCATCCCGTTATTGCTTTTTCCCATCATCCAGATGTGGCCAGTCGAAAAGTTACTTGATGAGTGAGGTGAAAGAACTTCCTACCAAGTAAACACTAAAATGCATGTCGGGTAAAGATGTCAATGCATGTGTCACGTTTACATCAAGCAATTATGCAACAAATTAGCGCAACGAAACCAAATAGAAATGTACAAATAAACATAAGTCCAGAAGAATAAATAATTGATACGAAGTATGATGCACGTGCTATGAATGTTTTGGAACCTGTCACCAATGTGGTAAGTTGTTAGCTCGGTAGCTTTTCCTCGTTCCTCCAAATCCCGAGGTTACTTTGACTTAGTGATTATTCCTTGCTTTTCCCACGGTCTTTGAGATTTCCATGAATCTTTGTAAATCAACTAGTACCTTCCACTATCCGAGATTGCAATTTCTTGATCCCTAATTCTTCCACGTCCACAGAGTTAGCATCCAAACTTCTCCTCGAAATTCGACCTTTACTTCTAATCGTCACCTCGATCAAGAATCCCGCGCTTATCCTTTGTGAATTTAATTCACCTCCAATTGCTTATACTTGAGCGCATGATTTCATTGCAAGGAGTCTTTGCCTTTCTTTACCGTTTCCATTTGTTGCTCCATATCTTCCAATTCAACCTCACAACATGACAATTCAGTTTGGATTTGGAAAATGAATTCAAATCCTGTCCTTAGCATTATCACCCTCCATGAATTGTAGTTATCCTATTACTTATCTTTCTTTAACCTCTTCTTGACTTGCTTCCCATCTTAGTCAAAATCCGGAGCAACCGAATCCAACTTCTTCCCGATCTTGACTTCTAACACTCGATTTCTAATCACTAGGCTTAGTCAGAAATCCTTCTTTGTCAACCTTTGGTTCATAACTTCTATCGAAGCCATCTTACCTCGACTCCTCTTAATCATTGATACCTCTTCAATGATCCGAATCCGGGACCAAAATACCTTCAAGGTTTTGTTCACTTCATTCCTTAGGTTGAAAGTTCCCGTTGAATCCAATTAAAGCGCCCTAAGTAGTGGATTCACATAAATTAATCTTTTGAGTCACAACCATCCCGTGATTAACTCCTATTCTTATTTCACCAAATGTCCCTCTGCCATCGCATCTCCAAAGTCGAACCATTAATTCCAACTCTGTCTATGAAGCCATGCATCTAGCATTCTTCCTATCTTCCTTGCCTCAGAAAGAATTTGTAATAGATTGTTGTGATCATAGGACTTGGCCGTGGTTTGATATTGTCTTCTCAACCTATAAATCATAACTCATTTCAAAGGTATATACATGCGATTAGTACATGCATATGGCACATATTCAACACGAAAGGCAAGGATCCATATAATAATGCAACAGATAGTTCAACAAAATTCAAAAGGAAAGCCAAATTTCACGTTCAAGATCGATGCAATGCACACATTGTCATATAGTTCCTAAGCCGTACGACCTAGACTGACTCAAACACGACTCGAGAACACCTGTTTTGCAACCGGGCTCTGATACCACTTAAGGATGTAGCACCCCGCACATGAAGCACCACATCCCCCCCACTATGGCTCAACACGAGTAACGAAATGGAAAGTCCGCACCCGTATCAAACCATAGCGAATGGGAGACTCACAAAATAACCTTCCTAAGCTAAGCGAAACTTAGACCCTGCAAATATAATTAACCAACAAGACATAATCCAACGGAGAACTAAAACCAAACACATGCATTGGCCACGGGCCTGCAGAAATTAAACACACGAACCACAGGCAGACTTGGGCTCCTCAGGCCTCTTTTAATTCATAACAAAGCCTGACAAGGCAATTCAGTAACAAATATATAAAGCTCCAAATTCATAGTATTATAGAATGGAATCATGCATAAATTAGATACATATGCGAGTGCAGAGACTCTCCTAACTGAACTTGACCGACTCAAAGACTCCACAAAACTCCGCCTAGCTTGAAACTCCAAATCCATATCTGCGCACTAAAAGGTTGGGGAGGGAGAGGGTCAGTCTCTAGAAGACTGAGTGAGCAGGAGCGATATAACTATATATAAAAACAAGCACATGCAAGTCATAAATCCCGAGCAAGGTTTTATTTAAAATTTGTTCCCAAAAGGCAAGAGAAAAACTAAGCAATGCTCAGATTTTACGACTAATCATATTACATTTATTAAACTCATAAATCATACATAAACATTAAGGCTCGGCGAGTGAACGTGCATCATCTCCAACCAAACTCTGACCGTGTACGACAAATATCATTAATATATCGAATATGTGATCATGCAGTATATTATAATACACACAAATCATATATCATATCATAAGACATATTCGTTTGGGCAATCCGTGTCCCGATCTTCCCGCACGGTGCATAACAATCATATCATAACATAATCATATTCATAATCGTAAAATAAGTTCCAACCTTCTTCCTCCGCGTGGTGGACGGGTTAGCATGACCCGACCACCTCATACATAATGGCTAGAGGGGTTCATGAGTCCCCAAAAGCCCGCCTAGCGTTTTCTCGTCAAAACTCCTGACGAGATCCGTTTCGACGTAAAACATAAATGGAATCAGCACATGGGATCACCGTCGGCCCTTGCCTCCCCGGATAGCCACATGTACTAAATTCCTGGGCCCGTGAACATAACATACATGCAATCTCGCCAAAACATTTCAGTTTATAAGAAACATAACATATTTCATAATTTTGGAGAAAAGGTTACTCGATAATAATTTACTCAATGACTCTATTTTAAAAGTAACATATATATATATATTCATAAGGTTTTGGCCAAAGCTTTTCACATAAGAGTTATAGGGTTTAATATGTAGCTAGAACGAAAACACCCTCACCTGGAACATGGCGATACAAGGATTCGAGTACCGAGTGCCTAGTTGAACAAGATTTCTCCACCCTGGAGAGAAACTGTACAAAAGACAACGTGACGTGTTCGTGAGACTTAAGACTCCAAATGAACCATATATGACGCACGGCAATGTATGATCATGATATGAATGCATAAAATATAATATTATGTCATGAAAATGTTCATGTGCACTATTAAAGAATTTAAATCATATAAACACGCCGTCCAATCATTCGTTCACTTTCATTCAAATTCATAATTCATATCAATTTAATCTAAGAATTCACATAATAATCATAGCACATAATATTCATGTTTGCAATTAGAAATAGGGTAAATAAAACGTTCAATAAATAATCGGTAAATTAAATACGTGAAATAGCTATCAATTAAATTCTAAAATTGAATTAAATCAACTAATATTTAAAATATATAATAAATAAATATATATATATATATATATATATATATATATATATATATATATATATACCCATATATGCATGCAATTCAAATATATTATATATAAGTATTACATATAAATATATATACGTACAATGCATGTATTATTAAATGTATATATATATATATATATATATATATATATATCACATTTCATGCACATACAAAATACACACCATTCACGTACACACCCATGCATGCATAGAACACACACACAATATATACATATATACAGCAACACACACATGCATGCAACACTTTCATGCGCACACAATTATCCCTGCACATAAACTCATGCACACACTCTGCACAATAGAAGAACAGCAACAGTACAACAAAAAGAAAGAAGAACGCAGCAGGGAAAGAAGGAAATCAGAAGCAGCAACTCAGCAACAAGAAAGCAAAACACGAAACTGTGCAAAACCAAGGTCGCGGCCGCGACTGAGATTCAACTTAAAATGGGTCGCGGTCGCTACCATATTTTCCAGCAATTATTCCAGCGGCTTCAGGTCGAAACATGGCTAAAATTGGGTCACGGGCGCGACCAGAAATGACCTGATTTCGGTCGCCGCCGCGACTGCTTGTTGCAGTCGCGAACCTGGCAGCGAACAGCCACTGTTTTTCTTCACCTTTCACTCGCAGCAACGGCAGTCAAGGAAGCAACAAAGAGGAGTAGAAAAGATGTCATAAAACACATATAAACAAGCATAATAACAACCACAACAACACGCAACAGAGAGGAGAGCAATCAGGCACCCAAGTTTCAAAGTTTTACTCATTTCATGAAAACAGGGTAGCAGCCATGGTGGTTCGACTTTCAATCAATTTCCATGGAAAACTTGCTTTGAATTAATACATAGAAGTCACATATATCATATATAACTCATCAATTCAAGGAATGAAACAAAGGAATGCAAGAACTCATCAAAATGCATTTAACCTACTATTTATTCATCTTCTCCAAACCTCATGAAAACATGCTCAAAATTGGGGATGCATAGCTTAAAATTACACCTATTGAATGTATATTATAACCCTAAGCTTACCTTGTGGATTGGATGGAAGATGAAAGAGATTTGAGCTTGAATCTCCAAGGTTGGGCATGGTTACGGGACTGGAACTGGAACAGAGACTTGGGACAGATATTTCTCTAGTTTGTGAGGGTTGGTTCGGTTGAGGGGGATGAGGATCAGATAGTGGGCTTAACTAGGGTTCCATAGCCTCCAACCATGGTTAATTTGCTCAAGGTTTGAGTGAGGTATGAATATTTTGCTAAACTGTGGCAGATTTGATCCCGTTTCGTCTTTTGGTTGAATTTTGGGGTTTCAAATGGTCTTAGAAAAATATGAAGTTAAGTTTATTGAACCCAAATTTTCGTTATGAGTTCAACGGAGTTGACGGAACTCGATTCCGAGTTCCCGAGCTCAAGATATCACATACGGAACTAAGGGTGCGCTAATTGCTCGTTAGCCCCCGATTTGGTTCCAAAATTCAAATTAAATTCGTTACCACGTCAAACGAGATCGAAAACATGAAACAAGCATACGAACATGTTTACAACACATAAATGTACAACATACTAAATTTCCATAACATTTCGATATCATCTCATACAACAACGAAGCACAAATAAACATTCATACGCATAACCTTAATAATTTCATACATTATGAATTAAAAATAACATTTGAATTCTATTTTAAATTAAAACAAAGTCAACAGATTTTTAAAATTAATTCAGATAATTAAGGTTATAATTTAATTAACATAAAACAATTAATTAACAGAATAAAATATTAAATTAACGAAATGCAATATTATAAATGAAATAAAATAAAATAAAATAAAATGATAACAATTTATATTAACATTAAATATTTAAAACACTTATAAACAATTAATCACATAATTAAATAATATAATTGCGCAATTTATAAACAATTACAACACATTAGTATAAATGAAAAACAGGGGCGTTACATATATTATATGTATATATCTAAATATGATTACATGCATGTGTTTGTTGTAATTCCATGCATGCTGCACGTATATATCTGTATACATTTAGATATGATTATATATATATTATTTAATTGCATGGTTAATTAAATATTGATTAATTTATTTAAATTATAGAATTAAATTGTTACCTATTTAGATCTTGATTTGAATGTATTTATGTGGCTATTCTCTAATTGTAAACATGATATAGTACGTGTTAGGATCGTTATATGAAATTCTTGAATTGAATTGTTATGAAATGTGTAAGGATTGAACTTAATGAATATGAACTCTTCCTTGAACGAATGAATGACTTGTCTATATGCTCTAGATGCATTAATCGTGCACATGAACATGTTCATGACATAACATCATCTCTTATGCATTCATATCATGTTTATTGCATGTCGTGCGTCATATATGGTTCATTTGGAGTCTTGAGTCTTACGAACACGTTACATTGTCCATTGTACAGTTTCTCCAGGGTGGAGATGTCGGGGTTCATAGGACACCTCAAGTATTTTCTTTTCTTCTTGGTATTGTTCGGTAAGGTGTAACAGGTGGGTTTCTCTACTATTTATTTAAACAACCTTATATACTTCCAATGTGCAAAGATTTCGACCAAAAATTATTATATGTATATAGAGTCGTTTGAAGAGTAAATGATTGCAATGTAAAGCCTTTATTTTATGAACCCTACCAAATGTTTTGGTGAGAATGAATGAATGAATGCACAGAATGGGGCCCAGGGACTTGGTGTGAGTGGCTATCCGGGGAGGCATGGGCCGACGGTGATCCCTTACACTAGTTCCAACCAACGAACGGCGTAACCGGACCTCGTTAGGAGGTAGCGAGGAATGGACGCTGAGTGCTATCTGGGAATGAAGGAGGTGGTCGGGTCTTGCTAACCCATCCACCAACCCGGAGGAAGAAGGTGTAAATGATCATGAATGTGCACGAAAGAATGTAATGCGTGAAAGAAAGAATGAATGAATGTTTAATGAATTACACAAGGTGGTGGTTGGAGATAATGCACACCCACTCGCCGGGCCACAAACGACCTAATGAAAATTGGTTGTTATAATCCCTTTTGATGATTTCTTTATTTCACTCATTTGGGAAATGCTCTAAAAACCTCATTTGGGATTATAGCTTGCATGTGAATGTTTAAATACTGTCTTATATTATATTTATGCCCTGTTTTATACCCACCAGTCTCATGAAGACTGAACCCGGTTTGTTTTCAGTTTCTTTGCAGGTTTGGAGTGCTAGGCGGGAAGTCGAGTCTGTCAAGTTTATTAGTTAAGTCTGGGTCACTTCATATGCATTTTGTAACTAGATTGAATATTACAAGAATAGATAAATGTTATGACTATGATCATGATTATGAAATTACGTTTATGTACGAATTCTTTGGAATAGGTTATTGAGCTAGTTGAACCTGTTATTTTGCTTGAATTGGTACGAGATTGTATGCTATGCTTCCGTATTTGTCATTTATCTTTATTCTTTATGATTTGGTTTCGAAGGTCTAGTTCCCGCCTAGCCTTATGAGTGAGTGAGCCCCCATTCGCTGTGAGTTGGGTTCATGTATGGATTTTCCATTTCATGTGTGGATCGGGCTCATAGTGCGGGGGATGTGGCGCCTTTCCGGTTGGGTGCTACAGCATACATGGCATTCCATTGCATGTATTGTTTGATCCGGGAGCAATGCATTCTTTTATTGCTTCCCGACTTGTTTATTCTCTTTCCTTGCCTGTTGTTTGTGTTGCTGATTCCTTTGTGATAAGTTCTCCCCTTGGGGGGACTTTGGTGACGGACCGAGTGTTCCGAGAGTGCCCGATGAGTATTGAGGGCCAAGAGTACACAACAGATTTGATTGAGACGCCCATGAAGAAGTATGGGGCGATCTTGGGGATGGATTGGTTGTTTCGGCACCGAGCAAAGATGGATTATTTTGTGAAGAAGGTTACCTTGGATTTTACGGTGTTTTTGGGTCAGAGTTTAAAGACCTGCCCCCCTTGTTTCCTTCTTGGAGCAATGGGCTATGTGGCTTATCTTTTAAATAAACCGAAGGATCAGGCCAAGCTCGAGAAGACGGAGATTGTGAAGGAATTTCTCGATGTTTTCCCGGAGAGTTTGGGATCTCTACCCCGGAGTGGAACCTTATGCGAAGTCTCCCAGATCGGGACATTGAGTTTGTAATCGATCTCTATCCCGGAGTGGAACCTTATGCGAAGTCTCCCTATAGGATGGCTCCGGATGGAGCTGAAGACGCAACTTGATGAGCTCTTAGAATGTGGTTACATTCGTCTGAGCACTTCTCCGTAGGTTGCTCCTGTCCTGTTTGTAATGAAGAAGGATGGGACATTGCGGATGTGTATTGACTACCATGAGCTGAACCGGTTAACGGTTAAAAATAAATACCCATCCTTATATTGAAGAGCTGTTTGATCTCCTTCAGGGTTCGTGTGTCTACTCCAAGCTAGATTTGAGGCAAGGGTATTATCACTTGTGTATCCGGGAGAAAGATACACCGAAGATGGGTTTCAACACTCGTTATGGGCATTTTGAGTTCGTGGTCATACCTTTTGGCCTTACTAATGCCCCAACTGCGTTTATGGATATGATGCACCAAATATTGCAGCCTTACCTCGATAAATTTGAGGTCATCTTCATAGTTGATATTCTGGTATATTCGAGGTCCGAGGAAGAGCATGCGCAACATTTGAGAACGGTATTGACAACGCTCTGAGAGCATAGACTATTCGCCAAGTTCAGCAAGTGTGAGTTTTGGATTGATCGAGTTTCTTTTTTGGGTCACTTCATTTTTGGGAAAGGTGTAAAAGTGAATCCGGCGAAGATTGAAATGGTCATACTATGGAGGCAGCCGAAGAATGCCTCGGAAGTGAGAAGTTTTCTTAGGTTGGCGGGGTACTATAGGTGCTTTGTGAAAGATTTCTCAAGGATTGCCTCCCCGTTGACTCGGTTAACAAAGAAAGAGGCTAAGTTCGAGTGGGATGAGGCGTGTGAGAAGAGTTTTCAAACTCTTAAGGAAAGGTTGACTACAGCACTGGTCTTAACCCTACCCGAGGGTTCTGAAGGCTACTTAGTTTACACCGACGCGTCAAAGTAAGGCGTCGGTTGTGTGTTGATGCAAAATTGCAAATTCGTAACCTACGCCTCTACAAAGTTAAAAGATCATGAGAAGAACTATCCCACTCACGATTTGGAACTTGCAGCAGTTGTCTTTGCTTTGATGAAATGACGCCATTATCTCTATGGAGCCACTTTTGATATGTTACGACCACCAAAGCCTCAAGTATCTGTTTACTCAGAATGATTTGAACGTGAGACGGAGGCACTGGGTGGAGCTCCTTGAGGACTATGATTATTAGATTCAATACCACTCGGGTAAGGCTAATGTGGTTGCAGATGCTTTGAGCCGGAAAGCTAGTGTTTCAAGTTTGGAAGCAGGTTCAAGCAAGCAACGTCCAGTGGTTCTAGTTTTAGAGGCTCGATTGGTGAATATCTCTGTTCAACCGGACTTGATGCAAAGATTGATTGAAGCTCAATCTAGTGATCCAAAAATTCAGAGATTGGTAGCGAAAGCAAGGGTTGATCCGGAGACTAAGTTTGGGTTGATGATTCAGGTTTGTTTCAGTTCTAGGCTCGGGTTTGTGTTCTGGAAGAGCTTAAGAGGTTAATCCTAGACAAGGCACATAGGTCGGCTTACACGGTACATCCCGGTACTATGAAGATGTATAAGGATTTGAGGGCTTTGTATTGGTGGAACGGCATGAAGAGAGATGTCGCTAACTTTGTGAGAAGATGTCAAACATGCCAAGTGGTGAAAGCTGAGCACCAAAAACTGGGAGGAACTCTCCAACCACTTCCAATTCCCGAATTGAAGTGGGAGCAAGTGATAATAGACTTTGTGTCCAGCTTGCCAAGGATCAAAGGAGGTTTCGATGGGATTTGGGTCATAATTGATCGGTTCTCGAAGTCGGCCCATTTTCTCAAAGTTCGGATGTCCGACAAGGTGCCTAAGCTAGCCAAGTTGTACCGTAAGGAGATTGTGAGATTACATGGTGCACCAGTTAGCATTGTTTCAGATAGAGATCCAAGGTTCACGACGAGTTTTTGGCAAGAATTGCAGAAGTGTATGGGTACTAAGCTCCAATTCAACACCGCATCTCACCCACAAACGGATGGACGATCCGAGGGGTTAATAAAGTATCTTGAGGACATGCTTCGTGCTTGTGCCTTGGATTATCAAGATACGTGGGATGAGCATTTGGACTTGGTCGAGTTCGCCCATAATAATAGCTTTCAAGCATCGATTGGTATGGTTCCGTATGAGGCACTGTACGGAAGAAAGTGCCGGTCACCTCTATTTTGGGACATTGATGAGTGGAGGTGGACTAAGGATGGTAAGCTCGACAGAGATAAGAAACCAGCGAAGATTCGGAGTACCATTGAGAAAGTGAAAGTGATTCAACAACGGTTAAAGGTGGCTCATGTCCGACAGAAAAGCTAGGCGTATAAAAGAAGACGACCCTTAGAGTTTGAAGTGGGCGATAAGGTTTTCTTAAAAGCATCTCCTAGAAAAGGGTTTGCTCAGATTAGTAAAGGCGGGAAGCTTAACCCCCGCTACTTAGGCCCCTTTGATATTCTTGAACGAGTTGGGGAAGTAGCCTACAGACTTTACTTACCACCGAGCTTGACTGGGATTCATAATGTTTTCCATGTCTCTTAGCTTCGGAAATATTATCCCGATGAGTCTTCTATACTTCCCGTTGAAGAGGTACAACTCAAGTCGTATTTGACAATCAAGAAGCACCCGGTTGAGATCTTAGACCGAAAGATGTAAGAGTTAAGAAACCGGAAAATTCCTTTGGTGAGAGTCTTGTGGCGTGATCAGAAATCCGAAGAAGCCACTTGGGAGACCAAGGAAAAAGGAAACAGCTGTACCCGAAGCTTTTCAATACCTCGCTTCGGGCCTGAGGACAGGTCCTTTTGAAGGAGGGGAGTTTGTAACATCCCGATCTTTCGGACTTCCAGGTATGTCGTTACGGGTGTGTTACGTGCGCGATTTAATTATTTAATTATACAATTATGTGATATTCTAATGTTTATTTGATTATTCAAATTTATTTGAAATTATTTGCTTAAGTATGAAGTTGAATTTTTGAACGTTTACGCTTTTATGCCTTATAATTTGCTCTATTTATTCCCGAATTTAATTCTGTTTCTTGTGGATTTTTTATATGTGTGAATTACGTGAGTTATGAACTTGACTATATGCTCGTTATGTGATTTTGAATTTGTTTGGTTTAGTTTTGGCTCGTTTTTATTTTACGGGACCTAAAGGGGGCTAAACAGCATTTAGCGCACCTTGGATTCCAGGTGGCGTAATTTGAGCTCGGGAATCCGGATTCAAATTCCGGTAGAGGCGTTGGATTCGAAACGAAATTTGGGAGCCTTAGAACCTAACCTCATATTTTTCTAAGTTCATTTGGTTTCCCGTAAAATAAAAACGAGCCAAAACTAAACCAAACAAATTCAAAATCACATAACGAGCATATAGTCAAGTTCATAACTCACATAATTCACACATATAAAAAATTCACAAGAAACAGAATTAAATTCGGGTACAAATAGAGTAAATTACAAGGCATAAAAGCATAAATGTTCAAAAATTCAACTTCATACTTAAAACAAATAATTTCAAATAAATTCAAATAATTAAATAAACATTAGAATATTACATAATTTCATAATTAAATAATTAAATCATACACGTAACACACCCGTAATGGCATACCTGGAAGTCCGAACGATCGGGATGTTACAGCAGCAGTCACGGAAATTAGCAGCAGCAGCCCCTGTTTCTTCCTCATACTCGCAGCAAAAATAACCAGATACGAGGGTAAGCAACATAGCAAGAATATGGCAGCAAAGCAGCAGGAAATGAAGGCAAGAAAGGTAACACAAACGCACGTAACAAGAGCAAGGAAATGAGATCACATTCATGCTTCCATTTTATCCATTTCATTCACGGTTTCAAGCTCCAATCATGGTGCAACTTCACACACTCATAATCCATGAATATAAGAGCAAGAATTTAGAAAATGAAGCTTAAAGAAACAAGATTCGTTCCTTCAATCTGACAAAAAACTGAATACAAAGCCATGAATTCAAGAAATGAAGTTTAACCTAACTATTCATCATCATCTCCAAAGCATGCTTAAATCTCAAAGAAAATATGAAAATGATAGCTTAAAAGAAGCACAAGATAAAGAGGAACAAGAATCCGTGCTTACCTCTTAACTCAAAGAAGAAACAACGAAGAAACGAGCTCAAAATCGAAGAAGATGAATAGTGGCGGGTGGGGCTTCCTTTTCTCCTGAATTCAGCTGCTTCTCTATCTTCCTAGGGGCTGAGTTCGAGAATGAGGGGTTACGTAGGTGAAATTAGGTTTAACTAGGGTTAAGTGAGTTCAAGAATCAAGTCATTTGGTTAATAAACGAGCAAGTTATGGCTAAAACCGTAAAGAGTGGCTGTCACGCACAAGGTTCTCGGTTCGGGCAAAATTCGGAGGTTCAAACGGGCTTAGAAAAATAAAAGACTAGGTTTCTTAGCTCCATATTTCTTTTATGAGTCCATCGTCTCTCCAGGAATTTGAATCCGAACTCCTGAGCTCAAGTTAGGCCTTCTGGAACACAAGGCGCGCTAAAACGAGTTAGGCCCTCGAGTCCCTAACAAATAAAACGGTTTAAGAACCGTATCAAACGAACTCAAAAGCATAAAACAAACATGTAAACAAGTTCATAACATGTATAAGTCATGTATATCACGTAGTTACAAAAATAAAAAACAAGTACGGGGTCAAACGAATTAAAAACGGTATCGAACGGGGCAAAATGTTCAATTATTCTAACATATACCTAACGAATAATTCAAATATATTCAAGAATATCATTTAAACATTATAATAAACATTTAATTACATAACTAAATAATTTAAATTCACATGTAGCACTCTCGAGACATCGTACTTGTACGGCCGGATGAGCGGGGTGTTACAAACTCCCCTCCTTCAAAAGGACCGGTACTCAGATCTTAAGGTAGGGTCTTGAACGACTCTGGAACGAACTCAATTCCACGCTTCCACTATGCCACACTGATCCAGGTGAGTTGAAAACTCCTCGGGATAGCACTTCCTTAATTGAAAAAAATAAGGAAGACTTTTCATAACCCAGTAACTCGGTGGCACCTGCTGAATCTGAGTGAATTCCCTTGCAAGAGACGCTTCTAAGAAGTCTCGATCTCTCACTTTAACTCCAGGGGTCTACTCTCTCCAAACCACGAAGGTCTCGAACCCTCGTCAAACGACCTTGCTAGAGAAAATAGGTCAACTCCTTTAAACATGTAACCCCTTGAATCTCATCGAAATCTCCTTAGCCTTAGCAAACCGGACACAAAGTCCTAAGCCATTTGCTCCCACTTCCAAATGGAATTCGGAAGTAGTTGGAGAATCCTACCGATTCTTGATGTTCGGTCTTCAACCGATGGCATATCAGACATCGCTACACTAAGTTCGTAACATCTTTTCTTATACCAATACATCACTACCGGTTCTTCAAGTCCTCGAACAAATTGGAACCAAGAGTGGAATAATTCTCGTAACCTTACACTTCTCGAGATGTAGGCTACATTCTTCCTCTAGCAACACACAACCAAAGCCTTCCTTTGTGCCTCGATTGTAATGAAGTAGCCTTGAGTACCCTCGGTAGGCTAAAGCCGATGTCAAAGGTAACTCACTTCAACCGCCTCTTACCACTCTGAAACCGTGCCTCTTTCTTGTCAAACGAATCAACGATTTGGCAATCTTAAGGGAAAGAATCGCCTAATGTACCCCGTTAACACGAGAGACTTCTTACCCTGAGGTAATTCTCGATTCTTCTACCCGGATGCGTAGTCGTTTATACCCTTGTTAAAACCCAAACTCGGCGCGTCCACGGAACTCTGAAGAAGAACAAAGGTAAGACACGTAGCTTGTCGGGTGGTAACGAATTCCAACCTTCAAGAAAACATCAAGAGAGTCTTACTACAATCCTCGTCTCTTCAAGCTAGGCTCGATCCGTCGGTTAGCCCCAAGGTAAGACACGTAGCTTGTCGCACCGTCCTGGATTAACCAATCGCTTCCACGAAGGATATTAATGGGCTAGCCTTCAATCTATTACTCGAAAATATTGTTGAGCCCAAACCGGACCTTCTAAAGCAACACACCAACTCAACCCGGCGCTCGAACAACCAACCCACACCTAAGGTAGCTCCGTACCCCACTAGGAGCCTTTAAGCTCGTCCACCAACTCGGCCCTCACAACTCACCAACCACTCGAGCACTCAACCTTACCAAACTCTCTCCCAGAAGAGAGTTTACACGAAAGAAACAAAAAGGTAACAACAAGCAACACCAAGAAACAACAAAGAGAGAAAAAATGTAGTAAATAAGAGGGTTTCCCCGGGATTAAATATGTATGAAAGAGATGCCGTAAATGTATTGGTGTACCTTTCTCCATAGTGGTAAGGTTTAGCTCGGTGTCAATTCCTTCGCCTTCTAATGTATCTTGGGCCTGAACCGGGATCTTGAAGTCAAGGCATTTCGAAGGCCTCGGATTCTTGCTATTCGGACTTTGGCTCATCTTGTGTCCTGATTCTCACAATTGAAGTGTTTCTTCAATTCCTTCTAAGTGATTTGGACCTCGGCAATAGGAACGTTGAATCAATCTTCGGTAGTAGAATCTTCTTCTTCTTAGTGATATCTTGGAATTCTTGAGGATTCTCATGAAATTTGGATCTCTTACTTGAACTAGAAATCGAACCGGGCTCCTGTCCCACCTAAAAAGTGTGAGACTTCATCCGTTGTTCATCCATCTCTACTTGAACCACCTCTCTTATCTCTTCGGACCTGTATGTACCTTGGAAGATTGAAGAACTTGTTGAATTTCATCTCTACGCCCTTATAAATAAATCCAAACCTTAGAACAATCTTCATCGGTAATCGATCTCTTAACTCCGTCATAAAATCATCCATCTTCTTCAATTCTTATTTGTGATTTAAGAACTTGTGAAGTTTTCTTACCGTTGCTCTTGGAGGAACGTACTTGTGATAGAACTATCGAATGAAATTCTTCCAAACAAACTCTCCCGAACTCTTCAAATTTAGATCTCATTCTCTTGAGTCACTTTGATGCTCGACCTCGGATTAAATGGGTAGTATACTTCACCCTTTTCTTGTGATATCCCCGGATAATTCTTCCAAAACCATATTATCTTGGACATCTCCTTCTCGATCCTGATATCATCATCTTCAATCCGCTTCGGAAGACAAAAATTTCTAAAACTTCTTGTAGACCGAAAGCACTTGTTTCCCTTGTCCTTTTTCCGGTGATACATGTCGATGTTGAGAGAACATCCTGAAATAAAATCACAATTCCAAGAAAATATCGATGCATGCAGGTTTAGTGCATGTTCATGTGCACAATTAACACAAATAATAACAAATAATTCACATAAATGATGTAGTGAATGCAAACAAACACATAATCCTAAGCCGAGCGACCTAGACAGACCCGGCATGACACTAGAGTTCTGGTTTTGCAACCAAGAGCTATGATACCACTTTAGGATGTAGCACCCCCAAGCGCAGAGTACTACGTGTTAGGAATAGTGCCCTTAAAGCAGCTTTTGGCTTTACTATTTCCTTGTAAAATTACAAACAGTCTTTGAATAATAAAAGAAATGATTTTGTTCATAGGCAATCATTTCTTTATGTGCTTATATATATATATATATATATGTTTGGGTTTGATTGTGTTTTGCATGTAATGAACTCCCCTAATCTGATGAGGCCGTTAAGAACTTTGTCGTTATGGGAACGACATATGAAACAAGTTCCTAACTCCATAGGCGAGGATTAGAAACTTCTCCAAGTTAATGAGTCCGACAGACAGTGGGAGTGTCGACCTTGACTCTGCTGAGACTTGCTTATGTGATTATGTCCTTTTGAAGGATCACTCAGTTTCATGGAGTGATAAGTGCATACATTGATGCGTTCATAATACATAAGGGTGATTGTTACAAGAAGTTGATCACTGAGATATTCCTAACTGGAAACTTCCTTTTCTCATTTAGGAATGTTCTCACAGGTCAATAACGTGATTCATTAATCCTTAGACTTGAGATTCTGTAATGTCTCATATGAGCTAACTCTGTAATCTTTGATGTAGTCTCAAATGGGTGTCGCCATATAGACACCTGAACCACGGCCTATGTTGGGATTACACAAGTGGCATATGTACAATTAGTAGAATAGATAAAGGACCTACACTTGTTAAGAAGAAGAATGATCTCTTACTGATTAAGTTGTTCGTAGTCCATTAAACTTTAAACCCTTGGTCAAGGTGGATAAAACATCAAGACATCTAGAAAATGGGGTTTTCTAGGATTGAGATCAAAATGGATATGAAACTAACTTAACTTTAAAGATCAAGAATATTTGGGCTCTAAGAATATTCCCATGCCTTAGTTCTTGATTGAGAGGTGGAGTTGTAGGAGGATCGTATTTCACTGATTATCATTGACTGAAAGTTTCTTCGATTCATTTCTTTATTCGGCTAGGGGTCACACACCCATTGCTAGATTACGGTAGTGTGATATGTGAAGTGATTAATTAATTAGGGAATTAATTAATTGTTATCACTGCTAATCGAATAATGAACCTAAAGGGTCACACACAAATGCCAGAATACGAGGGTTTTGGTAGGATGTTAATATGATTAACGAAGGATCAAATGGTTGATCGAAAATGGGGCTGAACACGTGGGCATTGCCACGTATCCAAGGCACGTGTCTGCCACGTGTCACGTAGCCTACGTGGCTGCCACATGTCATGCACACGTGGCACGTACGTGCCTCCTAATATGTGTAATTATGTTGCACGTGAATTCTTTTCTAGAATTAATTAATTAAAATGTAATTAATTAATTTTTGTCTTTTAATTAATTTTGAATTAATTGTTAAGACTATTCTCAAATAAACTTAACCCAATAAATAATTAATTAGGAATTAAATTATTTATTGAATATTCACTTTTGACTTTAGTCAGTAAAGGTTGAAAAGTCAAACTTCCTACTGTAGGAGAGAGAAGGTTATTCTTGCAAGACTTGGAGAATAAGTTAAGAACTTATTATTCCAATTAAATTAATAATTAAATGAGTTAATTAGTGAGCAAGAAAACAATCCCATTGGTTCTTGGAAACCCTAGGGGGTTCGAACCATATAGTATAAATAAAGGGGTTTGTGTTTCTCTTATTCTTTAGACCAACACTCACGAAGTGTTAAGTTTTTTAGAAAATCCAAAAGAAAAGTTTTTCAAAGTAAATCCTAGCCTATCACAAGCCATAGAACTAGCATTCTCACTCACTTGATCGTGTTCTAGGATTGGTGTGGATACGCTTTGGAGGGCTTCTAATTTGGAGTCTAATTCGAAGGCCGTTCGAGGGATTTCGCTTGAAGGGTGTTCGTTAAGCGGGAACGACATACTAGAAAGCTTCTACACATGTAAGTTTCTAAACACCCTACGATACGATACGAAAATTTCAAGACAACGATTACACTTTTGGAAAATTTTAAACTTCCGCTGCTCAACTCTTTCGTGTTTTCCAACAAGTGGTATCAGAGCCACCTTGCAGCGTTCGTATTGTATCTTTATTGCTTTTGGAATTTTGATTGAAAATTCTTGAATTTGGATATGGGCTATGTATTCTTAGTTTTTGTTTAAAAACGAATATGTCGGATCAATACTGTTTCTGGAAAGTTTTACGAAAATTGTTTCCCGAATAAATCTGGTTTTAAATTGTTTTAATTCAGATTATTTAGAAATGTTTTAATTCGAAATGAAAATTGGAGTTTTGGAAATTACGAAACGCATGAACGGAACGAAGGCATAGCCGCACGCGGCCCTGTGCGTAATGCGCCTAGAGCGGCATCAGCCGCTCCGCCCCGTATACCCTCACGCGACAATGGCTTAGAGGCCCGCCATGATGCGCGCGCAACGCCAAGGCTGCCTCGCCCGCCATGTCGCCCTGTTCCGCTATCCCCGCTCGACATCGCCTGCTCACGGCGCGCGCGTAGCCATCCGTAACCATGCGCACGGCCTATGCGTGCTTGTGGGATGAACCGGGTGATACTTGCTGGCTTCCGGGAACCTGTGCGGGCGGTATGCCTAGTGCCACCTGCTCTCGCGCGTTTGCGGACGGTGGCCGCGCGCCTCGCACGGTTGATCCTGGAAACCCCGTTTTTTTCATTTCGTGTTTCCGGTTTCGTAAAATCCCTAAAATCTGATTTTATTTTAAAATTTGATTTTAATTTTAAAATTCATTATTTTTTGAAATAATTATAAAATTTGGGATTTTTATGAATTAAAAGTGAAGTTCTGATTTTTCGAGAAAATAATAAATATCACTTTGAATGATATTTTTGGCAAAATTTAATTTGGAATTAATTGAGATTTTTGTCGAATTGATCCGGGTTCAATTTTGAATAAATTCTTGAATAATGAACTAATATTCAAATTACTTAAGTTAGTTGTAACTTGAAGTCAATGGAATTTTAAATTTAATTGGTAAATTTAAATTCGAGCGGAATCATGCTAGTTTAGGTGATCATGGGTTAGTCTTATGTATGTTTTAAATTCTGCACATTGATGATTTCAATTGGGGTTGGAGCCCCATAGTTGCGCGTTTTCAATTGGGGTTGGAGTCGTACTTATGTGCATACTGTTATGTGTTTATTATGTGGCTTTCCTTATTATTGTTTTTGGGCCGGGGTACGCCCCGTGTATTTGTCTATGGCCAATATGAAAATTGAGCCATATTACTTTATGTAAAGAGAGTAGAACTTAGGAAGTGAGGTTTTATTTTCATTTTGGAGATAAGCACCTATGGAATAAGAATGATCCACAAGAAGCACTTGAAGAACGGTGGCCATAAGAAGACCCCTCAAAATATTTAGGCGGGTTTCTATTAAATGCAATGGATAGAGTGTTTTTCCATTAAATTCTGTACCCCTATGTGATATGAACTGTCTTATGTGACATGAATGTTAGAACTAGTGATTTTGGAGTGGCTCCCAAAATCACATATAAGATAGGATACCCATGATCATCTCATAATTAGTATCATGCTAGGAGATGTTATCTGCTAATTACTTCTGTGATGCATTTTATGTGAAACTGCATTAAACGAGACAATTAAAATTTGGATAACATTATATGTTGGTGAGGTCATTCCAGACAACTCTATGGAAATTCGAAAAATCCCTTTATTAAATATTGAGCAATTTCGAATAAATAGGTATTTTATCACGGTAATAAAATCCCTAGCATTCCATCAATAGGATTTAGGACTTAATAAGTGAAACTAATTACTGTCTCAAGTGTCGTAGGATAATTAGTGTAGCTTATTAACTCTTAGTTTCCTGATTAATTATTTTAAATAATTAATATTTCTTGACCATTTTAGAATTGGCGATGTCTCACGAGTCGTGGGTCGTTCCGGACTAAGTTTGGTTGAGATCTTATGATTGATGGGTCCTGCTCAACACTAAAGTAGATATGGATGTCTCACGAGTCATGGGTCCATGATCAAACGAGTGATGTAAAAATATTACTAGGAATTCCATGGGGATGGAATCGGCAATTCGTACCTACCTAAAGATTCTTAGATTTCGGATGTCTCACGAGTCGTGGGTCTAAAATCTAAGAATGCTTGGGATCCTAGTACCCATTGAGAAAATAAGTTTCTTCTAAAGCCGTTTTGGATTTATAGACTTTTTAAAAACTGTGGGAGAACATATATCTAAAGACCTTGATAATATGTCATCGTTATTATTCAGCATGCTCATGATTTCTCTATTTTTCCATTTAGTTGTAGTTCTGTGATTCTCTACAATTGAAACGGCAACCAAAAACCCTTTGGTATCCATCCTCGAATCAAATAAGTTGACGGGGCCTAATTACTCTGATTAGCTTAGGAATCTAAAGATAGTTTTAGATTCTGAAAAGAGAAGATATGTTCTCTTCGAGGGAGAGCCTGTGGCCGAAGGCGAGGCTCCGACTCGGGCCAAAAGAGAAGCGATCGCGAAATGGTCTGAAGATAATCTTCAAACACTTTGACTCATGTTCGCCAACATGTCTCCTGATATGTAAAGGCAACATGAGTCTATGGATAACGCTTGGAAGATTTTTTACCATCTCGAGCAATTGTACAGCCCCAAAGAGCGTGTTCTAAGGTACAACACCTCTGAGGATCTCTTCCATGAGAACGGTCTAAAGTTTCTTGCTTTGAACGAGAAACTGACATCCATGGAAATGCCACTGAGTGAAGAACTCGTTGTGGATTTGTTGCTCGGTGTCGCTTCCACCATCATTCAATCCTTTCGTGCTAAACTTCAACATGAATCATCCTCATGCTACTGTAGCTGAACTGATTAGTCAATTTGTGACTGCTGAAGACACGATTAAGAAGGATCACAAAGTAATGATGGTCACTTCCTCTTCTAGGCCTTCTAAAGGCAAAAGGAAGAAAGTTTCTAAGAAGAAGGGATCTCTTAAACCCGATGGAGGGGTTAAAAAGAGAAAGGGCAAGAAGAGAAAAGATCAGAGAGAGGACGTTTGCCAACATTGTGGCAAGAAAGGGCATTGGACGAGGAACTGCGAAGAGTACAAGGATACTCTAAAGAAAGGTGCTTTATTGTTGAAATAAATCTATCTATTGATTCTAATTCTTGGGTACTTGATACCGGCTGTGGAGCTCATATCTGTAATGATGTACAGATGTTAAATGAGGTTCGGCAGCTCGAAGAAGGAGAATGCGTCTTCAAGGTTGCGAATGGATCAAGCGTTCAAGCTCAAGCCATCGGGACGCGTAGATTAGATTTAGGTGTCTTTACTTTAGTTTTGAACAAAGACCTTTATGTACCTTGTATTATTTGTAATATCAATTCCATTCCAATACTTGATTGTGAAGCTTTTGAGACTTTTTTTAGAAATGGAAACTTTTATCTTAAGAAGAATAAAACTTCCGTTTTACTTGGTACATTATCTAATGGACTTTATACAACTAAAGACACTAATATTTTGAATATACAACAAATAAACGAACGCAAAAGAGATGACAAGATCTTGGCTTCTTTATGGCACGCACGGTTAGGCCATATTTCCAAAGACAGGATTGCTAAGTTAAGTAATTTAGAATCATTCTATGATAATGAACTTAAAGAGTTAACTTATTGTGAATCATGTCTTAAAGGAAAGATGGCCAAAACTTCCTTTAATGGTAAAATGGAACGTGCCACTAAATTATTGGATTTAATCCATACTGATGTTTGTGGACCGCTTAGTGTAAGTACGAGAAACAATCATCAGTATTTCATAACCTTCATAGGCCACTTTAGTCGTTTTGGTTATGTGTTCTTAATGAAGTATAAATCCGAAGCCTTTAACAAGTTCTTGGAATTTCAAAAGGAGGTTGAGAACCAAACCGGTCACAAGATTAAGGCACTTTGATCTGATTGAGGTGGCGAATATCTAAGTGACAAATTCCTTAGTCATCTCAGAGATAATGGAATTATATCTCAGTGGACTCCTCTGGGAACTCCTCAATTAAATGGAGTTTCGGAGAGAAGGAACAGAACCCTACTTGATATGGTTTGTTCCATGATGAGCTTCACTGAATTGCCACCTTCATTCTGGGGTTATGCCCTAGAATCAGCAGTTAAGATTCTGAATCTTGTTCCCTCTAAATCTGTACCCAAGACCCCATTTGAAATGTGGTTTAGCAAAATCCCTAATTATTCTTACCTAAGAATTTGGGGTTGTCCTGCTTACATCAAGAGGATAGTGGGAGAAAAGCTTGAAACTAGATCAAGCTTATGTAACTTCGTAGGATATCCTGAAGAGTCAATAGGATATTATTTATACGATCCTCTTGAACAAAACGTCTTTGTGTCAAGAAACGCCACTTTTTTTTAGGACCCGTTCCTTAAAGAAAAGAAAGGTAAGATCACAGAACTTGAAGAAGTTCGAGACCAAGGTCCCACGCCAAGTTTTGAGACTAACGTCCCTCAGCCAATCCAAGAGAGTGATACACTCGAAAATCCTCCTCAAATAAGTCGTTCTGAATGCATTCCTAGACAACCAGAGATATGGTATGGTTTTCTCCACCAAACATCTCAAATAGATAATGGTCCATTAACTTATGAGGAGGCACTGTTAGATTTGGACTCTGAACAGTGGAAAGAAGTAATGAAATCCGAAATGGATTCCATGTACTCTAACCAAGTTTGGACCTTAGTTGATCACCTGATGGGATTAGACCCATAGGGTGTAAATGGATATATAAGTGCAAGCTTGGAGTAGATGGAAGCGTGGCAGCCTTTAAAGTAAGATTGGTTGCTAAAGGTTTCACTCAAAGACCAGGTGTAGACTTTGATGAAACCTTCTCACTACTAGAAAAACTGGCTGTTGTGACGCCTTAATATGACACTTTTAAAAAGGCGTCGTAATAGACCACTTGTTGTGACGCCTTTTGTAAATTCGTCTAATTAGATCTAATTTATTTTATTATTAAATTATTTTATTAACTAAATTCATAATAATAAGATGTTTTTATGTGAGGCGTCACGATATATTAGAATTATTGTGGCACTTTATTAAAGGGTCTAAATATATTATATATTTATCATAACACTTTTAAGAAAATAACACAAAAATATTTTCCTTTCTTTAATATAGCTTGTAAAGAGTATGACTTTTGGCAAAAGATTTTGGCGGTTCAGACCAAAAAAAAAAATGAGGGAAATTTTTTAAGAAAAAAAGAAAACACTCTTTCCTAAAACAAAACAAAAAACCAAACACTCAAAAGAAAGCATCGGCTAGAGAGAGACTTCAAACAACAAGAAACCCGACTCAGAGAAAATCAAAAAAATCCCCTAATCCGGTTGGAAAATCAAACAGAAATCAAACAAATTTGGAAGCATCGACTGGAAATCAACTCAAATCGGACACAACGACAAGGAATTAGATGGAAAGAGAAGGAATCGAGTTGAAGCTTGCACTGAATTGAAGCTCAGACAGACGGAAAAACAAGGTATGTTCTTGGAGTTTACCGTCGCTTTCTTCCATCTCGCTAGCACTTGCAAAACAAACCCCATTTTAAACCGCTCGTCTCTTACACCTCTCTTAGACACCCGCACAAAGTAAATTAGGCCATCGATAGCTAGCTCCGTTGAGATATCCGGCGGACGACGGTGAGACATGTGGTCAAGATCTATTTATGATTTCATGAAGGTTCGAGTTTGCATTTTTTTTTTATGATTTTACCAACACTTATGCGTCTTGGGTTTTGGAGAGTAAGAATCGACAAGGTATTTGGGTTTTTGTTGCAAGTTTTTGAATGGATTGCTTGGGCGAATGTTATTGTGTGAAGTGATTCTATTGCATTGTGGGATTAGCTGATATTGTTGTGAATGCCAAGAGATCTGGCTGTGGCTTGTAACCTGACCTGACCTTAGTGTTCTTGATATATATTTTTTGGCACATTATTTTTAACTTCAAATCTGAGTATGGTGTGTGATTTCAGAGTCATGTGATTTGATTATATGTTCAAGTTGAATTAGGATTTTCTTGAATGACAAAATGAACGAGCAATGCTGGTAATGTGATGTATCTGGACTTCATGCAGCATGTTTTTTATTTTTTTCCCCCTCATGATAATCTTTGTGTGATTGCTATGTAGGAGTTACTCTAAGTGCCACTTCTGTAAGTGCTGTTTATAAAAAATGTATAGTTTCTTCAGTATGGATTGGTTAGAAATTAGAATATAAATGTGGCTCTATGTACTTCATCGATTGTATGTATAAACCATATGGTTAAACTTCGAAATGCAATATATGCAACGAGAATGGGAGTCTTTTAAGTGATGGAAAGCTGGAAACATTTCAATGGGATTGGACTTCAGAACAGTTAATTTTCAAAGAAAGGCACCTTTCGCTTGCCAGTGTTATTTTCGGTCAACTATTTATTGGTCCTTAAAATTAGAACGAAAATATGCTTTTTAATCTTCATCGGTCCTTAAAGTTCAATTGATTTTTGTGTGTGTGTGCGTGTCTGCACAGTTCCAACTTCCTTATTACTTGTCATGTGGGATTTAAGCTAGATTTAATTTGAAACTAGAAGCTATTTCTTCCTCATTTCTGGAAATTGAGTCTTTATTCCCAAACAAACATTATGTCAAAGTCATCACAAGTTTCTTGTTGTATTTTAGTCTTTATAAACTTGCTTGCATACTTTTGTTCTCCTTCAAAACTCATTGAAGTTTATAAACCATGCCTCTGTTACTATGGTTTGCTCTCATCTTCTGTTATGTCCGTTTCCAGAAATTATATGAGTTCTCTACACTTTAGAAAAGTACTTGTAAGTCACCTGCAGCAAATGTGAATCCTTTTAAAACTAACTGCATCTAAGTAAAATTCTTCGAACCTATAAATTAAGCAATATAAAACTGTATGCATACCTATAACAATTTAGAGGAAAGGAGGAGAAGAAAAAGTTTAGCATTTATAAAATGATGTTGTTCTGCATTCATTGGATGTGGCTGTGGGGGATAGAAACTTCAGTTTCTCAATCATGTGAAGAACGAAGATTTGTCCCTATTAATATTGGAAATGAAAGCTGAATCTTTCAACTAATGAAGGCTTTGTTTAGCTTAATGTTTAACTTCGTTCTTCTTCCATACTTTTTCCTTGTGTTTCTTATGCATTTTTTATGCCTTTATCTTTAACCTACTCATTTGGTTTACTAAAGTGACTACATCATTTCTTATAAAATAGAACATCAATTAGATTATTTCTTTTTTGAAGTGATGGTATCACTCAATTTATACTTGTTTCACTTACAAATCTGCTTGAGTAGGTGGTTTTTATTTAGTTTTATGTGTGAAGAAAACAGAGATTATATTTGCTTGTTCTCTGTGTGAAATTCTGTTTCAATATTTGATGGCTAAATGATTTGCTTGTATCTATCTCTTGCAGAATTTATTATTCTCATTTCATCAGAATCCATGAAGTCTATAACAAGCAATTGAAAAGAACAACTGCACCAAAACATGTGCTCAAGGCCTTAGAGGTTTCTTTGGAATTTTCTTAACTAATCTATAACATAAAGGAATAATAACACTATGACATGATAAATCTTGAGGAAAGAAACCAAAATTCACAAAATCCCAAGAGACTTATTTCTTATTGTTAGCATCCAACCTTAGTCTTCTTAACACCACGGACCTTCTTAGCTCTGATATTTCTTTCCTTAATTTGCATCATAGATTTCTGACATGATAACTCAAGCTTAAGTAAAGTGAAATAGGATTAGAACTTAATTTAGTGTCTGTGCTATTTACATACTATCAATATTTGTCCGACTTAGGGATTATAAACTTATTTTATTCTTTTTGTTGCCATCTTAGATAGTTCCAATTGTTGTTTCTTATCAAGCTCCAAATCTGAAGTTGTCGTCACTTGCAAGGTAACTACATTCTATCAATGAACAATATTTGGGATAGGTCTTTGTAACTACAATCTGAAGTTGTTTTATTTTTTGATGGAGACTACAAAAATAGGTTATAGGTCTTTGTAATTACAGAAGTACGTAGCCTTGAGCTGAGAAAAGAGGTCCATTTCAACATATATGACAAACCTTATTTCTGAAAATCTTAAAATTCGTGTTATAATTATTTTTACCCCCAAATAGGAAAATCGAGGGAAAGATATCTTGTCTGATTTAGACATTAATGCATGTCACACACACACACACACGAAAACTCCACATAATATTACTCAATATCTTCATAGGAGCATGGCAACTGTATGGAGATGTTTTACCTTCCTCATGTACTTAAGATGGTGAAACTTGTTTTATTATGGATAATGGTCTAGCTTTCCATTATAAATAGAATCCATTGCCTAGTTTGTTTGCATCAATATCATTTTGAAATGGACAAGCTATATTCAGACCAAATGGATGAAGACAAAACGTTAGAATTTTCCAACAAGAAAAGCTCGATGTGAGAGTAGGCTAAGGAAAGAGAAAAGGTGAATTAATAACTCACTAATAAGATCTTTAGGAGTGGAGATGTCAGGTCTAATTAGATATGCTCATAGTAGGACTAACTCCTTATTCTTATTGCTCAATCTAATAATCTGTTGTTTATACAATTTGAGTGATAATCAAGATGAAGCAGACCTTTGGCTAATAAACAAGTGAGCCTCATACTCAGTCTTACTTGGTTTTGTCTATTATTCTATGTTTACAAAGTGAGAAATTTATCTAAATATGTTTTGCTCAGTACGTGAACAAATTTTATTTTACTTTGTTACTCTAAATGAGAAGTTTATTTCATTTTTTGTTTCTATTATATAAAACAATGTTTTAGGTTCTTCTCTTCACGCTTGCAAAGTGGATATAACTGTAAATGATTTATTCCTCTCTTTTATTTGTGATTGTTTTGAAAGAGAAAAGAGGACAAGCAACAGGAAAAATCTACCAGACAAGTATAAAGACTATTTTTTTAAGATGTAATTATGTGTTTTCAATTGTTTTTTACTCTGTTACTAACTTAGGCCATTTCTGGATTTTAGTCTGTCATTGACAAGGAGAGAAGGGGAGACTATCTGGGTCAAACAGTTCAGGTTGTTCCTCACATAACTGATGCTATTCAAGACTGGATTGAATGTGTTGCTGCTGTACCGATGGATGGGAAAGAAGGTCCAGCTGATGTTTGTGTCATAGAATTGGGGGGCACTATCGGTAAGAAAGGCTTCTCCGTTCTCTAGTTTGATTTTGAGTTTGTTTTCACAGAATCTGGCGGTTCTTACATAATTTCTTTTTTCTTGTTGCCAGGGGATATTGAATCAATGCCCTTCATCCAGGCTCTTGGACAGTTTTTGTACCGCGTTGGTGAGACTTATGTTGTTTATCTTGCTTATTCTAGGATAGCTTTCTTGTATCGTAAAGCTGATACTCGATGTTCTCAGTTGCTAAAAATTTTTGCTTGATACATGTCAGCTTCGTTCCTGTTTTGAGTGTTGTTGGTGAGCAGGTGAAGTTAGGTGGGAGAGATATCTTGTAGTATTGCCTTGAAAATTTTTCTTCGTTTAACATAATTTTGAATTTGACTTTTAATTGGGCAAAAAGCAAAGCCAACTCAACACAGTGTTAGGGGACTAAGAAGCTTGGGTCTCACTTCTAATATTTTAGCATGCCGCAGCACAACGAAACTTGATGGAAATGTCAAGAAGAATCTTTCTCGTTTTTGCCATGTCCCAGTATGATATTTAGAAACTTCTACATCTTGTTAATTATCAACATATGCTGAGAATTGTATTTTTGATATTGAATGATGAATAATTTTCCTTTTCTTCCTTCCAGTTGGATTACATTATCACTCTCTATGATGTTTCCAACATCTGGCGTATACCTCTGCTTTTGAGAGTAAGTACAACTGCACTTTCACTTGAATATTTATTTTACCTGGGAATTTAACTGGAAATTGACGTATGTTGTTCCATCTTTCCATACAGGCGCAGAAGGCTCATGAGGCAATCTTGAAAGTCCTGAATCTCAGTAGGTTCGTCAATCAACCACAGTATTTTCTACCTTATTCAACTATGACCACAATTTCTGCTGATTCTACTTTTCCACTTCATTTCTTGTATAAATTTGGTTTTAAAACTCAATTTTCGGATATGCAGTAAAGTTAGGGAACCTGCACTGTGTGAATGGACAGCCAGGGCGGATCTTTATAATCGGTTGACTGAAACTGTTAGTGATTGTTAATCATTTTTTAATAAATTGTTCTTCTATTACCTTTGAGATATTTGATTGTCATGCCTCTGTCTCTTTATAGGTTAGAATTGCTATGGTTGGGAAGTATACTGGGCTTGCAGATTCTTATCTCTCTGTGCTTAAGGTGAACCTATTTAATTCAATTTTTGTTGTTTATGAGGTGTGTTTCGCAATTGCTTAATGAGTAGTCCCTTAAATAAATTGCTAAGTTTATGCCGAAGATATTTTTTACTGAATTTGAGGTTCGCTAATAAAAACATAACTCTTTTGCAGGCTCTTTTGCATGCTTTTGTTGCATGTCATAGAAAACTATGCATAGATTGGGTGCCAGCTAGTGATCTTTAAGATGCAACTGCGGTAGAGGTAAAACTTGTTGCTACAATTATCGATTGGCTCTTTGTATATAGCATCTCACAGGTCGGCATGTCAACGTGCAGAATTCAGAGAACACTGTGGCATTCATGTTTTTATATTTTTTGTATTAGGCTCAGATGGATGAAAATTTGGCTTTTGTTATTTTAGTTATTGTGACTTGTTTGTGAAATTAAATGAATTTTGTTGATGACACCTTATGATATTTAAGAAGATTATTTTATTTTATTATATTTTGATGCTTGAATGATTAGTTCCATATTATAATTATCATTCGAAAGTAAAAATTTAATTATAATTTAAATAGTATTGACACATACGAAGCATCACAATATCGTCATCTTATGACGCTTATCATTGCCACAAAAAACATTTTAAATAAATGGGTTCTTGTTAGGTGACGAGTTTAGGCGTAAAAAAATGGAACTTTTGAGATGCACATGAGCGTCACCATATCCAGACTTATTAGGAGGCTTAGAAGCGTCATAATAGTTGGATATTGAGACGTTTTAACACGTCTCAAAAACAGTTAGTTTTGGTAGTTAGGATTTAAAATGAGACACACAAAAGGGCCACAACATCAGCGATTTAGTGACGATTTCTGTCGTCACAATAGAGCAAATTTTGAGATGCCGAAAAGCGTCATTAAAAGCTATTGCAACGCCGGAATAGGTGACGCTTATGGTCGGCGTCGCAACATCGAAAGCGTCACAACAGTTGCTTCTTGTGACGAATTTAAGCGTCACAAAATGTTGTTTTTCCTGTAGTGTCTCCTCGGTTGCAATGCAAAAGTCCATTAGGATATTGTCATTGCAGTGTATTATGACTACGAAATATGGTATATAGATGTGAAAACTGTCTTTCTCAATGGAGACATTGACAATGACATTTACATGGAGCAACCCATGGGTTTCACATTCAGTGGGAGCGAACAAAAGGTTTGTAAGCTCCAAAGATCAATCTACCGATTGAAATAAGCTTCTAAGAATTGGAACATTCGATTTGATGAAGCGGTCAAATCGTTTGGCTTTATTCAAAATCCGAATGAGTCCTGCGTGTACAAGAAAGAATTGGAAACCACAGTTCAATTTTTGATACTCTATGTAGATGACATCCTTCTCATTGGGATTGCGAAGGATAACATAAAAGTAACAAAGTTTTGGTTATCGAACCAATTTAAGATGAACGATCTTGGTGATGCATCCCACATTCTCGGGATAAAGATCTATCGGGATAGATCTAGGAGATTGTTAGGATTATCATAGTCGGTTTACATAGACAAAATACTAAAGAAGTTTAGTATGGAAGAATCCAAATGTGGAAAACTTCCAATTGGCCCGGGAACAGTTTCAAGACTGAACTTGAAAAGTCCAGGATGTCCAGAATTCCTTATGCATCAGTTATAGGAAGCATAATGTATGCGATGCTATGTACTTGACCGGATGTGGCTTATGCACTTAGCTTGACTAGCCGATTCCAATCTGACCCTGGTGAAGGTCACTGGACTGCTGTAAAGAGCATCCTTAAGTACTTGCGAAGAACTAAGGATTTGTTCTTGGTTTACAGAGGCCAGCAAGATCTTGTCATTAGATGATACTGTGATGCAAGCTTTGCATCGGACATGGATGACTTTAAATCCATGTCAGGATACATATTCTACCTGATCGGCGGAGCAGTGAGTTGGAATTGTTCCAAGCAAGCGACCATTGCAGATTCGACCACTGAGGCCGAATACTTAGCTGCACACGCCGCAGCTAAGGAAAGTGTTTGGGTAAGAAACTTCATCCAAGAGTTGAGTGTAGTTTCTAGCATTAAAGACCCGGTTACAGTGTTTTGTGATAACACCGGGGAGGTTGCTCAAGCAAGAGAACCAAGATCTCACGAAAGGACCAAGCACATTTTGAGGAAGTATCACTTAATCCGTGATATAATCAAGAGAGGAGATGTGCAAATTGAAAGGGTCACATCGACAGAGAACATACAGATCCACTTACTAAAGCCCTTACTCAACAGGCTTTCCAAGGACATCTTCAGAAGATGGGACTTAGATTAGCACCTGAGTGGCTTTGACGGGCAAGTGGGAGATTGTTTGGAATAGTGCGCTTAAAGCAGCTTTTGGCTTTACTATTTCCTTGTAAAAACACAAAAAGTCTTTGAATAATAAACAAAATGATTTTGTTCATAGGCAATCACTTCTTTATGTGCTTATTTATGTCTGTTTGGGTTTGACTGTGTTTTGCATGTACTGTGTTGAGTGTAGAATTCACATGGATTTAAGCGTTAATTAGTGTATATTTTTGTGTCGTTTGATGCGTTTATGTGTTCATTTTACTCCATTCAGGTGTTTTAGGAGTTGGAGTTGAGAAACGGCGATGCTAGGCGAATTCACATATTTTTAGAGGAAAAATGAGTAACTCTCGTTACCCCTTGGAAGTGCATTTTTGTTAACCCCCATTAACAGACACAGGAGCATAACTTTTTTGGCGCAGGAGGGGTAACGCCCGTTACCCCTGTGAAGAAGGAAAGCGATAACGCCCGTTACCACTTATAAAAGCATTATGGCGATTTCAGGTAAATAACGGGCGTTAATAGGATTTGTGCATGGGAAGGTAACACCCGTTACCTAGGGCGGCGAGGCAGATTTTGAGGAGCTATTTAAGTGTGTTTTTGGAGTATTTTTGAGGGACTTCTTCTTCGGTTCGTAACCTAGCTTGTGGAGAGAAGGTCAGAGCGTTTAACAGAGTTGTTTAGAGAATTTCGAGAAGACCAAAGGATCGAGTTCTTAAACAATTTCTGTTTTTACGATTTTATTTATTATTTTACTTATCAAACTAATTCCTTTAGGTTTTGTTTTAATTCGTTTAGATGTTAGATTCGTTTTTCCAGATTTTATTGAATGTTTAAAGTTTGGTTTTTGAGATCTTGTTTAGATTTGAAGAACATGAAATTCCTTAATGCAGTTTCCCTTAGTTTTATAATTTTGCTTTAATTATGAGTAGCTAATTCCCTAGAGATAGGGGAGTGATGATGATTGCATGATAAGTGTTTGATATGATGCTTGAATGACTGGTGCTAATTCTTAGTTTGAAAACTTATTCGAATTGAATTTTGACGGCCTAATCACCCTTAGCATAATTTAGAATTACTTGAGAATCGAAAGGTTAATGGTAATTGAGATGGTTTTCATAACTAGTAGCTTGTAGGAATGCAAAGAGATTTGGTTTTGATCTATACAACGGTAAATCTTATTCCATGCCAAGCCGCTAGAACTAGATTTGCACTAGTCTTGATCTTGTTGGTTTAATTAATTATTGATGACTGCGAGAGCAGCTTTGAGCTTAATTGAACACTTGGTTATACCTCGAGAGAGGATAATACAAACTTACATGACTAGGTTGTGGAATTGCACTTATCGGGAGAGTATTATGTTGAATCATGACTGCATAAATCTTTACTCCCCAGCCTAATTAGACTATTGATTTTAATCCATGTGTGTTTAATTCTGTTTTGTTAATTGCTTTATTCTAGTTAATTGTTTAGTTCAGTTTTAGTAGATAGATAACCAATTTGATTTCGTTCGGTCTTTAGATTAGAGATAGATATTGAGTAGTGATTGATTTTCCTTCCCTGTGGGTACGATCGTATTGTGCTACGCATATATTAAGTGTACACTTACACAATTGGTTTTAACTTCGATAATAATAAACCAACATACTGAACTCCCCTAATCCGATGAGGCCGTTAAGAACTTTGTCGTTATGGGAACAACACATGAAACAAGTTCTTAACTCCATAGGCGAGGATTAGAAACTTCTCCAAGTCAATGAGTCCGACAGACAGTGGGAGTGTCAACCTTGACTCTGCTGAGACTTGCTTATGTGATTATGTCCTTTCGAAGGATCACTCGGTTTCATGGAGTGATAAGTGCATACGTTGATGCGTTCATAATACATAAGGGTGATTGTTACAAGAACTTCATCATTGAGATGTCCCGCTTGAGAACATTCCTAAATGGGAAAGGAAGTTTCCAAAAACTTCCAGATTAGGAAATATCTCACAGGTCAATGACATGATTTATTAATCCTTAGACTTGAGATTCTGTAATGTCTCATATGAGCTAACTCTATAAACTTTGATATAGGCTCAAAAGGGTGTCGCCATATAGACACTTGAACCACGGCCTATGTTGGGATTACATAAGTGGCATATGTACAATTAGTAGAATTGATAAATGACCTACACTTGTTAAGAACAAGAATGATCTCTTACTGATTAAGTTGTTCGTAGTCCATTAAACATTAAACCCTTAGCCAAGGTGGATAAAAGATCAAGACATCTAGAAAATGGGGTTTTCTAGGATTGAGATCAAAATAGATATGAAACGAACTTAACTTTAAAGATCAAGAATATTTGGGCTCTAAGAATATTCCCATGCCTTAGTTCTTGATTGAGAGATGGAGTTGTAGGAGGATAGTATTTCGCTGATTGTAATTGACTGAAAGGTTCTTCGATTCATTTCTTTATTCGGCTAAGGGTCACACACCCATTGCTAGATTACGGTAGTGTGATATGTGAAGTGATTAATTAATTAGGGAATTAATTAATTGTTGTCACTGCTAATCGAATAATGAACCTAAAGGGTCACACACAAATGCCAGAATACGAGGGTTATGGTAGGATGTTAATATGATTAACGAAGGATCAAATGGTTGATCGAAAATGGGGCTGAACACGTGGGCATTGCCACGTGTCCAAGACACGTGACTGCCACGTGTCACGTAGCCTACGTGTCTGCCACGTGTCATGCACACGTGGCACGTACGTGCCTCCTAATAGATATACCCGGACCCCCAAAGATGCCTCTCCTCATAATGGTGAATATCGGGGGGTAAGAAGAGATTGGTAGCTCCAAAGACTCGGTTGAGATAATAGCAAGGGATTGAGGACATTACAAGAGGAAAATTGTTACCGGGTTACATGGATATTACTCTTGGCCATACAAAGCGCCACCTCGAATTACAAAGAGAAAAATATCTTCGGCAAGGAGCAAACGAGGGAGTGTTGAAATGAGAAATGGAACCGGGGTCCGAGAGTAAATAATTTGGCTCAATTCTTGAGAGAGGATATGATTGATTCTCTATTCAATGCGAATATCAAGGAAGAGTAGTCGGTGGTGGTAATATAGAGAGAAATCGGTGGGCTCTCTTTTCTTGGAAAAGATAGATGGCTGAGGAAGGGGAGCCCCATTGTGAGAATTTAACCATAGCAAATTTGGGAATTCTCTTCTTGGAGATTTCTAAGTGATATCATCACAAGCACTCCTCGATTACGGAAAGTCATCATGGGTATCACCCATAGTTACAAAGAATGGAGTGGCCGTGGCACTAGGGAGTTGAGACTTCAAACATTTGTTGGAAATCAAGATAATTAGATTTCAATTCAAGCATCATGAGAAGAAGAAGAAGCAAGGTTGAAGGAGGAAATTCGAGACAATTGATTCTCGGAAATATCAAGAGAGAATGAAGGATCTTAAGGGATCGCGGAGTAGTGGAGACTTGTATAGATGCGAATGTTAGGGCATACTATTCGATGATCTTGAAGAGCATCCTTTCACCAGATCGATAGATACAAGAGAGTGGTGCTGAGAAGTCGAGATCTGAATTGACAAGGGTTAAAGATGACTTGGAAGAGATAGTGATTGGAAGACTCAAAGCACCAAGAATCTTGACACCATCATTGCAGGTCAGGTTTAGGATAGCTCAAGTTTAAATGAGATAAAGAGTCATTCCGAGAAGAAGGGTTAAAATAACTCCTCACTCATACAAGGGATTTTAGAGAGAACGAGAAGAGCTGGTTGGAGGCTAGCCTTGACATTTGAAAATGGAGTCTGTTAAAGAAGGCGAAGGTCCAGAAGTCTGAACTTTGAACCCTACAATAACAACCTTGGCATTTCACCTACTCACACCAATGTAAAGACTTTGAAACAATGGTGCATGGTACACAAAACATTCATGGCACTTGCATCATGCATCTTTAAATTGTTGTGTGATTTTCTTTGTGTGCGGTTGTTATTTGTGTTGGTGTTTGTAGAGAGAGTGGTTATCCTGTGGGATGACTCCGAGAGTACGAGTGTGTTATTGCACGGTAAGTCGAGGGTCATGATTTCAACGGTCTTCCGAAGCAAACAACGAGTGGTGGATTAGTTCTCTAGCGAGGAGGTTCCTTGAGTTAGAAGGTGCGAGTGGTGAAAGTTTGGTAACTGCGCCACTCGTGTATTGCCGAGCTCTTGAGTAGTTTGAAATAAATCAAATGGTGGGTGATGAATCTCGTTTAGACCCTCCTACCGTAAGAGACATTTGAGCTACTCCTAGCCGGATCAAGTTCATGAAGGAGTGATCCATCAAGACCTCAATGATTTGATCAAACCCCTTGTGCATGAAGACCTTATCGGACTAATCCTTGTCGGGATGTCATGAATCTCGAACATGGGATGAACACGGGAAGTTGCTCATAGTCTTGACTCGAGCGGTGAACCTGCGGACCAGGTTCTCTTAAGAGGGGGAGATTGTGACACCCCGTCTCTCCGAATAACCAGGTATGACATCACGAGAGAGTTTATTTACGTAATTATGCTCTTTTAATTTGATTTATATGTTAATTATTTTGCTAAGTGACCTTTATGCCTTAAGTGTTCTTATTTGACGTTTTATTTCTCGTTCTTAACTTCTTTTATATGAATTTATTTTCGAACTTCATGACTACGTGATATACCTGAATTATATGTTCTATGAACTTGTTTACGTGTTTATTTTATTCCTTGAGACTTGTTTGTTCGGGTCTTGGACCCTTTTTGTGGAATCGGGACTTGTGCACCTTGGGTTTCGGATCGCGTAACTTGAGCTCGGGAATTCAGATTTGAATTTTGTCACCAACATTGGACTTGTTTCAATGATTTGGGGTCAATGGAACAAGCCTCATAACCATTTAATCCCATTTGAACCTTCGAATCTTCTTCCAAACTGAACAGCTTAACCGGTGTTCACTACCCTGCCCGTTGTGGTCGTATCCGACCCGTTTTAGCTCCAATTGGCCCAAGATTTGAACCCTTTTAACCTAACAAACTCCTCTAACCCTTTTAGCTTCCCCATTTCGAGCTCCACCCCAAGAGAGAGGAGAAAGTTCAGCTCTAAGCAAGGAAGAGGAAGTAAACCCATCTCTATTCACACCTTGAGGATTTTGAGCTCAATCTTCATCTTTTCCTTCTACAAACTTCAAGATAAGAATGGATTCTTGCTCTCCACTTCTTTGTGCTCATTTTCATCCATTTAATTCTTGTCTTTGCTTGAGATTTCATGATTTATGAGCTACTTGATGAATAGTAAGGGTTTTGTAGAATTCTTGATTCATATGCATCTCTTCTTGTTATTTCTTGATCTAAAGCTTGTCATGTGACCATTTGAGATTCCTTTATACTTGTATGCACTTGTATTTATTGATGCCTGAGTGTGTGAAGGGATACCATGGAAGTTCTTGAGCTTGAATATATGAAACTTGATGATTTTGCATCCTTTCTTTGCTCTTCGGATTTGCTGAGTTTATGACATGATTTGGATGAGTTTTGTGCGTGGTTTATGAGTATTTCTGCAGCCCTTTCATGCCATATGTGTCGTATATGTTGTGGCCTTGTTTGAGTGAGTTTACAGGGGTGAATAGTGCCGATTTCGCGAGGAAGACAATGTCTGGGGCAACTAACGTCCGTTAGCCGCCAGGTGAGATTTTTGGGCTAACGGCTGTTAGCAGCTGCCTGGAGGGCCTATACCCACTAACGGCCTTTAGTAGGAAGCTGTAGGAGGGGGAATAACGGCCGTTAGTCCCCCAGAGATTCGGGTTTGCTTGCTGTTAGGAATAGTGCCCTAGAAAGCCGATTGTATATCCGCTTTATGCTTTTTCTTATTGTAATCACAGACAATCTTTGAATGAAATAACGAATTGAGGAAACACTTCTTTATATGCTCTTGTTTGGTATGCGTTTACTTTAGCTGTGCATGTATGAGAACTCCCCTAATCCTGATGACTTTAGGACCCTACCATTTAGGTGAAATGGTTCATGAAACGAGCCCTATATCACATAAGTCATGATTAGTAAAATGCTCCAAGCCGATGAGTCCTACAGACAGTGGGAGTGTCAACCTGACTCCTCTAGGGCTTGCTTGTGGGATCACGCCCTTAAGAAGGACCACCTTGTTTCATGGAGGTGCAAAGTGTATAGTTGATACGTGCGGATACATGAGGGTGCTTACTTTAATAAGTAAGTTCACTGAGGTGCCCCGTGTGAGAACATTCCTAAATGGGAAAAGAAGTTTCTATTTCAGGAAATAGAAACTTCCAGATTAGGAAATATCTCACGAGTCATTGATGTGATTAATTGATCCTTAGACTTGAGGTTCCTTGTCACTTTATGAGTTAACTCTGCAGTCTTAGGTATAAGCTTTAAAGTGTGTCGCCTCTTAGACAACTGATTCAAGGCTTATGCTGGGGCTGCACAAGTGATTCATGAAAGTGAATGAGAACCAAGAAAGGACCTACACTTGCATTTGCAAGGTGATCTCTTATTGTGTAAGTCATTCATATGCCATATGGAGTCCTTGGCCAAGGCAGTAGATCAAGACATCAAGAAAAGGGTTTCTTGGATTGAGATCAAATGGATATGAAATGCACTTAGCTTTAAGACCGGATTATTAGGGTTCTGATTATTCCCTTACCCTAGATCTTGGTTGAGAGATAGTAAGTAGGAGGATTGTATCTCACATGAATCAATGACTTAAAGGTTCTGTCGAATCCGAACATTCCAATTCAGCTAGGGGTTAAACACCTGTTGCTAGACTATGGTCGTTTA
Source organism: Lantana camara (assembly GCA_037501455.1). NCBI lineage: Eukaryota > Viridiplantae > Streptophyta > Magnoliopsida > Lamiales > Verbenaceae > Lantana > Lantana camara. Next base: position 71,855,875 of record CM074860.1, read on the forward strand.
ATTTGTGGACTGATTAATTAATTAGTGAATTAATTAATTAGGGTCACTGCTAATTGAATTGAGAACCTAGAGGGTCACACACAACAACTTGGTTACATGAGTTGAGGCATAAAAATGATTAAACGAGTTAATCGGGCCAAAGGGTTCCACACGTGTGCGTGAATAATTATTTTGGTGATTAAATAATTAATTTGTTAATTGTTTAATAGACTTTGGTTTAATTTTGAATTAAAAAGAAAGTCTTATTTTGGAGAAAAATAATCTAGTTAATTAATTATGAATTAATTAATTAGATAAAATAAGTTATTTATTTTAAATAAATAAAGTATAAAATTATCCAAAAATAGTTTGGATATTTTTAGCTCTCTTGAAAGTTGATTTGAATTAGAATTCAAAGTCAAAGTTGGAAAATACTTGATGATCAAGTAATAGGAGAGAGAGGGACCAAATCCTTGCCCAACAAGGATTGGTTTCGGCCGTCCCTCCCCTTTCCTATATGAGCTCCCCTTAGAGAGTAATTGGCAATTCTTTTGGTTCATGTGTTGAACACCTTCCTTTCTCCAAGATTAAATAAAACCCTAGGTTAAGCCTAAACACTAACTAGAGAACTAGCATCCTTACTAGTTAGATTGTGATCAAGTTGGTGGACTTTCTCTAGAGACTTCAAGTTAGAAGTTTGAAGATTCTAGCTTTACCAAAGAGAGAGATCAAGCCGCGAGAAGAGCGTTCTTGGGTGGCTTGAAACGCTTCAAGAAAGAATAAAAGAAAAGTAAGTTTTCTGTCTATACGAATTTGGTTACACGATTGCGATTCCAAGGTCCTTTTGTTGGGAAAATTTTTTAAATTCCGCTGCGTTCTGATTTGTGTTTTCCAACACTTTCTTCGTTCGTTCGTCCGTTTTTCTTGTTCCCTCCCTGTTCTTGATCCTTGTGTGTTATGTGCATGCTTTATGTATGAATTGCTATGTTGTGATGTGTTATTGATTGATTTTGATATGCCTCTTGTATGAATAATGTGTTATGATGTGAGTATGCAAGTTTTGCTAAGATTTCGATCTTTGTGTACGATTATGAACTTGATTGCTCGACATGCTACCTCTTGTTATCTCTTTTTCATCACTTCCATCCATTTGCATTTACCGAGTGTCTAAATGGTTCATGATCGAGTCTAAGTCATAAGTTTGTGTTTGTTTATCTCAGAGTTTGGTTCGGGAGGTGTCGGTTCCGCCATTTAGCTTCTTCTTGGTCGTCAACGCTCACCCGTGGGTACTTTTGGTATAACATCAGGTTTAGGTTTGTTTCTTTTAGTTAATGCGACCTACGACCCTATGTGCTCGTTTTCAAGCCCGCATGCGAATATACTATTATATTTATATAATAGGTATGTGCTTATACGATATATTTATGACTTTTTCAAATGATTACGGGTTTTAAAAACTATAAGTATAAGCGTCTGTAAGCTTGTGTTTTACAACGAGGCTAGGCTTCAAACCTTATATCTTCATACCAGCTTTCGGATTAGGATGACACAGAGAGGTACGTTTATAGCATATGCTAAGTTGCAAGGTAAGTTATGCTCTGATAAGGTACGTACGTTTCGGTATGTTATGTTATATTATGGTATGAGTGAGTTTTTGTATGATATGATATGTTAAGTTTGATATGTATGATATGGTATATTGGGCCCCGGAGACTATGGGTCAGGAATCCCGGGACGGCATCGGGCCATCGGGCTCGGCCTGGACATAGTCTCCATTACGATAGGATGAACCCCGAAACCCGCCAAGAGGTTTGGTTGGGGGATGGAGTCCTCGGGCGTGAGTGTAATGAAACTCACGACTTACAGTTAGTGTTTGGAGGGTTTAGGGTCGCGCAACCCTTCCATCACCCGAAGGAGATTGGTACGTATGGTATGCTATGTTTTATGTTTTCGTTTGATATGTTATGAGGTTTTGGGGATGGATTTGTGCTCGTACTCGCCGAGCTATCGTATGTTATTATGAAACGGGATAGGTGTTTTTCTTACGATATGATATGATATGATAAGTTTGTTTTGTTTTGATAAGTATAAGTTTGATTAGAAAATGGTGTTAGTACGCAAAACCCTACTCCCGATTCATAGTCTTTTATTTAATATGTGCTTTGCTTTATATGTATATGTGCGTGGGTGTGCATTAGCCCCCTCACTCAGTCGGTGGACTGACCCTCTCCTTTCAACTTTTAGTTTGCAGGTGTTGGTTCGTGCTAAGCGGGGAAGCATGTCAGTCAGGTTCTCTAGTGTTCTAGGTCGAGTCGCATACCATTTGCATAAGGTTGTTATTTGTATAAGCTTTGTATTTCCTTTTTGAATTATGAATCATTGGATTTAAATATGTATGTATTCGGGACAGGCTTCTAGGGACCTGGACATAGTCTCCATTACGTTAGGATGAACCCGGAACCCGCCAGGAGGTTTGGTTGGGGGATGGAGTCCTCGGGCGTGAGTGTAAAGAAACTCACGACTTGCAGTTAGTGTTTGGATGGTTAAGGGTCGCTCAACCCTTCCATCATCCGAATGAGATTGGTACGTATGATATGCTATGTTTTATGTTTTCGTTTGATATGTTATCAGGTGTTGGGGATGGATTTATGCTCGTACTCGCCGAGCTTTCGTTTGTTATTAAGAAAGGGGATAGGTGTTTTTCTTACGATATGATATGATATGATAAGTTTGTTTTGTTTTGATAAGTATAAGTTTGATTAGAAAATGGTGTTAGTGTGCAAAACCCTACTCCCGATTCATAGTTTTTTATTTAATATGTGCTTTGCTTTATATGTATATGTGTGTGGGTGTGTATTAGTCCTCTCACTCAGTCGGTGGACTGACCCTCTCCTTTCAACTTTTAATTTGCAGGTGTTGGTTCGTGCTAGGCGGGGAAGTATGTCGGTCAGGTTCTCTAGTGTTCTAGGTCGAGTCGCATACCATTTGCATACGGTTGTAATTTGTATAAGCTTTGTATTTGCTGTTCGAATTATGAATTGTTGGATTTAAGTATGTATGTATTTGGGACAGGCTTCTAGGGACCTGGACATAGTCTCCATTACGTTAAGATGAACGCGGAACCCGCCAGGAGGTTTGGTTGGGGGATGGAGTCCTCGGGCGTGAGTGTAATGAAACTCACGACTTGCAGTTAGTGTTTGGATGGTTTAGTGTCGCGCAACCCTCCCATCAACCGAAGGCGGTTGGTACGTATGATATGCTATGTTTTATGTTTTCGTTTGATATGTTATGAGGTGTTGGGGAAGGATTTGTTCTCGTACTCGCTGAGCTTTCGTATGTTATTATGAAATGGGGATAGGTGATTTTCTTACGATATGATATGATATGATAAGTTTGTTTTGTTTTGATAAGTATAAGTTTGATTCAAAAATGGTTTTAGTGTGCAAAACCCTACTCCCGATTCATAGTCTTTTATTTAATATGTACTTTGCTTTATATGTATATCTACGTGGGTGTGAGTTAGCCCCCTCAGTCAGTCGGTGGACTGACCCTCTCCTTTCAACTTTTAGTTTGCAGGTGTTGGTTCGTGCTAGGCGGGGAAGTGTGTCGGTCAGGTTCTCTAGTATTCTAGGTTGAGTCGCATACCATTTGCATACCGTTGTAATTTGTATAAGCTTTATATTTACTTTTCGAATTATGAACTGTTGGATTTAAGTATGTATGTATTCGGGACAGGCTTCTAGGGATAGTTGAACCCGCTGTTTGTTGAATTATGTTTTGGATTCCTTATGCATGCTTCTGCAATGTTCTTTGTTTTGCGCGCTCTGTCTTATTTTAGCTCAGTCTGGCTTAGCGTGTGCATAGGTCCCTGTTCGCTTAGTCTTGGGCTCATGTATGGATTTTCCATTTCATATGCGGGTTCAGGTCTAGGTGCGGGGGATGTTGTGGCTCGCCGCTTCGAGCGCTACAAAACCCCAAGAACCAACCTAAATATAATATAAGCCATAACATAGCATAAAACATAAACTAACTAAAACATAAAATAAAATCTATAGCATAAAAAAAATAAAACAACTAACCTATGCTTGGGTGGTGCGGGGGGGGGGGGGGGGGGGGAGGGGGGGAGCCTCATGGTAAGAGAGGGAGAGAGGAAGGCAGAAAGGGTGTTGTCAACACAACTTTGAGCAAGCATTAAGCATAAAATATTTAATTTTTTTATATATTTCATACCATGTTATGCTATTTTTGTGTCTAAATTGGTAATATTGTCCGTTTTCAGGTACTTTTCATCTATTAGATGTAATTATAGAAAATGACAAGATTGTGGCATAAATGAGGCATTAAGGCACAAATAGCCTAAGTAATTCAGGCGTGAATCCATCGCGCCCGCAAGGATCACGAAAGCAGGCTCACGACAAAGACCTTCATCACGGCCACGAGCCAAATACGCTGGATTATTTCGCGGCTGCGATGATGAAATTTTCCGAATTCAGGAGTTTTTGTACCCGATCGTGCCCGCGATCCAGACAACGTGAAACGCCTTGCGGGCGCGATGCACTATATAATCACTTACTTAAGTTGCTGAAAAGATAAATACCAGTGATGTACCAGAACAGTTGAATGAGGAAACTTATCATTTTGTTACAACTGAATCGACGGTAAAAACTGGCTTACCTTAAAGAAGTATTCGCCCCACTATCGGTGTTCTAGGTTGCAGCGAAGCTCCTTCCAGGACAGTCTAGAGATTTCCGAATCACAGATACGCACAATCTCAGGAGAATCTCACTTCAACTACTAACCAGGGCTCTTATGAGAGATAGTGGTGTCTGGATAATACTTTAGAAAACGTGTTTTTGTGCTGAAAATATGTTTCTCACAATACTCACAAATACCAATGCATGTTATTTTGTGATCAAAGTGTGTTTATATATCAGCACCAATCCAGAAGACTATCTAGACTCTCTATTTCTTTCCTAAATCACCACTTGTTTCCTCTATGTCTCATTTCTATGGTTTGGAACTTTGTATTTATAGGAGAGAAGCCATGACACAAATGACCATTAATTGCCTTGTTTATAGCAGACCATAAACCTTACAATTAAGAAAGTCATAATGCTAGAATAAGGTTACAAAAACGTCTGGTACGTTTTTGACCAGATACTAGTACATTAATGTCACTCAATTACTATTTGTAACTGTCTGGTACCAGCCTCATTTCAAATTGAAATAAATATGCAGCAATAAATTGCTTCCAATTTATTCAATATTTTATGAACTTTATTTTATGGATTCCTACCAAGGAATTTGGTATCCTTCCAAGAATAATTCATCTATATAATACAATGTCAAGTTCCAACAATCCCCCATAAATCCATAGTATAGAGGCCATCAGCATTACAGCAACATGCTTTCAGTAGAATGGTACCTTTCGATTTGAACCACTACCTTAGTTATCCGACTTTCCTGTCATAGGGACAAATGGAATTTTTCACCTTGAATTTGGCACCTTGGGTATGACAGAGCCATCGGGAACAACATGATACAAAGAGCTTTAGTAATTTTTAGGGTTGAAACATTACTGTCGTGTACCATGTCCAGTTCATGAATATTTTCAAGGAATAACTCATTTCCTCTAATCGCGGCCACACGATGATATTCAATTACATGGGATCTCCAAAGATGCACTGCTAACATGCCATCATAGAACAGATTTCAACCCCATTCAGAGTATAACTCTTACTTTTATTTGTAGCTTCAGTACCTACTAGATAAGTACCAGAGGATAGACACAGGTACTAAGTACTAGTTAAGTAGGGTGCAACCAATACATCCAACAACTTGTTTGTACCTCATTGAACCTTCCGCATGGGATCTCCACTTGGTAGGTTGGGTTCCTACTGAAGATGTATTATGACACGGGTTTCAGTCTCATCCTCAATCTGGATTTTTCAACTAAGGACACCTCAAGTCCTTTAGTTAAAGGATCAGCCACATTGTCTTTGATACCAACAAAATCAATGGCCACTGTACTTTTAGACACCAAGTTCCTTATAAACTTTAGTCTAACTTGAACGTGCCTCTTTGTCTTTTCATTGTACTTTGTACTTTTAATCTTTACAATAGTGGACTGACTATCACAATACACAACAATGGTTGGTACCGACTTGGTAACCATAGGTAGTCCAACCATCAGCTCATGTAATCATTCAACCTGAGTTCTAGTTGTATCCAAAGCACATAACTCTGCCTCAAAAGTAGAACAAGTTATAATAGTCTGTTTCGAAGACTTCTAGGAGACAGCGCCTCCACAAGGGTAAACACATACCCAGTACACCCATTGGTACCAGAGTTTTTGGCTATCCAGCTTGCATCACTAAATCCCTTAAGAACTTCAGGGAATTTACCATAATACAACCCAAGTGAACTGGTACCTTTAAGATACCCCATCACTCGACCCAAAGCCTCTCAATGTGTACGATTTGGGCAACTAGGATATCGAGATAATTTAGAGACTGCAAAGGAAATGTCAGGCCTCGTACCATTAGTAAGATATTTCAAGCTTCCAATTATTTGATAATATCTCAATTGATTAATAGGAACACTGGTCACATTCTTGAATAAAGTCACAGTAGGCTCATATGGTGATCTAACGATTCTACTATTAGTATATCCAAACTTCTCAATTATCTTCTCAACATAGTGAGATTGAGAAATTATTATACCATCAGTTGACCGAATCAACTTTAATCCAAGAATCACATTAGCTTTACCCTTGTCCTTCATTTCAAACTTACTCTTCAAGAATGATTTGGTCTCATTAATAATGTTCATGGAAGAACCAATTAACAAGATATCATCCATGCATAGGCATAACAAAATACATAAATCACCTTGAACTTTGTAATAAGGCACTTATCATTATCTTTAATGGTGAAGCAGAAAGAAAAAATGGTCTTGCCAAACTTTTCATGCCATTGTTTAGGTGCTTGTTTCAAACACTAAAGAGATTTAACAAGTCTACACACCTTATTTTTACTGACAGGTGCTACGAATCCTTCGGGCTGGTCCATATAGATTTCTTCCTCAAGATCACCGTATAGGAATGCGGTTTTAACATCCATTTGATGGATAGGAAAACCGTTTATGGATGCCAATGATATAAGCACACGGATAGTAATCAACCGAGCAACAGGGGAGTAGGTATCAAAATAATCAATCCCCTCTTTTTGTTTAAAACCTTTGGCAACAAGTCTGTCCTTAAACTTATCAATGGTTCCATCATATTTGAGTTTCTTTTTAAAGATCCATGTATGTCCATTCGTAGTGCACCCCGGAGGAAGATCAACAAGTTCCCAAGTCCCGTTAGAGACAATGGAGCCTATCTTACTTTTAATAGCTTCTTTCCAATGCTTTGCTTCACTTGAAGACATAGCTTCTCGGAAAGTACTAGGATCATTCTCAATGTTGTAAGTGATAAAATCACTTCCAAAATCCTTAACAATCCTTGCTTGTTTGCTCCGTCTGGGTTCAGTTTCATCAACATAAGTTGAACTGGTACTACTTGGATTAACCCCCACATTTGTCATCCTTTTCACTTGATCAGGAATGGAACTAGATGTAAGGGATGAATCTAAAGTTGAAACATCTTAAGGTATTCCCATTTTCATGGGAAACACATCTTCAAAGAATGTGGCATCACAAAACTCAATAATCGTGTTAACATCTATGCTAGAGATATCAGATTTAATAATTAAAAATCTCATTGCATAGGTAGTTTCCACATAACCAAGAAAGACTGCATCTACAGTTTTGGAACCAAGTTTCTTCCTTTTGTGTTCTGGAGCCAGTACCTTTGCAAGGCACCCCCTCACTCGAAAGTATTTCAAGCTTGGTTTTTTACATTTCCAGAATTCGAACGGAGTGTGATCCATATATTTATGAGGGATTCTATTCAGAATATGGTAAGTCGTATTTAAATCCTCTCCCTACATATACTTGGGCAATCCCGAATTCAAAAGTAAGTTGTTGATCATATCTTTAAAGGTTATATTCATTCGTTCAGCCAAACCATTAGACAAATAGCCTTTCCCGATGAAAGTTCCATAATGAAGAATTACAACTTTATGAAGCTTAAAAGAGAGCTCACAACCTGATTTAACTAACATTGAACCACTAATTATATTTCTACGAATTGTTGGGACATGTTGCACTTGTTCTAGTGATAGTTCGCGTCCTGAAGAAAATTTTAAGACCACGCCTCCTATCCCATGAAATCATGCAGCACTGGAATTTCCCATGGTCACGGATTTTCCATCAATTGGTTTGTAGGACATAAATAAACTTTTATTAGCACACATGTGCATATTTGCTCCTGTGTCTATTAGCTAACCAAACGGTTCATGAATAGTTAAATTTTTAGGCTCCAGAGATACAAACTTGTCATTGGCATCATGAGTTTGAGCTTCACTCAAAACCATTTTAACAACTACGGAAGTTCCAGTCTTCACTGACCTGGTATTTGTTTTCTTGGAGTTTGCATTAACAAAATTTATCTCCTAGTATTTCAGTTCTACAACCAAAACAATTTCATATGCAGTACCAATAATAAAACCACCAAATCTAGTTGACATGATATATATAAAGCAAGTAAGCAACAAGAATTCTTCTTTAAGATTGTTGGAAATCTGCAACACCAGGTTATCAAATAGCATAGATAACCGAACTTGCAAATACATATGATGTGCATGTGACACCCCGATGTTTCGGCCTTCCAGGTACGGACTTACGAGAGAGCTAAATGTGAAATTTAAATTATTTTAATTTCATATTTAATTGAATTATACTTTATTATTTGAAATTCTTATATGAACTAGTTGAATTTATATGAAATATTCGAATTATATATCAAAATTTGCCTAAGTGATTAATGATATGAATTTTTATGAATTTTATGATATGTGAATTTAATTTCCGAGCATGCTAATTTTTGTGAATTATGTGATTCATATGAATCAAGGGCTTAATTGTATGATTTATTTAATTTTGGACTTAATTGAAAATTTGAACTTGGACATATTTGACACTTTTTGAAAGTTTTGGACCTAATTGAAAAATAACCTTTTTAATAAAATTTTATTTATTTTAATTCGTTTAATTATTATTTTAAAATTTTATTTATTATTTCTTTGAAAATTTAATTTTATTATTTGAATACTATGTTTATTTGTTGAAAATGTGTCGCGTTTGTGTTCGATTTGAGATCGAAATTTCGTGCCGATTTAATATGTATGAATTATACATGTTATGAATTCGATTATGTGCTCGTTTTAATTTTCCGGACTTGCTTGATATGGTAACGCACCATATTTTATTTGTTGGGGACTCGAGGGCCTAACTAGTTTTAGAGCGCCTTATGTTCCGGAATTTATATCTTGAGCTAGGGAATTCGGATTCGAATTCCGGAAGTAACGCTGGACTCTTAACGAGGAATGGGAGCTAAGGAACCTAGCCTTGTATTTTTCTAAGCCCGTTTAAGCCTCCGAAATTTGTCCAAACCGAGCAGCTCGTGCAGATTTTCCACCTTGGAGTATTTTGGCTATATCTCTCTCATTCCTTAACCAAATGAGTTGATTCTTAAGCTCACTTAGCCCTAGTTAAACCCACTATCTCTCTCCCTAACCCTCATTTCGAACTCAGACCTGGAGAGAGAGCAGGAACAGCTGAACCGAGAGAGGAAGAGAAAGTGATTTTCTGCACTATTAATTTTGCAATTTCAAGCTCAATACTTCTCCGATTCGCCTCAAATTTGAAAGGTAAGTCCGTGATTTTATTCTCCATCTTCTCCTCTTTCTTTAGCATGTTTATTTTCTGAATTTCATGGAGTATTGGATGGGATATGAATTTTTATGTGAATAGTTAGGTTTATATGAAATTTTGTTGAATTCTTGAGCATCATTGTTTCGTTTCTGATTTGCAGCTGGATATATGATCAAAATGGCGTATTTGTTTCATTTATATGCATGATTTTCATGTTTCTTGAGTGCATGATGAACCACCCTAGCTGCACTTCATGAAAAGCTTGGAGATATGAGTTTAAATTCCATCCTTTTTCTTCCTTGCTGCTGCATACGAACTGCTGCTGTAATTGTGCCTGTTGTGTGTGCGTTTTTGCTGCTTCTTTCCCTCCAAATTGCTATTGTGTTGTTGCTGCTAAGTTACTCTGCTGCTGCTGCGTGAAAAGGGAAGGAGAACAGGGGAAAACGAGGCTGTTGCTGCTGCTTTTCCCGTCTGCACCATTCTCTCCGACCGAAGAGAATTTGTTCTTGGGGAGTACCCGGCCGGGTAGACTCCTTGCAGTGGCTTCCTGCATCTTTTCTTCCTTTCTTTGCATATGTTTTGGTTTGTATTAAATGTATGTGTGTTTGTTAGGTGTGTGCTGCATGTAATTTACATGTAATGTGTATATATATATGTAATATATATGGTGCATGCTACATAAATGAATATAAGGTGTAAATATATATATCTGATATGTATATAGTATATTCATGTACTTGTAATTGTGCTGCATGAATTATTATGTGCATGTGTGTACGTGTATGGGTATATATATACATATATATATATATATATATATATATATATATATATATATTATATTATTAATATGATATGTGTATATATATAATATAATATATATTATATGTTTTAATTAAAGAATTATATGAATTAGTTTTGTTTTGTATGATCTTAAATAATTCGAACTTGTTTATATGAACTTATTTGTTATGTTATGAATCTATTTGGCGTGTTATGAATTTAATTCTCGATTTATTTGTGTGATATTTCGTTAATTGTTCCATTATGCCTAAGTATGAACTTATATGAAGTGCATTGTATCATTTGCATCCATATGCATTTGCCGACCATTTTTATGGTTCATATGGAGTCTTAGCCTTATTTCTTGTGTTTAGATTGTTCAAAGGGAGTTGCTCCTGGGGTGCTTTGGGCGGTTCGTTTGGTTTGTACGTAAAGGTGAGGTTTTAGGTTTGTTATAGTTAATGCAACCTACAACCCTATATGCCCGTTTACAAGCCCGCATGCGACTATATTATTATATTTATATAATAGATATGTACATATATGATATGTTTATGACTTTGTCATACGATTAAATGTTTTAAATTATATATACGAGCATACGTAAGCTTGAAATGTTTTGCAAAGAGGCTATGCTCCAAACCGTGTGTCTTCATGCTAGCTGCGGATTAGGATGACACAAAGAGGTACGTCTATAGCATACGCTAAGTTACAAGGTAAGGTATGCACTGATAAGGTACATAAGCTTTGTATTGTTAATGATTTGTAATTAGCGAGAATGTAATGGTAATGTAATGTAATGTAACGGTAATGTTGGGCCCCGGAGGTATGGGTAAGGGAGACCCGGGATGACCATGGGGTCGTCGGTTATGACCCCTATGTACATTCTCCTGTTGGATAGGATTAACCCGGAACCCTCTAGGAGGTTTGGTGGGGGACGGAATCCTCGGGCGTGAGCGTCATGAAACTCACGACCCATACGTAACGTAATGGATGGTTAGGGTCTCGCAACCCTTCCATCACCGGAGAATGAGGTTTGTTCTTTAATGTTACTTTTGTTTTGATTTGTAATGTTTGATTCGCATGAGGAGCCCAGGATGGGATTGGTGCTCGTACTCGCCGAGCTTTTATACGTTATGTTGATTATGAAACGGGATAGGATTTTTAAGTTAAAGATACGTTATGCTTTTGATACAATATGTATAAGTTTGTTTTAAAATGGATTTCGGTGTGCAAAACACTATTCCCGGTACATAGTCTTTTGTTTTAGTACGTGCTATGCTCTATATTATGTATCGTGTGAGTGTATTCAGTCCCCTCACTCAGTCGAGTTGTAGACTGACCCCTCTCTTTTTCCCCCCTTTAGTCTTTTAAGTTAAGTTGTTCGAGTCTTTTTGCATTCTGCATCTTTATCATTATGCCTTGGAACTTTAAATATGTATAAGCCTATGATTATGTATTTAATGTATCTCGTTGATTTTATATGATTCGGGACAGGTTTCTAGGATAAGAATGAACCCGTTATGTACTTATGTATTTATGTTTTATGTTTGATTTACGGGATTAGGTATCTATTCTAGTTGAACCCGTCGCCTGTTTATATTTGGGATCTTGCTTGATTGAATGTATTTGTGATCCTGTTGCTTCCGCATTTGATTTTGTTATTGTGGCGCACTCTGTTTTAGGGTCTAGACCGCCTAACCTAAGGCTGTGTTTTTATTTGTCTTCCGTTCGCCATGGCTTGGTGCATGTGCGGAGTTCCCATTTCGTTACACGTGTCGGGCTATGGTGCGGGGGATGTGGTGCCCTTCGCTTCGGGGTGCTACAGTGCAACATAGATTCATGGTTCAAAACATAAGTACCAGAGGCTCTCTGAAACATATAAATCAAGATGTAAATACCAGCAACATACACGTCTAATATATCAATGAAAGTACCAATACAAAAATCTGACATATTAGGCATAACATAAGTTCCAATAGATTGTCGAACCATATGAAGATAAATACCAGTGATGCACCATAACAGTTGAATGAGGAAACTTATCATTTTGTTACGACTGAATCGACGGCAAAAGTCAGCTTACCTTAAAGAAGTATTCACCCACTACCTACCGGTGCGTTGGGTTGCTGCGAAGCTCCTTCCAGGATAAGACAGTCCAGAGATTTCTGAATCAAAGATACGTATGATCTCAGGAGAATCTCACTTCGACTACTAACCAATGCTCTTATGAGAGACAATGGTATCTAGCTGGTACTTCAGAAAACGTGTTTTTGTGCTGAAAATATGTTTCTCACAACACTCACAAATACCAGTGCATGTTATTTTGTGATCAAAGTGCGTTTATCAGCACCAATCCAAAAGACTATCTAGACTATCTATTTCTTTCCTAAATCACCACTTGTTTCCTCTATATCTCTCATTTTTGTGGTCCATAACTTTATATTTATAGGGGATAAGCCATGGCACAAATGACCATTAATTGTCTTGTTTATGGCAGGTCATAAACCTTACAATTAAGATAGCTCTAATGCTAGAATAAGGTTACAAAAACGTCTAGTACATTTTTGACTAGACACTAGTGCATTAATATCACACAATTACTATTTGTAACTGTCTGGTACCAACTTCATTTCAAATTCAAATAAATATCCAACATATTTTACATATTATTAATGTCATTTTTTTTATTGAAGTCTGAAGGGGGAAAAAATTGCTCCTAAACTACATATATTTTACATATTATTAATGTCATTTTTTTTTCTCCGGTTAACCTGTTCAACGATGAGAATCTCATCGAATGATCAATCGAAATTTGAAGGTGACATTTACCCTTGATTGATTGAATTGTAGGAGACTTCCTTTGTTGTTTTCCCAAGTCACACGTCACAAAGAGAAAGGGGGGGAAAAAATTACGCAAAATAAAAAATGAACGATCCACATGGAAAGGAAAAGAAATTTATTTAAAAGAAATCGAAATTTTAAAATATAAAATAATAGATAGAAGCCACACCAGTTTATTGAGAATCTGACTACCTTGTCTGAAACAAATAATACAGATTCCAATTTCCAACTTGCTTGGGATGTGACGTCCCAACTCTCATGAATGGTTGATGGGTCCACATAGGGGTGTAAACGGATATTAAACGGATCGGATGTATGATTACCATATCCTTATCCTTTTATGATTCGGACGGATACGGATAATATCCTTTTAAATCGAATTCGGATAATATCCTTTTTATACGGATACAAGGCGGATTTGGACGGTTTCGGATTTTAATCGGATTTTCAACTATTCATTTTGACATAAATTATTTAACTATATAAATTCGAACTTTTAATCAAATTATCAACTACTCATTTATAAATAAATTATTTAATAATTATATGACTTTGAATATATATATATTAGAGAAAGAGAGAAATAATAACAATATTTATATATATTAATTTTATTTTTTAGTGAATGTATAAATATGTTGGATATTATCATATAATTAATTTGAAATATAATACTTTTATTAATAACATAATATATGTTACTTATATTATCTCTATATAAATGTTGAAGTAAACATATGGTTACTATTAAAACCTAAGATTTTTCTTTAATAAATACGCTAAAAAATTTACTTAATACTAATAATCTATCATACATATATAGTTGTGTGTATATATTTTAATATAATATATTATTTATCGGATACGGATTACGGATAAATCGGATAACGAAAAATCTAACGGGTAATGAAACGGATCGGATGTCTTATTACCATATCCTTATCCGTTTATAATTCGGATGTCTATAATCGGATATGGATAATATCCTCTTGAGAAGGATTCGGATAATATCCTCTGTAAACGAATTCGAATGCGGACGGATATCGAATTTTCGGATATCCATTTACAGCCCTAGGTCCACACACAAATGGAATAGTCAACAATATATTTTCCAGATGTTTAAAGCTATGTTTTAAAACCCGCACCAGAGGTCGAACAGGGGTCCTTACTGGTTACTGGTTTTACTGGTTCGATCGGTCGGATCACCGATCGGACCGGTGTGACGTTATAATTATATAATAATTATATATATTTATATAATATTATAAATATTAATTAAAAATAATTAAATTAGTTAAATAATATGAAAAAATGGATATATAAATAAATTTTAACTACTCATTGATTTTTTAATAACATATGCTATAATAAAATTTCAAATTATAAATCTAAACGATAGAAATAAAAGATTAATTTAACAAATAACATACTTTTTATCGTAGAAAAAATAATATTACACATACTTTTATGTTTTTATAAATATATATTATAGATTATAATTGAAAATTAATTGCTAAGAAAATATAATTATAATATATATATATTATAATTATATTTTTTTAGAACTCAATTTTTAATTATAATTTAGATGTTTAATAAGCTTATAAACTATTTGTTGATAAAATATAATAATAAGTGAAATTGGCGAGCTGGTGGTGGTTTTCTCTTCTACATCAGGGGTCTTGGGTTCAATTCCCCCAGCCCCACAATAAAGTTTTACAATTTTGGAGGGAAAAAAAAAATTTGAAAAATCCGGCCCTGGTCCGAGAAACGGTCCGGTCCGGGTTTTTGACCGGTTCACCCCGGCCAGACTGGTCCGTGAGGGGAGTGGTTTTAAGGGGTCACCCTGACCGGAAGGCCGACCGGCCGGTCCGGTCCGGATTTTAAAACATAGGTTTAAAGAATATGTTTAACGGATAATTAATAAAATATCCCTAATATACCCCAATACTTTTCCTAAACCCCCAATTGGTTTTTTCTATGTTTTAAGGATCAATTATTCATGAAAGTTTTCCTAAACCCCCCCACCCCCATTCGCATAAAAAGACTAAAATGCCCTTAATAAAATGTGTAAAATTACCCCCCATGCCCCTTTCTTCTTCTTCCATTTGTTTTGTTTTGGTTTTTTTTCCCTTTTCTTCTTCCCTTTGTTTTCTGGCGGTGGCGCCGGCGTCGGCCACTTTTCGGAGACAGGACCTACGTGTTTTAACTCATTTCGATGACACGACTTCATTGGTGGCAACCCCGTTTCATGAAAATGGCCGGAGAAGGCGCCGGGAAGGTCGAACCAAACCTGCAAATTTTCAATAGAAAATAGGAAATTGGTCTTTCCTTTCCGGCGACATTTTCCTACGAAATTTGTATGAATCTTGAAGATCTCGAGATAGTGAATCCATGGACAGTCACAGAATAAATTTTCGTTAAGCGGTTTGAGAGTTATCGACATTTCCTTTTTAGATCTAAAATTCTTAGATCTGAAATTGGGGACAAATGGTTTCGAATTTTAAAAAACTAATCGAAGATATGAAACGAGGACGAGGAGTACGTTCAATGTAAATTTTTCGGGAATTTTTGGACCACCTCCGACGGTGGCAGCAGCGGTGGTCCGGCGAGTTATGGTGAGGAAGAATATAATAAGGAAGAAGGGGTGTGGAAGAAACAAAAATGGTGTGGAAAAAGTAAAAAGAATAAGGAGAAAATAGACTTTTTAAGTGATTAGGGGATTTAGGAAAAATGTATTGTATATTGGGAATGTTAAAGCGTTTGTTTCACCCATATTAATACAATTTTGACCGAATAATGAATATTTAAAATTAAAAATTATTTTTAAAATACTTAAAGATATTATTTTCAGTAGTGTCAAAACAAACCTTTTCTTATTTGATATAATTTCATTATTACATTTTTTATAAATTACTGATTTATATTTGTCCATTCTAACATTCATTATAAATGCTTTTAAAATCCCACGACTGTTGTTAATGCAATTAATTCTTTAAATTTTGCCTACATTATTTGTAAAAGGAAAAAAAAAACGATATGCATGATCATTCCAAGTTTCCAACTGGGGTAAGTTAAATTATGAGTTAAAATTTTTATTTATTAAATTTGAACTAAATATTATTCTATTATTTGTTTTAAAAATTACTTTATATAATTTAAAAAATCTTAATTATTATAAAAATTCATATTAATTAATTTATTTAAATAAATATATTTATTTATTTATTTATTTAAACGTAAATAATTATCTACTAATCATTACCTGATTTATTGCCTCATTCTATGATTCTAAATATTTACAGTTGTAATTAATGCTCACTGATTTTATATATAGTAATAGTAATTAAAGAATATTTACTTACCTAGTTCTTCATTTTCATTTGTCTTTTGTATTACTCATTCCATTATATTTTATCCTCTCTTTATGTATACATAATTTTTTTTCTCGCTTATATTTCTTTAATTTCTTTTATTAATTTCAGTGTTTTTTTTTTTTTTTCATATTTGATTGTTGTTGCTTTTTAACCTTTTGTGTTTTTTTTTTTTCAACTTTTATCAATTTGTAATCTTTACCATTTATGTTATAATCATCTATGGCTGTTTTGTTTATTGGATGTATTTTAACTTATTGTATTTTTTAAATTTATTTATTGGGGGAATGTGGCAAAACTCCCCAAGGTACAAGATAAATTTGACATTACTTCCCCATGGAAAAAAATATCAATATTAACTCCCCAGTTCAAATTTGTAATTTGATTTTACTTCCCATTTTTGTCAAAATTACCAAAATAGTCTTGAAGAAACATGAAATGACAGAACGTATCACTCTTCTCTTCCACACAAACCATTTTGTTAATATAATACCTCATATACATTATTTTATACTTTTATTTTGTATGTTAATACTTCAAAATATAATTTTCATACTTTATATGTAAAAATTAATATATATATATATATATATATATATATATATATATTTGTGTAGGTGGATGGTGGGGTAAAAATTAATTGTTGATTTATATTTTGCAGTAATAACTAGAAACTATAAAGTATCCAAATTATAAAATAGAGTATTGAAATTAAAAAATAAAGTATCCAAATTATAAAACAGAGTATTATAAAGTTTTCGAACTATAAAACAGAGTATCCAAATTGTAAAACAGAGTATCTAGTGTAGCACCCCTGCACCGAGACTCGACCCGCATATGAAATGGATAATCAATACACGAGCTAAATCACGACGAACGGGGACAAACACACACGCTATGCTAGGCGGGACTAACCCTTGAACCAAACAAATAAGAGATACCACGAATTCAAAGTAGAACTAACAAAGCGGAAGCATTAATTAACATATAACATTTACATTGAGCAACTAAGCTCCAAAATAGAATAATTACAATGCTAGCATGCCATCGCGGCCTACCATGTACGCTCAAGTCGTAATCAATACATAAGAGTCATAAATAAACTAGTATGAGTGCGGGTAAGACCCAAAATAAAGAGCTAGAGACAAATGCAAGACACACGGACTCGAATTCCCACCTAGCTCCACTTACACCTGCACAAAACAACTGAAAACAAACCGGGTTCAGTCTAAAGGAGACTGGTGGGTATAAAAGATAAGGCATAATATATAGATAATGCGAAATTTAACATATTCATGCATGTTATAATCCCGAAAGAGGTTTTAGAATAATTTTCCAAGTGGATAAAACAAGAAGTCATCCAACGGGATTATAACTCTCATATTCATTAAATCAATGGTTATACGTGAGCCCGGAGAGAAGGCTAAGTCTCCTACCTCCACCCCGTGTAATCATTTAAGTGTTAGTTAGGTGTTCATGCATTCATTTTTTTCGTGCTCAATCAATCGATCAATCATAATCTTTCGATCATTCATAATCATTCAAGTAATTCCCTTTTTTCTCCGGGCGGTGTAGGGGTTTGCAAGGCCCAGCCACCTCAATCATTGGCCAGTGGGGTTTCATGAGTTCCCCAAAGGCACTCAGCTTTCTTTCCTCGCTAATCTCCTAACGAGTTCCGGACTCTGTGGTTTGGTGGAACTAGTATACGGATTCACCGTCAGCCCGAGCTTCCCCGGATAGCCACGTAAACTAAGTCCCTGGGCCCCATTACATGTAATCATTCATGTCTCGCCAAAACGTTTAGATAGGGTGTTCATTAAAGAAAAGGCTTAATGTAAAAAAAATCATAGACTCTTTGAAAGACTCGATATATACATATATATATATATAATAGTTTGGCTTAAAACGTTACACATTGGGAATATATCGGTTCATTTATCTAAGTAGAAGAGAAACCCACCTTGAAAGACAAAAAGAAACAGCAAGAGCCTCACTGCTCGCCCTCGTCTCCAACTAGACCCGAATCTGTGTAAAGAAGGTGAAGTGAGACTCAAATAACCACATAAGATGCTCGGCAATGCAATGCATATGACATGAATGCATAAGAGATGATATTATGTCATGAAAACATTCATGCGCACATTTAATACATTTAAAACATATAAACAAGCCATTAATTCGTTATAAGAAGCGTTCATATTCATTCGAGTTCATAGCTTCCACATTTCATATCGAACTAATGCATGAAATTCATATAATGCACATAGCACAAACCATAACACGTCTACAATTCATATAGACCATAAAGAAGAAGAAAGGCATCATTTAGGTTCCATATATGAAGCAACAAGGCATGCATATACATTCTTGGAGCAAAGATGACATATAGAACCATAACTCGGAAAATAATCCACGAAATCATGTCATAACTCATAACATACAAATTAACATATAATATGACATGTTAATGAAGTGTATGAACCAAAAATGAACCAAGGAACCCATGAAAAATAAGTTTAAAATTCGAATTTCGTGCATGTATGTGAGAGGGTCGCGGCTTCTTCATGAAATGGTAGCGGCCGCTACCTCTAAAATTTTCAGGAATTTATCGCCAATAAAAGATCTCGAAACATAGCCACATATGAGTCGCGGGCGTGACATGATTCATGCACAATTCAGGTCGCGGGCGCGACCTGAAAATTCAAAAGAAAGGCAAATAATGGTCGCGGCCTCCACCGATTTTGCTCTAGTCGCGGTCACGGCCGTGACCTTCATGTATCAGCAACATTTCGCAGCAGAAATAGGGGAACAACTCATCAAAGCTTCAACCAACATGTTGCCAACAATATCAGGTAAGAATGAACATTAATTATGCAACAAAACAACACTCAATCCTGCATCAAATCAATCCATACATGAGGAAGAGATGCAAGAGATCATATCATCCAATTTCATCCAAATTTCTTCGAAGTCTCATTAATGGCATCACCTTAAATCCTCAACTACCACAAAATACAAGTCCATAAATGCAATAAGGAAGTTAAGATGATCACTTCCATGCTTTTAAAACAACCAAAGGCCTCAAGAATTCCATGAGATCAAGAGATCATTCATAACCTAACGATTCATTCATGCTCTTCAAACTCCATGAAAACTAGCTCAAAATTAGGGATTCATGGTTTAAAATGATCATTAATGAATGTATATTACAACCCTAATCTCACCTCTTGAATTGGTTGAAGGTTGAGAGAGATTTGAGCTCAAAATCTCCAAGAATGGCAAAGTGGTGAGATGGAACTGGAATTCTGGAGCTTTGGCTGAGTTTTCTTCTTTGTGTGGAGTGTGGTTCGGTTGGGAGAGAGTAGAGGGTGATAGTGGGTTGAACTAGGGTTCCAAAAAGTCTAACCATATTTAATTTGGTCAAGGATTGTAGGAGATATGAGGAAAATGGCTAAGTGTGGCATTTAGGCGGATGAGTCATTTTTCGGTTGAATTTTGGAGGTTCAAATAATTTTAGAAAAATATGAGGCTCGACTCATTAAACCCGAATCGTCGATACGAGTCCAACAGAGTTGACAGAACTTGAATTCGAGTTCCCGAGCTCAAGATATCACATACGGAACCAAGGATGCCCTAAGTGCTCGTTAACTCCCGTTTTGGTTCCAAAACTCGAATTAAATTCAAAACTCAAGCAAATGAATCCGAAAAAATAAAACGAGCATATATATACATTCATGATACGTATAACTCCAACATATTAAATTTTCACGAAAATCGGAATTCATTCCATATAGAAGCGGCAAGCAAACAATTCACACATCGCAATCGATCAAGAATTCATATAAATTCAAATTCAAATATTCAAGAATTTCAAATAATATAAAAGTAAAAAAAACAATTACGTAATTAAAATAAATTAAATGCGCACATACTTATCACATAAGTCATACATGTACGACTGAAAAGTCGGGGCGTTACAACTAGATTTAAAAGTAGAGTATTATTTGCAAAAGTCAGAGTACTCAGGTTTAAAATTGAAGTACGAGAAGGAAAAATAAATAAAAAAGAGCATTATTCGTAAAAGTTAAAGTATTTACGTTTTAAATTAAAGTATTATTCATAAAAATTAGAGTACCTAAATTTATAATTGAAGTATTGTGCATAAACATTAAAATATTTAGATTTTAAAATAAAGTATTATTCGTAAAAGTTAAAGTATTCAGGTTTAAAATTGAAGTATGAAAAGGAAAACGAAATAAGTATGAAATCAAGTTATAAATTTTAATTGGGGAGTTAGTATAGATTTTTTTAAACATGGGGGAGTAAACTAAATTTTTTCTAATTGGGAGGGAGTTATTAATTATGAACCCTTATTTATTTGTATTTTTTGGGTTTTTTAATATTTATTGTTAATTTTCTTTGATATTTTTTTTTATTATTTTAATTTACAATATTTGTTATTTTTGTTTATTTAGAGAAAATTTTTGGATTTTTTAAAATATGACCAATGATATCACTTCCTATAGAGCTCCTGAATCATGTTTATGCGACTACATATTTCAAATGACATATTTCAGGTTTTAAACAAATGGTGCAAGAGTTATTTATTTTATTTGAGTTCTTTCATTACTATTTTTATAATTATTATTCTATAAATATTTTCTGAAATGTATTGTTCTATGCAATGGAGATATGTACGTTGAAACGTTAAAATATGTTTTGTGTGTGTATATATATATTATTTTATAAAGGTTATAGATTTATTGTGCACA
Source organism: Lantana camara (assembly GCA_037501455.1). NCBI lineage: Eukaryota > Viridiplantae > Streptophyta > Magnoliopsida > Lamiales > Verbenaceae > Lantana > Lantana camara. The sequence continues at coordinate 71,877,443 of CM074860.1, forward strand.
TTTTTCATATCTTTTAAGTATTTTTTAGTTTATTTTATTTTAGTTTTGTATTTTTTTAAATTCTAATTTTATCCATCTATACCATATTATTAACTATAAGATAGTAATCAATTTTTTTAATATCTTATATGATTGGAATACAAGGGGATACTATTTGAAATATATGAATTCAAATAGATATATTTTTACTATTTCAAATTTTATATTTTATTTTGAGTTTTGCATTATCTATGATTTTTAGGGAGACACTTTTTGGTCAATCCTTTCCTTTGTTAAGGGCGAAATCTTTTAGATGAAGAAAATAATTAATAATTTTAATTCGCGTGTGATGGATCTTACCATATTAGTATTAGTCAAATGTTTCCTTTGTTAAGGGTAATATCTTTTAATGGTTGTATCTTTATGGTGTTGGTCAAATATTTTCTTTTTTCTTTTTAGATGATCAAATTATATATCTATATCTATAGTATAGATTCTATACTATGATATACAAGAAGAACGTCTTTGACCATAATAGTTCAATTTTCATGATTGTTTAAAATTTTGAATTATTTTATTATAAGAAAGAATTATACTACTAAGCAAACTTAAAATGATATTTATTGAATCCCTCAATTTACACAGTAATCATAACTATCTTAACTACAGATTTCATTATGTATGGTAACTGTGTAAATTTGAGATCTTTCCTCCATTGTCCGTAGTTCAGAATATTAACACTTTCATGGCTAAAATCAATTATTTCACATGTTATTGGAGAGGATAATATAGGTTCTGATCACTACATCTTCACCTTAAAAAATTAACCAAAGAATATGCACGAGTACCATGCATATTAATGATTCATTTGCCATAAAACTCTATGAACAAATTGATCGTTTTTGGGAGATTGAAATTTCACTTTTTAATTCATGTACATTTATTTTTTTCTTAGGATTTTTAATTACTTTTCTACTTTTTTTTTAAATATTTTGTTGAATTCTTTGTTATGATTTTAAAAACCATTATTCATAATCAATACATACATGTAGCGTTAAAATAAAATGAACTGATGCAATTGGAACTTATTTTTTAACTTTTTTGAATCGCTTTATTTTGAAACTTCATTTTTAAATAAAATATTTTGGAACTTAATATTAAATAAAATAGAAAGCATGCAAATTTTTTTTTTCCCCTCTCATCTCTCGATAAAGTGCAAAAGAATATTTGAAAATATTTTTTCTATTGATCATATTTTTTCTCATGTTTGAAGAAAAAGGTTAATTAAAGATAATACTAGAATAGGGTCATTTGCATCTAACTACCCGGCATTTAGGCCTAATTATAACGTAGTTCATTGTTATCGAAAAATTATATTTTAATCCCTATATTTCTTGTTTGGTCTGAGGTCCCTTAATGGAATTTGTAAAAGTACACTTATGCTCCTAATGGTTTTATAAATGTTACATTAAATATATGACTAAAATTACAAAATCATCCCCAAAGTTTACAAATATAAACAAAATGATCTCTACAAATTTATGAATTTAACAATAAATTAGGGGTATTTTTGAAATGACATAACGGAACCCTAGGGATACAAACGGTTTTTAAAGTCAGGGACTAAAACGTAATTTTCTGATAATAATGAATTACATTGTAATTAGGCATAAATGTAGGGTAGTCAGATGTAATTATTTCTACTAGAATAATTTTTTTGCATCGCACAAGTTTCATGCTAGTACCACATTAATTAAAAACAAAACTACTAAAAAAAAAATTATGTACTATTTAATAAATACTTGATAATTCTTACCTCGTCAATTAGCTTTTGAGCTAAGTTATCCCAAATATATACTTTTACATAATCAATAAGAGTACATACATTATTTTCTTATTATTTGAATTACTAGTGTAAAAGTTAAGTATTTGATTAATTTTTCTTTTTTTTTTTCCCAGAATGTATAGTTACTAATTCTATCTTCTTGTTATTTGAATTGCTAGTGTAAAAGTTAAGTATTTCATAAGTTTTTCATTTTTTTTTCCAGGGTGTATACTTACTAATACTGTTAATTAATTCATTGAATTGTTCTCCATATATCACCAATTTTCAGGTAGGAAATTTATCGAGAAAGAACAAACAAAACACTCCACCTTATGTTACAGTAGAATCATTCAAATGCATAATAGTATCTTACTGTATATTATCATTAAAAATGTTGAAGGAAAAAATCCTCCAGATTCAAATTCTTTTAATAAAGTGAGATGATTTTTGTAAGATTATAAGTGCTAAGATATTGGATGGATACCAACTCTTCTACCAACACGAATGAAAATAAAAATGATGAGGACTTTTTTACTTCAACTGATTTACTTCGTTCATACTTTAACCGTTTAACGATTCAAAGTTAGTAAGCTTTCAAATCCAAATGTATGTCATACTATTAGCATCATTCAATTACGTTCTGAAAGGTGCATAATTTGTATATAATGACGACTTAATTTTGTAATCATTTGCTTGCTTCATATTTTCTACCGTCCATCAATTTAATAAAAGTATCTTCTCCTGGAGTTGTTAGAGGTTGTCTTAAAATTTTTATTTTTTTTAATAAAAAAGAAAATTTTATGGAGAACTCCAGCTCAACAAAAAGAAAAGGACAAAGAAAATAATAAAGTAACCAAACAACCAAAGGTCTAGAAAAGAAAAGGAAGAATTGCTTCCCATAAAATAAGTCATTTAGACCAAAAAAATTTTCATCAAAATAATATCGATCAAAACCCTTGCTATCTTCATCTTTATAAGTTATTAGCCAGTTCAAGCGAGCTTCTACAGACCAAGATTTCTTCAGAATTTTAGGGCTCTGACTAAGGTCTCGCAAAATCACTACCTTGTCCATATTTTTATCAACCGATTTTGAGCGTTTGAAGAGAGTAATTTGTTTTATTATTTTTGGATCATATCTTCCATGACTTCTAAAGGTTACTGTGGCATATAATTTTATCTTTGACTGCCCCACTTGTGACACCCCCGTTTCTCCGATAGGTTAGGATGACGTCATCGGGTGCGTTTTTTGAGAGTTAAATGTTTTATTTATTTAATTTTGTAATTTAATTGTTGGCTCGAATGCCTTTTAACCCTAATTTGAACTACATGTTATTAATTGCCATATTTAGAAATTATAGGATTTAATTGAAATAATAAAGGTTGAGCTTAATTGAATTATTTGGAATTATGTGGGTCATTTGTAAGAACTAGAAACTTAGGGACTTGATTGCAAAACTTTCACGCGAACACTCATTTGCATTTCTAAATCCACAAACCTTGTTTCTTGTATTTTTATGAGTTCGTAAACTATCCTTTTAACCATTTCGGAGCCCAGTACTTCTAAAACCAATAGTTATCTCGCATCCTAAATCAGTCTAGGTTAATCAAAATTAACCTGAACCAGATAAGAAAATATCTATTCTCCCGCCCCTGGACCTAAATCAGTCTAGGTTAATCAAAATTAACCTGAACCTAGAGTTATCTCTCTATTGATATCTCTCCGTCTCTCCCTTCAAGACAAAGAAAAGGAATTAGGTGGAGGAGCAACCAAGCTCCTCCACGCCATCACCATTGCCGGTAAAGTCTCCAGCCAAGCTCTGGCCGGCCATCCCTTCTCTCTTCTCCCTATTCAATTTTTCCCCTTCATCCTCATGTAAAAGCAAAAAGAAGAGGAGGAACAAGGGTTCAAGCACCACTAGTCCTCCACCTGTTCTAGCCAACTCCGATAATCGATAAGCTACCTCCGGATTCTCTTCTCTCCTTTTTCCCCATTTTTGTAAGCTTCCTCTCCTCCATTCTTGCCTAAATGGGTATATGTATATATGTGTATATTGTGAAGTGAGTTTGTGTAATTATGTGCTTAAAATGTAAATTGACATTGATTATGTTTATATACTTGTGTATTGGGATGTTTTGTGATGATTTTGGTGATGGGATCGAACTTGGGAGTCAAAGAACTCACCCCCATCGAGCTCCATCCGTTGCTCCCCTGTTTTCTGGAGGCTGTTTGTGGTCACTAATGAAAAAAAAAAATGTTTTCTTTGCGGCTCGACCTTGGAGCAAAAAATGACAAAAAATGATTCTGCACTGCCTTCGCGGCCACAACTGTTTTTACGTGTAAAAGTTAGCAGCCGTGACACCCTCAAAACGTGCTCCGATTGACATCAAATTTTAATTGTACAAACCAATTTAAGTGCAGGGTATTCTACAAATAAAATTTCATTAAAATCATTTAAAAGGAGTGAGATATAATTGTTATAACTTTTTGTCGCCACTTTGCTCATATCCTACATTTATCCGATTTTAAATCTACGTCATTTTCGGATTGTTTTGAACCAAAATTCGAGCTATATACCGTTGGAAATATCTTTTTGTTTAGTTTTAGATCCAACAAACAAAAATAAACTACCACTTTTCATACTCAAGATATGTCCATTTTACTATAGCTTATACATTTCAAAAAATTTCAATCTTTGCCCATTTTTACTTGGAATTCCCTTCTCGTGTCTTTCTTCTGTTATTCCAATACTTTTCCTCATCCTCAATTGTTGATAAATTTTTATAGCATGTATATGCGTATGTACATGATTTTATATGCAACTTTTATGGATTGAGTTATGTGAAAGTGATACACGAGTCACATGTGCACCTTACTTGTTTAGATGTATTGCTATGCATTACTTGTGCACATGAACTATCTCGTGGTGTTGTATTTTACTTGTACATGTGTGGTTAAATATGTGAACCTCTTTATGACTTTAATTCTGTGTGGAACATGTCTAATTGATCCTATATGCATTAATGTGATTTCAATTGATCGTTAACGTGTAGGCTTGCTCATATATACCACCTATCGTGTAATTGCTTTTCTAATTGCCATCATATGACCTAAGTGCTTAATTATGTGATTAACTTATGGCCTCTATTACTTGTACAATGTACTTAGTTTCTCAAATATGACATGAGCATCCATTAAGACTTAAAAATATCATGAATTATGGTTATTGCTCACATGCATGCATTCTTAGCATTCATGTGCATTATCTTGAGTCTACGAGGTTCATCCTTGAGTCTAAGTCTTTTGTTTCGTGTCCAGTTTGTTTAGGTACATCTGAGATGGTGACATGTTAGCCGTGTAGGTTCTTGGGTGAACCATTTTTCTTGTTTACGGCTTCGTTTGGTATCAGGTGGGGTTTCTTTCTACGGCTTATTATGACCTATAACCCTATGCGTATTTTGAGCTCACATACAACCTAGTTATTATATGTGTATAAATATGTGTTTAATAAGTATTCTGGAAATTCTGTCCAGTCTATTACGAAACTTAAGAAATTTTTTTTAAGTATATCTATGGTAAGCTAAGCTTAAGTTTCACTTTGAAATGGGTTGGCGTGCATTCTGTTGCGAGGTAAGCCATTAAAGATTGGTAAGTTAAGTTATGTTATGATATGTTAGGCCTGAAGACTATGGGTAAGGAGTCTCGGGTCGTCTTGGCGTGCATTCTTGTCTACGGCTTCGTTTGGTATAACTTATGTATACAGTTCTCATTTGAGGTATCTCGCGTGACTCAGGGAGACAGGGAAGGTAAGATATTCTTGAGCCAACGGTAACCCCATCGAAGGAGCGGGTAGGAGTCATGAGCCCCTGTCTCAATACCTGTAAGTTCGATGGATTAGGGAACACGTCCCTTCTCTATCATCGGTGTGGAGGTTGGATAAGTTTAAGATTTATGTTTGTTTTGTACTATTCTAGCAAGGGATCCACCTCTTGATGCCTTCGAGAACAAAATGCTATGTCTCGTGAATAGATTTCTAGAGTAAGGTTGGAGATGCTCGTACTTGTCGAGCTTTACATTAAGTTAAGTTCTATGAAACAGGGATAGATTCGATTAAGTAAGATAAAAGTTGATTTTACAAGTTAAGATAAGATTAGATAAGTTATGAATTATGATTAAATTTTCTTTAAGTTATGTTTTGAAAAGCCATAATTTGTAATATTAAGGAAAGTGTTTTGGTGTAAGTGTTTTGGTGTGTAAAAACTACCCCCAGTTCATGGACATTTATGTTATGTACCTGTTGTGCTCTATATGTATGTATCGGGTACGTGTGTTAGCCCCCTCACCAGTCTTTAGGACTGACCCTCCCGTTATTTCTCCTTTTCCCCTTCTTTTGTTTAGTGTAGGTTCAACTTTTGGAATTCGAGCTAGGTGTTGGAAAAAAGAGTTCGAAATGCCGCGAAAATTTAAAATTTTTCAACAAGGAATCGTGGGCTTGTAATTTTTATTTTGAAACTCAATAGAAAGTTTTCGAGCAACTTACTGTACTAGAAGTTATGTTGAAGTGTTTTGAGCCGCCCTCAAACACTCTTCATGCGGTAATGAATTTTTCCCATTTCAGATCAGTTCTTTCCTTCGAGACTTCAAAGTAGAAGCCCTCTAGACTGTACCCATACCAGTCCTAGGCACAAATCAGATTAGTGAGTATGCTAGTATTATAATTTGTGTATTGAAAGAAACAAGTAATGAGAAATAGAGAGGAAGAAATAGAGATAATTCACACATAATCTTCAAAGAAATGGTTTTATCTAATCTACGGGTTAGAGTTTCTGAAATCTTTTCTTTTCTTTTATCTGGAATAGAGAATAACACTTCACGAATGTTGGTCTAAATAGAATGGGAGAAAACTCTTCTCATTTATCTGTTGAGAAACGTCTTTCTAGAGAAAGAGAGAGAGAGAGAGAGAGAGAGAGAGAGAGAGTTTTTAGTTCTTCTCTAACTCTGTTTTATATCATAAGATAATTGAGATAAATAATTAATAATTGAATTATTAATCAATATTATGACGCCCTATGAATTATCGTAATCGAATATATTATATATTAGTGTGTTTGTGAAATATTAATATATTTTTAATTATGCTAATGGGCCCGGATAAATAAAGTTAGAAGTTTTGGGGGTGACAATAGAATTTAGGAAATTTTGGGGTAAAAATAAATAAATAAAAATAAATCAGATGCATAACACGTCTAATTTAATATAACCGCACACTCTTTTATTCATTTCTAACCTAAAACATAAACATATGTTGGGAATAGTGCCTAGAAATCTGTTATGCTTTGAGACTTTCCCTATATCACAGACAATCTTTGAATAATATACAGATGATTATAATCACACGCGAACACTTCTTATGTGCCAATACGTGTTTTGTATGTTTCCATTACGTGTGTATGTCTAGAACTCCCCTGATCCGATGAGGCCGTTAAGAACTTTGTCATTATGGGAATGACACATGAAACAAGTTCATAGGCGAGGATTAGAAACTTCTCCAAGTCAATAAGGCCGACAGACAGTGGGAGTGTCGACTTTGCCTCTGTTGAGACTTGCTTGTGTAGTTGTGTCCTTAAGAAGGATCATCCTGTTTCATGAGGGTGTAAAGTGCATCAACGTACACAATATACAAGGGTGCTTGTTGTAAAGACAAGTTCACTGAGAGTGCCCCGCACGAGAAGATTCCTAAATGGGAAAGGAAGTTTCCTGAAACTTTCGGATTAGGAAATATCTCACATGTCAATGACGTGAGGAATTAATCCTTAGACTTGAGATTCCACATTGTCTCATATGAGCTAACTCTGTAATCTTTGATATATGCTCAAAAGGGAGTCGCCGTATAGACACCTGAACCACGACCTATGTTGGGATTACACAAGTGGCATATGAGAATTATTGGAATCAATAAAGGACCTGCACTTGCTGTAGGCAAGATGATCTCTTATTACACAAGTCATTCATGATTCCATCCTAAAATCCTTGCGCAAGGTGGTTGATGGGTTCCAAAAGGGGTGGTTCAGAATCCGATCACTTTAGAATTTGTATGAAGAGGGAAATCACCAGGATTCGCCGGAAAAAAGGAGGGTTCTACCTACTAGGACAAACACACAGAAAAGTCAGAAGGCCAAGCTGGGGGAAACTGGGGGTGGTACCCAGTTTGGCTCTCCGACGCTCAAGTCAGATACAGATCTGCAAGAGGAAAAGTAAGCTCAGTAAAAGCTGTTGCAATGAAAATCGCTTACCGTGAAAGAGATGACTTTGTTTATTTATAGTTGAGGGTCAGGGACCCTTTGGTCATTTGCCACATGTGGTCCTGGCCGAATGTTGGCCTAACACGTGGCGCTGTGAGAGAGAAGCCTAGGAGGAATCTTCTGCAAAAGCTGCCGGGAGTTAGGGTTGGCAACAGTGGCAGGTGCGCGGGTAGGTACGGTGTGTCAGAGAGCCGTTTGGAGGGTTGGTGACGAGGGCTTGGGAGCACACTCGTGACAACCAAAAGCCTTGGAGGCCAAGAAACCCGCCGGGGGGAACGAGGGCCCAGGCTCGTGTTGCGCGTTGCAGGGGGAGCCTTTCTGAGGGAACGTAGCGCTCGAAGAAGGCTCCTTCTGATGGATTGGAATACCAGTCATGTCGCGTGAAGAAGGCGCTCGTAGGAGAGCGATGACAACGGTCACGTGCGAGGGTGGCAGGGACAACACATGCTCTTGGAGGATGCTGGCGCTTTAATGGGTTCATCGCTCGTTCAAGACAATTATAATCAACTGAGCAAATGCTGTTCTTTAAGAAAGGCCACATGTCCAAACGCGGAACGAGTGGATCTTGACCCCATCATTTTGCCCCCTCAATTCTGCAGTCTTTTGTAATAAGAGCTGTAGAATTCATCAAGCGCAATCCTCCGATCGTGGCGCTCGGGAGGATTTTTGGCGTGTTGTTTAATATTCTCCCCGACTGCACCATTAATGCGGTCCTTTCAACTGATTGCTTGTTGTGTCCAAGCATTAAATGTTGTCCTTTCTTCTGACCATTCATAGCATTCAAGAATTAAATGCTGATGCGCGTGGGGCGCGTGAGGCTTGAAAAGTGTGCGACGTTTCCATAAAGTGAACGGTTTCCTAGGCGGGAAATGATTACCCATTTTGAATTCCTTGCCAGAAATGTACCAACTCCCATCCCTATAAATGAGGGATCTCATATCCATTCCACTCTTTTCGTGAACACAACTCTCAAGCAACCTTCTGCAAAATTTCTCCGAAGACCAGTTTCAAAGCACTTTCTCTTTCCTTCAAGTTCTTCCCAGAAATTTTAAGGTAAAATTCGGTGAACTTTTCTAACTCTGTCAATTTTAGGATTATAGACTAGGATTGAGTGACTTCCCGTCTTGATTTCTCCAAGAATCCTTGTTCTTTTTAGAAAAACTCCCTCTTCCAGTTTCTTTAAAACTCTTCCTAACTTCCCCCTTACCATGGCCAATCAACGCGTTGAAGAGTTAGCCCGGGAAGTAGGGGAGATGGCCACCCAAAATTCATCTCCATCGGAATCACCCGGGGATGGAGGGTTGGAAGGGGCCATGACCGTCATAGATGTGAGGGACCCTGAAGGGGTGGAACCCCTTTTCGAAGAGATGAACCTGGTGATGGAGGCAGAGAGACAGGGGGGTATTCTTCCTATCACTGCAAGTGTTACTCACCCCCATCGCCATACCGTAACAGTAGCGATGGCTGCGCCGGTGTCGGATGCCGAGGAAACAGCAGGGCCTTCTGAAAGAGCCCGTGACAAAGGAAAGGGCAAGAACCCTCAGAAGCCCAAGAAAACCAGAAAGCCCAAAGGATCCAAGGAGGGTGGAAGCTCAGGATACCAGGCTACCGAGAGCACCCCAGACGAAACTCCTAGCACGGTTACTCTAGGAGAGGTGAAAACAATGCTGGCGCCTATCTTCTGGGACGAGCGTTACGTATGGAGAATCCCTGCTGAGCACGAGCGCGCCAATCATCCTCCTCCTGGTGAGATGGCCGTTTATGTAGATGCCGTCAGCTCTGGAGGCTTGAGGTTCCCTATTTCGGCTCCGATGACACGTTTACTGAATGACCTGCACCTCTGTCCTTCCCAAATTGTGCCCAATGGCCTAGCTCTATTAACCAGCTTTGTGATTCTAATGAGAAGCGTTGGTTACGAGCCCTTCACGCGAAACTTTTCAGCACTCTTCCAAGTAGTTTCCTCATCACGCTCATCTCCTGAGGCGGGTTTTTATTATATCCAAGCGAAGGCTCATACCAAATTAATCAATTCTCCCTCCAGCATATATGGTCCTGACTGGAAAGAAAAGTTTGTTTTTGTCAAGGCTCCCCCAGAAGAAGGCTTTGGGGTGCCCTCAAGCTGGGGCTCAGTTTCAAAGATCCGTTTGGAACCTGCTCTTCCCAAGGACTGGGTCACGAGCCTGGTTGAAGCTCTAAGGGACGAGGGCCACCTTATTGAAGCGAAAGATTGGATAGACGACGCAGAGCTTATGTTCCTGTGTGACTTGTCCCACGACCCTTATTATCTTGACAATCCCCCAGCTCGTGACATGGAGAGAGATGGTTAGATTCCTAGGGCACTAACCTTTAGATAGGGACACTAACTGCCTTTATCTTTCCTCAATTTTGCATAAATGTTAATTTATTTCAGGGAGTTTTGATTCTGGTGCTTGCTTTTCTTGTAGGAGCATATATCTTAGAGATGGCAGGAGGAATTAGAAATGCCGCTCGTTTTGCTCATGCCAACAGGAACCAGGCCCCACAAGGGGAGCAACAACGCCCCCGAAACAGGGGTAGCAGGAGGGACGCACGGGGCGCAAGTTCCTCTTCGAATGTACAACCCCCTCGTGGTAGGGAGGAAAACCGCGCGGCCAACTCTGCTGGCGGAATAATGGTTCGACCACCTCCCCCTCCGGCAGATTCAAGGGTGTCTGAGCTTCCCGCTGTTGACCAAACCATGCCTCCTTTGGCCATAAGCGAGGCACAACCAAGCACCAGTATACCCTCTCGTAAGAGGAAGAGGATGCCCGACACTGTAGCAATCAAGGGCAAGGGCAAACAAGTGGTTGAAGGCCCTAAGGGTGATGGAGAGACCACCTCCTCAGAAGAGGAACACTTATGGGCGTTCAACCGGCGAGGGGATAGGAATTTCTCGGGTGCCTCCGATGGCGGGCCAGTTCTGTTATGGCCCGGTACGCTAGCCCAATCCGTCAGCGAGGACCTCTATGGCAGGGCCCAATTCTCGGCGGATCACAAACACTTGTACAACGAGCCTGTGGAGATGGTAGCCTTGGATGCAGCGCACGCCCTGATCTCCGTAAACCTCTATACTTTTGCCGTATCGCGTTTCTCCAATACTTTTTTGCTGAAAAAACCTTTTCCTTCCTCTTGAATTCATACAGCAAGTACTTCCTCGGCTCAAGAACATTCAAAAGCGGGCCTCCGTCTACGCCGATCGCAAAGCGAAATACAAGAAGATGGCACGCTATAACTGTTAGGAATAGTGCCCTAGAAAGCCGATTCGACGTAATCTGCTTTGGGACTTTTCTTATATCACAGACAATCTTTGAATAATATACAATTGATTATAGGCAAACACTTCTTTATATGCCAATACGTGTTTTGTGTGTTTCCATTACGTGCGCATGTATGAGAACTCCCCTAATCCTGATGACTTTAGGACTCTACCATTTAGGTGAAATGGTTCATGAAACGAGCCCTATATCACATAAGTCATGATTAGTAAAATACTCCAAGCCGATGAGTCCTACAGACAGTGGGAGTGTCAACCTGACTCCTCTAAGGCTTGCTTGTGGGATCACGCCCTTAAGAAGGACCACCTTGTTTCATGGAGGTGCAAAGTGTATAGTTGATACGTGCGTGATACATGAGGGTGCTTACTTTAATAAGTAAGTTCACTGAGGTGCCCCGTGTGAGAACATTCCTAAATGGGAAAGGAAGTTTCTATTTCAGGAAATGGAAACTTCCAGATTAGGAAATATCTCACGAGTCATTGATGTGATTAATTGATCCTTAGACTTGAGGTTCCTTGTCACTTTATGAATTAACTCTGTAGTCTTTGGTATAAGCTTTAAAGGGTGTCGCCTTAGACAACTGATTCAAGGCTTATGCTGGGGCTGCACAAGTGATTCATGAAAGTGAATGAGAATCAAGAAAGGACCTACACTTGCATATACAAGGTGGTCTCTTATTGTGTAAGTCATTCATATGCCATATGGAGTCCTTGGCCAAGGCAGTAGATCAAGACATCAAGAAAAGGGCTTCTTGGATTGAGATCAAATGGATATGAAATGCACTTAGCTTTAAGACCGGATTATTAGGGTTCTGATTATTCCCTTGCCCTAGATCTTGGTTGAGAGATAGTAAGTAGGAGGATTGTATCTCACATGAATCAATGACTTAAAGGTTCTGTCGAATCCGAACATTCCAATTCAGCTAGGGGTTAAACACCTGTTGCTAGACTATGGTCGTTTAATCTATGGACTGATTAATTAATTAGTGAATTAGTGCCTATAGAAGTTTCCTGCCATGCATTTCCTTAATTAGGGTCACTGCTAATTGAATTGAGAACCTAGAGGGTCGCACACAACAACTTGGTTACATGAGTTGAGGTTTAAAAATGATTAAACGAGTTAATCGAGCCTAGAGGGTTCCACACGTGTGAAACCACACGTGTGGCTCACGTGATTGGACACGTGTCATTAAGACACGTGTGCCACACGTGATTATGTGATGTTAAATAATTAATGTGTTAATTATTTAATAGACTTTGGTTTAATTTTGAATTAAAAAGAAAGTCTAATTTTGGAGAAAATAATCTAGTTAATTAATTATGAATTAATTAATTAGATAAAAATAAGTTATTTATTTTATTATAAATAAAGTATAAAATTATCCAAAAATAGTTTGGATATTTTTAGCTCTCTTCAAAGTTGACTAGAATTAGAATTCAAAGTCAAAGTTGGAAAATACTTGATCATCAAGTAATAGGAGAGAGGGGAACCAAATCCTTTCCCAACTAGGATTTGGATCGGCAACCCCCCTCCCTATAAATAGGGGAGCTCGAGCTCCTTATGGAGCTAATTGACAATTCTTGGTTCATGTGTTGAACACCTTCCTTTCTCCAAGATTAAATAAAACCCTAGGTTAAGCCTAAACACTAACTAGAGAACTAGCATCCTTACTAGTTAGATTGTAGCCAAGTTGGTGGACTATCTCTAGAGACTTCAAGTTTGAAGTTTTGAAGATTCGAGATTTACCAAAAGTGGGGATTAAGCAAAACGATCAGAAGGGATGATGAAACGATTCTGAACCCAACAGAAAACGAGTGAAAAAATCGAACCAAAGAAGATGGCGAAAACCGTTCGTCCATATCCTGAAAGATGAGTTTTTTCACGAGGGTTTTATGGCTGGCAGATTTCTACTTTCGCAAAACTGGTTTTCGAAGGGAGTTTCAATCATGCCTTTCTCGCTTCATGTTTCTTTCTTTATGTTATATTGTTAAGAACTTCCCTAACATGATTTGAATCTAGGTTGGTGTGGATTGTTATCCCGACAATGGATTCTGAAGTAGAAAGAGACTTTCGAGGGACGGGTTGTCAAGCCGCGAGAAGAGCGTTCTTGGGTGGCTTGAAACGCTTCAAGAAAGAATAAAAGAAAAGTAAGTTTTCTATCTTTACGAATTTGGTTACACGATTGCGAGTTCAAGGTCCTTTTGTTGGAAAAATTTTTAAATTCCGCTGCTTTCTGATTCGTGTTTTCCAACACTAACGATCCGGCTCAAATTCAAGCGGAGCTGGACACTGCAATTGCCAATTATGAGTCTCTCAAAGGCTTATACAAAAAGACGGAGGGGGAGCTGAAGAAGTTGAAGGAGCATTTTGTGGCGGTGGAGAGCGCTCGAAATGGCTTGAGCGGAGAGTTGGCCCGCGTGGGTGAGGGCTTTAAGAAGGCAGAAGCTGAGCGCGACAGCTGGAGAACGAGAGCTTTGGAGGCTGAAAGGAAGCTTAATGACACTGTGAACGAATGGCCCCGGAGCCTTGCGCGAGCAAACAAGGAGGCCCTCATTAAGTTTTGTCACTCTAAGGCCTTCAACTTCACAGCCTCTCTGCACTGCCTGGATGAGGCTCAAAAGGCCTTCAACTTGGCCATTGATCAGGGAATCCACAAAGGGCTGACAGACCCAACCATTCGAGAGGCCGAAGGGATGGGGCTCATGTTCAATGAGCAGTGTGAGGAGGATGGCGATGACACGAATGATCCTTCAGACTCAATTTCTGAGCCCGAGTATGAGTTCCTGGTCAAACTCCTCCAGGATGAATACATGGATGCCCATCCTATAGAAAATGCTCCTCAATCCGCACAAAATGACCCGCCTGAAGATGAGCCTCAAGGGCCTATCGGGGAGGATACCCATGCTCGGGTTGTTGAGGACGCTAACGCGCTTGTTCCCGTTGCTAATGAGCCCAACGATCCCCAAGTGCCCGAGCCACCCGTTGCCCAGCCTCAAGAGCCAGAAGGCCCAGTTTACGGTCCAGTGGCTCAGAACATCCTTGTGGTTCTTGATGAAGACATCGCTCCTGCGGCTTGAAATTCCATCTCTGTAGCCCCCTTTTTTTTTTTTTTTTTTTTACTTGTTTTAACGCTTATTCCTTTTGTAATGATGCTTCTGGGCCTTCCTTAATGAATAGAATTTCTCATTTCCATGATACTGTCTCTACCTTTTCCTCGATTGCGAACTTTCACTTTGCCTTTAATGCGAACAAATTTTTGTAGTTATAAGATTGTGTGTAAGTTGCATGTTTCATACAGGCTTTTGATGCTTAGGAGATTTTGTCAAATCTTGCAAAACTTTGAAAATTTCTACTAAGTCTTGAGCGATCGTGAGGGTCTTACCAAGAGATTGCCCTCGTTCACAATTTGCAAAATTCATTCTTAATCGTGGAATTTTTGCTAAGCCTTGAGTATTGAGGGTCTTACTGTACGGTTGCCCTCGTTCAAGACTTGTGAAATTTCTTCTTAATCTTGGAAATTTTGCTAAGTCTTGAGTATTGAGGGTCTTACTGAACGGTTGCCCTCGTTCAAGACTTGTGAAATTTCTTCTTAATCTTGGAAATTTTCACTAAGTCTTGCGCGATCGTGAGGGTCTTACCAAGAGATTGCCCTCGTTCACAATTCATTCTTAATCTTGGAATTTTTGCTAAGTCTTGAGTATTGAGGGTCTTACTGTACGGTTGCCCTCGTTCAAGACTTGTGAAATTTCTTCTTAATCTTGGAAATTTTGCTAAGTCTTGAGTATTGAGGGTCTTACTGAACGGTTGCCCTCGTTCAAGACTTGTGAAATTTCTTCTTAATCTTGGAAATTTTGCTAAGTCTTGAGTATTGAGGGTCTTACTGAATGGTTGCCCTCGTTCAAGACTTGTGAAATTTCTTCTTAATCTTGGAAATTTTGCTAAGTCTTGAGTATTTGCGAGGGTCTTACTGAGTGATTGCCCTCGTATTCAAGACTTGGCGGAATTTTCCTCTGACGACGTTGTTGTCGGATTATCTTGCTCGTATTGGCCTCCATTTTTGGATTCGAGTGCAAGACGTCGTGACAGATGATCAAGGTCTACTTGGGATTTTCATTGTATTTCTCTTCCATTTTATTAAGTTGGTTTTAAGCGTTACCGGTCTACCCTTACGAGGGCGTCACCCTCGCACGGGTTAGAGTGCCGGCAAGCGTAACCCATGTGAAGTAATAGTGACCAACCACACTCGTAAAGACGGGGGGCGTGGGTCTTATGTATTCATGCAATTTAGATAGTGTAAGCGTAAAGATATTTGAAAAGAATTCGCCGTAACTTACTTGTGATTTGAAGTACATAGAACTTGTTAGCGGGATTGTTACATCATAGTTTCTAGAGAGCTTTTAAACGCAAAACCGCCGGAGGTTGCATGCGTTCCAAGGACGAGGCAAACGCTCTCCTTGAAGTGTCTCCAGGGTGTATGTGTTGTTAGCTCTGATTTGCACTACTTTGAACGGTCCTTCCCAGTTGGGGTCTAACTTTCCCACATGCCTGGATATTTCAACTTTCTTTAGAACTAAGTCTCCCATATGGAAGGTTCTTTCCTTCACACGCTTGTTGTACTGCTGAGCCACAGTTGCCTTATACTTGTGTATCTTAGCCCAAGCTTGGTTTCTTTTCTCATCCAATAGGTCCAACTCCAGGCGCCTGTTACTTTCGTTAAATTGAGGCTCGAAATAAGCTACACGAGCGAATTCATTTGTAATTTCTGCCGGTATCATTGCTTCTGACCCATACACGAGCGCGAAAGGTGACTCGCCCGTGGAGGCTCGGGGAGTAGTGCGATAAGCCCAAAGCGCTCCTTGTAGCTCTTCTGCCCATTCACCCTTTTTACTTTCCAACATTGTTTTTAAGTGCTGCAAAATGATTTTGTTGGTGACTTCTGCTTGTCCGTTGGCTTGAGGATGGCCTACGGAGGTGAAACGCTGCTCAATCCCCAATTCCGAGCACCATTCTCGTGTGTCAGCGGCTATGAACTGGGATCCATTATCAGAGATAAGCACCCTCGGAATGTCGTATCTACATATGATGCTTTTCCAAATGAAATCCCTCACAACCCGGAAGGTGATCTTCGCCACTGCCTCGGCCTCGGCCCATTTGGTAAAATAATCGACGGCCAAAATGACAAACTTCTTCTGTCCCACAACGATGGGCAAAGGGCCCACAATGTCTATTCCCCACTGGTCGAAGGGCCAGGAAACATCTACTGGGATCATTTGAGCGGCCGACAGTCGAGGGAGATTGGAATGGAATCGACACTTTGGACACTTTCTGCAGAATTCGAGGGAGTCATGCAGAACTGTGGGCCAATAAAACCCGCTCCTTAAAATCTTCTTAGCCAGAATACGCCCTCCTGAGTGATTTCCACAGCTCCCACTGTGAATGAGCTCGAGCGTTTCTTTCGCTTGCGAGGGCCTTAAACACCTCAAAGGAGGCCCTTGAAACGACTTCTTGAACAGTCTTCCCTCAGAGTCTAAAGAGAATCGAGGGGCCTTGTTCCTCATTTTCCACTCCTCCACCTTATCAGCGGGGTAAATACCATCTCTAAGGAACCTGACGATGTCATCCAGCCAACATGGTTCCAGTGGATCAATCATAACGACTGCCGCTATGGTAACTCTCTCCTTGATCAAAGGTTCCTCCGTCCTAAGGAATGTTACAGAGCGCTCAGAAGTACCTTCCAACGCCGAAGCAAATTTTGAGAGAGCGTCAGCGCGCTCGTTCTTAGCCCGCGGGACTTGAAGCAGATGAAATTCCTTGAACTTTCCAATGATTTCCCGAGCCTTGCTCAAGTACTGCACCATGGTGGTTTCTCTAGCCTCATAAGTTCCTTCAATCTGGCTCGCAATTAACTGTGAATCTACATACGCCGTAATTCTGGAGGCTCCATTCTGAGAAGCAATTTCTAACCCCTGTACAAGGGCTTCATACTCTGCTTCGTTATTCGTGACTTGGAAATCCAACCTAATTGCGAAATCTAACTCAATCCCACTAGGGTCCCGGAGGGCTACCCCTGCTCCTCCCCCTTGGGAGGTTGAGGAACCATCCGTGTGCAGGACCCACAATCCTTCATTCTCAGGAACGGCAGATTCTAACCCAAAGCGTTCCACCAATAAATCAGCTACAACCTGGGCATGCATGGCAGCTCTAGGCTCGAAACATAGATCAAACTGACTTAATTCAATGGCCCACTTTATCAACCTTCCTGATACGTCTGGTTTGGACAAAACTTGCTTCAAAGGTTGATCAGTAAGGTTGAAAGTAAGGCCTCAGGCGCCTTGATGCATTAATGAGGGCAAACGCAAACTTCTCGATTTCCAAATATTTTTTCTCTGCTCCCTGCAATGTCTTGCTTAAATAATAAACGGGCAAATGCTTCCGTTCCCGCATAGCTACCAACACAGCGCTCGTGGCATCGGTCGAGACAGAAAGATATAGGAATAGCTTCTCGCCACCTATGGGTTTAGTCAGTAAAGGAGCGCTCGATAGATAAGCCTTCATATCTTGCAATACCTTTTCACATTCCTCCGTCCAAGTGAAGTTCCGGGCATTCCTCAAAATCTTGAAAAAAGGGAGATTTCGGTCGGCCGAGCGCGAAATGAATCTGTTCAAGGAGATGATCTTTCCTACCAGTACTTGCACTTCCCGGAGATTTCGAGGGGAGGGAATTTCCAATATAGCACTGATTTTCTCAGGATTGGCCTCAATTCCCCTCTGACTGACCATGTACCCTAAGAACTTTCCTCCTTGCACCCCGAAGGTGCACTTTGAAGGGTTCAATTTCATCCCATAATGACGCAAAATTGCAAAGGCACGTCGGAGATCCTCTAAATGCGAGCCTTGGCGCTCGCTCTTGACAATCATATCGTCCACGTAAACTTCCATGGATCCTCCCAGTTCCTTCTCAAACATTTTGTTAACGAGCCGCTGATATGTAGCTCCCGCATTCTTCAACCCAAAAGGCATGACCAGGAAGCAATACACCCCTAAATGAACAACAAACGAAGTTTTGGGGCGGTCCTCAGGAGCCATAAAGATTTGATAGTACCCTTGAAAGGCGTCCATCATGCTCATTAGTTCGCATCCAGCAGTTGAATCCACCAGGTGGTCTATCCGAGGCAACGGGCAATGATCCTTAGGGCAAGCCTTATTAAGATCAGTAAAATCATTGCACATTCGCCACTTGTTTGCATTTTTAGGCACCAAAACCACATTACACACCCACTCTGGGTATAAGATAGGCTCGATGTACTGAGCCTCCAGGAGTTTATTAACTTCTTCTTCGACAACCCTCTTTCGAAAGCCGTGAACATCTCGCTTTTTCTGCTTGATGGGCTTGAAGGAGGGGTCCACATTAAGCCTGTGGACGATGATGCTTGGGCCGATTCCGGTAAGGTCAGACGCTTTCCACGCAAATACGTCAAGGTTCTCTCTGAGGAAGTCAATCATCATGATCTGCGAGGGTCCTGAGAGGTTTGACCCTATCTGAGTAGTCTTATCCTTGTTTCCAGGCTCTAGCTCAATAGTAAGGAATTTTTCTGAGGGCTCGATCCTTACCTCAGGGCGAGGAAGTTCGAGCGCCCTCTTTTTTCCCACCAAACGCCCTTCGCAAGTAGGATCCTCTCCCTCCTGCTCGTCTGCTTCTGAGGAAGATTCCTCGACGGACCCTGGCGGAGCATTTTCGGGGGGGGTCTTGTGTGTTGGTATTCTTCTTCTTCTTATTTTTCTTTTTGTTCAACTTTGCCCTTTTCCGTAAAGGACCATCCTCATCTAGGTTGGCGAAATCAACGGACTTCTTAGTGGACCCAATTTGGAAAGCTCTCTCCGCCTTAGGCTTTCGGAGAGATAACATGTAGCATTCCCACGCCTCACGTACGTTACATAATACCTCCCCGACACCCTCGGATGTGGGAAATTTGATCTTCTGGTGGTAGGTGGAGATGATTGCTTTGAAATCGACGAGGGCGGGGCGCCCAATTATGATATTGTATGGAATATCAATCTCTACCACAACGTAAGTAATTGTGAGCGTCTTACGTTAAGGGGCTCGGCCTAATGAGGTGGCTAAGCGCACCTGCCCTCGTGGGATAACCTCTGATCCTCCGAAGCCAATGAGGGCTGTTTTAAGAGGCTCTAGTGGGAGGTTAGCATTCATCTTTAAAAATGTGGCGTAAGGCAAGACATTAACGGAGCTTCCGCTATCCACTAATACCCTTTTTACAATATGATTGTGGACATCCACACTAACCACCATGGGGCAGTCAGAAGTTTCACTTTCCCCATGGGGTGTTACAATGTGCCCTAAATCCCTATCATCAAAGCCTATCACGTCGTTCTCTCGGGGAGTGCTGATCTTTGGCTTTTTGTATAGCATAAACGGACTTGGGCACGGATGAGCGCTGGTCATAACTCCGGACATATCTCCGCCGAGCGGCATTCGAATCTCCCCCTGAAGGGCCTCCCGCTATCATGTTGATTACCGCAAAAGGCGTATTCTCCTGGTCAGGGGCCTTTCCTTTGTTGCTTCGACGGCTACTGGTCTCAGGGGGACCCTTTCCTCGTGGACTTCTTGATCGGGATGGGCTCCTTCTCTCCTCCCAGAAACGACCCTGACATTGTTCATCAAAGCGCTCCAGCACCTTCACAAATTCCTTTAGGTGCCCCCCCGCAACGAGCCTTTGGATCTCAGCTTCCAGCTGGCGACATTCATCTGTGTCGTGCCCTTTCTGCGTGTGGAAGGCACAGTACTTGCTGGAACGTTTCAGAGACTCGGTCTCTCTCATCTTGATGGGTCTCTTGAAGAGCTTTTTGTCAGAGAGGTTATAGACCTCGGAGTTCGGTCGAGTAAGTGGAATACGCTTGAAACGTCGAGGGGGCAACGGCGACCTCTTGCGCTCCTGATGGCGCTCCTTCTTAACTGTGATCTCGCGTCCTCGTTTAGGGTGGCGCTCATTTCTTATGGGGCTACGATGCCGGGGACCATTCGTCCCATACATATCCTCGAGCGCAAAAAATGGCTCGGCAACCTCTCTTAAGGCCATAAGCTTCCCTGGCCTTCTCTCCACGATGGCATCAGCAAATTTCTTGCTCACATACTGTTTGTGATCCACAGCCTGAAATAGCACTGGGATCAAGAAATCCATGGACGGCCTCTCCACTTGCAGTATCTCCTTGTTGAAGCGTGCGAAGAACGAGCGAAGAGACTCACCCTTGCCTTGCACCACGTTATAGAGGGCAGTGGGTGCAGTGACTGGAGCTTTCAGGGAATTGAAGTGGTTGAGGAAGGCATCGGCCAACTCTTTGTATAAGTGAATCGAGCGCGGTGGCAATCGCTTGTACCATTCTTGCGCTATTCCCACCAAGGAAGTGACAAAAACCTTGGCCCAATAGTTGCTAGAATGCTCATAAAGGTGCATCAGATGTAAAAAATGATCCAAATGCTCGGCTGGATCGGTCGTCCCGTCATATCGGTTAATGGAGGTGGGAATTTTGGCCATCCCGGCTTGGGCCATTAAAACTTCTTCCACGAGGGAAGAGCCCCTTGCCAATGGGTGATAATCATAAGTGCCGAAGTTCTCTTCTGGCTCTCTCTGGCGAGGGACCTGCGGCTGTCGGTTTTTTTGACGAGCATCTCTGTCATCGGCTCGTTCATCCCTACTGTGGGAGATCTGAGACCGTACACGAGAGAGCTGTCCAACCATGTCTTTCAAACCCTGCAACTGGTCTTGCACAGCCGCGAGGATGTTAGGGTTCACCTCACCGTCCCAGTCTCCCTGTCTGCCAGCGCGGGAAACCCTCCTGGAAACGTGGGAGTCCCCCTCATTCTCGTTAACCCTCTTAGTGGGCTCCCTATTTCCATCTACAGGGGGCCGCTCGTTTTCGCCCTGGCGGGGTGCCTCATTAACTGGTGGTATTGGTGGCACCCTGGGGACGGCCTGGGTTTCCCTAACAGGGAAAGCTTGCAATCCGCCCAAAGGTGCTGCGATTTGAGTGGCCTGTCCAGAGGGGAAGTACATAGAATGAAAATTTTCCCACGCCCCCTGAGCCGCCTGAACCTCACACTGGGTATACAAAGCCCTCAATTGCTGCGTAGTTAGGGGTGGTAACTCTACTCCTTCAACCTCCCTAGGAATCACCACGGGGAGCTGTATTTGGCCGGCGAGGTACGGTTGAACCGGCGGCATCATAACAGCGGGAGCAAATGTGTACCCCGACGGCATCATATATCCCTGACCTCCTGGATTTGTAAGGGCATGCACCTCTTGAGTTTGGGGAGGGTGTGAAAGAGCAAAGTGAGAAAATCCTCCTGCGGCGCCGGAAGCTGGTAGTGCTGGTGGGGCCGGTGGGAGAACAGAAGATTCGGCCTGTAGGGCAGCCCCAGTGAGGGGCACTCCACCTTCAGCGACGGTAGGGGGCGGGCCTCCGCCTACAGGGATGGTGGGTACTATGGGGTTGACGTCCGGAGAAATGTTATCTCCTCCTCCCGCAGCGCTGGACCTTGTGGCAACCATAGTTGTGAAGATTTCGGGGGTGTTTGCTTTTCAACTAGCAGAAGAGATGGAAGAGGTGAAGAGATGGTTTCCCACAGACGGCGCCAAAAATGATGGGTTCCAAAAGGGGTGGTTCAGAATCCGATCACTTTAGAATTTGTATGAAGAGGGAAATCACCAGGATTTGCCGGAAAAAAGGGGGGTTCTACCTGCTAGGACAAACACATAGAAAAGTCAGAAGGCCAAGCTGGGGGAAACTGGGGGTGGTACCCAGTTTGGCTCTCCGACGCTCAAGTCAGATACAGATCTGCAAGAGGAAAAGTAAGCTCAGTAAAAGCTGTTGCAATGGAAATCGCTTACCGTGAAAGAGATGACTTTGTTTATTTATAGTTGAGGGTCAGGGACCCTTTGGTCATTTGCCACATGTGGTCCTGGCCGAATGTTGCCCTAACACGTGGCGCTGTGAGAGAGAAGCCTAGGAGGAATCTTCTGCAAAAGCTGCCGGGAGTTAGGGTTGGCAACAGTGGTAGGTGCGCGGGCAGGTACGGTGTGTCAGAGAGCCGTTTGGAGGGTTGGTGACGAGGGCTTGGGAGCACGCTCGTGACAACCAAAAGCCTTGGAGGCCAAGAAACCCGCCGGGGGGAACGAGGGCCCAGGCTCGTGTTACGCGTTGCAGGGGGAGCCTTTCTGAGGGAACGTAGCGCTCGAAGAAGGCTCCTTCTGATGGATTGGAATACCAGTCATGTCGCGTGAAGAAGGCGCTCGTAGGAGAGCGATGACAACGGTCACGTGCGAGGGTGGCAGGGACAGCACGTGCTCTTGGAGGATGTTGGCGCTTTAATGGGTTCATCGCTCGTTCAGGACAATTATAATCAACTGAGCAAATGCTGTTCTTTAAGAAAGGCCACATGTCCAAACGCGGAACGAGTGGATCTTGACCCCATCAGTGGTTAGATTAAGATATCGAGAAAATGGGGTTTTCTTGGATTGAGATCAAATGGAATATGAAGGGAACTTTATTTTAAGATTAAGGTTAGTAGGGCTCTCTATATTCCCATGCCCTAGATCTTAATCAAGAGATAGGATGGTAGGAGGATCGTATCGCACATGATGTCATTGACTGAAAGGTTCTTTCGAATATACATTCATATTTCGGGTAGGGGTCGACTATGGTCGTGTGATCTGTGAGGTAATTAATTAATAAAGTGTATTAATTAATTAGGCTCACTGCTAACTGAAATTGAACCTAGAGGGTCACACACAAATACCGGGTTCAAAGGGTATTGTTAGAAAGATCAAGTAATTGATCGAAACGAGACCACATATGTATGGTACACGTGTGGGAGTCAAGAACACGTTTGGATGCGTGACTCCAATTACAGAATTATATCATGTGTTAATTAATTGGAGAATTAATTATAAAGCCGAAATATAATTAATTTGAGAATTAATTATAAATCCATAAATATAATTAATTGGAGAATTAATTATATAGCCAAATAAAATTAATTGGAGAATTAATTTTAGCCCGTTGGAATTAATTAGTGAATTCATTCTAAAGCCCTTGAAAGAATTAATTCTAAGTATTCAATTATTTGTTTGTTCTAATTTGATTAGAATAAAGAAATAAATAAATATCTTCTATTCTATTATTCTAATAAAGTATTAATTCTAATATGATTAGAATAAATATTATTAGGATAAGATTTCTAATTATTACTAGAATAATTAAATATTCCTAAATTAGTTAGGAGCTCTTTTTCTATAAAATATATATATCTTATATTAGATAAGATATTATTTACTTGGAGAGAAAGAAAGAATAGAAAACAAAGTCAAAGTAGGAGACCTAATTCCTACAAGCTAGGGTTTTGAACCCTAGCCTACAAAAGGGACTAGGGGTTCGAAAATTAGGCCTTACACGTGATGTTGAGATCACGTTCAACCTTCATGGAATTTTGGGGATAATTCTCTTGCTCTCTATTTCTTGTTTCTGTTTCTTTAATACGCATGTTATAGTACTAGCATAGTCACTAACATGATTTGAATCTAGGTTGGTGTGGATTAATACTCTAGAGGATTTCTACTTTGGAATCTTGAAGAAAGAATCGATCAAGAAACGAGGATTCATGCCGCTTGAAGAACGTTTGAAGGCGGCTCAAAACATTTCAAGAAAGCTTCAATTGTTGTAAGTTTCTTGAAATCCCTTAGGTTTTGAAACGAACATTGCAAGATCACGATCCCTTTTGTAAAAATTTTTAAACTTTCGCTGCTTTAACTCTGCTGTTTTCCATTAACATACACACCTTACACCTTAAAAGCACACACAAAACCCCCTCCCAGACGAGAAACGCACCGCCAGTTTCTAACTCTGGCGATTCTCGGCTAAATCTCAGCAACCCATAGTGTTTTTCGATCGTCTTCATGAGGAGAACACGAATCTCCAGTTATCTTTAAGTTTTATCTAGAGACGAGAGAGAAAACCAAGTCGAAAGGTTAATCGAAAATTTCACCGACAATGGCGATTTGGTTGAAATTCTGATCGGTGACCATAGGGGTATTGAAGAGCTTGACGAGACGATTCATAGCCGATAATCGAAGGTTGAAAATTCCAGTGGTGGAGATCGGTGGTGCAGTGACCGAACGGCGGTGAATAGTGGTTAGCTTTTACAACGACTTTTTCGATAAATTGAAGGTGGGTTTTAAAGGGCTCGATTTGGGTAATATATATCTGTAATCAATTTGAATTAATTCCGACTGATGGTGTTCGATCAGGTTAGGGTTAAACTCCGATCACTTTCTATTTTGTTGAGGTGAGGAAACTGGGGGTGAAGCTCAAAGAGGCTCGCCGGAAAAGTTATGGGCTCTACCTGCTAGGACAAACACCAACAAAGTCAGAAGGCCAAGCTGGGGGAAACTGGGGGTGATTCCCAGTTTGGCTCTCCGACGCTCAAGTCAGATAATGATCTGAAAGAGAATGCAAGCAATGATATGAAGTTACAGTAATGGAGAATGCTTACAGGGATGAAGATGAATTCCCATATTTATAGTTGAGGGTCAGGGGCCCTTTGGTAATTTGCCTCGTTTGGTCCTGCCCTAATGTTGCCCTAACATGTGTCGCAACGAGGAGAAACCTAGGAGGAATCTCCTACAAAAGTTGGTAGAAGTTAGTGTTTGCAACAGTGGCAGGTGCGCGGGCCTGTACGGGTGTCAGAGAGCCGTTTTGGAGGTTGGTAACGAGGGCGGGAGGCATGCTCGTGTCAACCGAGACTGATGGACTTGGAGATCGGCATGGGGATTGGCGTCCAAGCAGTGCAACGAGGGGAAGTGGGACCCCGTTAATCAGTTGTTGTATGAGGGTATGTCTTGAAGGAACATGACGCTCATTGATGATTTCATTAGAGCCATGGAGGCGTGTATGGCAGTGAAGTTGGCGCTCGTTAGCGAGCCATGGGTGACCATGTGCTTTATGAATGGTGACATGATTTTGTGTGACCTTGCGCTAGTGCCGGCCTGGGACGCTCGTAGGGGCTTATTTAGGGGACCGTTGAATCCACTTGTCGTGCGTTGACTGTGCCACGTGTCAAAACGTGGATCAAGCATATTTTGCCCCCATCATTTTACCCCCCAAATTCTGTAGCCCTTAGTGATAAGGGCTGTAGAATTTTGAACATGCTTAATTCCCGAGGGCGACGCTCGTAGGAAAAGATGGCGTGCGGAAAAATCCTCTTCTGAGCATGCATTAATTGTTGTCTCTTCAGCTGACTGCTCACATCATTCCGTATTTAATGCTGATAGGAGAGCGGGCGAGATTTTCCAAGAAACAGCGCGTGAATCTCGGGATGTGGGAGACGGTTCACGAAAGTGGGCGGTTACCTGGGCGGGAAATGATTGCATTTTGAAATTAAATGCCAAAATCATACCCACATCTTCCCCTATAAATAGGGGATTCCCCACTTCTTCTTCTTCTTTACGCGAACCAGAATTCTGCAACCCCTTTATGCTAAAATTTCTCAGAGCAAACTTCAAAGAGCTTCATTAAACTCCAAGCTTTTCTTCAGGAATCCAAAGGTAAATCTCCTGCGATTCTTTTAATTTCTGACTTGCTAACCTTAGTGTAATAAGATCATTCTTCCCCAGAACCTCATTAGTTTCTCCAGTTTCCCCAACCTTCAGAATTTCCCCATATCTCCCAAGCTTTCAGAAACCATGGCCGGAGATCATATTGAGGAGTTTGCCCGTGAAGTTGAAGAAATGGCCAGTCAAAACTCTTCTCCCAGGGACAAGGAATTAGACGCAGCAGTGTCTGCTATGGATGAGTGGAACCCAGGAGGGGTTGAGCATCTCTTTGAAGAGATGAATATGGCTATAGAAGCGGAAATACAAGGGGAACCGTGGGTTTTAACGGAGAGGGAAACCCATCCCCATCGCCACACTGTAACAGTGGCAATTTCCGCTCCTAATCCTAAGGCAGAAGGAGAAGCTGGGCCATCGGAGAGAGCCCCTGCCAAGGGTAAAAGAAAAAAGGCCCAGAGGCCCAAAAAATCCAAGAGGGCCAAGGGGTCGAAAGAGGGGGAAGGTTCTGGCATGCAAGCGACGGAGGTTCCCCCAGAAGAAATCCAAAGCACAATCACACGTGGGGAAATAGTATCAATGCTGGCCCCAATATATTGGGACGAGCGGTTTCAATGGAGGATACCTGCTAAAAACGAGCGAGCGAATAATCCCCCTCCGGGGGAGATGGCCGTTTACCTAGACTCCGTAATGTATGGAGGTCTGAGATTTCCCATACCCGGACCCGTAGCTAATATCCTTAATAACCTTAACCTGTGCCCTACCCAAAATTTGCCCAACGATTTATCTTTAATAACCATTTTTGTAATTCTCATGGCGTGTACCAAACATCAACCCTCATTTTGAAATTTTAATGCCCTTTTCCAAGTTGCCCGCTCGCCCTGTTCATCCCCGAGGCGGGCTTTTTCTACATCGAAGCCAAATCCGGCCTGAAATTGATTGACTCTCCCACAACCCATGGCGTAGAGTGGAAAAATAAATTTTTCTTCGTGAGGGCTCCTGAGGGTGAAGATTTTGGGGTACCCCGAGACTGGGTTTCACATGGGGAGGGACCCATAGTTAGGCATCGTTTACCTCACACCTTTCCGAAAAATTGGCCCACAGATCTTGCCGGTGCCATGAGGGAGGAGGGTTGGATAATCCAAGCAAAGGATCTGACTGATGATGCTGATGTCATGTTTCTTTGTGGAATTACAAGTGACCCTCACTTTATCAGAAATCCACCCGCTTGGAATTTGGAGAGAGACGGTTAGCTTCTAGGGACTAACTTTAGATAGGAATACTAACTGCTTAATTGTACTTTGTAACATTTTTATGTTCAAGCTCTGACGCTCATTTTCCTTGACTTCTTTTCAGGCTTTGCTATCATAATGGCGGGTGCAAACATGTGTAATGTTGCCAACTTCATCAACCGTCGTCAGCCACAACAGGGAAACCAAGCGAACCCACGCGGTCAAGGAGCCGGACAAGGGGCAGGTCGTGGTGACGGTCGTGCGGGTCACGCAGGGGCAAGCTCAAGTACTTCCCAGCAAATCCAAAGCCGTGGAATTAATCGCGAGCCCAATACTGAGTCAAGGATAGTTACCCACCCAGCTAACGCTCCCAATACGAGGAGAGCTACCCCTCCAATTGCTAACCCACCGAGGCCTACTTCGACCGTGGTCGTCATGGGATCCTAAGGAGATGCCCCCACCACTTCTAGAAAGAGGAAGAGGATGCCTGACAATATCCCCATTCTGGGCAAAGGCAAACAGGTGGTGGAGGGCGCGCGGGGCGATGGTGATACCTCTTCTTCTGAGGAGGACCATTTGTGGGCGTTCGAGCGCCTGGGAGATAGGAGTATCAACCTTGCCCCAGAGGAAGGCCCCGTTTTGTTAAGCGCTTATTCGCCCTCCCGTACTATTATCGAGGGGCTCTACGAGAGGGTCCAATTTTTAGGGGACCATCGCACGTTGTTCTCCCAAAACACGGAGAGGGTTGCTGTAGACATGGTTCATGCCCTCCTTGCTATAAGTTTTCTCTTCGCTCCCCTTGTTTTCCTAGAGAATTCTCTTCCTCTTACAAATACTAAGTGTCAACTACTCCTTTCCTTCTAGAAATATAGGAAGTGCTGCCGAGGGCCAAAAACCTTCAGATACGCGCCACCGTCTATGCCTAGCGTAAAGCAAAATACAAGAAGATGGCGCGCTCGAATGACCCAGCTCAGATTCAGGAGGAGTTGGATGTAGAGAAGGCAATGTTTCTCTCCCTCGAGACTGAGCACAAAAAGTTAGAGGCGGAGATAAAGAAACTCCAAGATGACTTCAAGAAGTCAGAGACGGCTCGTAGGAAGTGGCGCACGGATTACAATAATCTTCAGGAGAACCACAAAAAGCTGATAGATGACCGAAATGGGTGGGTCACCAAGGCCAATGCATCTGAGAAAAAGTGCGCTGACACCCTCAGGGACATTTCCCATCGCATCGAGCGGGCAAATAAGGAGGCCCTCATAAAATTCTTTCACTCCAAGGCCTTCAGCTTTACAGCCTTGCTCCACTGTTACGATGAGGCTAAAAAAGCCTTCAACTTGGCTATGGAGCAATTGATACACAAAGGCTTGGTAGAGGCTTCCGCTCGTGGGAGGTCAGACATGGGCTTGAGGCTCAACGAGCGATGCGAGGAGGAGGACGAGGGCAGAAACGAGGATCCGGAGGCCAATCTGGCTGAGCCAGAGTACAACTTCCTAGTTGAACTGGCTCAAGATGAGTACATGGCCACTCACCCTATGGAAGAGGTGCCTCAAGCAGAACCACACGAGGGGGCTAATGATGCTGCAACCGCCCCCGAGGGCCCTCAAGAGACCGTGTTTCCAAAGAATGCCTCTGTTCCAACTTCTGAGAATGCTCAAGTTCCTCCTGCAGACGCTCAAATTCCTGACTTGAGCATTTATTCAAATTTCGAATGAATCATGTATATTTATTCCTAACTTGAGAATGCTCAAGTTCCTCCTGCAGACGCTCAGGGTCCCCAAGCTCCTCCTCCACAAGCGCAAGGTCCAGTTGCCCCTGCTCAGAATGTGGTTGTGAATTTGGAGGAGGATGTTGCTCCCGCTGCTTGAAACTCATCCCTGCCTTCTTTATGAAAAATTTTATTGTACCCCCTTTAGTTTCTTAGTGAATTCCATGGGCCCTTGTACCCTTATTTTGTGAACTTTGAATCGTTATTAATGAAGAATTTTCCTTTCCATGATTGAGTGCCTTTTTATTCCCCGCAATGCTTGTTATGAAATCTTTACTTTGCGCTTGTTGTATTAAAATCTTATGATGTTAAGACTCTGGGTAACGTGCTAAGCCAAAGATGTAAAACTTGAAAATTTTGCTAAGTCTTGAGTAATCAAGAGGGTCTTACTTGAAAACTGCCCTCGTTCAAGGCCTGTGAAAATTTGCTTAAAGACTTGGAAAATTCTGCTAAGTCTTGAGTAATTACGAGGGTTTTACTTGAAAACTGCCCTCGTTCAAGACCTGTGAAAATTTGCCTAAGGTTTTATGTGGTGTCCTTGGTAAAATGTGAGGATCCCGCTCGTGGGTATCCTGGTTAGGGACATACAAAAACCTGTCTAAAAGTTTCTTTGCTTGTAGATTGCCATTTGTACTGGTGCGAGGGGTGTGGTTTCTGAACCCTCGATTTCCCCTTGGTACCTGATCAAGCTTTTCCACAGGTCCCATTTTCAAGCGCTGGGTGCCTTTGTTAAAGGCTACCCGGGCCTACTAGGACGTTCGTGCCTTGTATTAGGGGCATTGTTCGTGGACCCCTGATTCTCTCTTGGTGCTTGATCATACTTCATTACGGTCCCATTTTTTAGCGCCGGATGCTTGTTTTATAGGCGACCCGGGCCTCCTAGGACGCTCGTGTATGCTGATGGGGCCCTACGGATTTCTTGAGGTACTGAATAAGCACGCTCGTGAAGTCATACCGCAGTTTTTGGGCCCTCGTTCTTTGAGATGAGGAAGGATTCACGCACCTTGGGCTTGTGAGGTTTGCACCCAGGGTCCCAAGAGGGAATCTTCAACAGCCTGCACATTCGAAAATTAGATAAATATGTGAAGCAATTTCTATTATAATTTTCTAGAGAAATAATAAATACATCAGGCCCAATCATGGGCTTTTTACAAGGTCATTTCAAATATAAAACCGTCTAAGGTTGCATGCGTTCCAAGGGCGGGGGAGACACTCGCCCTACAATGATTCAAGCGTGTACGTGTTGTTTGCCCGTACTTGTATAATCTTGTATGGACTTTCCCAGTTGGGATCTAACTTGCCCACATGCCTTGAGATTTCTACTTTCTTTTGGACTAAATTCCCTAGCTGAAAGGTTCTTTCTCTAACTCTTTTGTTGTACTGTCGAGCGACGGACGCTTTATACTGATGGATCAGTGCCCAGGCCTTGTCTCTCTTTTCTTCTAGAAGATCCAGCTCCAACGCTCTACTCTCTTCGTTGGCTGCAGGCTCGAAGTACGCCACATGAGCGGATTCCTGCGCAACTTACGTGGGTATCATCGCTTCTGAGCCATAGACGAGCGCGAAGGGGGTTTCGCCAGTGGCCGCTCGTGGAGTGGTGCGATAAGTCCATAAGGCTCCTTGTAATTCCTCTGCCCATTCGCTTTTCTTGCTTTCGAGCATTGTCTTTAGGTGTTGCAAAATGATCTTGTTGGTGACTTCTGCTTGCCCGTTAGCCTGGGGATGACCCACGGAAGTAAAGCGTTGCTCAATTCCCAATTCTGAGCACCATTCTCGAGTGTCTGCCGCTATGAACTGGGACCCATTGTCTGAAATAAGTACCCTCGGTATGCCATATCTGCAGAT
The DNA here is from genome assembly GCA_037501455.1 of Lantana camara. Taxonomy (NCBI): domain Eukaryota; kingdom Viridiplantae; phylum Streptophyta; class Magnoliopsida; order Lamiales; family Verbenaceae; genus Lantana; species Lantana camara. The sequence continues at coordinate 71,908,300 of CM074860.1, forward strand.
AATGTTCTTCCATATGAAGTCCCTCACGACCTTGAAAGTGATCTTTGCTACGGCCTCAGCCTCGGCCCACTTGGTGAAGTAATCAACGACTAAGATGACAAACTTTTTCTGTCCGACCGCCATGGGCAAGGGGCTCACAATATCAATTCCCCATTGGTCAAAGGGCCACGAGACATCTATAGGGACCATCTGAGCAGCTGGCAATTGAGGGAGATTAGAGTGAAATTAACACTTGGGACATTTTTTGGAAAATTCAATGGCGTCTTGGAGGATCGTGGGCCAATAGAACCCGCTCCTCAGGACTTTCTTAGCAAGGATACACTCCCCAGAATGATTTCCACAGCTCCCATTGTGAATATGTTCGAGTGTCTCTTTGGCTTGCGAGGGCCTTAGACATCTCACTGGCGGGCCTTGAAAAGACTTCTTGAATAGTCTCCCCTTGGAGTCCAGAGAAAATCGAGGGGCCTTTGTTCTAGATTTTCCGTGCCTCCACCTTGTCAGTGGGACAAACACCATCTTTAATAAATCTGACTATGTCGTCGAGCTAACAGGGCTCGTGCGGATCGATCATAGCTACCACTTGTTTGGTGATCTTTTCCTTTATCAATGACTCTTCAGTTCTAAGGAACGTGACAGAGCGCTCGCAGGTACCTTCCAGTGCCGAAGTAAATTTTGAAAGAGCGTCAGTGCGCTCGTTTTCTGCTAGTGGGACCTGGAGCAAGTGGAATTCCTTGAATTTCCCAATGATCTCTTTTGCCTTTTTCAAATACTACACCATGGCGGTTTCTCGAGCCTCATAACTTCCTTCGATCTGGCTCGCAATCAATTATGAATCAACGTAAGCGGTAATTCTGGAAGCTCCATTTTGAGAAGCAATTTTCAGCCCTTGTACGAGAGCCTCGTACTCCGCTTCGTTATTGGTGACTTGGAAGTCCAATCTGATTGCGAAGTCTATTTCGATTACGTTAGGGTCCCTAAGGGTTACCCCTGCTCCTTCCCCTTGAGAGGTTAAGGAACCATCCGTGTGCAGGATCCAAAGGCCCTGGCTGTCAGGAGCCGTGGGCTGCAGACCAAACCTCTCGGTTAGAAAATCTACGACTACTTGCGCTTGTATGGCTAGACAAAACTTGTTTTAATGGCTGATCCGTGAGGATAGTGATTGAGTGCGCTTGGAAGTATAACCTCAATCTTCGTGATGCATTGATGAGGGCGAATGCGAACTTCTCGATTTCCAAATACTTTCTCTCAGCCCCTTGTATTGTTTTGCTTAAATAGTAAACGGGCAAGTGTTTACGTTCCCGTATGGCTACCAGGACTGCGCTCGTGGCTTCGGTGGAAATGGAAAGATACATGAACAACCTTTCACCCTCTATTGGCTTTGTCAGGAGTGGTGCGCTCGAATGGTAAGCCTTCATGTCCTGTAACGCTTTCTCACATTCCTCAGTCCAAGTAAAATTTCGAGCATTACGTAGAATTTTGAAGAAAGGGAGGTTCCTGTCGGTCGAGCGTGAGATAAACCTGTTCAAAGAGATGATTTTTCCTACCAACACCTGGACTTCCCTGAGGTTACGAGGGGAAGGGATGTCCAAAATGGCCTTGATTTTTTCCGGATTAGCTTCAATCCCCCGTTGGCTGACCATGTAGCCCAAGAATTTTCCCCCTCGTACTCCGAAAGTACATGCCGTACTGGCGCAGGATGGCAAATGTGCGCTTAAGATCCTCAAGGTGTGAGCCCTGGTGCTCACTCTTAAGAATCATGTCGTCCACGTATACCTCCATGGACCCTCCAATTTATTTCTCAAAGATCTTGTTAACAAGGCGTTAGTAGGTGGTCCCCGCGTTCTTGAGCCCAAAAGGTATGACTAGGAAGCAATATACACCCAAATAGATGACAAACGAGGTTTTGGGATGATCCTCAGGGGCCATAAAAATTTGACAATACCCTTGAAAGGCATCCATCATACTCATGAGTTCGCAGCCGGCGGTCGAATCTACCAGTTGATCAATTCGGGGTAAAGGGTAAGGATCCTTGGGACAAGCCTTGTTAAGATCAGTGAAACCGTTGCACATGCGCCATTTGTTAGCGCTCTTGGGTACCTGTTAGGAATAGTGCCCTAGAAAGCCGATTGTATATTCGCTTTGTGCTTTTCCTTATTATAATCACAGACAATCTTTGAATGAAATAACGAATTGAGGCAACACTTCTTTATATGCTCTTGTTTGGTATGCGTTTACTTTATCTATGCATGTATAAGAACTCCCCTAATCCTGATGACTTTAGGACTCTACCATTTAGGTGAAATGGTTCATGAAACGAGCCCTATATCACATAAGTCATGATTAGTTAAATACTCCAAGCCGATGAGTCCTACCGACAGTGGGAGTGTCAACCTGACTCCTCTAAGGCTTGCTTGTGGGATCACGCCCTTAAGAAGGACCACCTTGTTTCATGGAGGTGCAAAGTGTATAGTTGAAACGTGCGTGATACATGAGGGTGCTTACTTTAATAAGTAAGTTCACTGAGGTGCCCCGTGTGAGAAAATTCCTAAATGGGAAAGGAAGTTTCTATTTCAGGAAACGGAAACTTCCAGATTAGGAAATATCTCACGAGTTATTGATGTGATTAATTGATCCTTAAGACTTGAGGTTCCTTGTCACTTTATGAGTTAACTATGTAGTCTTAGGTATAAGCTTTAAAGGGTGTCGCCTTAGACAACTGATTCAAGGCTTATGCTGGGGCTGCACAAGTGATTCATGAAAGTGAATGAGAATCAAGATAGGACCTACACTTGCATTTGCAAGGTGATCTCTTATTGTGTAAGTCATTCATATGCCATATGGAGTCCTTGGCCAAGGCAGTAGATCAAGACATCAACAAAAGGGTTTCTTGGACTGAGATCAAATGGATATGAAATGCACTTAGCTTTAAGACCGGATTATTAGGGTTCTAATTATTCCCTTACCCTAGATCTTGGTTGAGAGATAGTAAGTAGGAGGATTGTATCTCACATGAATCAATGACTTAAAGGTTCTGTCGAATCCGAACATTCCAATTCAGCTAGGGGTTAAACACCTGTTGCTAGACTATGGTCGTTTAATCTGTGGACTGATTAATTAATTAGTGAATTAATTAATTGGGGTCACTGCTAATTGAATTGAGAACCTAGAGGGTCACACACAACAACTTGGTTACTTGAGTTGAGGCTTGAAAATAATTAAACGAGTTAATCGAGCCAAGAGGGTTCCACACCTGTGAAACCACACGTGTGGCTCACGTGAGTGACACGTGTCCTTGTGACATGTGTCCCACACGTGTGAATATATATATATTATATATATATATTAAATAATTAAATGTGTTAATTATTCAATAGACTTTGGTTTAATTTTGAATTAAAAAGAAAGCCTAATTTTGGAGAAAAATAATCTAGTTAATTAATTATGAATTAATTAATTAGATAAAATAAGTTATTTATTTTAAATAAATAAAGTATAAAATTATCTAAAAATAGTTTGGATATTTTTAGCTCTCTTGAAAGTTGATTTGAATTAGAATTCAAAGTCAAAGTCAAAATTACTTGATGATCAAGTAATAGGAGAGAGAGAGACCAAAATCCTAGCCCGTTAAGGACTAGGAATTTCGGCACTCCCCTCTATATAAATAGGAGAGCTCGAGCTCCTTATGGGGCTAATTGGTAATTCTTTCGGGTCATGTGTTGAACACCATCCTTTCTCCAAGATTAAATAAACCCTAGGTTAAGCCTAAACACTAACTAGAGAACTAGCATCCTTACTAGTTAGATTGTGATCAAGTTGGTAGACTATCTCTAGAGACTTCAAGTTAGAAGTTTGAAGATTCGAGCTTTACCAAGGAGAGGGGATCAAGCCACGAGAAGAGCGTTCTTGGGTGGCTTGAAACGCTTCAAGAAAGAATAAAAGAAAAGTAAGTTTTCTATCTCTACGAATTTGGTTACAGGATTGCGAGTCCTAGATCCTTTTGTTGGAAAATTTTTAAATTTCTGCTGCTTTCTGATTCGTGTTTTCCAACAAGTGGTATCAGAGCCACCTCGTTAATCGTGTTTCTGATTCGTTTCAATTATACTGAATTTGGTAGAAATTCTTAGGCTTGATGTGATTGAGTATTTGTAATTGTTTTAGAAAGCCTGAATTACGAAACTGTATTTTGGATTTCTTGGATTGGTTTTGATTTTGAACGAAAACACGAAACGAAAACCCGGATTACGACGAACACGCGAAACCCCGAGCTCGAAGGCGTCGCGCGCGCAGGCATCACCGCCATCGCCCTCCTTCAAGCGTGCGGGAGGCCTTCCGGGCACGCCGCCCAGGGCTGCTGGGAGAGGCCGCCCGCCGTCTCGCCCAAGCTGGGCGAGAATCCCGCAAGGCGTGCGGGATTGCTCGCCCAGGCCGCCCGCCACCCAACCGAGAAGGCTGCGCGCATCGGCGCGCAGCGTGCGCACTCGCGGCTCTTTCGTGCACGGGCCTCGTTTTTTTTTTTCGTGATCCGTGTTTTCGTGTTTCGTGCAATCCAGTCCCAATTTTTTTTAATTTTAATTTTAAAATTTTATTTTTGAATATTTATTTTAATTTTTGAATAAAACTTAAAATTGGGATTTTTGAGAAATAGAAACGGTTTATATTTTGGGAAAATACATCTTTGATAAAATTATTAATTTTCAGAAATTAATTGGAATTTTATTTGGTTTTGTTAATTTGAGATTTATTGAAAACTTTTATAAATAAGACTCGCATCAAGTCGTGTTTTAAGTCATTAGGACTTGAAACGGGAATTTTAATTTATTGGCTAAATTTAAATTCTCGCAAAAGCATGTTAGGTGATCATGGGTTTAGATCTATGTATGGTTTTAATTTATGCACATGGATGGTTTAAATTGGGGTTGGAGCCCTATAGTTGCGTTTTTCAATTGAGGTTGGAGCCTCACTTATGTGCGTACTGTTATGTGATTTATTATGTGGCTTTCCATATTACTGTTTTTGAGGCCGGGGTATGCCCCGTGTAATTGTCTAAGGCCAATATGAAGATTGAGCCTTATTACTTTATGTCTTTTTCCTTTTTATTGTAATTTGAGAGTAGAGATAGGTGGTGAGGTTTTATTTTCATTTTGGAGACAATGCACCCATGGAGTAAGATGGACCACACTCAAGTAACAAGGAGGCCATAAGTGAAAACCCCTCAAAATATTTGGGAGGGGAATCTCAATTGTTAAATGTAATAGAGATAGGGCTCGTATTTTGTTACCGCTTTCCCTTATGTGATTTAAACTGTTTGTGTGGCATGTATGTTAGAACTTGTGATTGTGGAGTGGCTCCCACATATTACGCATAAGATAGGTAGAACCCATGATCATTACATGTTAGTATCATGCTAGGACATGTTATCTGTTTATGTGCTTGTTTGAAATGTATTTAAGTGTACTTGCATTAATCAAGACTAATAAAATTGGATAACATATATGTTGGTGAGGTCGAACCGGACAACTCTCCGGTTGATTCGAAAATTCCCATTAAATATTAAGCTAATTTCGAACAAGTAGGTGTTTAATTCGATATGCAAATTTTGAATTAAATTCCTAGCATTCCATCAATAGGTTTTAAGTTTAGTAAGTGAAGCTAGTTATTGTCCGCGAGTCGTGGGATAGCTAGTGGAGCTTATTAGTTCTTAGTTACCTAATTGAACATTTTAAATGATCAATATTTCATGATCAATTTTAGCAAGGGCGATGTCCGCGAGTCGTGGGTACTTGATACCGGTTGTGGAACTCATATCTGTAATGATGTACAGATGCTAAGTGAAGTCCAACAACTAAAAGAAGGAGAATGTGTCTTGAAGATCGGTGATGGCTCAAACGTTGAAGCTCGAGCTTTAGGCACAATTAGATTAGATTTAGGTAGTTTTGAGTTAGTCTTGAATAAAGTCCTTTATGTACCGAGCATTATTCGTAATATAATTTCAGTTCCAATATTAGATTGTGAAGGTTATGAAACTTATATTAAGAATGGTAAATACTTTATCAAACGGAACAACTCTTCCGTTCACATCGATACTCTAAGTAATGGACTTTATCTAACTCAGAATATCAATATTATGAATATACAACGAGAAACGAAGCGTAAGAGAGATGACAAAGTTTCAGCTCCCTTATGGCACGCTAGATTAGGACACATTTCCAAGAACAGAATTAGCAAGATAAACACTTTAGGATCATTCTCTGAAAATGATCTTAAGGAGTTAACTTCTTGCGAATCCTGTCTCAAAGGAAAGATGTCCAAAGTTCCTTTTAAAGGGACTGTGGAACGTGCCACTAAGGTTTTGGACTTGATCCATACTTATGTTTGTGGACCGCTTAGTGTAAGCACTAGAAACAATCATCAGTATTTCATAACCTTTACCGATGACTTTAGTCGATATGGTTATGTATACTTAATGAAGTATAAATCTGAAGCTTTTGAGAAATTCTTAGAATTTCAAAAGGAGGTTGAGAACCAAACTGGTCACAAGATCAAAGCACTTCGATCTGATCGAGGAGGTGAGTATCTTAGTGAAGAATTCCTTAATCATCTCAAAGATAATGGGATTATCTCTCAGTGGACTCCTCCGGGAACTCCTCAGCTTAATGGAGTTTCTGAGAGAAGGAATCGAACTCTACTTGATATGGTTCGTTCCATGATGAGTTTCACTGACTTACCACCTTCTTTCTGGGGTTATGCCCTAGAAAGTGCAGCAAAGATTTTGAATCTAGTTCCCTCTAAGTCAGTCCCTAAAAGCCCCATAAAATGTGGCATGGTAAAATCCCTAGTTATTCTTACTTAAGAATTTGGGGTTGTCCTACTTACGTGAAGAGGACAGTGGGAGATAAGTTAGAATCTCGTTCTAACTTATGCTACTTTGTAGGTTATCCTAAGGAATCCATAGGATATTACTTCTATGATCAATCTGAACAAAAGGTGTTTGTTTCCAGAAATGCTACTTTTCTGGAGGAACCGTTCCTTAAAGAAAAGAAAGGCAAGATCATAGAATTAGAAGAACTACTAAGTGACCCCACACCACCCACTGACGAAACGTCTCATTCTGTTTAACCACAACCAGTCACGAATTTCGATACACATGTAAATCCTCCTCTAAGGCATTCTGAACGTACTCCTAGACAGCCGGAGAGATGGTATGGATTCTTCCATGAAATCTCTCAAAAGGATAATGATCTTTTAACATATGAGGAGGCACTTTCAGATTCTGACTCTGAACAGTGGATAGAAGCCATGAAATCCGAAATGGATTCCATGAACTCCAACCAAGTTTGGACCTTGGTAGATTTGCCTGATGGGGGTCAAACCCATAGGTTGCAAATGGGTCTTTAAGAGAAAGCTTGGAGTTGATGGAAGCATTGCAGCCTACAAAGCAAAACTAGTTGCAAAAGGATTCACTCAAAGACCCGGCGTGGACTTTGATGAAACCTTTTCGCCAGTTGCAATGCAGAAGTCCATTCGAATCATGCTTGCTATTGCTGCATATTATGACTATGAGATATGGCAAATGGATGTGAAAACTGCCTTTCTCAATGGTGACATTGACAAAGACATTTATATGGAGCAACCCATAGGTTTCACATTCAGTGGGAGTGAGCAAAAGGTTTGCAAACTCCAAAGATCAATCTGTGGATTGAAACAGGCTTCTAGGAATTGGAACATTCGATTTGATGAATCAGTCAAAGCGTTTGGCTTTATTTAAATTTCGAATGAATCATGTGTGTATAGAAAGGAATTGGAGACCTCAGTGCAATTCTTAGTACTTTATGTTGATGACATCCTTCTTATTGGGAATTTGAAGGATGACATGAAAGTGACTAAGTTATGGTTATCGAACCAATTCGAGAGGAAAGATCTGGGTGATGCGTCCTATATCCTTGGAATTAAAACCTATAGAGATAGATCTAGAAGGTTAATAGGACTATCACAGTCGATGTACATTGACAAAGTATTGAAGAGATTCAATATGGAGTCAGCAAAGGTTAAGAACCTTCCTATGAGTGTAGGAACATGTCTTTCAAAGAAGATGTGTCCTAAGACTAACATTGAGAAGGAAAGAATGACTCATACACCTTATGCTTCAGCAATAGGTAGCATAATGTATGCAATGTTATGTACTCGACCGGATGTGGCTTATGCACTTAGTGTGACAAGTCGTTTCCAATCTGACCCTGGAGATGGTCACTGGGCTGCCGTGAAGAATATTCTTAAGTACTTGAAAAGTACTAAAGATTTATTCTTAGTTTACGGAGGTCAGAAAGATCTTACTGTCGAAGGATACTGCGATGCAAGCTTTGCATCTGACTTAGATGATTTTAAGTCAATATCAGGATACATTTTCTGCCTAAACGGCAGAGCAGTGAGTTGGAAGAGTTCCAAGCAAACGACCACTGCAGATTTGACCACTGAGGCCGAATACTTAGCTGCAAATGATGCAGCTAAGGAAGGTGTTTGGATTACAAACTTCGTTCAAGAGTTGAATGTCGTTCCTAGCATGAAAGACCCTATTACTGTGTTTTGTGACAACACTGGGGCGGTTGCTCAAGCGAGAGAACCAAGATCTCACCAATGGACCAAGCACATTATGAGGAAGTATCACCTAATCCGTTATATTATCAAAAGAGGAGATGTGCAAATTGAGAGGGTCACATCAGCAGAGAACGTGGCGGATCCACTTACTAAACCCCTTAGTCGAGAAGCTTTCCAAGGTCATCTTGAGAAGATGGAACTTAGAGTAGCTTTAGAATGGCTTTGACGGGCAAGTGGGAGATTGTTAGGAATCGTGCCCTAGAAAGCCGATTGTATATCCGCTTTGTGCTTTTCCTTATTGTAATCACAGACAATCTTCGAATGAAATAACGAATTGAGGCAACATTTCTTTATATGCTCTTGTTTGGTATGTGTTTACTTTATCTGTGCATGTATAAGAACTTCCCTAATCCTGATGACTTTAGGACTCTACCATTTAGGTGAAATGGTTCATGAAACGAGCCCTATATCACATAAGTCATGATTAGTAAAATACTCCAAGTCGATGAGTCCTACCGACAGTGGGAGTGTCAACCTGACTCCTCTAAGGCTTGCTTGTGGGATCACGCCCTTAAGAAGGACCACCTTGTTTCATGGAGGTGCAAAGTGTATAGTTGATACGTGCGTGATACATGAGGGAGCTTACTTTAATAAGTAAGTTCACTGAGGTGCCCCGTGTGAGAACATTCCTAAATGGGAAAGGAAGTTTCTATTTCAGGAAATGGAAACTTCCAGATTAGGAAATATCTCACGAGTCATTGATGTGATTAATTGATCCTTAAGACTTGAGGTTCCTTGTCACTTTATGAGTTAACTTTGTAGTCTAAGGTATAAGCTTTAAAGGGTATCGCCTTAGACAACTGATTCAAGGCTTATGCTGGGGCTGCACAAGTGATTCATGAAAGTGAATGAGAATCAAGATAGGACCTACACTTGCATTTGCAAGGTGATCTCTTATTGTGTAAGTCATTCATATGCCATATGGAGTCCTTGGCCATGGCAGTAGATCAAGACATCAAGAAAAGGGTTTCTTGGATTGAGATCAAATGGATATGAAATGCACTTAGCTTTAAGACCGGATTATTAGGGTTCTGATTATTCCCTTACCCTAGATCTTGGTTGAGAGATAGTAAGTAGGAGGATTGTATCTCACATGAATCAATGACTTAAAGGTTCTGTAGAATCCGAACATTCCAATTCAGCTAGGGGTTAAACACCTGTTGCTAGACTATGGTCGTTTAATCTGTGGACTGATTAATTAATTAGTGAATTAATTAATTGGGGTCACTGCTAATTGAATTGAGAACTTAGAGGGTCACACACAACAACTTGGTTACATGAGTTGAGGCTTGAAAATGATTAAACGAGTTAATCGAGCCAAGAGGGTTCCACACGTGTGGCTCACGTGAGTGACACGTGTCCTTGTGACATGTGTCCCACACGTGTGAATATATATATATTATATATATATATATATATTAAATAATTAAATGTGTTAATTATTCAATAGACTTTGGTTTAATTTTGAATTAAAAAGAAAGTCTAATTTTGGAGAAAAATAATCTAGTTAATTAATTATGAATTAATTAATTAGATAAAATAAGTTATTTATTTTAAATAAAAAAAGTATAAAATTATCCAAAAATAGTTTGGATATTTTTAGCTCTCTTGAAAGTTGATTTGAATTAGAATTCATAGTCAAAGTCAAAATTACTTGATGATCAAGTAATAGGAGAGAGAGAGACCAAAATCCTAGCCCATTAAGGACTAGGAATTTTGGCACTCCCCTCTATATAAATAGGAGAGATCGAGCTCCTTATGGGGCTAATTGGCAATTCTTTTGGTTCATGTGTTGAACACCATGCTTTCTCCAAGATTAAATAAACCCTAGGTTAAGCCTAAACACTAACTAGAGAACTAGCATCCTTACTAGTTAGATTGTGATCAAGTTGGTAGACTATCTCTAGAGACTTCAAGTTAGAAGTTTGAAGATTCGAGCTTTACCAAGGAGAGGGGATCAAGCCACGAGAAGAGCGTTCTTGGGTGGCTTGAAACGCTTCAAGAAAGAATAAAAGAAAAGTAAGTTTTCTATCTCTACGAATTTGGTTACACGATTGCGAGTCCTAGATCCTTTTGTTGGAAAATTTTTAAATTTTCGCTGCTTTCTGATTCGTGTTTTCCAACAGTACCAGCAGTACATTACACAACCATTTTGGATACAGTATGGGCTCAATATATTGAGCCTCGAGGAGCTTGTTAACTTCCTCTTCAATAACCTTCTTTCGAAAACCATGCACATCTCGTTTCTTTTGTTTAATTGGCTTAAAGGAGGGGTCCACATTGAGCCTGTGGACCATGACACTCGGGTCAATCCCAGTAAGGTCAGATGCTTTCCATGCAAAAACGTCAATGTTTTCTTTGAGGAAATCTATCATCATGATCTGCGAGGGTCCCGAAAGGTTGGATCCAATCTGAGTGGTTTTATCCTTGTTTCGTGGTTCCAACTCCATAGTGAGAAATTTCTCCATGGGCTCGATCCGTATCTCTAGACGAGGGAGCTCGAGCGCCCTTTTCTTTCCCGACAACTGCTCCTCGACTGTTTCTTCCTTGCGCTCGCTGGTCTCTTCATTAGAGGAAGACTCACCAACCTCATTGAGTGGGGCTTCAGGGTTGCCTCCAACGCTTGTGCCCTTCTTCTTGTTTCTGTTTTTGTTCAGTTTGGCCCTCTTCCGCATGGGGCCATCCTCGTTGAGGTTGGGAAAATCCACCGACTTCTTTGTGGATCCAATTTGAAATGTTTTCTCACTCTTGGGTTTCCTAAGTGACAACATGTAACATTCCCAGGCTTCTCACACGTTGCAGATAACTTCCCCCACTCCACAGGGGGTGGGGAACTTGATCTTCTGATGAAATGTGGAGATGATTGCTTTGAAATCAATGAAGGTTGGGCGCCCAATAATAATGTTGTAATGCATCTCAATCTCCACCACAGCGTAGGCGACCATGAGCGTTTTCCGTAGCGGGGCCTGACCAAAAGAGGTGGCCAAGCGGCTCTGTCCTCATGGGATCACCTCGAAGCCTCCAAAGCCAATGAGGGCTGTCTTGAGGGGCTCGAGCGGGATGTTAGTAATATTCATTTTTTGGAACGTGGTATAAGGCAAAACATTAACTGAACTCCCACTATCTACCAAAACCCTCTTTACAACGTGGTTATAGACATCTAAACTAACCACCATTGGGCAATCAGAAGTTTCACCGACCCCATGGGGTGTTACAATGTGTTCCAAGTCCTTATCAGAGAATCCTATTACATCATTCTCTCTTGGGTTGTTGGCGCCCATTTCCCTTATGGTGTAGACTTGTTTGGGCTTCGTGGGGCGTTGGTCATAGCTCCTCACATATCGTCGGCGGGATGCATTGGAATCTCCCCCGGATGAGCCTCCAGCGATCATGTTGATGACCGAAAAGGGGGTATTTTCTTTTAGGAATAGTGCCCTAGAAAGCCGATTAGTCATAATCCATTTTGGGACTTTCCTAGTATCATAGACAATCTTTGAATAATATACGATTGATTAATATCATAGGCAAACACTTCTTTATATGCTCTTGTTTAGTATGCGTTTACTTTAGCTGTGCATGTATAAGAAGTCCCCTAATCCTGATGACTTTAGGACTCTACCATTTAGGTGAAATGGTTCATGAAACGAGCCCTATATCACATAAGTCATGATTAGTAAAATGCTCCAAGCCGATGAGTCCTACAGACATTGGGAGTGTCAACCTGACTCCTCTAAGGCTTGCTTGTGGGATCACGCCCTTAAGAAGGACCACCTTGTTTCATGGAGGTGCAAAGTGTATAGTTGATACGTGCGCGATACATGAGGGTGCTTACTTTAATAAGTAAGTTCACTGAGGTGCCCTGTAACACCCCGGAACGAAGGGCACCATGTCCCCTCGCACTATAACCCAACACGTGCAACGAAATGGATACTCCGCACACGCATCAAGTTACAGCGAACGAGTGACAAACAAAAACCCACACACTAGCTAGGCGGTCTAGACCCTCATTCAGAGTACGCAACAAAACAAAAGATATGCGGAAGCAACCAGGATCACAAAATACAAACATGCATACTACATTAATACAAATTTATACATAATGTGCCCAACCAAGGCCAAGTAATCATACAAATTCAAGTTTAACTCCGAATCAAAGTTCATATAAAGCTTATACATAGTACCATACTCATACATTTTTATACGTAATACCATATTTATACATAGTACCAAAACGGGAAATAAAGATGCAAGGATGTAAAAGACTCCACAAACAAACTTGAATGACTCAAAGTAAAAGACCACCGCCTAGCACGAACCGAAGACCTGCACCTGTAAACTCAAGAAGAAAAAAGGGGAAAAAGAAACAACGGAGAGGGGTCAGTCCTAAAGACTGGTGAGGGGGCTAACACACGTAACCGTACATAAATATAGAGCATAGCATATTCAAAACGAAGAGTGTTCATGAATCGGGGCGTGGTTTTTTGCATTCTAAAGCCTTTTAACCCGTGTTATTATATATATATATATAAAAGAAAGGTTTAAGGCCGAAGGCCAAAATTCACCAAGTTTTAGAAGTTAGAAATCCACTCCCGATTCACAAACCTTAAACGAAAGCAAAGCATAAACAACTCGGCGAGTACGAGTTCCAACCCACTTACTCCATAGCAAAGCGAAACATAACAAAGCAAAACATAAATCAATCCCACCTTAACTCCGTTTTGGGGAAGAGAGAGCGCTCCCTCAACCCCCGCACTTACCTTATAGCAAATACGCTTAAATGTCAGGGTCGTGAGTTTCATGACACTCACGCCCAAGGACTCCGTCCCCCACCTCCCTCCGAGTGGGTTTCGGGTTGATCCTATAAAGTGGAGAAGTGTCCTAGGGTTGCAACTGGCGACCCCAATGGTCGTCCCGGGTCTCCCGAACCACACAACTCCGGGGCCCAAACTTACACTTACACTTATACTTATAAAGGCTTATCTTTCAAAGCTTAATCTCGCCAAAACATATCACTTACACACGCCAACCCTTTTCAAAACAAAAGAACGAAAATATTGCTTACGTATACGTAAAAGCGTTTTTCAAACGTTTCATAACAAAAGGGCCAATTCCCACAAAATACTTATTTTACACACATCTATATATATATAGATGTATAGGTCACATACGGGCTTAAAACACATTTAGGGTTGTAGGTCGTAATAACTAAAAGAAAGAAACCTCACCTTGTTGACTAAACCGACGAAACGAACTCAAACCCTTCTAAGAGACCACCTCTTCAACCACGGAACGAACCTAAGAACAAGACAAAGATCGAAAGACAACTTAGACTCAAATGCACCAATTAGACGCTCAGCAAATGCATATGAATGCAAGTGATGCAAATGAATCAATAAGAGATAGCATAATCAAGCGTTCAAGATAAATTCGAGTAAAACTCGTATCAAATAAATCCGTAAAATTAATACAAGACATTTATCAAATAATATAACAAGTTAACATAGCTTATGAGTCATAACCGAATAAAATAAGGCATTAGAAAGCACAAAACAAAGCACAAAGCCAAGTATGCAAATTCCAAATTCTTGAAATCACAACATTTAAAATATTCAAAATTTAAGATACATAAATTTCATATTAATTGAATTCATAATTTAATTAAACTATATCTTATAAACTAAATAATGCATAATATCAAACAACAAAAGAAATGCATGGAATGGATCTATATAGATACATATATATATATATATATATATATATATATATATATATATATATATACGTACATGCATGTAGTCATTTAATTCAAACATCTTCATATTAAATACAAGATATATAGATCATATATACAAATGCATGCCTGTATCTCATATAAATAACTAATATAAATAGCTCAATGTATAGCAATACAAAACAAACCAATTAAGGCATGAAAGCATTTACGTGAGCATGTAATCCCCATTCCATGCACTGCTGCAACAGCTGCAAATTTGAAAATAAAAAAAACCAATTTCGAAAGTAGGACACGGCCGTGTTGGTTTTCAGTTCAAATCGGACACGGCCGTGTCCGATTTTACATAAATATTTTGATGTTAACGTCGCATCAACACGGCCGTGTCATAAAATAATGCAAAACGGACACGGCCGTGTCGCCTTGTCTTCTCCAAAAGAACAAAGTGCAGCAGCAGTTCACGAACAGGGGAGGAGCAGGGGGAAGGAGCAACAGCAACATAAGGCAAAGCACAGCAGCAAAACGCAGCAAATACTTCATACAAAGCACACATTCAAACCGGCAAGAGAATGAATCCAAGAATCAACAAAAAGCTTCAAGAAAACCTTAAGTTCTTCAATGGTGGATTTCTCCACACCACACAAAATTCAGATTCAAGCATAGGAATAGAACAAGGATACATCAAGGGTCACATAACACTTTACGGATCAAGAATTGGAGCAAAAACGAACAAGTTATCAACAAAACTTCATAAACCCGTAACTATTCATAACCATGCCCAAAACTCAACCAAATCATGCTCAAAATCAGAAATTCAAGGCTTAGAAGATGTACCAAGGTGTGGAAAACAAGAAAGTACACTTACCTCTTCGATTTCATGAAGAATGGAGGTCGAACGAGCCCAAAATCTCCAGTGGGTGAATAGTGACGGAAATCCCCTTTCTCTTCCGTTTCTCCTTCTCTCTCTCGGTTCTCCTGAGGTCTGGGGGTGAAATGGGCAAGTGGGAGATAGTATTTTGAGTTAGGGTCACAAAGGTTCAAGAATCGGGTCATTTGGTCAAGAAACGAATAAGTTATGGCCAAAACCGTAAAAGGTAGCGAATCTGCGCGAAGTCCACGTTTCGGGCGAAATTCGGAGGATCAAACGGGCTTAGAAAAATATAAGGCTAGGTTCCAAAGCTCCCAAATTTCGTTACGAGTCCGGCGTCACTTCCGGAATTCGAATCCGAATTCCCTAGCTCAAGATATAAATTCCGGAACACAAGGCGCGCTAAAACAAGTTAGGCCCTCGAGTCCCCAACAAATAAAATATGGTGCGTTACCATATCAAACAAGTCCAAAAATGAAAAACGAGCATATAGGAAAATCCATAACACGTAAAACTCATGCATATTAAATTTTAACGAAATTTCAAAACAAGTTGGAACTCAAACGAATTAAAAACAAGTTTAAAAGCTTAAAACAATTAATTATTAAATCTTATTATTTAACAAATAATTCAAATTAATTAAGAAAGTCATTTAACATTAAAATAATTAATTAAACGCGCAATTAACACACTCAATACAGCGTACCTGTACGGCCGGACGACCGGGATGTTACATGCCCCGTGTGAGAAGATTCCTAAATGGGAAAGGAAGTTTCTATTTCAGGAAATGGAAACTTCCAGATTATGAAATATCTCACGAGTCATTGATGTGATTAATTGATCCTTAGACTTTAGGTTCCTTGTCACTTTATGAGTTAACTCTGTAGTCTTAGGTATAAGCTTTAAAGGGTGTCGCCTTAGACAACTGATTCAAGGCTTATACGGGGCTGCACAAGTGATTCATGAAAGTGAATGAGAATTAAGAAAGGACCGACACTTGCATTTTCAAGGTGATCTCTTATTGTGTAAGTACTTCATATGCCATATGGAGTCCTTGGCCAAGGTAGTAGATCAAGATATCAAGAAAAGGGTTTCTTGGATTGAGATCAAATGGATATGAAATGCACTTAGCTTTAAGACCGGATTATTAGGGTTCTGATTATTCCCTTGCCCTAGATCTTGGTTGAGAGATAGTAAGTAGGAGGATTGTATCTCACATGAATCAATGACTTAAAGGTTCTGTCGAATCCGAACATTCCAATTCAGCTAGGGGTTAAACACCTGTTGCTAGACTATGGTCGTTTAATCTGTGGACTGATTAATTAATTAGTGAATTAATTAATTAGGGTCACTGCTAATTGAATTGAGAACCTAGAGGTTCACACACAACAACTTGGTTACATGAGTTGAGGCTTGAAAATGATTAAACGAGTTAATCGAGCCAAGAGGGTTCCACACGTGTGAAACCACACGTGTGGCTCACGTGAGTGACACGTGTCCTTGTGACACGTGTCCCACACGTGTGAATATATATATATTATTTATATATATTAAATAATTAAATGTGTTAATTATTCAATAGACTTTGGTTTAATTTTGAATTAAAAAGAAAGACTAATTTTGGAGAAAAATAATCTAGTTAATTAATTATGAATTAATTAATTAGATAAAATAAGTTATTTATTTTAAATAAATAAAGTATAAAATTATCCAAAAATAGTTTGGATATTTTTAGCTCTCTTGAAAGTTGATTTGAATTAGAATTCAAAGTCAAAGTTAAAATTACTTGATGATCAAGTAATAGGAGAGAGAGAGACCAAAATCCTAGCCCATTAAGGACTAGGAATTTCGGCACTCCCCTTTATATAAATAGGAGAGCTCGAGCTCCTTATGGGGCTAATTGGCAATTCTTTTGGTTCATGTGTTGAATACCATCCTTTCTCCAAGATTAAATAAACCCTAGGTTAAGCCTAAACACTAACTAGAGAACTAGCATCCTTACTAGTTAGATTGTGATCAAGTTGGTAGACTATCTCTAGAGACTTCAAGTTAGAAGTTTGAAGATTCGAGCTTTACCAAGGAGAGGGGATCAAGCCACGAGAAGAGCGTTCTTGGGTGGCTTGAAACGCTTCAAGAAAGAATAAAAGAAAAGTAAGTTTTCTATCTCTACGAATTTGGTTACACGATTGCGAGTCCTAGATCCTTTTGTTGGAAAATTTTTAAATTTTCGCTGCTTTCTGATTCGTGTGTTCCAACAGTACCAGCAGTACGTTACACAACCATTTTGGATACAGTATGGGCTCAATATATTGAGCCTCGAGGAGCTTGTTAACTTCCTCTTCAATAACCTTCTTTCGAAATCCATGCACATCTCGCTTCTTTTGTTTAATTGGCTTAAAGGAGGGGTCCACATTGAGCCTGTGGACCATGACGCTCGGGTCAATCCCAGTATGGTCAGATGCTTTCCATGCAAAAACGTCAATGTTTTCTCTGAGGAAATCTATCATCATGATCTGCGAGGGTCCCGAAAGGTTAGATCCAATCTGAGTGGTTTTATCCTTGTTTCCTGGTTCCAACTCCATAGTGAGAAATTTCTCCGTGGGCTCGATCCATATCTCTGGACGAGGGAGCTCGAGCGCCCTTTTCTTTCCCGACAACTGCTCCCCGACTGTTTCTTCCTTGCGCTCGCTGGTCTCTTCATCAGAGGAAGACTCACCAACCTCACCGAGTGGGGCTTCGGGGTTGCCTCCAACGCTTGTGCCCTTCTTCTTGTTTCTATTTTTGTTCAGTTTGGCCCTCTTCCGCATGGGGCCATCCTTGTTGAGGTTGGGAAAATCCACCGACTTCTTTGTGGATCCAATTTGAAATGTTTTCTCACTCTTGGGTTTCCTAAGTGACAACATGTAACATTCCCAGGCTTCTCACACGTTGCAGATAACTTCCCCCACTCCACAGGAGGTGGGGAACTTGATCTTCTGATGAAATGTGGAGATGATTGCTTTGAAATCAATGAAGGTTGGGCGCCCAATAATAATGTTGTAATGCATCTCAATCTCCACCACAGCGTAGGCGACCATGAGCGTTTTCCGTAGCGGGGCCTGACCAAAAGAGGTGGCCAAGCGGCTCTGTCCTCATGGGATCACCTCGAAGCCTCCAAAGCCAATGAGGGCTGTCTTGAGGGGCTCGAGCGGGATGTTAGTAATATTCATTTTTTGGAACGTGGTATAAGGCAAAACATTAACTGAACTCCCACTATCTACCAAAACCCTCTTTACAACGTGGTTATAGACATCTAAACTAACCACCATTGGGCAATCAGAAGTTTCACCGACCCCATGGGGTGTTACAATGTGTTCCAAGTCCTTATCAGAGAATCCTATTACATCATTCTCTCTTGGGTTGCTGGCGCCCATTTCCCTTATGGTGTAGACTTGTTTGGGCTTCGTGGGGCGTTGGTCATAGCTCCTCACATATCGTCGGCGGGATGCATTGGAATCTCCCCCGGATGAGCCTCCAGCGATCATGTTGATGACCGTAAAAGGGGTATTTTCTTTTAGGAATAGTGCCTTAGAAAGCCGATTAGTCATAATCCGTTTTGGGACTTTCCTAGTATCATAGACAATCTTTGAATAATATACGATTGATTAATATCATAGGCAAACACTTCTTTATATGCTCTTGTTTGGTATGCGTTTACTTTAGCTGTGCATGTATAAGAACTCCCCTAATCCTGATGACTTTAGGACTCTACCATTTAGGTGAAATGGTTCATGAAACGAGCCCTATATCACATAAGTCATGATTAGTAAAATGCTCCAAGCCGATGAGTCCTACAGACAGTGGGAGTGTCAACCTGACTTCTCTAAGGCTTGCTTGTGGGATCACGCCCTTAAGAAGGACCACCTTGTTTCATGGAGGTGCAAAGTGTATAGTTGATACGTGCACGATACATGAGGGTGCTTACTTTAATAAGTAAGTTCACTGAGGTGCCCCGTGTGAGAAGATTCCTAAATGGGAAAGGAAGTTTCTATTTCAGGAAATGGAAACTTCCAGATTAGGAAATATCTCACGAGTCATTGATGTGATTAATTGATCCTTAGACTTGAGGTTCCTTGTCACTTTATGAGTTAACTCTGTGGTCTTAGGTATAAGCTTTAAAGGGTGTCGCCTTAGACAACTGATTCAAGGCTTATGCTGGGGCTGCACAAGTGATTCATGAAAGTGAAAGGGAATCAAGAAAGGACCTACACTTGCATTTGCAAGGTGATCTCTTATTGTGTAAGTCATTCATATGCCATATGGAGTCCTTGGCTAAGGCAGTAGATCAAGATATCAAGAAAAGGGTTTCTTAGATTGAGATTAAATGGATATGAAATGCACTTAGCTTTAAGACCGGATTATTAGGGTTCTGATTATTCCCTTGCCCTAGATCTTGGTTGAGAGATAGTAAGTAGGAGGATTGTATCTCACATGAATCAATGACTTAAAGGTTCTGTCGAATCCGAACATTCCAATTCAGCTAGGGGTTAAACACCTGTTGCTAGACTATGGTCGTTTAATCTGTGGACTGATTAATTAATTAGTGAATTAATTAATTAGGGTCACTGCTAATTGAATTGAGAACCTAGAGGGTCACACACAACAACTTGGTTACATGAGTTGAGGCTTTAAAATGATTAAACGAGTTAATCGGGCCTAGAGGGTTCCACACGTGTGAAATCACACGTGTGGGTCACGTGACTGGACACGTGTCATTATGACACGTGTGCCACACGTGACTATTTAATTGAATATTAAATAATTAAGTTGTTAATTATTTAATAGACTTTGGTTTAATTTTGAATTAAAAAGAAAGTCTTATTTTGGAGAAAATAATTTAGTTAATTAATTATGAATTAATTAACTAGATAAAATAAGTTATTTATTTAAAATAAATAAAGTATAAAATTATCCAAAAATAGTTTGGATATTTTTAGCTCTCTTGAAAGTTGATTTGAATTTGAATTCAAAGTCCAAGTCAAATTACTTGATGATCAAGTAATAGGAGAGAGAGGGACCAAATCCTTAGTCCATAAGGACTAAGAATTTCGGCCATCCCCTTCTTATAAATAGGGGAGCTCGAGCTCCCCTTAGAGCTAATTGACAATTCTTTTGGTTCATGTGTTGAACACCATCTTTTCTCCAAGATCAAATAAACCCTAGGTAAAGCCTAAACACTAACTAGAGAACTAGCATCCTTACTAGTTAGATTGTAGCCAAGTTGGTGGACTATCTCTAGAGAGCTTCAAGTTAGAAGTTTTGAAGATTCGAACTTTACCAAAGAGTGGGGATCAAGCAAAACGACCAGAAGGAATGATGAAACGATTCTGAACCCAACAGAAAACGAGTGAAAAAATCGAACCAAAGAAGATGGCGAAAACCGTTCGTCCATATCCTGAAGGATGAATTTTTTCACGAGGGTTTTATGACTGGCAGATTTCTACTTTCGTAAAACTGGTTTTCGAAGGGTGTTTCAATCATCTTTTTCTCGTTTTATGTTTCTTTCTTTATGTTGTATTGTTAAGAACTTCCATAACATGATTTGAATCTAGGTTGGTGTGGATTGTTATCCCTACAATGGATTCTGAAGTTGAAAGAGACATTCAAGGGACGGGTTGCCATTACCGCATGAAGCGCGTTTGAGGGCGGCTCAAAACGTGTCAAGAAAGCTACTACCCAAGTGAGTTTCTTGATCTCTACGAATTTGGATACACGATTGCGAGTCCAAGATCCTTTTGTTGGAAAATTTTTAAATTTTCGCTGCTTTCTGATTCCTGTTTTCCAACATTTTCTTGTTTTGGGGCCTTTTGCTTGCCACGAGCGCTGTTCTCGGGGTGGTCTCGCCTCTGCGGGCTCCTTGATCGTGAAGGGCTCCTCCTCCTATCCCTTGAACGCTCATTGCATTGCTCGTCATAACGGTCCAGCATTTTTACAAACTCCTTTAGGTGGCCACCAGTAATGAGCCTCTAAATCTCGGCTTCCAATTGGCGGCATTCATCTGTGTCATGCCCCTTTTGCTTGTGGAAGGCGCAATATTTGTTCGAGCGTCTTAGCGTCTCCATGTCCTTCATCTTCATGGGCTTTTTGAAGAGCTTTTTATCTGAAAGAGCGTACACCTTTGAATTGGGCCTGTTGAGAGGAATACGCCCGAACCGTCGTGGGGGAGGTGGTGACTTGCGGCGTTTCCGGTGGGGCTCTTCTCACCCCCGCTCGTTCTTAATGGGTCCGGCTGCTTGGGAGCATTGGACCCATACATATCCTCGAGCGCGAAATAGGGCTCGACAATCTCTCTCATTGCCATAGGATGTGGGGCGTTTCTTCACGATTGAATCCGCAAACTTCTTTCTCACATACTGTTTATGGTTGCAAGCCTTGAAGAGTACATGCATCAGAAAATCCATTGAGGGCCTTTCCACCAAGAGCACCTCATTGTTGAAACGAGCGAAAAAGGACTGAAGGGATTCGTGCTCGCCTTGGACCAAGTTGTACAGTGCAGTAGGGGTGGTAACCGGCGCCTTTAAAGAATTGAAGTGGTTGAGGAAGGCATCGGTGAGCTCCCCATACGAGTGGATTGAGCCGGGCGGCAGACGCTTGTACCACTCTTGGGCCATTCCCACAAGGGATGTGACAAAAACCTTAGCCCAATAGTGGCTAGAATGCTCGTACAGGTGCATTAGGTGCAAAAAATGGTCTAGATGCTCTGCGGGGTCTATGGTTCCATCGTAGCGGTTGACGGAGGTAGGAACCTTGCCCATTCCCACTTGGACCAATAAACTTCTTTTACGAGGGGAGAACCACTCGCAAGCGGATGATGATCGTAGCATACAAAGTTTTTCTCCTATTCCAAAGGGCGTGGAACATGCTGCTGGCATGCGGGGCGACGAGCGTCTCTGGCATTGGCTTATTTGTCCCCAGCAACGGGGACTTGAGACTGCCCTCGAGAGAGCTGTCCCACCATTTCCTGCAACCCCTGTAGCTGGTCTTGCACAGCCGTGAGGAGGTTGGGATCTTCCCTTCTTACTTAGCTCCCTCGTTGGGAAGCTTGTGGCCCTCATTTCGAGGTTCTGGAGTGGACCTCCTCGTCCACATTGATTCTTTCCGTAGGTTCTTTGCACCTATTATCTCGGGGGCGATCTTGTTCATCCCCTCCTTGTCCAGGGAATTTCTTCTCCTTTGCCGATGGAGACGACGGTTTAGCCCTCAAAATGGTCTGGGCGTCCCTAAGCGGATATCCCTGCAATCCCCCCAAAGGAGGGGCAACCTGAGTGGCCTGTCCAGAGGGGAAGTACATGGAATGAAAATTTTCCCACGCACCTTGGGCCACCAGAACCTCGCACTGGGCATAAATAGCACGTAGTTGTTGAGAAGTTAAGGGGGGTAACTCCACCCCTTCAATCTCCCTTGGAACCACCACCGGAAGTTGGAGCTGCCCGGCGTGGTATGGTTGAACTACGGGTATCATGACGGTAGGGGTGAGCGTGTACCCAGGGGACGGCATCATGTAGGGTGCCCTCCTGGGTTCGCATGGGCATTAAGCCATTGGTTTTGGGGAGGATTTGGGAATGCAGAAAGCTATGGGCCTCCATCTGCGGCAGAGGAGGGTAGCTCAGGAAGCACTGTGGTGGAGCTATTAGTTCCGTGGACGGAAGCGCTCCTCTGGTGGGTGGCGCTCTGCCAGCCGCCGTCGATGGAAGGATGGTGACATTGATATCACGGGGAAGGTCATCTTCCCCCCCCCCCCCCCACCCCCCACTGGTCCTGACCTAATAGCTACCATGGTTTGTAAAGCGATGGGTGTTTGTTTTCCAACTAGCAAAAAAGAAAAGCGAGCTAAGAACGGTTTCCCACTGACGACGCCAAAACTGATGGTGTTCAATCAGGTTAGGGTCAAACTCCAATCACTTTTTATGTTGTTGAGATGGGGAAACTGGGGGTGAAGCTCAAAGAGGGTCGCCGGAAAAGCTATGGGCTCTACCTGCTAGGACAAACACCAACAAAGTCAGAAGGCCAAGCTGGGGGAAACTGGGGGTGATTCCCAGTTTAGCTCTCCGACGCTCAAGTCAGATAATGATCTGAAAGAGAATGCAAGCAATGATATGAAGTTATAATAATGGAGAATGCTTACAGGGATGAAGATGAGTTCCCATATTTATAGTTGAGGGTCAGGGACCCTTTGGTAATTTGTCTTGTGTGGTCCTGCCCTAATGTTGCCCTAACACATGTCGTAACGAGGAGAAACCTAGGAGGAATCTCCTGCAAAAGTTGGTAAAAGTTAGTGTTTGCAACAGTGGCAGGTGCACGGGCCTGTACGGGTGTCAGAGAGCCGTTTTGGAGGTTGGTAACGAGGGCGGGAGGCACGCTCGTGTCCACCGAGACTGATGGACTTGGAGATCCGCATGGGGATTGGCGCCCAAGCAGTGCAACGAGGGGGAACGGGACCCCGTTAATCAGTTGTTATATGAGGGTATGTCTTGAAGGAACATGACACTCGTTGATGATTTCATTAGAGCCATGGAGGCATGCATGGTAGTGAAGTTGGCGCCCGTTAGCAAGCCATGGGTGACCATGTGCTTTATGAATGGTGACATGCTTTTGTGTGACCTTGCGCTAGTGCAGGCCTGGGACGTTCGTAGGAGCTTATTTAGGGGACCGTTGAATCCACTTGTCATGCGTTGACTGTGCCACGTGTCAAAACGTGGGTCAAGCGTATTTTGCCCCCATCACCGACTAGATCATGTTTAATTTGAGTTTCAATTTCTAGGGTTTAGGGTTAGGATTGAAGGGGATTCTTGAATTACTCCCTAACCTGAATTAATTACTGAAATTGACTGAAAATTGTTAACGAGCGTAAAAAGATGATCGTTTCAGTTATTTTTGGGAAATTTTCCAGTGATGTGAAGTGGCTGTCCGGCTGTGGTCCGACGGCGGCGATTCGCTGAAAAAATATCAAAAAATTACTTTCGACCTCTTGAACCTATCCGTACTATAATATTGATAATTCGATATAAGTTTAATACAATTGGGACTTAATTCTGTTAAAACTGAATAATAATAATAATAATAATAATAATAATAATAATAATAATAATAATAATAATAATAATAATAGCAACAACATCAGTTACATTACATTACATTGATGTTGTTACAGTGACAATTAATAGTTACAGTAACAATTATAATGAATAGCGCCATTATAATTATTAGTCTAATTAACTAATTATAAGGAATAATTAAAGTTTAACCTTGATTTTGAAATCTGTTTTGACCTTGACTTTGATGTGGGCCCTACAAGATGAAATCTATTGGACAATTTAGACTATTTCAAGGACTAAGAAATATTTGATAATATTATTTAAATACCTATCAGAACTTACATAATTGTTAATAAATATACACGATAATTTCATATAATTGCTTATTAACTGAATTATTATTAATTGCAATAATAATAAGTTAGTAATGAGCAGACTTATAATTAAACGCGCCTAGATTAACCAACCGATGTTGATATATTATAAACATTAGTATTTAGAAATTATTAATCACGAATAATAGAATATGAGCTTAGTCAATTACCTTATTCTTGTCATGTAATTGAGAGCAGCAACAAACAAACTACGAAGCTTAACAACCCTGACTGACAGGTGGGAATAACCCCTTCTTGCTAGAGACAAAACACAATCCTCGTACCATGATTCTTTATATGTATTTCTATTATTCTATCTGTTTCACTATTCTTGAATTGTTCCTTGGCTTATCTTTTGCATTGCACCTTAAATTGTCTGAATTACCTCTTGAACCGTTTATTGATCTATTCCCTGGACTGTTTGTTAATCTGTTACTGTCTGTTAATTTATTCACTGAACTGTTACTGTACTGTTTACTACATGTTCACTGCCATATATTTCTGAGCCTCTGATTGATAACCCATTTTTTTGAACTACTTTGTAAGTCTACCCTAAGCCTACCTAAGCCTGATTCTGTAACCAATTCTGTAAACCAATATGTAGGAGAATAACGACTGCGGGGATCCTAAAGTTCATTAATTCCTAGGGTCGCTCCCTGGGAATGACCATGCGTGCGTCGCTGATCACTGTACTGCCCACTGCCTGGACTGATCATTAGGGAAGCAATAGAAGGAGGGACATGTAACATTTGACCCACAGTGAACATAATCTGTTTATCCTGTTCTTCATTTCTATTACAGTTGTTACCATTATTCTTCTGATGTGCTTTATTGTCTTTCTATTCCTGATTATTGTGATAATTCCCACTGAGTCATTTGACTCACCCTATATTTCCCTGTGTTTCGTTTTGTTCTCCAGAATGTGTTATTAGAGGATGCAATGCAGGAAATGGGAATTGAGCTAAGGGTGTCGTTGTGTATAGTGTACATACTGGTTTGAATAAAGTAGTGACTACATCTCAGGTGTAAATATTGTGGCTGAGATGGTCTAGTCAACCTAGGTGATGAATAATATTACTGTACTTTTAAGTTTAGACAATAAGTGTTGTAAAAAAGTTTGTCGACTCTGAATATCCTTAATGTAATATATTTGTGAATTAGATATGGCTTTTGTATTAGTGTTTACACAGGTTTTACGGACTGACTGGTATCACCTGACGCCCGTGGGTATATGGAGGCCCCGGGTCGGGGAGCCACAAATATCTTTATCATAACTATTTTAGAATATTATCTCTTGTTTATTTATTTGTAAATAAATAATCTATGACATTATCCTTTATTTATTTCACAAATAAATATTTTATGATATTATCCTTGTATTTATTTCATAAATTAATAATAAGGATAATAACCACATGATATTATCTTTATATTTATTTTATAAATAAATAATTAAAATAATAACCATATGACATTATCTTTACTTATTTATTTCATAGATAAATAAGTTTTGATATTATCCTCTTATTATTTTATAAATGAATAGAGTAGGATAATATCTTTTTATTTCACAAACAAATAATGTATGATAATATCCTTCATATATTTCTCAAATAAATAAAGTAGGATAAAGTTATATTTATTTCATAAATAAATAAACTAATATTCCAATTAATAATTAATTCATAATTAATTATTCATTGGGCTTCTTTATTCCGATTGGGTTTAGAATTAATTCTACAATTAATTCTAATGGGTTAAAATTAATTCTATAATCAATTTCATTTGGATTTTATGATTAATTATATTTGAACTTTATAATTAATTCTACAATCAATTAACACATGGTCTAATTTCTCAATTAGACTATGCGCCCAAAGCTTGCTCACATTCCACACGTGTACTTTACACGTGTGGTCTCGTTTCAACCAATCACTTGAGCTTTCAAACAATACCCTTTGAACCTGACATTTGTGTGTGACACTCTAGGTTCTATTCAGTTAGCAGTGATCTTAATTAATTAATACAGTTATGAATTAATTAGCTCACAGATCACACAACCGTAGTCTAGCAACAGGTGTGTAATCCCTACACGAACAACGAATTAAATCGAAAGAACCTTTCAATCAATGATAACTGTAATATACGAACCTCCTATCATTTCATCTCTCAATTAAGATTTAGGGATCTGAATAATGAGAGTCCTATTAGTCTTAATCTTAAAGCTAAGTTCGTTTCATATCCACTAAATATCAATCCAAGAAAACCCTTTCTTGATGTCTTGATTCACTACCTTAGCCAAGGGTTTTAGGATGGAATATGAATGATTTATGTAATAAGAGATCATCTTGCTTAAAGCAAGTGTAGGTCCTTTATTGATTCTCACATTCCTTCATATGCCACTTTTATAACCCCAACATAAGTCGTAATTTAGGTGTCTAGAGCGACACCCTTTTAGACCTATATCTAAAATTACCTAGTTTACTCATATAAGACAACCATAGAATCTCAAGTCAAAGGATTACTTAATCACACTATTGACATGTGATATGTTTCCTAATCTGGAAGTCTCTACTTTTAGAAGTGGATACTTCCTTTCCCATTTAGGAATGTTCTCACTCAGGACAACTTAGTGTATTCATTCTATCAATGAGCACCCTTGTGTATTGTGTACGCATTAACCATGCACTTTGTCACGCCATTAACCAGGAGGATTCCTTCTTGAGGATGCAATGGAGCAAGCAAGTCTCAATCAAGTCTAATCAACACTCTCACTATTTTTAGATGCATCGACTTGGAGTAAGTTCTAATCCAGCTTAGATTAGGGCTTGTTTAGTGTGTCATTAACCTTAAAAGCTTGATGGATTAGGGGAGTTCTTATACATGCACACATAAGGGAAACACACAAAACATGTATTGCATCTAAAGAAGTGTTTGCCTACAATAATCAATCATATATTATTCAAAGCTTGTCTATGATACAAGGAAAATGCCAAAGCAGATTTTATGGCACTATTCCCAGCACTTAGCAGCTTGAGTCGAGTCCTTTGAGTCAGTTTAGTGGAATTGAGTCCTTAGAGTTGTATAAGTCTTTGCATTGCCTTTAGTTTGAATTATGTTGTGTCATGATTGTATATATTTATGTACAGAATATGTTTGAATTCCTGTCCAACCCAAAAAAAAATATTATCAACAAGGCCAAAGTCCCAAATGAAAAAAATATCAAATTTATTAAAATTACCCGAATTAATTATAACATTCTTCCAAAGTAGAATTTTAAATCAATTCTCAGGTCAATCATTTTGATACAATGAATACTTTAAAACATATTTTTTTAGATTAATCTAACAAAATGAAGTCGGCTTTTAAATTTAATTTAATAAAGTTGAAACTTGTTTTGATTCACGAATCAATTATAACATTCTTCCAAAATATGGATTTCAAATAAATTTTCAAGTGGATCATTTTGATTTAATGAATACTTCGAAACATACTTAAACAATTAATTATCAAATTTAACTTTGTTCAAAAAAAAGAAAATTCAATGATTGGAATAGATTTGATTAAATAGTTAATGATCAAATTCATACTTTGTTCAAAGAACGAAAATAATTACATTAATTAGTTTGATGTATACATTATTTGTATTTTAGGTATTTTCAATATTTTCTATCTAATATTAAAAAATAAAAGAAATAGTATATTCAAACTTGATTTATTAATGTTTTTATGCATTTTTTTTTTAAAATAATTAAAAGTCCTAAAAATGTGATTAGTGACCAATTTAATTTTCAATCACCAAATCAATAACTGATTAATGATCGCAATGTACAAAATGAAACCATGTGTGACCGATAAAAATCGGTCACATTATCAGTGATCGATCAGTGAATGATTAGGGTTTCAGTCACAAAATCGGTGACCGATAAAATATCGATAAAAAATTAGCAACCGCAATATACCACAATCCAACAATCTATGATCAATTTTTATCAATCACAGTATCAGTGACCGAGTAAATTTTAGGTCACAAAACCAGTGATCGATAAAATTGTGGTCACAACGTCAATGATCAATTAGCAATCATTTTGTGACTGAATTTTATGCTATCACTGATCGATCACTGATTATTATACATATGTAATATCGATCACTAATCATTCATTGATCAATGACTGATAAAGCGGTCATTGAAATCAATCACTAATCCTATTTTTTTAGTAGTGGTATATAAACATATTAAATAATAAAAAAAGATATTATCAGTAAATAATTGTCTTTAATTCAAAGATTATAGCTTTCAAACTTGATTCAGCTCAGAATAAGAGATATAGTTCATTAGAAACTCACTTGCAACAACAATAAATGATTTAATCAAGATTTTATTTTAAAGAAAAAATTATCGGATTAGGACATTATATTATTGTTGGAAAACACGAATCAGAAAGCAGCGGAATTTGAAATTTTTTTCCAACAAAAGGACCTTGGACTCGCAATCGTGTAACCAAATTCGTAAAGATAGAAAACTTACATTTCTTTTGTTCTTTCTTGAAGCGTTTCAAGCCACCCAAGAATGCTCTTCTCGCGGCTTGATCCCCTCTCCTTGGTAAATCTCGAATCTTCAAACTTCTAACTTGAAGTCTCTAGAGATAGTCCACCAACTTGATCACAATCTAACTAGTAAGGATGTTAGTTCTCTAGTTAGTGTTTAGGCTTAACCCAGGGTTTTATTTAATCTTGGAGAAAGGAAGGTGTTCAACACATGAACCAAAAGAATTGTCAATTAGCTCCATAAGGAGCTCGAGCTCCCCTATTTATAGAGAGGGGAGTGCCGAAATTCCTAGTCCTTTATGGGCTAGGATTTTGGTCCCTCTCTCCTATTACTTGATCATCAAGTAATTTTGACTTTGACTTTGAATTCTAATTCAAATCAACTTTTAAGAGAGCTAAAAATATCCAAACTATTTTTGGATAATTTTATACTTTATTTATTTAAAATAAATAACTTATTTTTATCTAATTAATTAATTCGTAATTAATTAACTAGATTATTTTCTCCAAAATAAGACTTTCTTTTTAATTCAAAATTAAACCAAAGTCTATTAAATAATTAACAACTTAATTATTTAATATCCAATTAAATAGTCACGTGTGGCACACGTGTCATAGTGACACGTGTCCAGTCACGTGACCCACACGTGTGGTTTCACACGTGTGGAACCCTCTAGGCTCGATTAACTCGTTTAATCATTTTAAAGCCTCAACTCATGTAACCAAGTTGTTGTGTGTGACCCTCTAGGTTCTCAATTCAATTAGCAGTGACCCTAATTAATTAATTCACTAATTAATTAATCAGTCCACAGATTAAACGACCATAGTCTAGCAACAGGTGTTTAACCCCTAGCTGAATTGGAATGTTCGGATTCGACAGAACCTTTAAGTCATTGATTCATGTGAGATACAATCCTCCTATTTACTATCTCTCAACCAAGATCTAGGGTAAGGGAATAATTAGAACCCTAATAATCCGGTCTTAAAGCTAAGTGCATTTCATATCCATTTGATCTCAATCCAAGAAACACTTTTCTTGATGTCTTGATCTACTGCCTTGGCCAAGGACTCCATATGGCATATGAATGACTTACACAATAAGAGATCACCTTGCAAATGCAAGTGTAGGTCCTTTCTTGATTCTCATTCACTTTCATGAATCACTTGTGCAGCCCCAGCATAAGCCTTGAATCAGTTGTCTAAGGCGACACCCTTTAAAGCTTATACCTAAGACTACAGAGTTAACTCATAAAGTGACAAGGAACCTCAAGTCTAAGGATCAATTAATCACATCAATGACTCGTGAGATATTTCCTAATCTGGAAGTTTCCATTTCCTGAAATAGAAACTTCCTTTCCCATTTAGGAGTGTTCTCACACGGGGCACCTCAGTGAACTTACTTATTAAAGTAAGCACCCTCATGTATCACGCACGTATCAACTATACACTTTGCACCTCCATGAAACAAGGTGGTCCTTCTTAAGGGCGTGATCCCACAAGCAAGCCTTAGAGGAGTCAGGTTGACACTCCCACTGTCTGTAGGACTCATCGGCTTGGAGTATTTTACTAATCATGACTTATGTGATATAGGGCTCGTTTCATGAACTATTTCACCTAAATGGTAGAGTCCTAAAGTCATCAGGATTAGGGGAGTTCTCATACATGCACAGCTAAAGTAAACCCATACCAAACAAGAGCATATAAAGAAGTGTTACCTCAATTCGTTATTTCATTCAAAGATTGTCTGTGATTACAATAAGGAAAAGCACAAAGCGGATATACAATCGGCTTTCTAGGGCACTATTCCTAACAAGTTTTACCTATTCAAAGATTAGAGATAATTTTGACAAAGATATTGAATGAGAATCTGAGGTTCAATTCAGGGGCGGAGCCACTTAAGGACAAGGGGGGCTCAAGCACCCCCTTCCATTTAAAATTGATTTTCAAAATGTAAATATATATTATTGAAATAAATTAATTAACACTTTTTAAGAGTATAAAATTTACTAGCTATTATATAATAAATGTTATAAGTATATATTATATTAGATATAACTCAAGTTTTACTCGAATATAAAAATAATTAAAAGTGTTAACCTTTTGTTATGATGCGCCTAACACTTCAAGAAAAAAAGAAAATAATAATGTATTGTGTTTTTATGCAAGGAAAAATTAGTGTAATGTATCTTATTGTATAGATAATGTATCATATAATATTAGAGAGATAAAAGATATCAGATCACTTAGGTAATTCTAATCAAAACTAACTCTATCAAATTAATATCACAAAAAATTCTAATTTTAAATACATATATTTTAATAAAATGTTGTGAATTCGAATTTTAATTTTGAATATAAAAGACTTAATAGTTTTTTTTAGAGAAAATTGTAATTTTGGTCCCGTAGGTTTGAGGTTAAATTTTTTTTAGTCCCACACTTTTTAAATAGTCCCACCTATTTATTTTTTTGACACATTTAGTCCTAATTCTAAAAAACTAACGGAATCTTAAACGGCATTAATGTACATATCACCCTAATAATTAAAAACAAACAAAATATTCTAAAAATACAAAAATATTATATACAGATATAACATACATATTTTATATTTAAAGCATTTATAATTAATTTTATAAATCTTAAAAAATCACCCCCAATCCCGTGTCCCTCCCCCCAAAACACCGATGTCTCCCCCTCCACCAGATACCCCACCGCCGCCGCCACTACCCTCTCTCCAAACTACACTACCGCAACCAAGACCACCGCCACCAGCTTCAAAGATCATTTTTCCCCCTCCTTCCCCAACCGCTACAGGCGTTTCCACCGTCATCGGCCCTGCTTCTCCACCATCACCCTCCCGTCCTTCTCCACCACTAGTCCCCACAACCACCATCACACTCACAAACATAAATACAAACACACTCACAAACACAAACACACATACACACACACACTCAAAATCAGAGTCACGCACAAGAAAAAAAAAATCAGGGCGCCAGCAGACTTGGGGAGGGAAGATGGGTTCGTGTTGGGGTCCGGTGATGGTAGTGTTGCGTTGTTGCGTCGGGCGGCGACATTAGGGTGTGGTGTGGGCAGCAGAATTAGGCATGGTCATTGGCATCTGGCGGCAACATCGGGGTGTGGTGGTGGTGTGTCGTCCGGCAACGGCGGATTGGAGGGGGAAGGAGATGAGCCGGTGGGTGGGTGGGGAGGCTGTACGTATAAGGGTTTATAATTTATGTGTGTATATATATATATATATTGATATATGTATGTGTATTGTATATATCATATATAATATATATTCATATATGAAAATCTTATACCAATATGTATGCTATAATGTCAATTATAATTATATTTTTATAATTAGTATATATATTAGTATATTATGTTTTCTATATATTATTACATATATATATAAATATAAATGTGTGTTATATATTTTATGTTTTTCATGCATTGCATTTGATTATTTAAAATACAATATATTATATACATTACATTTTATATCTATATTTTTATTTATAATTATAATAATTTTATATTTATATAATTCACATATTTATAATTATAATATGTATATTTTAGATAGTAATGAATAATATCATGTTATTGAGATCAATGTTCATGGCGGGGTTTTCTTAAAAAAAAAAAAAAAAAGTACCAGATCGAAAAAATTTTATTTCTGGGATGGTTAGGGTTAAAACAAGCAGAGATTAGGTTTAATAACGAAGTCCAGATTTGCCCACTCTATTGCCATGTTTTAGGCGTTTTTAGGGCTTGCCTCCATGACTGGTTAAGAACTAAATGTCTAGCCTGTTTTAACTTTGTAAAATCACCCGTGTACAGTATAAAAGTTTTTGATATGGTCTCGTCAAATTATTTAATTTTTAAATTAATTTCCGCCTTAATAAAAGATCTCCTAAATGTTATCAGAGCCATGGTATTGATTTCGGTTTCTGGTATTGTTCAACACAATCTTTTATGATGAATATCATAAGGAAAAGAGATACTGTTAAAAAAAGTATTGAAGAGGAATATGATATTCCTCAGAATTTAGATTTATTGAATAAATGAACTATTCCTAAAATAGATCCAAAAATTATTTATAAATTTGGAACTTTTGATAGGTTCAGTTTTAAACAGTTGGTTAAAACCACTGAAGAAACTATTTCTCTTAATAAAGAGGAAATGATTATTAAATTACTCACTAATAGAGATCTGAATAGATATAAAGGAATTTATAAATTTATTCATATTGGCTAAGTCCAGGTTGCTTTTAAACCTTTAACTTTAGAAAGTTTACCTGAGAGTTTCATAGCAGCTCTTAGAGATGGAAGAAATCTTATATGGAAACAATCTTTGATGGGTATTATACAATCCAGTCTGGCCCATGACCCAGTTTATTTTAATGTTTATCCTAATCTGCAATTATCTTTATCTGATGTTAATATTTTGGATACTCTAACTCTTAATATAAAGACTCATGGGTATAATTATGCCCCTGGATCTGAAGTTATATGCGTTTGTTATAGAATTTATTACAAACCCCTGCTGACCCTTAATCCCCAATGCAAGATGAAACTATCCTTATAGAAACCAATTTTAGTAGATCTGATGTAACGCCCCGATTTCCAGTTATTCAGGTATGCACGACACGTGTGATTTTTTCCGAGAGTTAGGATTTATACTAATTCTTTCGTATATTAAATTCCTACATTCTATGAAAATTATATGAATTATCTTTCAACATGTTTACGTGGAATTTTGTGAAGTTGTATCAATTTGAGAATTATTTGCATGAATTGAATATGATTGTTACGTGAATTAATTATCGAACGTGTCTTAATTGCTTAATTGTTCTTAAATGATCATTCTTGTAAATGTGAGGACCAAATTGCATTAGTATTTCATGGCCTTAATTGACCCTTTTTCCAAAGATTGATCCTTAATTGCATGACTTACTAAACTTGGAGGATTTAATATCAAATTAAGACATTTCATTAAAAATCAAGGAGATGAATCACGTAATCTATTTCTTCTCCTTTCTTCCATCTTCATTTTCATACCAAAAATATCAAACTTTGCTTCCTCTCTCCACCGAACCAAAACCATCAAGAAGGAAGGAGGAATTTCTTCATTTTCAAGCTATTTTCCGAAAAATATATGACCTTGAATCTCAATCATCTCATTTCATCTCTTCCTCTTCTCTTTTCTTTCAAAGGTATATATGTGTGGAAGATTTATATGAATTTTGAACTAGAGCTTGAAGCTAGGGTTATGGTTCTTTTTCATCCCATGAGATTATATGATATATATATATGATGATGTTGGATTGATTTTAATTTTATGCATTTACCACTTGAAATCATGAAGATTAGAGCTTGATTGATCATGGTATGCTTATAGGCTTGATTGATGAATTTGGCATGATCAAGCATGAATTAAGTGTTTATATTAGGTTTTATTGTACCTTAAGCATGTATGTATGTTTCTTTCATAAAATCATGCATTTAGAGATTGAATTATGATGATTATGGTGAACTTTGATTGTGGTTCAAAGCTCCCCTGTTTCGTCCCCTACTTCTGCATGGCGAGGAACGACCCTTTCCGTTTTGGCTTGCAGCCGGAATGGCCGTTCCCATTTTCGGGGAGCTGGGAACGACCCTTCCCATTTGGAACTAAGGACCGGAACGGCCGTTCCCAGGCCTCTGGAGAGGCAGAAACTTTCTGCACGAATTCCAATTTTCCAAATCTTTTTCCTTTACCCTTAATTGATCCCAACATGCTATTATATGATCAATATCATGCAATAATATGAGTATATCATGCTACATTCGTGAATGCATACCATCTCGTTACGTGACTATACCGTGCGTCCTATTTGGTAACATTCTTGAGTCATTGTCTCACAAGTGCACAATGTCCCCTTTTCTTGTCCAGTTCTTCTCCAGGGCGGAGATTACAGATCAATGAGCACGTTCATGCATCCATGAGTCGTCGTGTCACCTGTTAGGTGAGGTTTAATTGCTAGTTATATAGAACCCGTATAACTCTTATGTGAAGTTTTGGGCCAAAAGGTATATATATTTATCTAAAATCATTTCTAAACTCGTAAACAATTTCCAGCAAGTCATGTTCATGAAAAGAAATTCATGTATGGTGATTAAATCGTGATCGTGTATTGGCGAGTAGCATGATAGCATGTTGGGCCTGAGGGTTAGTGTATGAGCCAACCAGGAAAGCACAGGGCTGACGGGTAACTCTGCACTCCCCTCATCAGTTGGGATGACCCCTGAATCCACCAGGAGGTTTGGTGGAGGAAGGAATCCCGTACGTGGGAGTCATGAACCTGATGTACGTAGCATGGATGGTTAGGGCCTTGCAAACCCACCATCACCCGGAGTGAAAGGAGTTCATGAAATTGCTACTTGTACACTATAATAAACTGCATGATCACATGATAATTAAACAAAGCATGTACAGTTCACTATTGGTGTAAGGTTGGAGAATTGCCCTCACTCGTTAGGGCCACTGACTGAATGATTGAAAGTGATTAAAGTGTTTAATCTTGATAGTTGTAATCTCGGGCGAGTTCGTAGTTTTATGTTATTCTTGAGCTTATATTACTTTCATTTACAAACCTTACCCGAGATTATAACTTGCATGTTATCTGCGCTAATATTTATTTATGCCCCTCGCTCAGTCTTCCATAGACTGACGCCTCCACCTTTTAGGTTCTTGTAGGTGCGTTCTAGGCGGGAATTGAGTCGAGTCCGGTCTTTGCATTCGAGTCGAGCACGGTTCATTTAATTTATTGTTGCATACGAATTATTGTCATTGTTATTTGTTATGAAACTTGGAGATGATAATGTATTGATATGCATGTAGAGAATATTTTATATGGTTAAACCGTACTTGATTAGTGAAATGTTTACATATGTTTTCATTTATATTAGCATGCAATGATTGACATAGTCTGGAGTTAGTCCCGCCTAGCTAGTTGGTTTATTTTATTGTCACCCATTCACTATAGGTTGATTCATGTACGGATTCCCCGTTTCGTATGTGGATTGACCTAGAGTGTGGGGGTATGGCATCTCCACATATAGGGGTGCTACATCTGAGATTACTACTCGTAGGTCTATTAAATGGGAAGAAATAACTTTTCCAAAAAATTGGGTTATAGAGCAAGCTGTTCCTGCTCAACCTAATATCAGTCATAACCCTACTAATATTATTCAGGCTCCTGAAGGAAATGTTCAAATAAGTTTTGAACAATCTAGGAAATCTATAGGATAAACTTCTAGATCTTATTCTAGATCTAAATCTCATCATTATCATATTTCTCCTGTAAATTATTATACTCAATCTCCTTCAAGAGTATCTACTTCTCAAATAAGAGAAACAGAATCTTTTGAAGAATCTAGTTTTGGAAAGGTTGAAGAATTAAAAATTGAACCTGACTATATAGTGAAAGGTGTTTATAATATCAATGATGCAGATATAATTGCTTCAGAAATGAATTTTTCTATTTAATGGATTTAAAACCCAAAATTGATTTTAGCCCGGGATCTCTGGCAAGAAAATAAATTCAGCAAGATTTTAATCTTCCCAAATGGGTACCATTCCAGAAATGGCTTTTTGAAAAATTTTCAAAAGAAGATAGAAAAATATTTCAAGAAGAATTTTATAAAGATCTTTCTGAGAAAAATGTGAAAATCTCTTTTGTTCCTTGGTTTATAACCTATGATGCACGGACACTTCTAAAAATATCATTTTTCTATGTCGTGTCATGTCGGACACTCGTGTCGGACACCGTATCCGACACTTCCCACGTGGAAAATTTAAGAAAAAATCCGTGTCGCAGTATCAGTGTCGTGTCATGTCCGTGTCATCGTGTCTGTATCCGTGTATCATAGTTTATAATCAAATATGTTGAAAACTATATCTCTGTTATTGAAAGAGATTATAGACTTTCCAGTGGAGAAATTATTAAAACAAATTTTCCTCCTCAGCATTCTTTCCAAATTGGAAGAAGTAATGAGATCAGATATTATACTGCTTTTCAAAAATTATGTGAGTGGAATTTTACCCATTACTTTAAATCATATGAATAGTATGGTTAAGCAGCATAACTATACTAACATGTTTTTAATTGTTTTGGGAGAAAATATTTCTTCATTAAGCAAAATAGTTGAAAAAATTATTTATGATGTTAATATTTTAAAAACATCTTTGCATATTGAGAAAAATGGTGAAGATATTAGTAAAATCATTCCTAGTATTCAACCACCTCTTGATATTAAAGACTTTAAATTAAAATTTGTTTCTGATTTAGAAAAAATTCTTGATGAAAAATTTAAGGATTTCAAAATCAGTATTCTTAATAAAGAGTTTGAGGAAAATATTAGTGATAGTGATAACTATCAACAAGTTGTTAAAGAGGAAATCAATAAGTTATCTAAGTATGCTGATAAGCCTACTCAGATAATGTATTATTATCCTAGACCAACTCCTTAAGATCTTATTCTTGAAGAACAAGAATATATTTTTAACAATTCCTTTAGTGGGAAAAACATCTATGAATGGAATATAGATAGTTTTGCTGAAAGACATATCTACAATGTTGTTCATAGGATGCTTATGTACAACACTATTTGTAAGAATAATGGTAATAAAGATAAGGATATTGCTAATATGATTATAGCAGGTTTTACCGGCCAATTGAAAGGCTGGTGGGATAATTATCTCACTCAGGATAATAAGGATGAGATTCTGAATTCCATTAAAGAAGAAAATGTTATTAATAAGGATAATGCTGTTTATACTCTGATTATTAATATTATTGAACATTTTACTGGAAGATGGTCTGATAATAGTGCAACTATCAGGACTTTACTCTAGAATCTTAGATGTCATACTCTTACATTATTTAGATGGTATAAGGACACTTTTCTTAGCAGAATTATTGAACACCCTGAGTCTAATACTGCTCACTGGAAATCCAAATTTATTGATGGTCTACCCTCTCTTTTTGCAGAAAGAGTTAGAAAAAATCTTCGAAAAGGAGACATAAATATAAATTATGATAATTATACTTATGGCAAAATGATAGGAATTTTCCAACAAGAAGGAATAACTTTATGTAATGAAATAAAGCTAAACCAACAAATCAAGAAGCATAATCTCAATGAGAGGAAACAATTGGGTCAATTTTGTGACCAATTTGGTATCTCTAATCCCCCTTCTAACCATGATAAGGAGAAAAAACATGGTAAGAAGAACAAATTCCCTGAATCCTCTAAGAGAAAGCATAGGAAAAGAAGGGAGAAAAAGGAGATGAGAAAAGAAAAAAGGAAGGCTAATAATCCTTCGGTTATCTATCCCAAAGGTGGGAAAGTTGGTCATTATACCAATCAATGTTGGACCAAGGAAAAGATTAATAATCCTGAGATTGAGGATGACCTCAAAAATACTTTATGCAAATTGTTTCTTAACTCAGATTCTGTAACAGAAGAATTATCACATTCAGGTGATTTAGAAGTTTTAGAAAATGAAAATTACTCTTCTGAATCATAAGAAGAATGTGGAGCTTGTAGAAATGGTTTAGCATGTGAAAACCAAGCTAGTTCTTCAAGTTCAGAAGAAGGAAATATTTATCAAATTATTTCTCAATTAATGGAAGTAAATGTTATTACTAATGATAGTATTTTAGAAATTTTAAAAATTATTCAAGACCCTATTATCAGGTCAAAAGTTTTTTATCAATTGAAGAATGAAAATGATTTTAAAAAATCAAGAAAGTTTTCAAAGAAATTCTAATCCATATACTATGGCAGAGGTTAAAAGAATTTTAAAACAAAAACAATCTTTTAAAAGTCCTTCCAATATGGATGATTTATCTTTAGAAATACAAAATCTCAAGAATGAGATAAAATTTTTGAAAACTAATAACAAAAGTCTTGATGAAAGAGTTTTCAAACTTAAAATAACTAGAGGAAAACAAATTGTTATTCCCGAAATAGAAAATCAAATTACTTTCTCAGAAGATGAAATTTTTTAATCCATTTTAGAAATGGTTACATCTCAAAAATGGTTTATAAAAATTTCTCTTCTTATTGATGGAAATTACAGACAAGAACTAATAACTCTTGTTAATAGTGGTATTGATTTGAATTGTATTTAAGAAGGAATTATTCCTACGAGATATTTTCATAAAACCACTCATTCTATAAGTGCTGCTAATGGGCAGAAAATGAAAATTGATTGCAAACTTCAAAAAGCTTATATTTACAAAAGCAAAGTTTGTATTCCTAATAGTTTTTTACTTCTGAAAAATATTACTAAACAAGTAATACTTGAAACTCCGTTTTTAAAGAAAATATTTCCTATAAAGAATACTGAGGAAAAAGGTTTTGTTGGGACCTTTGGAGGAAAAGAAATATCTTTTCAATTTATTATTCAACCTTTTACTAGAGTTTTGAATCAAATAAAAGACTCTT
This sequence comes from Lantana camara, assembly GCA_037501455.1. Classification (NCBI taxonomy): domain Eukaryota; kingdom Viridiplantae; phylum Streptophyta; class Magnoliopsida; order Lamiales; family Verbenaceae; genus Lantana; species Lantana camara. The sequence continues at coordinate 71,948,061 of CM074860.1, forward strand.
TAATTGAAAGAAAAGAAAATCAAATTAATTTTCTTAGACATGAAATTGATTTAAATAATATTGATAAATTTTTGAAAAATATTAAATTACAAGATAAAATTAAATTTCTTCATAATCAGTTTTCTTTACAAATTTGTAATGATCATCCAAATGTGTTTTGGGATAGAAAGAAACATATAGTTTCCATTCCTTATGAAGAAGACTTTGATGAAAGGAAAATTCCTACGAAAGCTAGGGCATGCCAAATGAACAGAGAGTATTTAGATCTCTGTAAGAAAGAGATTGAATCTCTTCAAGATAAAGGGTTAATAAGACCCTCTAAGTCTCCTTGGTCATGCACAGCTTTTTATGTTAATAAACAAGCTGAACAAGAGAGAGGGGTTCCAGGTTAGTAATTAATTATAACCTTTGAATATGTTTTGAAATGGATTAGATATCCAATTCCTAATAAAAAAGGATTTATTGGATAGACTTTATGATGCTTTAACATTTTCAAAGTTTGATTTTAAAATTAGGATATTGGCAAATCCAAATTAATGAAAAATATATTTATAAAACTGCTTTAAATGTCCCTTTTGGACAATATGAGTGGAAAGTTATGTCTTTTGAGCTAAAGAATGCCCCTTCAGAATTTCAAAATATTATGAATGATATTTTTAATCCTTATAGTGATTTTATAATTTTGAAGCATTTTTAAACGTCGTCTTGATATATTCAAGAAGATTGTAATTCAAAATGGTCTGGTTATATCTAAACCAAAAATGCTTCTTTTCCAAACAAGAATTAGATTTTTGGGTTATAATATTGAAAAAGGGAAAATAATCCCTATTAATAGAAGTATAGAATTTGCTTCAAAATTCCCTGATCAAATTATGGATAAAACCCAACTACATAGATTTCTTGGTAGTTTAAATTATATTTCTCCCTATTATAAGAATTTAGCTGAGGATACAGCTATTCTTTATGATAGGTTAAAGAAAAATCTTAAACCTTGGTCAGAAGACCATACTCAAGCTATTCAGAAAATCAAGAGTAGAGTTATAAATCTACCTTGTGTAATGCTTGCTAATGCCAAATGGGATAAGATTATTGAAACAGATGCCTCTGATATTGGCTATGGAGGAATTCTTAAACAGAAAGCTCCTCAAAATTCACAAGAATATCTTGTGAGATTTCATTCAGGAAAATGGAGAGAGAGTCAAAAGAATTATGCTACTATATTAAAAGAGATTTTGGCTATTCTTAAATGTGTTCTAAAAGTTTAAGATGATTTATATAATCAAAATTTTGTTACTAAGACTGATTGTCAGACTGCCAAGTATATGTTCAATAAGAATTTTGATCATCAAGTTTCTAAGCAAATTTTTGCTAGATGGCAAGCTCAATTAGCTCCTTTTGATTTTTAAATTATTTATAAAAAAGGAACTGACAATAGTCTTCCTGATTTTCTAACGCGAGAATATTTACAGGATGTGTGAAGCTAGAGGAATTCCAGAGTTACCTCCCCACAAATTTTATAAATCTATCAACTGGGAGAAAGCAAAAAGAATTCACAACTATGTGAAGAAAATTATGTTTTTATCTCACGAACATGATAGAAATATTATTTATTAGAATGATAAAATCCATATTATGAGATTTTAAATCAAGAATTAATATCAATTATATTGATAGAAAAAGTCAATATTAAAATGCTTGTTTCCATATTAATACTAGTATGGATTTTAAGGAGAGGATCCTTAAAGAGATTAATTATTATATTATCTGAAACTTTGCAGGTATGGATTCTCCAATGCAAGAAGAAAAGTCTATAAATCTTGAGAATTGGGAAGAATTCAAATATATGTTTGATCCTCCCTTGATTGGTCCTTATGATAGTAGGACTAATATTAAAAGACCATCGGCTAAGACTTATTTAAGTTTTAGAAGTATTCCTAGGCTTATAGCTGAACAGAGATATCTGGAAGGATCTATTCAATCCTTAAAATCTTTATGTTTTTATCTCAATGAAGATCATGGCCTCGATCATTAAATTGAGGAGGATGAAAAATAGCTTAATTTTGTTAAAGATCGTATTAAAAAGTTAATAGCTTAAATTATTCTGTTTCAGGATGATACCTCGAAGAGGAGGTAGAAATTCCTCTAATAGAGGAAGAGGAAGGGGGGACCATCGCACAATTTGGCAATCAAAAGCAAATAGCTACAAATATTGTCAATATATCATCTTTATCTTCAAGTAATACTGTAAAGGATGATCCTTTATATAAGGAATTCTTGGAATTCAAAGCAAAGCAGGGGATTAGTAATCAAACTGCTCCTTCTTAAGCCAATGTTGTAGCAGAAGAAGAGGTCGAATCAGAAGACCAAATCTATGAGAAAAATACTCATAGAGAGTTAATATTACTCTTGGAAGAAAAGGATTTAAGATGGAAAGATAATATCTGGCATCTTATGCAAAGGTATTTAGATAATATCTATTTTACTGTTGGATCAGATAAACAGCGAACGCATTTTGAGAATATACTCAAAGTGACTGGATCCTACGAATTCAATCATTTTCATGCAGGAAAACAAGCTAAGGTTTATAACTTTAGTAAAGTTATTATCAAGTGGGTAATATCTGCAGAAGAATGGGGTATCAATACTCTAGAGGAAAAAGAATATAGTCTCCCTAATTCCCAAGTCACAATAAAATTTAATTATTGAGATTATGTGGAAGCATTTAATAAAGCTTTCATATATCAGAATGCTTCCACATAATCCCAATCAATTTCCGCCTCATATGAAAGAAGAATGGATTAATACAAAGGTTTTAGTATCCACATAATATCCACATAATCCCAAATAATTTCCACATAATCTCAATTTAATCAGAAAGCATTTAGTATTGTTCGTTTAATACAAAGGACAAAGAAGAATGGATTATTTCTTTTTGAGAGCTATTTTTTTTTGCACATCAATAACCTATCAAATGAAAAAAATTAATATTCAATGTAAATTAAGATTAAAGATATTACAGGTCTATATACTAATTATTTATATTATCAAAAAGAAAAACATTCTAATTATTTATATTCAAAAACATTTTTACATATTGTACACCACGCAATTCATGTTAGCATTAACTGCAATAATTCGTAATGCGACATTTTGATTTATTTTGATTCCTTGATGTGTCTTTACCCACAGATGTTTTGATGTCCGCAGGCGTATTGACAAAATACAAATTGTACATGTCACATTATTACTTTGTCATTTACAAATCATTTAATTTGCCGGCCAACACAAAGATTAATCGTGAAAGGAAATGAAAAGTAAGAATTTATGATATTACTTTCCAATATATATTTTAGGGAAAAACATAAATTTGGTCCTATATATTTATGATTATGATAATTTATTTCTGTTTGTTTCGAAATTTGTAGTTAAATTTGTAAATTCCAAAATTTTGAAATCTCACTCTGATTTTAGCTAAAAAAAAAAAAAAAACTAGTTGTCGGAATTAGTCACGTGACTCGTTTTTTTGCTTACTTGACAATATAACATGACTATAAATATTTGTCTTCTATAAAAACTTTATACATGTAACAAATATGTAAATCTGGTCATGTAAATTTCTAATTTTTGCAATTTGATCATGTGTGTTTCTAAATTTTTTTAATTTGATTCTGTTCCTTTCGCAATTTTTCCATTACTTTTTTCTTGATGTTGACAAACTTAGAAATGTTGACAAACCTGTTTCCATAGTTAAGAATGGGAGGTGTTTTCTCGATAATGTTGCTAAGGCCTTCTCCATCCCTGAATGGGGGCAATCATTTAACTCATATGCTCCGCGGGTATATAAGTACACTTCCTTTGTCGCGACCTTGTTCTCCATACTTTGAGTATCTCACTGGTTCAAATTGTATGCTAAGAGTGCATGGTTTTGTCGGTCTCTCAATTCATTTTTTCTTCTACTTTTAGAATGGTTCATCAAGCTCTTGCCTCCTTGCTTTGGTTGGTCTTTCTGGTTGTTTGTAAATTAAAGATTACAATGGTGGGATGTAATTAGATTTTTCCCATTCACTCCTTCCATTAATGGGATAGATGATAGTAAACTTTTTGGTAAGTTTTAACCTTGTAGCAATCATGCGCATAGTCTTCCAAGTCAAATCTTTACTCGAATATAGCATTTATAGCATGCTTAAACGGTATTCCTATAAGATTTAATTTCGTACATCCACAACTCCTATAGTTCAAATTCACAGAAAATTAAAAGCCATCAAATGCTGAGACTTGATGATTTATGAATTTTATTTTTCAATTATTTACTGGTGTCACATTCATTGGTCAGCAAAAAGGCAATAACAAACTTACGAGACCTAATTGCAAATCGCGAAACGAACAGGATCAAATTGCTAAAAGTGAAAATTTAAAGGACCAAATTTGCATAGTTGCCACATGTATAAAATTTTTATACAAGATAGGTATTTATAGTCATGTTGTAGCACACGGAACGCTAGGTAGCCACATCCCCGGCACTATAGTTCAATCCACATATGGAACGAGCACCTATACATGAATCAAGCCTATAGCGAACAGGAGATAATGAAAAAAAACGACACTCTAGCTAGGCAGGACTAACCCTCAAGTAAATACCAACATGCATAAACCATAAACAGAAGCATAAAATACATACATCCATTTCATTATCCTCATTCCAATTCATTTATATCAACTCCAAATATACCATCTCAAGATTTCCATAACAATCTCATAAGTTCCAAGGTCAAGTCAAAAAAAAAAAAAAAATATATATATATATATATATATATATATATATACATATACATATATAAGTACCATAGTAATCATAAGCATAATTCAACGATATATACATATGCAATAACAATTACATGAACTGCGCTAGACCCGAAAAGGCGACTCAATCCCGCCTAGCATACACCCTGCAAACCTGAAAATGTGAGGTGTCAGTCTATGAAAGACTGAGTGAGGGGTTTATAAATATAAGCGCAATTACCATGCAAGCTATAATCTTGGGTAAGATTTTATAAAAGAAACAATATAAGTTTAAGAATACAATAATTCCTTGCCCGAGATTACAAATATTCCAATTTAACAATACAATCAATTCAATTCAATCAATCAGTGGCCCGGCGAGTGAGGGTAAATCTCCAACCTTTCTCCGACTGTGTACAATAATTCAATTATTCAATGATTAGGTGATCAAGCAATCAATTACAGTGCACAATTAGCAATTTTAATAACCCCTTCTTCCTCGAGGTGATGGTGGGATTGCAAGGCCCCACCACGCAATCAATGTGGGCATAAGGTTCATGAGTCCCTATGCCCGGAACTCCTTCCTCCACTAATCTCCTAGTGGATTCAGGGGTCATCCCAACAATCTGAGGGGAATGCAGAGTTACCCGTCAGCCCGTGCTTTGCCGGTTGGCTCATACACTAACCCTCGGACCCACAGTGAACAATATACTCACCAAAACAATCAATCAATCAATCGGTACAATTCGGTAATTCAATTGAAAATTAATGTGGTTTTGGAAAATTATAGATATATTGATACATTTTGGCCGAAAGATCACATAGGGTTGTAAGGGTTCTATATATCTATAAATTAAACCTCACCTGACAAGCGACGGAACAAGACAAGGATACAAGAAAGTGCCCATACGATCAATGATCTCCGCCCTGGAGAAAAACTGGACAAGAAAGGAAATAACGAAAACTCGTGAGACGAGACTCAATATGAGACCAAGTATGACGCACGGTCATGCTCATGTAAATAAATAATACTAGCAATCAAGTGACACTTAGCATGTATGAAAACCAATTAACACCTAAGAGGTGAAATTAATCTCAAAGAGTCATGTATTCATATCATTCAATTATTTCAAGTTCAATTCATATAGAGCACGGAGTCACACAATCATGTTTGAGCAATTAAATACTAAGAAGCGTCACATAGGGTATAATTATCAATTAACCAAGCATATATATTATATAATTCACTTATGGGAGCCGAGAGAGTGAAAGGAAAGCAAGAAGAGAGGTTTTGGTGAAGTTGGGTAAAACCCCGACAATATTCGGGAACGTACACGCTGTAGGAAAACTGGACTATCTTGAGTTATAAAAGTTGGAATTGAGTTTTTCTAATTGGGTATGAAACTAGACACAGAGACCTTTTCGGTGATATATGGCTCGTTTTCTAGTTCAAAGTGAGGAGAAAATGGCGGAAGCATGAAGTTTGACGAATGCAGATTGTCGGTGAAGTGGCGACACCAAAAAGAATTGATCATATCTCAGAAATGAGAAAGGATAATAAGATGATTCCAATTGTAGAGTATTTTAGACTTCAATAGGTTTCTGTCAAAGCAAAAATCAGGTCAATCGGAGCTCGGATGAGGGTGTCACGGCCGTGACAAAATTGTATGAAAAATCAATCGCGGCCGCGAAGGAAAAATGGCCAACTCTCGACTTGTTGGTCGCGGCCGCGACCAAAAATAGTCACGAAACGGTCGTGGGCACGACCTCCAATTCCAGTAGTAGCGAAAGGCTTCGGGAAAACAGGGCAAGGTTCGAATTTTGGCTCCCAAGCCTTCCCACATCAAACCAAGGTAAGAATTCAACTCAAAACTATCATATAACTTATATATATATATATCAATTAGGCATCAAGTAATCCATCAAAACTTGCTCAAATCATCATCCAAACCATATAATTTCATAACTTCCAACCTTCATCTTATTCAAGAATTCATGTAAGTTTTGTAGTTCAATGATTCTAATCATGCTTCTAACCACAAATAAACAAGAACTCACATCCCAATTCTCAACCCTACTTCCATAATGGGTTCAAGAATTCAACCATAATATCAATTTCTACCTTGAATGAAAGGAATAAGAGAAGGAATGATGTTGGGATGATGATGCTTCCAAGTTATGCAATTTCCCCCTTGAAATCAAGCTTGAAATGATGAAGAAATCTCCTTCCTCTCTTGTTGGTATTTTGATCGAGATAAGTGTGTGTGAGTGTGTGAGGTTTTGATAAAAAGTGAATAATGAAATGTAATGAGAGATAGATATGATATTTTACAAAGGTCTTCCAATATATGCATGACTTGCCAAATTTGTTGCACTTAAGTCCTTGGGATAATTAAGGTCATGCAATCAAGTTTCATCTCATGGAAAATGATCATTCAACTCCATTTCATGTTATGCAATTAAATTCACATATTTAAGAAATGATCAAGTAAGTACACATAAGAACATTTAACCACATTAGCAAATAGCTCACTAAATTTCATGTTAACGATAACTTATATAAATGCATGAAGGTATATTGTATATAATGTTATGAAATTTACATAATACCACATAATGTATAAATTGAAAAACCGGGCGTTACAATTCTCTCCCCCTTAAGAGGACCTGGTCCCCAGGTCCACTCTTGAGTTCGGAGCTTAAAACAACAATGAGAGAGCCCCATCTCTCAAACAAGCAATGAGAGCACCTCGTCTCTCAAACAAGCAAAGAGAGAACCCCTTTCTCTCTATGACGCAGTGAGAGAACCCCGTCTCTCAAACAAACAAAGCAACCTAACCTCAATTAAATAAACATTCACGCGGTTATCACGTAAGGAGCAGGTAGAAAATATCAATTAGTTATACAAAAGCAATTAACATCTCACTCGGAATCACATACGGCAATAATAAAATATGTGATGTAAGTGATATGCATGTTTAGATGTACCGTTCACCATTACTTTAGAACACTTCTATAGTAGTGATCTGTTTCAACACTTGATTTGATGTTGGAGATTCCTTTGCCCGTGGTGTCCTACCGGAAATGCTCGATGTACTCAATACTTCCATGACCACTCAGTCTTCATTCTACAATTGATTCCCTTATCTTTACTAGCCATTACAATCCGTTGCTCTGCTCTTGAGTGTGTGCTTACCTGTAACCTGATTAACTCACTTTCCTTCACGAATTGTACTCGGTTCCTCAATTACTCGATCTAATCTTTAATAACTCTAATCATAATCCTCAATCCTGATAGTGTCTCCGGTTCATTATGGGGAACAGCCAACAATCCATTTTCCCTTTTTCCACTTTTAAGAAATCCCATTGTGGTTAGCTCTTGCATTTTTGTTGCTTCTATTAAAAGTAGTCCGTTTGAGCCCATCCATAAATTTGAAGTCATTTCCTCGGTCGACTCTCCCCCTTAAGAATGCCTATTCTTACCCGTTGGCACGTAACATCACTTCTTAAATTAAAAATTCTCAATTCCTTAAATTTAGCTTCCTTGGTATAAATAATTCTAATCATGCCTCTTGTCCGGAAAGTTTCTCATGTTTACCTTTGAAGCGATTGGTAGGAATAGCGATCCACTTCCTCCATTCCAATTCTCGGCTACTTTTCCCGGCCTCTCAATAGCTCTTTCCCTTTTGGTCCATACTATACAATCCAATTAATTTCCTTTTCATAATTCAGTTGTGTCTCAGTTGAAGTAATACTTGATAAGTGAGGTGGGGGAAGAAGTTTCTATCAAGAAAACACTTAAAATGCATGTGGGGTTAAAATGCCAATGTAAGTATCTCATTTGTAGATAATTAAAGATGCAACACGTATTGTAGCAATTACATCAATTAAGGACACGCATATAAATAAAGGAATTTAAATAATTTCAAACAACGTATGATGCACGTGCCATGAGTGCGTTGAACCTGTCACAGTAGTTGCATCCTTTAATTTGGTCATCTCTTGTTATCCACGATCTTCCAATTCTTTAAAACTCTCTATCTTCAACCTATATATTTCCATTCCCCGAGATTGAAATTTCTTGAACTCGATTCTTTCCCAAATATCGATCTCTATGTATTGCCCGAATCTTCACCATAAATGTCTCCTTGATCAAAGTTTCCTTATATTAACTTAAATAACTTTATAATCCCAGTTTGGGATTCTTGAATCCAAATTATTCCACATCTATGAAGTTGATGCCTTACATTTCTCAAAGAATTAAACTGCAAAGGTTATCCTGGTCTTCATCATAGTTATTACTTTGATCGAAGCTTCCTCGTTTTATTTTTTATAAGCTGAAGGGTTGAACGAACTCATCTTTCAATTATTCATACTTGAGCACGTAACCTTTCTCCAAAAGCTTTTTGTCTTTCTTTACCGTTTCCATTTGTTGCTCCATATCTCCCAATTAGACCTATTTCACAACAATTCGGCTTAAATTTGGAAAATAAATTCCAACTCGTCCAAAGTAGAACCCTTAATATTTCGGCTTTGCATGAACTTGAAGTCACTATGTTGACTGTTTCCTTTACCTCCTTCTAATCCGCCTTTGCCTCACTCGAAGCTTAAAGTGATCTCAATTCCCTTCTTCTTAGTCTCTTCATTCTTGTGTATTCATCTAATCCCCGATTTATAGCTTTTCCCCATATTTTCCTTGACTTCTTTCTTGAGTTAGATAATTTGTGTTGCTTATCAACCCCGATTCCACTTTACTGTTAATTTTCCTGAAGATCATTGCCTCCTTGTTGATAGAAACCTTGACCGTAAAACATCTTCGAGACTTTCTTCATTTTTCTCTTAAATAAATGATCCTGCGAAATCCGGATGAAATGGTTATCGCAATATAAACGTGTGAATGTTAAACTTGCAAGTTGTAGACACCACATCACCCTTACCATCATCTTATTGAGTATCTACCAACATCCATTGAACTTATAAGCTATTCTCACAATTGTTTCTTCTATTCCCTATCTCATTACTCAAATCATAGCTCCGTTAGAAAAACCACAAATCCCAAATTCCCATATATAATCCGGGTACATTTCTTACATCTTCCATGGTTGAACGTAAGACGGGAGATAATTCATTGTTGTCATGGAAATTGACCGTGGTTTGATATGATCTTCATAGCCTATAAATCAAAATCAATTCAAGACTAAATGCATGTGGTTAGTATATGCTCATGCCACATAATTGATATCAAATATGTGAATTTGATGCAAAATGCAATAAATAAATCAACAGAATTTAAGGTAACCCACGTTGACACATAAAATTTCTACAAAAGTTTAAATAGGCACGTTGAACATATAAATTTCCAAGTCATAGAAGGTCAATTAATCAACAAGTAGTGACACGAATCAATACCATGCACAAGTTATCAAGAAATTCAGAGATGTTCAGGTAAGTGCAAATAAAATGCAAGACTCTCAAATTATCAATTAATTTCCTATGCCGTACGATCTAGACTCATAAGACACGACACTAGAACCTCGGTTTTGCAACCGGACTCTAATACCACCTTAGGATGTAACACCCGGAACTCTAGGTAGCCACATCCCCCGCACTATAGTTCAATCCACATATTGAACGGGCACCCATACATGAATCAAGCCTATAGCGAACGGGAGACAATAAAAAAAACGACACTCTACCTAGGCGGGACTAACCCTCAAGTAAATACCAACATGAATAAACCATAAACGGAAGCATAAAATACATACATCCATTTCATTATCCTCATTCCAATTCATTTACATCAACTCCAAGTATGCCATCTCAAGATTTCCATAACAATCTCATAAGTTCCAAGGTCAAGTCAATATATATATATATATAAGTACCATAGTAACCATAAGTATAATACAACGATATATACATATGCAATAACAATTACATGAACTGCTCTAGACTCGAAAAGAAAGACCGACTCAATCCCGCCTAGCATGCACCCTGCAAACCTGAAAATGTGAGGTGTCAGTCTATGAAAGACTAAGTGAGGGGTTGATAAATATAAGCGCAATTACCATGCAAGCTATAATCTCAGGTAAGATTTTATAAAATAAACAATATAAGTTTAAGAATACAATAATTCCTTGCCCGAGATTACAACTATTCCAATTTAACAATATAATCAATTCAATCCAATCAATCAGTGGCCCGGCGAGTGAGGGCAAATCTCCAACCTTTCTCCGACTGTGTACAATAATTCAATTATTCAATGATTAGGTGATCAAGCAATCAATTACAGTGCACAATTAGCAATTTTAATAACCCTTTCTTCCTCTGGGCGATGATGGGATGGCAAGGCCCCACCACCCAATCAATATGGGCATAAGGTGTTGGTGTGGCGGGCCCGAGACAGAGTAACGGTATAGCAATATAACAAAAAATTTCGCCATAACCTCGTTATCAAAATATTTTTAAAATATTTTAATAAAGCAGCGGAATAAATCGGGCAGCATAACTCTAATATGTACAGACATCGATAACATAATTTTAAATCATCTAGCATATAATCACAATATGCAAATATTAATTTGGGCAGCATAACGGTATTACCGTATTGCAAATTTGGCTATCAACGGCACTTTTCCAGCACCTCGATATTATCTCGTGAAACCGGCAGAGCTTCCCCGCAATATCCCCGATTAAGAAATTGGAGTGTGGGCTCCGGCAGTATTTCGCTAAATACTTGAGAAAATATTTTTCTAGAAAAACCCTTTTTTCTAATTTCAGAAAATCCCTATTTTCTAATAATTAAGTGAATTATATATCAATTATATAACCACCTAATTAAGTAATTAAATTAATCCTTAATTAAGGATTAATTAATTGTAGAGAGAGAGAGTGCCGAGAGGGCATTTTAAAACTGGCAAAGAGCTTCTGAAATTCTTATATAAAATTGAATGGAAGCATGGCCTATTTATAGGCATCAAATAAGGACTTATTTGCCAATTTTTAAGAAATAAAACGTAATGCCCAAACATTTTAAATGGGGTGCACTCCAAGATATTAAAGGGCAAAACCATCATTTTTGCATCTCAGACTTGCGCCCCAAGCCCGAACGACGAATCTGAGAATGGCACGTGGAAGGTCAGATCGAGACGAGTCAGACGCCGCCGACCACGCGCCAATCGGGCGCCGCCACATGGCGACTGTGTGGCTGGCGCGTGCTTTCCACGCATAGCGCCACCAAATTACGCCACGTGTCCGGATCCGGTACGAACCGGATCCGACCCGTTGACCCCATCCAGTTTCCGACCCACTGACCCTATCCAGTTTTTGACCCGTGGACTGGGCCCAAACTAATCAAATCTGGGCCGCTCCTTCGCGCTGGCGTGGCGAGATCTACACCGTCCACGTGTCGGACATCTGGCGCCAAGTCAGTGCCACTTGGCGGCTGACCCGCTGACGTGGCGTGACACGTCACCTGCCACGTCAGCACTTTGCCACGTCATAAAAAAACTTTTTTTTTTTTTTTGAAAAAATTTATTTTCTCCAAAATAAAATTTCGGGCATTTCCAACTCTTTGGAATTTAATTTATTTTCTCAAAATAAATTCCTTGACTATTTTCAAACTCTTTGAAAATTTATTTCTCTCTCTCGTTTTAATATTTTCTCTTTGATCTTCGTTGGGGCTTGTGGGGGGGACCTGCAGGACTAATTAATCTTAGCTCCAAACGGGTCAATATATTATCATCCCATGACAATAATTGATTACCGTTTAACAATATTTAATTCCACTAAATAAATATTGTTGAACTCTAAAATTAATTAAATTATTCACGAATTTCTCGATCTAGAATAATTTTGCATTTTACTCCTCTGTACAGATATCCATGAAAAATAAATCAATACTACTATCATTTATTTTTCACTTTCAATATAAAATTTCTTGATTTGCCTTAAGTCTAAATTCCCTGTATGTGAAACACATTCAACATACAACTTCAGTGACGCACACACGAAGTACTTTGGCCAAAGATTTAATTCGAACATTTGCAAATCTATTTCAGGGATATCTTTTAGCCTTCCAGTAAGGCTACAGATTCCTTGACCAATATTTCTCTTTAGCACATTTCATGCAATCATCGAACGTACAAAGTATTTTGGCCACCCGTTACCGAGACCTCACTTCTGAGTACATCACAGTGATTAACACTACATGCGTAAAGTAGAAACACTGCCAGGATTAAGAGTCTAATGTTTCCGAGATTTTGTTCATTTTAGATAGCAGTATAAAATGAACAATCTCAGTGGTCCAGTTCGATGTTTTCAATCTCATTGAAAATCATCAATGTGTTATAATTAGAAACTCCATTTCCCTATGACGAAAGACTAATCATCTTATATAACACATTATAGTCTTGATAAGAACATTTTCTTATCATGCTGACTAGAACTTTAATGACACATGACTTCTGGTATTTAAAGTCTTTTCCTATGAAACATATTTCATATAAAAATACCATCATACGTCATTAATTATTAAATTTGTAAAATACTTATAACTTGCGATAATTTCAATTTTATTAATCCAAAATATTTACAATATAATTGGATTTTCAGGGTATTAATCCCAACAATCTCCCACTTGCCCTAAATCCAATTGGCTGCATATCTAAGGCCCATCCCTTCTACATGAGTGTCAAAACTCTTTTGCGCCAAAGTTTTAGTGAAGGGATCTGCTAGATTGTTTACTGAGCCAATTTTCACTACTGCCACTTCTCTACGTTCCACATAATCTCGTGATGTGAAACTTCCTCTCAATGTGCTTCGCATGTTTATGACTTCGAGGTTCCTTGGAGTTGGCCACCGCTCCAGCATTGTCACAGTACAATGTGATCGGTGTTAGTCCGTCCTTGATGACTTCTAGATCCATTAGGAAATTCCGGAACCAATACGCCTCTTTGGCTGCTTCCGAAGCTGCCACGTATTCGGCTTCCACGGTGGAGTCAGCAATGCAAGATTGCTTAATACTCCTCCAACTTACGGCTCCTCCTCCAAGGGTGAACACGTATCCAGACGTTGAACGCCTAGAATCCAAATCATATTGGAAATCCGAATCTGTGTACCCAATAGGAATGAGCTCATCATTGCGATAGACAAACATATAATCCCGAGTCCTTCTCAAGTACTTTAATATATGCTTTACAGCTATCCAGTGTTGGGGTCCAGGGTTTCACTGATATCTGTTGACTAGACCTACAGCATAACAGATATCTGGCCTTGTACATAACATGGCATACATGAGGCTTCCGACTGCTGAAGCATACGGAACATCTTTCATTTCTTCTCTCTCTTCTAGGTTCTTGGGACACTGATCCCGAGACAGATGAACTCCATATCTGAAAGGTAATGATCCTTTCTTGGAATTCGCCATATTATATCTTGCCAACTTCTTATCTATATATGCTGCTTGTGATAAACCAATCATTCTATTCTTTCGATCACGATAAAGTCTGATCCCTAGAATATAACTGGCTTCACCTAGGTCTTTCATGTCAAACTGATTTGACAACCAAATCTTAACTGCTGACAATATTCCTGTATCATTCCCAATGAGCAGAATATCGTCTACGTATAAAACTAAAAATGTTACAACACTATCATGATATCTCTTGTACACACATGGTTCATCAGGCAATTGTATAAATCCAAAGGATTTAATTGCTTCATTAAATCTGATGTTCAATGATCTAGACGCTTACTTAAGACCATAAATTGATCTATCAAGCTTGCATACTATATGCTCCTGATTTCTGGCTATAAAGCCTTCAGGTTGAGCCATGTATATCTCTTCTTGAAGGTACCAGTTTAAGAAGGCAATCTTTACATCCATTTGCCAAATCTCATAATCATAATGAGCAGTAATGGATAGGAGAATTCTTATGGACTTAAGCATTACTACAGGCGAGAAGGTTTCATCATAATCGATACCTTCTTTCTGGGTATAATCCTTTGCCACAAGCCTTGCTGTAAAGGTCTCAACATTTCCATCTATTCCCCTTTTCCTTTTGTAGACCCATTTGCATCCAATAGGTTTAATGCCCTCAGGCACCTCTACAAGTTCCCAGAATTTATTGGAATATATTGAATCTAATTCAGATTCCATGGCTCTGACCCAACGGTCAGCATCTATATCCTTTATAGCTTCATCATATGTGTCAGGATCAGATACTTCAGATTCAACCACTTGGGTTAATCCTAGGTATCTATCAGGTGCACTGACAATCCTTCCACTACGACGAGGCTGTTGTGTACTAATCCCTACATCATATGTTGTATCTGGAACATCGTATGTATCTAACACATTTTCCGTTACAATGGGTTCATGGAATTCAGAATCTGATGTTGTCATTTCTTCTAACACAATTTTGCTTCTACCCTTGTGGTCATTTACGAAATCATCTTCGAGATATTTAGCGTTAGTTCTTACAAACACTTTGTGATCTCGCGGATCGTAAAATATACCACCTCTTGTTCCTTTAGGATAACCTATGAACAAGCAAACCTCTGTTCTTGATTCCAACTTGTCAGGATCTTTCCTTAACACATGAGCTGGGGTTCCCCATATCCGGAGATAGGAGATACTGGGCTTTCGCCCTCACCACAGTTCCATTGGTGTTTTAGGAACCGACTTGGATGGAACAAGGTTTAATATGTGTGCAGCCGGTTCGAGTGTGAAGCCCCAAAACGAACTTGGTAGGGTAGCGTGACTCATCATGGATCTTACCATTTCCATCAGAGTTCTATTTCTCCTTTCTGCAACACCATTCCACTGAGGTTCCCCATATTTGGAGATAATTGAGATGTAATCCCATTTGCAGTGAGAAATTCTAGAAACTCTGTAGACAGATACTCACCACCACGATCTGATCGAAGTGCTTTGATACGTTTTCCAGTTTGATTTTCAACTTCAGCCTTAAATTCTTTGAACTTTTCAAAAGATTCAGACTTATATCTCATCAAATAAACGTATCCGTATCTGGAGTAATCATCCGTAAAAGTGATGAAATACTCAAAACCTCCTCTTGCTTGAATACTCATAGGACCACACACATCCGTATGAATTAACTCAAGCAATTCTGTGGCTCGATTACCTTTAGATTTAAAAGATCTCTTGGTCATTTTACCTTCCAAGTAGGATTCACAGACTGGTAGTTCTGTTAAGTCCAAGGGACTCAACAATTCGTCTGAAATTAGTCTTTAGATCCTTTTTGGATTAATATGACTAAGGCGTAAATACCACTTGTAAGCCTCGTTAGGTATAGGAGTTTTTCTTTTGGATGGTAAGTCAAGTAGTGTTAAGTTCAGAATTAGGGTTTTTATCGGGGTATAACAAGAAAAGACCATCTTTTACCTTGCCAGAGCAAATAAACTTTTTATTTTGTTTAATGGTAAAATTTTGTTCAAAACCAACACTGAAACCATTATTTATTAAACAACTCACAGAAATCAGATTTCTGCGAACACACGGTATGTACAGAGTGTCTTTCAGTACCAAAACCCTATCACCAAAATACAAATTTACAGTCCCTACTGCTAATACAGATATACTTATATTATCTCCGAGCAGTAGTTGCATTTCGCCATCTTCAAGCTTTCTGGTTAGCTTGAACCCCTGTAACGAATTACAGATATGATTAGTTGAACCCGAGTCCACACACCAGGAGACATCCAACTAAACATAATTCTATTAAAAAAGATATCGATATACCTTGTCTAGATGGCTTAGCAGGAAGACTTGCTAAGTATTTTGGACAATTCCTCTTCCAGTGCCCACTTTCTCCACAGTGGAAACATTTTCCTTTGCTAGGTTTACCCTTCTTCTTCTGAACCTTTTTCTTGGGATTGAGAACCTTTCCCTTTCCCTTTTTCCACTTATTGGCTTTTGGATCCGTGGAAGTTGATACCTGTGCCAGGAGAACCGTTCCCTTAGCTTTCATCACTCCCTCTGCAACTCTGAGTTCGTTCATTAATTCAAGCAGAGAAAATCCAATTTGTTCATAGAATAATTTTGCCTGAATGTGTCGAACGACTTTGGCAGAGAGCATAGGATCATATCCTGTTTGCTGAGATCATCAAATTTATCACCAAGGCTTTCGATCTCGTTCAGGCAAGCCATCATGTTCATAACATGATCCTGAACAGGTGATCCCTCCGACATCTTAGTAACTAACAGCCTTCTCATCAATTCGAGCCTCTTGGCTCGATTCTGTCCTCCAAACATCTGATGGAGATGATCCAGCATGTTCTTAGCAGTCGGCATCTCGTGCATTTGATGCTTAAGAGCATTGGAGACAGATGCCAGGATATAAGACCTAGCCAAATCATTGGACTTGATCCAATTGGCATAAGCATTTCTCATATCCTGATTGGCTGTAGTTTCCGGTACCCCCGGACAAGGTTCAGTGAGCACTTGTTTCAGATTCTCGTGAGCAAACACGATGTCAAGATTCATTTTCCAGTCAGCATAGTTAGACCCTTCAAGCCTATTTTCCTTTAGGATCGATTGAAGCGGGCTAGCGGTCGTCATTGCTTTAAAACTGAAATATTTTAAAATAGCGCAAGTTATGATTTTGTATTTTACTTCTTTTGCGTCTAACCAATAAATGAAATCCACGTAAGCATTTTTTGTTTACGCAATGGTGACTTATCTAACCGTAGTTGACTCCCCGGAAGCGAGGTCGAAAACCGCTTAGAAAAGCAAGAATTAATCTTAATTAACATGCCATCTAGGTAACTCTTACCAAACTATGTTAATCTACCACGTCAACCTTTGGCCTCTAAGTGAATGTAACATAGCTCCGAAGGGAGGTTAATACATTACTTAGTCAAGCGTACACCATTACCTAGAAGTTCGTACGAGTAGATCAAGCACTCCACAGAGGCGTGGTCGAGTTGACTTCCCCCGTACTTCATTCTATCCGTAGAAGTCTAATCTTGTATACCGCGAATACATACCGTGAGAATCCAACTCTTTTCATCTCGCTCCCACTTGAATTTTATAAAATTTGTGGATTATCTTTGATTATTAAATAATCACTTTTGGTGTCTTCTTAATTTTGGAAGTAATTAATCTAATTAATATGCTTCCACTAGGATTATTAAATAATCCTTATAATATTTTAAGGCTTTAATAACTCTTTATTAATTTAAGCCAAAAAATATTAATCCAATTATGCATCGTATTTAATCTCTGATAAATAATTATTTAATTTGTATTAAACGTTATTTATCTAATCGCATTAAATAAATCATGCATAATTGAAACAACATAATATCACATATTATCATGCCATTTTTAAAATTAAAAGCATGCTTGCAAATAATTATCACATAATTATCACGCTTTAAATTTTTAATGGCCCCTTAAATAAATATGTTATAAATTATCACATAATTTAAATCATATTTACTGATTCAGCAATTAACCAGGAAGATTATTGAAATCAATTCCCAGAAAATTACCATTCCACGCAAATTCTCAGGAAAGACTGGAGGGGTTACAACGGTCCCACTTAAAACCCAGCCTCCTTAGACAGAATTTACGTGCACAGTATCAGATTTAAAATTATGCATCTTATGCTTTATCAATGCGAGTATATAATCAGAGCCCCTCTCTGATACCAGCTGTTGGTGTGGCGGGCCCGAGACAGAGTAACGGTATAGCAATATTTCAAAAAAATTTACCATAACCTCGTTATCAAAATATTTCTAAAATATTTTAATAAAGCAGCGGAATAAATCGGGCAGCATAACTCTAATATATACAGGCATCGATAACATAATTTTAAATCATCTAGCATCTAATCACAATATGCAAATATTAATTTGGGCAGTATAGCGGTATTACCGTACTGCAAATTTGGCTATTAACGGCACTTTTCCAGCACCTCGATATTTTCTCGTGAAATCGATAGAGCTTTTCCGCAATATCCCCGATTAAGAAATTGGAGTGTGGGCTCCGGCAGTATTTCGCAAAATACTTGAGAAAATATTTTTCTAGAAAAACCCTTTTTTCTAATTTCAGAAAATCCCTATTTTCTAATAATTAAGTGAATTATATATTAATTATATAACCACCTAATTAAGTAATTAAATTAATCCTTAATTAAGGATTAATTAATTGTAGAGAGAGAGAGTGCCGAGAGGGAATTTTAAAACTGGCAAAGAGCTTCTGAAATTCTTACATAAAATTGAATGGAAGCATGGCCTATTTATAGGCATCGAATAAGGACTTATTTGCCAATTTTTAAGAAATAAAACGTAATGCCCAAACATTTTAAATGGGGTGCCCTCCAAGACATTAAAGGGCAAAACAGTCATTTTTGCATCTCAGACTTGCGCCCCAAGCCCGAACGACGAATCTGAGAATGGCACGTGGAAGGTCAGATCGAGACGAGTCAGTCGCCGCCGACCACGCGCCAATCGGGCGCCGCACGCGCCTCCACGCACCGCCACATGGCGGCTGTGTGGCTGGCGCGTGCTTTCCACGCATAGTACCACCAAATTGCGCCACGTGTCCGGATCCGATCCGACCCGCTGACCCTATCCAGTTTCCGACCCGTTGACTCGCCCGTTGACTGGCCCAAAACTAATCAAATCTGGGCCGCTCCTTCCCGCTGGCGTGGCTCGATCTACACCGTCCACGTGTCGGACACGCTGGTGCCAAGTCAGCGCCACTTGGCGGCTGACCCACTGACGTGGCGTGACACGTCACCTGCCACGTTAGCACTTTGCCACGTCATAAAAAAAACTTTTTCTTTTTTTTGAAAATTTTTATTTTCTCCAAAATAAAATTTCGGACATTTCCAACTCTTTGGAATTTAATTTATTTTTTCAAAATAAATTCCTTGGCTATTTTCAAACTCTTTGAAAATTTATTTCTCTCTCTCGTTTTAATATTTTCCCTTTGATCTTCGTTGGGCTTGCGGGGGGACCTACAGGACTAATTAATCTTAGCTCCAAACGGGTCAATCTATTATCATTCCATGACAATAATTGATTACCATTTAATAATATTTAATTCCACTAAATAAATATTGTTGAACTCTAAAATTAATTAAATTATTCACGAATTTCTCGATCTAGAATAATTTTGCATTTTACTCCTCTGTACAGATATCCATGAAAAATAAATCAATACTACTATCATTTATTTTTCACTTTCAATCTGAAATTTCTTGATTTGCCTTAAGTCCAAATTCCCTGTATGTGAAACACATTCAACATACAACTTCGGTGACGCACACACGAAGTACTTTGGCCAAAGATTTAATTCGAACATTTGCAAATCTATTTCAGGGATATCTTTTAGCCTTCCAGTAAGGTTACAGATTCCTTGATCAATATTTCTCTTTAGCACATTTCATGCAATCACCGAACGTACAAAGTATTTTGGCCACCCGTTACCGAGACCTCACTTCTGAGTACATCACAATGATTAACACTACATGCCTAAAGTAGAAACACTGCCAGGATTAAGAGTCTAATGTTTCCGAGATTTTGTTCATTTTAGATAGCAGTATAAAATGAACAATCTCAGTGGTCCAGTTCGATGTTTTCAATCTCATTGAAAATCATCAAATGTGTTATAATTGGAAACCCCATTTCCCTATGACGAAAGACTAATCATCTTATATAACACATTATAGTCTTGATAAGAACATTTTCTTATCATGCTGACTAGAACTTTAATGACACGTGACTTCTGGTATTTAAAGTCTTTTCCTATGAAACATATTTCATATAAAAATACCATCACACGTCATTAATTATTAAATTTGTAAAATACTTATAACTTGCGATAATTTCAGTTTTTATTAATCCATAATATTTACAATATAATTGGATTTTCAGGGCATTAATCCCAACATAAGGTTCATCAGTCCCTATGCCAGGAACTCGTTCCTCCACTAATCTCCTAGTGGATTCAGGGGTCATCCCAACAATTTGAGGGGAATGCAGAGTTACCCATCAGCCCGTGCTTTCCCGGTTGGCTCATACAGTAACCCTCGGGCCAACAGTGAACAATATACTCGCCAAAACAATCAATCAATCAATCAGTACAATTCGGTAATTCAATTGAAAATCAATGAGGTTTTGGAAAATTATAGATATATTGATACATTTTGGTCGAAAGATCACATAGGGTTGTAAGGGTTCTATATATCTAGAAATTAAACCTCACCTGATGAGTGACGGAACAAGACAAGGATACAAGAAAGTGCCCATACGATCAATGATCTCCGTCCTAGAGAAAAACTGGACAAAAAAGGAAATAACGGAAACTCGTGAGACGAGACTCAATATGAGACCAAGTATGACGCACGGCCATGCTCATGTAAATAAATAATACTAGCAATCAAGTGACACTTAGCATGTGTGAAAACCAATTAACACCTAAGAGGTGAAATTAATCTCAAGGAGTCATGTATTTATATCATTCAATTATTTCAAGTTCAATTCATATAAAGCATGGAGTCACACAATCATGTTTGAGCAATTAAATACTAAGAAGCGTCACATAGGGCATAATTATCAATTAACCAAGCATATATATTATATAATTCACATATGGGAGCCAAGAGAGTGAAAGGAAAGTAAGAAGAGATGTTTTGGTGAAGTTGGGCAAAACCCGACAATATTCGGGAACGTACATGCTGTAGGAAAATTGGAATATCTTGAGTTATAAAAGTTGGAATTGTGTTTTTCTTATTGTGTATGAAACTATACACAAATACCTTTTCGGTGATATATGGTTCGTTTTCTAGTTCAAAGTGAGGAGAAAATGGCGGAAGCATGAAGTTGGGCGAATGCAGATTGTCGATGAAGTGGCGACACCAAAACAAATTGATCATATCTCACACATGAGAAAGGATAATAAGGTGATTCCAATTTAGAGTATTCTAAACTTCAATAGGTTTCCGTCGGTTCAAAAATCAGGTTAATCGGAGCTCGGATGAGGGTGTCGCGGCCGTGATAAAATTGTACTGAGAATTAGTCACGGCCGCGAAGGAAAAATGTCCAACTCTCGACTTGTTGGTCGCAGCCGCGACCAAAACTGGTCACGAAACGGTCACGGGCGCGACCTCCAATTCCAGCAGTAGCGAAAGGCTTCGGGAAAACAGGGCAAGGTTCGAATTTTGGCTCCCAAGCCTTCCCACATCAAACCAAGGTAAGAATTCAACTCAAAACTATCGTATAACTTATATATATCAATTAGGCATCAAGTAATCCATCAAAACTTGCTCAAATCATCATCCAAACCATATAATTTCATGACTTCCAGCCTTCATCTTATTCAAGAATTCATTCAAGTTTTGTGGTTCAATGATTCTAATCATGCTTCTAACCACAAATAAACAAGAAATCACATCCCAATTCTCAACCCTACTTCAATAATGGATTCAAGAATTCAACCATAATCTCACTTTCTACCTTGAATGAAAGTAATAAGAGAAGGAATGATGTTGGGATGATGATGCTTCCAAGTTATACAATTTCCCCCTTGAAATCAAGCTTGAAATGATGAAGAAATCTCCTTCCTCTCTTGTTGGTATTTTGATCGAGATAAGTGTGTGTGAGTGTGTGAGGTTTTGATAAAAAGTGAATAATGAAATGTAATGAGAGATAGATATGATATTTTACAAAAGTCTTCCAATATATGCATGACTCACCAAATTTTTTGCACTTAAGTCCTTGGGATAATTAAGGTCATGCAATCAAGTTTCATCTCATGGAAAATGATCATTCAACTCCATTTCATGTTATGCAATTAAATTCACATATTTAAGAAATGATCAAGTAAGTACACATAAGAACATTTAACCACATTAGCAAATAGCTCACTAAATTTCATGTTAACGATAACTCATATAAATGCGTGAAGGTATATTGCATATAATTTTATGAAATTTATATAATACCACATAATGTATAAATTGAAAAACCGGGCGTTACACATGTCATCCCATCAAATCAGCAAAAAATGAACCACGTGCCCAATTCCATCGTGACTAATTAATTTTCCTACAAAAATCAGACTTATATTGCAAATTTTTGGAACTTGCAGGATTTAATTGCGAATTTTGAACCAAACAAAATTAAATTGCCAAAATTATAAACGGTGTAGGACTAAATTTATAATTTTGCCTATAATTTAAGTTCAGTACTGAATTAATAATTCAGTAATAAAGTCATCAATTTACTAATGCTATAGTTAAATACTTTCACTATCAAAAGAATAAGTTATCTTCTATGATGTATTAACACAAACATCAACTGAAAATAACACAAATAATGCAAAATAAATCTCAAGAAAGGTTCACAATTCATAGGTTATTTAAATTTTTTATAATATTCAAAAATGCTAGTAAGGAATTTGTGTTATTATTTTAATTTATAAGTACATTAGTATACAGTACAATAGTTGTGAAGTGTAGAAAGAGTTCTTAATATAGTAGTATGTGCTACTTATCGCACACATAAAAGTATACTAAAATTCTATTTGACATGTAAAAATATTATTCTTCCTATGCTTTAAGGTGAAGTGATATATACTAAAATTCTATTTGACATGTAAAAATATACTAAAATTCTATTTGACACGCAAAGAGTTTTTAATTAGTTCTTGTAGCTTATTAGCACACATTGATTTTGATTGTTTCTAGAAATCTAATATGAATGCCAGCTACAAGGTTTCCACTAGGCACTATTAATGTATTGTGCCAGATATCTTTACAAGACTTCTTGAAAGTTAATGATTATGAATCCATTATTGTCCTTTGCAAGAGCACAATTATTTCTCAAAAAGATGTGGAGCGTAAATAAAGAAGTTTGTTATGTTCCAATAGAAATGTACAATGATAAGAAACCATGTTGTTCTAGGAAAGTAAAATAAAGCACCTGCAACGTGATACACGGCACCGTGGAAATTCTAATCTTAATTGATTTAAACCTTCATACTTGTTTTTTAAAGAAAAGAGAAAATTTTTTATAAGACCCTCATTTTAACAGGAAATAACAAAAATAAAGAATACAACAAATACAACTAAACCATAAGGTTAAAAAACAAAAAAGTGTTAGAAATTTGATGTTATATCATCTAGATGAATATATTCTTGGAGGGTTACCAAATTTCATGGTAGGAATCCATAGAATAAAGTTCATAATATATTAAAAAATAAATTTAAAGTAATAAAAATTGAAACTTTGTGGTATGTTATATCCCACATGATATATTAAGATATTTGTACTTTAAATGTAATTAAGGATTGTATATTGAGTTATACACTAAGGATTGTATATTAATAATTATAAATATAAGTTTTATTGCTAAATATTTATTTTGAGTTTTAAATAATGTTGATACCAGACAACCACAAATAGTAATTATGTGACATTAACTCATTGAATCTAGACTGGTATCTGTAAAAAATGTACCGAATATTTTTGTAAGTTTATTTCTGTATTAAGGTTGTATTAATTGTAAGAATTATGGTCTGCCATAAACAAGACTATTAATAGTCATGGATGTCATAGCTTATCTCCTATAAATACGAAGTTCCAAACCTCAAAATATGAAAGAGATAGAGAGTGGATAGAACTTGTGGTGAATTAGGCATATATTAGAGAGTCTAGATAGATCTTAGGTTTGGCGCTGAAAAATATACTTTGGTACAAAACACACACGCACTAGTACTTGTGAGTTCAGTCAGGAAACATACTTCCACACACATAACACATTTTTTGAAATACCAACCGAACACACCACACACGCCCTAGTTAGCAGCCGAAATGAGATTCTCCTGAGATCATGTGAATCTGTCATTGGAAAATCTCTGGACTGTCTTAACATGGAAGGAGCTTCGCAAGCCCAAAGCACCGATAACGGGGCGAATACTTCTTCAAGGAAAGTGAGTTTTGCCGTGATTCAGTCATGATAA
Source organism: Lantana camara (assembly GCA_037501455.1). NCBI lineage: Eukaryota > Viridiplantae > Streptophyta > Magnoliopsida > Lamiales > Verbenaceae > Lantana > Lantana camara. The sequence goes on from CM074860.1 coordinate 71,972,837, forward strand.
GTTTACTAATTATGTTTCTGGTATTGTTTTGGTACTTACTTTGACATGGATCTGTTTGCTACTGGTATTTCTATCTTAATTGGTATTTTAGTGAATCCTTTCGGTACTTCCATTTTGTATCACTTAATAATGTTGTACATTATATATATACTACAAATCTGATTATTTATGATATTTTGATTATCTGTTACTGATATTTTAATGAATCCTTTCGGTACTTCCGTTTTATATCACTTAATAATGTTGTACATTATATATGTACTGCAAATCTGATTATCTATAATATTTGATTATCTGTTACTGCCCTATATCAAAATTCTCCAACCGTCTTAAAGAAGTAATTTTTGCTATCATATATTTCATGTCAACAATTGTTGGTGGTTCTGTTCCTGGTACGACAATAAATTTAAAAATTAACTTGGCTGGTTTGCCTAAAAAACTTACAGGGTAATTATTCAAACTTTATCAACAACGAATGAAGCTATAGCTAACCATGAAAGAACTCTTATCCGTGATCCAGGAGGAAAAACCAATACCAACTGAAACTAATCCAAAAATCGATGAAATTGCTACGTGGAATAAACATGATCAATTAGGTCAGGGATCACATTGTCATCACTTTCAAATGTTCTCTTTGATGTCTACTGTTCAGATTCATACATGGCAAAATCATTGAGGGATGATTTGGATATGAAATATAATATTGAAGAGTTAGGGCTTGTTAAGTATTTTGTTTCCCAGTTCTTGAAGTTTCAAATGGTTAAGGGTAAATCTGTAATAGAACAAACTCATGATTTGATTAATTTTAAACATTCACTTGTTGATGTTGTAATGAAACTTCCCAAGAAATTCTAGGTTATGGACATTATCGAAAAATTTTCACCAACTTGGGAAATTTTTGGCATGACAATTAAGCATCAGAAAGGGAGGTTATCCCTTGATGACTTAATGATTGCGATCAGCATAGAAGACGAGCATAGAAATCAAATTCTGTAGTACCAGTCGACTACCTGCCAAAAGTGAATGTTTTGACTGCCTGAAGAGAAAAACCAGAAGATGAACTTTGTGAACTCAAACTTTAAACAATCAATAAAGATAAGGTTAAATTTTTTCAAAAGAAACCTACGGTAAATAGACGATGTTGGAAGTATGGACAGGTTGGTCATTAGATAGAGGAGTGTCACTCTAAGAACACAAATGACAAAACACAATCCACTGGAACTTCGACAAATGTCAATATGGTTTTGAGTGAAGCTATGCAAGTTGGGACTCATGATACCAGTGGCGGGTATGTTTTTCCAAAACCTAAAATCTTAACTATATTAGAACCTTGATTGAATTATAGATACTGGAACAAATATCTTCGTGTGTACTGATTGAAATTTATTTATGTCTTGTCATTCAGATGATGAAAAATTCGTGAGCATAGGAAATTCTAGTGTTGTACAAGTTCATGGGATAGAACGTGAGGACTTGAAGTTTACTTCAGGGCGCAAGCTATACTGGTACAAGTGCATCAAGTACCAGGGATTCAAATAAATATCAGTTTGGTTCAATGTTATTTAAAAGGGTTGTGGTCTCTTTAAACAAATAAATTTTTAATTCCAAATAGAATCTTATTTGCAAGTGCTATTTTATTACCGTTTGTTTAAATAAGAGTTGAGTATGTAAATTTTGTTATTTGGAATAAAGTGGAGTCATTTGACTTCATTGATATGAATAATATTGAAACTTCCAGTATATAGAAGAGTTGTTTGGATGAATGATGTATTTAAATTTGATTCCAAATCACAATATTGAATATTATCACAAATGTTGTGTATGTTGAAGCAAAACAAGCAAGAAACTTGAGTGTTAAAGGTTGCTTTGAGGTACAATTTTTTAAGTTTGTTTCCCCTAAATTTCAGGAACATATCAAAATTGTGGAGTTTAGTGTTCACCCTTACATTTAGTCCTAGTCTTGATAATTTTGAAAAGGATGACAAATGTTGGGGGGGGGGGGGGGGGAGGGGGGGGGAGGAGGGGGTCCCTAGCATCTAGTTTCTCTCCGGATCATGGTGATTGGGTAACCATTGTGGGGGTTAATTTCTACATCTTGTTCCCATCTTGATCATATGAAAAGAAAGTCAAATGTGGGGTTAATCCAATTAAATACCAATTCATTTGGGATACATTGTGGAAAAGTTCCCTAAAAGCGCTTCAGGAATTTTAGTGATGTAAGTTGGATTGTCTGACTGGTATTATGGGTGAACGGAATCTGTGTTTACCTTGAATGGATGTGATCTCCCCGGGGAAGTCCTTTAAAAAGACTATTATAACTCGATAGAGTTATTTACATTGGATTACCCATGATTACAAAGTCAGTACCAGCCATTGCTGGAAATTGTAATAGGCAATTGAGTATTGCAAGGATTAATAGTACGTACTAAAAAGTCAAAAGAACACATGTCTGGAAGGATAAATGACCATTGATTTGGTTGAAACCATAAGAAAATATCATTGTTCCACTAAAAAAGGACTTGAGGAATTCTTGGTTCGAAAATCCAGGTTGAGGATGAGACTAAAATCCGTAACGTAATACGTCTTCAATAGGAACCCAATCTACCAAATGGAATCTCATACGGAGGTTCAATGTGGCGTGGCATCTTAAGAAGCACTTTACGAAAGGAAGTGTAGGTCGCCCCTCTTTTGGGATATCGAGGATTGGCGTTGGACCAAAGAGAGTAAGCTTGAAAGAGCTAGACCTCTAAAGAAGATCGAGGATGTCATTGCAAAGGTTAAGTTAATTCAGCAAAGGATCAAGGCTGTGATGCCCCATTTTTTTCGACAAGCCAGATATGACGTTACGAGAGGGTTTAATTTTGTATTTCTATGATTTCTATGGAGTCGCATGCTCTACATGTCAACGTGAATTTTATTTAAGCCGTGTGCGCATTACAATTTATTTAAATGTACTTGGACTCAATTGTCCAATATTTGCAAGTTAGGGACCTAATTACAATTAGGGTGTTTTAGGCCATTCATGGCTATCTTGAGCTCGGGGATTCAAATTTGAATTTCAACTTCACCATTGGATTTGTTTTGGTAATTCGGGTCCAATAGAACTAGCCTTGCCTTTTTTTCACAACCGTTTGAACCCTCTACCGATTTAATTTCTAGCCGATTGAACTGAACCTGTGACACCCCGACCATTCAACCGTACATGGTATGACGTATGTGCGCATTTAAATTTATTATTTATGCATTTTTATTTTTATTTTAATTGTTTATTTTCATTATTTGAAATTAATTGAATACTTTAAGTGAACGTTAAGGTTGTTTCAATGTGTTTATCCTTCGTTATCGTTTGATTTGAGATCGATTTTCTTGCAGTTTTGATATGTTGGAGCTTTGTGTGTGTCGTGAACTTGAATATGTGCTCGTTATGTGTTTTTGGGTTTATTGGTCGGGTTTTCGGGAGTTGTTTTGTTTGGGGTGACCTAAAGGGGGCTAAAGTGAATCAAGCGCACCTTGGGTTTCGGGTAGTATAACTTGAGCTCGGGAATTCGGATTCGAATTCCGTTACCTCCGTTGAACTTGTTTCGACGATTTGAGTGCAATGGACGTAGCCTTGTATTTTTCTAACTTCGTTTGGTACCCTGAATTCAGCCCGAAACTTTGTGCCGCACCCTTATGACCTAATTTCACCTATTACCTAAGTCCCTCAATTTTCCACTAATTCACCCAAGACTTGGCCCCACAAATTTCCAAATTCTCAGCTATATTCTCCCCTTACCAACCGATACATACACAAGAAAAACAAGGAAAATTGGTAACAACTTGAAGCTCTTGAAATCCCTCCATTGACACTATTCAACCTAAGAGATTTTGAGCTCAATCTCTTCCAACTTCCAACATCTCCTCAAGGTAAGTTTATGTAGCACCCCGAGCGAAGGGCACCACATCCCCCGCACCATAGCCCAACACGTGTAACGAAATGGGACCTCCTCACACGCACCAAACCATAGCGAACGGGAGACAAACAAAAACACACCCCTAGGCTAAGCGGTCTAGACCCTAACACAGAGTGCGCAACCAAAAGAATAAAATCAAAGGCGGAAGCAACAGGATCAACAATTATAAACATGCAAGATTTCAAATAGAAATAGGTGACGGGTTCAACTAGCATAGATACCTAATCCCATAAATCAAATATAAAACATAAATGCGCAACGGATTCATACTATCCCTAGAAGCCTGTCCCGAATTATATTAAGCCAATAAGATAGATCAAATATAGACTATGCCACTCCAGGGCTGAATAAATCATACATAATCTCCAAGATTCAAATTTATAAGCATAACATATACATAAATTCAAATTAAAGATGCAGAATGACTCTAAAGACTCGACTCAAAGACCCCAAAGGAAGAAGACCGCCGCCTAGCTCGAACCAACTCAGCACCTGCAACTGAAGGGGGAAAAGTAGAGGGGTCAGTCTACAACTCGACTGAGTGAGGGGGTTGAACACACACACACGATACATAATATAGAGCATAACACGTATTAAACAAAAGACTATGAATCGGGAATAGGGTTTTACACACCAAAACCATTTTCAAGACAAACGTATACATATCATATCCGATTATAACATAACTTAACTTAAAATTCCTATCCCGTTTCATAATCAACATAACGTACCAAAAACCTCGGCGAGTACGAGCAGAAATCCCATCCTGGGCTCCTCAAAACATAACATAACAAAACATAAATCATAAAATAACATACCAACATTATTTGGGTGATGGAAGGGTTACGCGACCCTAACCATCCATTACATTATGTATGGATCGTGAGTTTCATGACGCTCACGCCCTAGGATTCCATCCCCCACCAAACCTCCTAGTGGGTTCCAGGTTGATCCTATCGTAGTGGAGAATACGCTCAGGCTTATCCCGACGGCCCACTACCGTACCGAGCGTCCTGACTCATAGAATCCGGGGCCCATCGTAACAACAAATCATACCATAAACATAACTCGTACGTTACATAACATAACATAACTTACATGCCTTATCAGACATACCTTACCTTGCAACTTAGCGTATGCTATAGACGTACCTCTCCGTGTCATCCTAATCCTTAGCTAGCTTGAAAGTACACGGTTTGGAGCATAGCCTCGTTGCAAAACGTTTTCAAGCTTAAGTATGCTCGTACATATAATTCAAAACATTTAATCATATGAAAAGGTCATAAACATATCATATATACACGTATCTATTATATAAATATAATAGTATAATCGCATGCGGGTTTGAAAACGAACATATAAGGTTGTAGGTCGCATTAACTAAAAAGAAACAAACCTAAAACCTCACCATGACGAACAAACCGAACGAACGGCTCAAAGCATACCTAGAAACCTCCTCGAAACCCATGAAACCAACCTCTATTGAATTCGAGAGGGATCGAAGAAGATACGAGCTTGAAATCGAAGAGGATGAATAGTGACGGGATTTCCCCTTTCTCTTCCTTTCTTCCTTCTCTCTCGGTTCTCATCAGCTGATGGATGGGGTGAGTGAGTATGGTTAGGTAGGGTATTGATTTAGGGTCATATAGGTTCAAGAATCGGGTCCTTTGGTCAAGGACCGAAGAAGTTATGGCCAAAACCGTAAAATGTGGCAATTCTGTGCGAGATTCACGTTTCGGGCGAAATACAGAGGTTCAAACGGGCTTAGAAAAATTCAAAGTTAGGTTCCTTAGTTCCCAAATCTTGTAACGAGTCCGGTGATACTTCTGAAATTTGAATCCGAATTCCCTAGTTCAAGATATAAATTCCGGAACACAAGGCGCGCTAAAACTAGTTAGGCCCTCGAGTTCTCAACAAATAAAATATGGTGCATTACCATATCAAACAAGTCTGAAAAATTAAAACGAGAACATAAACGAATTAATAACACGTATAATTCATGCATATCAAATTTTCAAGAAATTTGAAAATAAATTGAAACTCAAACGAAATAAAAACAAGTTCAAAAGCTTAAAGCGTTTAAATATTCAAAAGTATAATTAACAAATAATTCAAATTATTTAAAAATAGTAATTAATCATTAAAATAAATAAACAATTACATAAATAAATAATTTAAATGCTCATTTAGCTCTCTCGTAAGGGCGTACCTGTACGGCTGAAAAACTGGGGTGTCACAGTTTCTATTTGGAATCTCCATCTTTATATGCTCTTTTTCATCCATCAAATTCATGCCTAAATCCATGATATGTATGAGTTTGGGAAACTTGGTGAGTAGTTAGGTTATTTTGAATATTTGTTGATTTCTTGAATTCCTTTGGATTACATGTTGATATGAAGTTATATATGAAGTCTTTATGTCTCATTTATTGTTGCCCTAACTTGTATTGAATGCTAGTTGCTTGGTTGGTAAGATGCCATTAATGGAGGCTATGGTTTTTGCAAGCTTTTCTTCTCCTTTTCTTGTTTGTTGCCTTTGTTACTTTGCTGTGGGTTTTGCATGATTATGGGAGGTGTTATATGCTGAGTTTTGTTGCATTTTGATGCCTTGAATTTGTTGTGTTTGTTGCCTTTGCCATTGTGTTGGTTGAATTGGTTTTGCAGGGGAAGAACAGGGCTGAATCTCGTATAATTCAACCCCAGCGAGGAGGTAACGGCCGTTAAGGCCTTTGTGTGTGTTTGGAGGTAACGCCCGTTGCCTCCTTTGCCTGAACTCCTGTACCGAGTAACGGGCGTTCCTGTCTGTGGTCATTGGCAGCGGTAACGACCGTTAACTGCGCAGGATCTTGCCCCTATACCAGTTAACGGGTGTTACACGTTTTATGCATGCTTGGGGGTAACGCCCGTTACCCCTCCCTTGTTTGTGCTTGTGTTTTTTTCTTCGGCCTTCGCTTCCTTTGCTCGTTTCTTTTGCTCTGTTATGAACTTTTATGCCTTAAGTGATATGTATATGCACCTCATTTGCATTCATTGCATAGATAAGTATTGCCGAGCGTCTAATTAGTACATTATTGAGTCTAAGTCTCGGGTTTTACATTGTTTTGGTACAGAGCCACTTCCGGAGGACGTCGTGCCCGAGGCATAGGTGTTTATTGATCCGTTTGGTCCTCCTTTTTGCTTCTCTTTTGTCTTAAGGTGAGGTTTAGGATTTTTGTATTAGTTATCGACCTACGACCTTAATGTGGTGTTTTCTTGCCTCACATGAAATTATATATTTTATATAATTAACTACGCATGTTTATGATATGAGTATGATTTTGTGGGAAACATTTGAATCTTTTGAAATTGGTATACGTAAGAGCATAGATAAGCTTTGTTTTGAAACCTTTTATACGTTATATTCTGTTCTGAGCGAGGTTGCCCTGAAATATGGGAAGTTAGTAGGTGGTTTGATTTTTTGGGCCCCGGGATCATGGGTAAGGATACCCGGGACGACAAGGGTCGTCGGGTTTGGCCTGTGCATGATTCCATTTAAGATATTCAGGCACGACTCTTGGAGGCTAGGAAGGCGTGGTATTTTGAGCCCTTGGTTGGATGACCGGGGAAGGCATACTGTGGGTTAGCTACCCCGTATGTATTTGCACTTTGTAGGCGGTGAGGGTTTGATTCCCGAACGCTTTGGGGGTTGAGGTTGGATTTGTATTTGTGTTTTGGTATTTGTTACGTAATTGAGAAGTTAGGGGAATTCCGTACTCGCCGGACATTTATCTTTTGTTATGTTTGATGAGTTATGAATCGAGATAGGTCTTCTCTTATATTATATGTTATTCATTTGGAAAATGTTTTGGTATGCAAAACCCTAGACTCGGTTCATTACCATCGCTTTAATGTCTGCTCTAATATATTTATGTATGTGTTTGGGTGTGCGTTAGCCCCCTCACTCAGTCATGTGTGGCTGATTCCTCACTTTTTCCTTCTTTTAGGTACAGGTGTAGTTGAGCTAGGCGGGGAAGTGCATCTGGAGTCGTACTTAGCATCCTAGGTCGAGTCTGCACGCATTCTACTTTCATTCTGCTACTCTGTTGTGTATTTGAATTATGTACAAACTCTTGGAAGACTTGTGACATTATCTGTTATATTTTGGGCCTTGTGCGGCCATGTACATGTTATATGAAATATGTTCAAACTCTGAGTTGTTCGAGACTACGAGTCGGACTTGAGGACAAGTCCTTTTTAAGAGGGAGAGATTGTGACACCCCGACCGTTCAACCGTACAGGTATGACGTATGTGCGCATTTAAATTTATTATTTATGTATTTTTATTTTTATTTTAATTGTTTATTTTCATTATTTGAAATTAATTGAATACTTTAAGTGAACGTTAAGGTTGTTTCAATGTGGTTATGCTTCGTTATCGTTTGATTTGAGATCGGTTTTCGTGTCGTTTTGATATGTTGGAGCTTTGTGTGTGTCGTGAACTTGAATATGTGCTCGTTATATGTTTTCTGGGTTTATTGGTTGGGTTTTCGGGAGTTGTTTTGTTTGGGGTGACCTAAAGGGGGCTAAAGTGAATCAAGCGCACTTTGGGTTTCGGGTAGTGTAACTTGAGCTTGGGAATTCGGATTCAAATTCCGTCTCCTCTATTGAACTTGTTTCAACGATTTGAGTGCAATGGACCTAGCCTTGTATTTTTCTAACTTCGTTTGGTACCCCGAATTCAGCCCGAAACTTTATTTCACCTATTTGCACCTACGTCCCTCAATTTTCCACTAATTCACCCAAGACTTGGCCCCACAAATTTCCAAATTCACAGCTATATTCTCCCCTTACCAACCGATACATACACAAGAAAAAGAAGAAAAATTGGTAACAACTTGAAGCTCTTGAAATCCCTCCATTGACACTATTCAACCTAAGAGATTTTGAGCTCAATCTCTTCCAACTTCCCACATCTCCTCAAGCTAAGTTTATATTTGGAATCACCATGTTTATATGCTCTTTTTCATCCATGAAATTCATGCCTAAATCCATGATATGTATGAATTTGGGAAACTTGGTGAATAGTTAGGTTATTTTGAATATTTGTTGATTTCCTGAATTCCTTTGGATTACATGTTGATATGAAGCTATATATGAAGTCCTTATATCTCATTTATTGTTTCCCTAACTTGTATTGAATGCTAGTTGCTTGGTTGGTAAGGTGCCATTAATGGAGGTTATGGTTTTTGTTGGAAAACAGGAATAAAAAAGTAGCGGAAATTTAAAAATTTTCCAACAAAAGGATCGAATACTCCCAATCGTGAATCCAAATTCGTAGAGATTGGAAACTTACTTTTCAATAATCTTTCTTGAAGCGTTTCAAGACACCCAAGAACGCTCTTCTCGCGGCTTGATCCCCTCTTCTTGGTAAAGCTCGAATTTTCAACACTTCTAACTTGAAGCTCTCTAGAGATAATCCACCAACTTGATTACAATCTAACTAGTAAGGATGCTAGTTCTCTAGTTAGTGTTTAGGCTTAACCTAGGGTTTATTTGATCTTGGAGAAAGGATGGTGTTCAACACATGAACCAAAAGAATTGTCTATATCCTTAAGGGGAGCTCGAGCTCCCCTATATATAGCCAAGGGAGGGGCGGTCGAAAACCTAGTCCTTATGGACTAAGGATTTGGTCCCTCTCTCTCTTATTACTTGATCATCAAGTAATTCCCAACTTTGACTTTGAATTCTCATTCAAATCAACTTTTAAGAGAGCTAAAATATCCAAACCCTTTTGGATAATATTATACTTTATTTATTAATAAATAAATAACTTATTCATCTAATTAATTAATTCGTAATTATTTATTTTTCTCCAAAATAAGACTTTCTTTTTAATTCAAAAATTAAACCAAAGTCTATTAAATAATTAACACATTAATTATTTAATACACAAATAATTATACACGTGTGGTGCACACGTGTCCATGTATGACACGTGTCACTCACGTGACCCACACGTGTGTTTCACACGTGTGGAACCCTCTTGGCTCGATTAACTCGTTTAATCATTTCAAAGCCTTAACTCATGTAACCAAGTTGTTGTTTGTGACCCTCTAGGTTCTCAATTCAATTAGCAGTGACCCTAATTAATTAATCAGTTCACAGATTAAACGACCATAGTCTAGCAACAGGTGTTTAACCCCTAGCTGAATTGGAATGTCTCGATTCGACAGAACCTTTAAGTCATTGATTCATGTGAGATACAATCCTCCTACTTACTATCTCTCAACCAAGATCTAGGGTAAGGGAATAATCAGAACCCTAATAATCCGGTCTTAAAACTAAGTGCATTTCATATCCATTTGATCTCAATCCAAGAAACCATTTTCTTGATGTCTTGATCTACTACCTTGGCCAAGGACTCCATATGGCATATGAATGACTTACACAATAAGAGATCACCTTGCAAATGCAAGTGTAGGTCCTTTCTTGATTCTCATTCACTTTCACGAGTCACTTGTGCAGCCCCAGCATAAGCCTTGAATCAGTTGTCTAAGGCGACACCCTTTAAAGCTTATACCTAAGATTACAGAGTTAACTCATAAAGTGACATAGAACCTCAAGTCTAAGGATCAATTAATCACATCAATGACTCGTGAGATATTTCCTAATATGGAAGTTTCCATTTCCTGAAATAGAAACTTCCTTTCCCATTCAGGAATCTTCTCACACGGAGCACCTCAGTGAACTTACTTATTGAAGTAAGCACCCTCATGTATCACGCACGTATCAACTATACACTTTGCACCTCCATGAAATAAGGTGGTCCTTCTTAAAGGTGTGATCCCACAAGCAAGCCTTAGAGGAGTCAGGTTGACACTCCCACTGTCTGTAGGACTCATCGGCTTGGAGTATTTTATTAATCATGACTTATGTGATATAGGGCTCGTTTCATGAACCATTTCACCTAAATGGTAGAGTCCTAAAGTCATCAGGATTAGAGGAGTTCTCATACATGCACAGCAAAAGTACACGCATACCAAACAAGAGCATATAAAGAAGTGTTCCCTCAATTCGTTATTTTATTCAAAGATTGTCTGTGATTACAATAAGGAAAAGTACAAAGTGGATATACAATCGGCTTTCTGGGGTACTATTCCCAATAATTTTTGTAAGCTTTTCTTCTCCTTTTCTTGTTTGTTGCCTTTTTACTTTGTTGTGGGTTTTGCATGATTATGAGAGGTGTTATATGCTGAGTTTTGTTGCATTTTGATACCTTAAACTTGTTGTGTTTGTTGCCTTTGCCGTTGTGTTGTTGAATTGGTTTTGCAGGGGAAGAACACGGCTGAATCTCGTATAATTCAGCCCCAGCGACGAGGTAACGGCCGTTAAGGCCTTTGTGTGTGTTTGGAGGTAACGCCCGTTACCTTCTTTGCCTGAACTCCTGTACCGAGTAACGGGCGTTCCTGCCTGTGGTCATAGGCAGCGGTAACGGTCGTTAACTGCGCAAGATTTCGCCCTTGTACCAGTTAACGGGCGTTACCCATTTTATGCATGCTTGGGGATAACGCCCGTTACCCCTCCCTTGTTTGTGCTTGTGTTTTTTTCTTCGTCCTTCGTTTCCTTTGCTCGTTTCTTTTGCTCTGTTATGAACTTTTATGCCTTAAGTGATACGTATATGCACCTCATTTGCATTCATTGCATACATAAGCATTGTCGAGCATCTAATTGGTACATTATTGAGTCTACGTCTCGGGTTTTACATTGTTTTGGTACAGAGCCACTTCCGAAGGACGTCGTGCCCGAGGCATAGGTGTTTGTTGATCCGTTTGGTCCTCCTTTTTGCTTCTCTTTTGTCTTAAGGGGAGGTGTAGGATTTTTGTATTAGTTTTTGACCTACGACCTTAATGTGGTGTTTTCTTGCCTCACATGAAATTATATATTTTATATAATTAACTACGCACGTTTATTATATGAGTATGATTTTCTGGGAAACATTTGAATCTTTTGAAATTGGTATACGTAAGAGCATAGATAAGCTTTGTTTTGAAACCTTTTGTACGTTATATTATGTTCTGAGCGAGGTTGCCCTGAAATATGGGAAGTTGGTAAGTGGTTTGACTTGTTGGGCCCCGGAATCATGGGTAAGGATACCCGGGACGACAAGGGTCGTCTGGTTTGGCCTGTGCATGATTCCATTTGAGATATTCAAGCGCGACTCTTGGAGTTTGGGAAGGCGTGGTATCTTGAGCCCTTGGTTGGATAACCGGGGAAGGAAGGCATACCGTGGGTTAGCTACCCCGTATGTATTTGCACTTTGTAGGCGGTGAGGGTTTCATTCCCGAACGCTTTGGGGGTTGAGGTTAGATTTGTATTTGTGATTTGGTATTTGTTACGTAATTAAGAAGTTAGGGAAAGTTCGTACTCGCCGGACATTTATCTTTTTTTATGTTTGATGAGTCATGAATCGAGGTAGGTCTTCTCTTATATTATATGTTATTCATTTGGAAAATGTTTTGGTATGCAAAACCCTAGACTCGGTTCATGATCATCGCTTTAATATCTGCTCTAATATATTTATGTATGTGTTTGGGTGTGCGTTAGACCCCTCACTCAGCCATGTGTGTCTAATTCCTCTCTTTTTCCCTCTTTTAGGTGCAGGTGTACTTGAGCTAGGCGGGGAAGTGCGTCTGGAGTCGTACTTAGCGTCCTAGGTCGAGTCTACACGCATTCTACTTTCATTTTGCTACTCTGTTGTGTATTTGAATTATGTACAAACTCTTGGAAGACTTGTGACATTATCTGTTATATTTTGGGCCTTGTACGGCTATGTACATGTTATATGAAATATGTTATGAGCTCTTTCGCTCCTTTTGTTGCTTCCGCTTTATTTATTGTCTTTGTTTGCGCGCTCTGTTGTGTTCTAGCCCCGCTTAGCCTAGTGTGTGTGTTTAGGTCCCCGTTCGCTTATACTCGGGCTTATGTATGGACTCTCATTTCATATGTGAGTTTGGGTTTAGGTGTGGGGGATATGGTGGCCCAGCGCTCCGGGCGTCACAGAACCCGTCTTGAACTGAACCGAACCGGTTTCCCTCACCTTAAAACCGAACCAGCCCCTTCTCCTCCCTCATTTGCTTCATCTCATTTCCAAGGAAGAGAGAAGAGGAAGAATTGGCACTGTTCACCCTGAACTTTGAGCTCAGGTTCCAGCTTTCTTGCTCGCCCGATCAACGATCCAAGGTAAGTAATGAATTCCTCACATCGAGTGCTTCATTTTCTTCTGATTGAATGTTGCTTTTCTTGCTCAGTTTCATGGCTTTCATGAAGAAGATGAATAGTAACCAAATATGAAAATTTGCTCCCAATGTGCTTATACGTGGTTTAATCGAGCTTGAATCGGTGTGTGTTATTCCCGTGAATGTGCTTGTCGTTTATTTGTTGAAATTTCGTTCGTTGATTGCTCCTAGCGTGAATCACCATTTTTGCACCTTGAATGAGCTCCCATAGCAACTTGCTTTATGCTTCGATTCATTAGTTTATTTTGTGCCTAAGTTGCTACGCATGTAAATTTGGACTTATGTATGTATTGTGGTGTGATTTGAGGTTGTGGTTGTGTTGTTGCTTTGTTTTTCTCCTTCTTTCGCCATTGTTGAAGCTTTTGGAGCTTGGGGATGAAGATGAGACACGCCCGTGTCTCCCTAATGAAGAAAATGAGACACCCCCGTGTCTCCAGCCCTTTTTCACGCATGTACTTAAACACGCCCGTGTCTCTCTTTTGCATTGAGGGGAGATACCCCCGTGTCTCTCCTTGCCTTCACGTATGTACTGTTTTGTTTTCGTTACTTATCCAAACGAGCTCCGTTTGATCTGAAACTTTCACCATAGAAATCTTTTCAAGTGTAGAATAATATCTCATTAGAATCACCTTAAAATCATTCCTTGATTGTGAGATCCATTTTGGTGTCGCCACTTAACTAAAAATCTGATTTCGTCCCATTTCAGGTTTACGCCATTTTCACATCGCTTTGAAATAAAATTCGAGCCATATATCGTCGGAAATATCCATTTGTCTAGTTTCTTATCCAACAACCAAAACTTAATTCCCACTTTTAGAACTCGAGATATCTCCATTTTTCTACAGCTTGCTCATTTCCGAAAACTATCAGCTTTTACCAAAATCCATTTCCTTGCGTTCCTTTCACTTCCTTGACTTCTGTATGTAATTTAATTGACCTATTTTGCCTCAAAATTGTATCTATGATACTAATAGCTTATTGAATGATGTGTTATGATATTTTTATGAATTTTATGGCTTGATTTACGAGGTATAAACGTGACTTTCATGTATGAACGCTTAGTGCTACAATGTGACCTTGTTTTCAATTATTGCATTCTTTAAGTGTTTAATAAATTCCTTTCACTTATAATTGATTCATATACATTGTTAACATATATTGTATTGTATTATAAATTGAATGATTGAATCGTTTATGTGTCTAAGTGGCATTAACTGTGCACATGAACACAATCACAACACTCCATGACATTTTATGATTTATTATTTATCGTAACATTTCATAACATGTCACACCACTTCATGAGCATTGTCGTGCATCTATGTGGTTTTATATTGAGTCGTATCTCACGAGTACACAATGTTTCCTTTCTTGTCCAGTTCGTCTCCAGGGCAGAGATATCGTGATCAAATAGGCACCTGGTATAACTCGTATCCTTGTATCATCGTCTTCTAGGTGAGGGTGTTTTTCGTTCTATTCATATATTAAACCCTACAACCCGTATGTGAAATGTTTTGGCCAAAAACCCTATTGTATATTTATATTGTTTCCGAAGAAACATCGAGTAAATGTTTTCAAGAAATGAACCATTTACAATGAAATGAAATGAAATGAAATGAAATGATGCAATGACCGTTATTGTTTTGGCGAGAATTGCACTGCACAATCATGGGGCTCGGGGAAAACATGGGATTGGAAATCGATACGGCATCGGGCCTTCGGGCGTGCCTCTACACGTAATACCCTTTGAGAATTTCCTGCTCGAACGAGGAGATCGTAAGGTAGGTTATTCTTAAGTCGGTGGTTAATAAACCATCGAATGAGCGGGTAGGAGTCATGAGCCCCCGTCTCAACATGATCATGAGATGGTTCGAGCCTTGTAAACTCGCCATCAAACCATGGAGAAAAGGATGGACAATGAATGACATGAATATTAATGATGGAATGAATGTTAATCATTGAATGATTGAAAGCATGTGTACATGATCCTGTTCTTGTTAATTAATGACTTAAACAAGGTACACGGTCGGATTTTGGTTAGATAATTGTGCACGCTCATTCACCGAGCCTTCAAACACCAACATGAACTGAAAATGGTATTAAATTGGAATTGTCGTAAAATCCGAGCATTGATAACCAACTTCTTGCCTTTCGTGGGGACTAACTTCTGTTAAAACCTTGCTCGAAATTTATGACTTGCATGTGCATGTTTTTATATATATATATATATAGCTCCTACTCACTCTGTCTTCTAGAGACTGACCCCTCTTTTCCACTTCTCCGGTTTTCTTACAGGTTTTGCTAGGCGGAATCGAGTCTTAGAGTCCTTGATTAAGTTACACTTGTACACTTGAGTCACATCTCACATTGTTACATTATAATTATATTGTTTATTGTATTAAATTATTGATCGGGCTTAAAGGCCAATTGTTGTTCATTGATGAATATGATTTAGGACAGGTTGCATGTTTAGTTGAACCCACCACTAGGTTGCATGCTGAATTGGTTATTTATGTTTAGAATTGGGCTTGAAGCCATTGTTAATGTTAAATGAATTTATTTTGATTTAAGTTTGTTCTTATTTGCTTCTGCACCACATTTTGTATTCTCTGATTGATTGGTACAGGGTTAGAATCCGCCTAGCTAGGAATGTTTTTCTCTGTCACTCATTCGTTATGAGTATGGTTCATGTATGGACTATCCATGTCATGCGTGGACTAGAATTATGGTGCATAGGATGTGGTGCCTATCATTTTGGGTGCTACAAAGGCAGCTCAGGACCGTCAGAAAAGCTATGCGGACAAGAGGAGAAGGCCCCTAGAGTTCGAAGTCAGAGATCCAATCATCTTGAAAACATCTCCTAGGAAGGGTTTCACTCGAATAGGTAAAGGTGGAAAGTTTAATCCACAATACCTCGGGCTATTTGAAATCCTAGAACGGATTGGAGAAACGGTGTATAGGTTGGACCTACCATCGAGTTTAACCGAGATACACAATATTTTCCACATCTCGCAACTCCATAGGTTTTATCTCGATGAAGTAACCGTTCTCCCGATAGAAGAGATACAACTTCAGCAGGATTTGACAATTGTGAAGAAACTGGTTAAAATTTTGGATCAGAAGATGCAAGAGTTGAGAAACAACAAATTTCCTTAGTTAAAGTGTTGTGACGAGATCAGAGAATCGAAGAAGCCACTTAGGAAACCAAGGAGAAAATGAAGCAATTATATCCGCAGCTTTTCAGTGCTGAGTAGTGAACCTTGGGAGTAGGTTCTCCTAAAGGGGGAAGGTTGTGACACCCCGTTCGTTCAACTGTACAGGTATGATGTCATGAGTGAGTTTAATTATGCGTTTATGTTATTTAATTTCTTTTATGTGCATTATTTACCTTATAATTGATTTATATTGATATAAATGCTTATTTGAGATATTTGGTTTTATGATTTTGATTGTTAAATTATGTATTTGCATGTTGGAATATGAATTTTATGAATTGGTATGATATGTGATTTGTTTGGACGTGATTGGATTTTATTTGAAAATTTAGGACTTACTTGAAAATAGGTTTTGGACCTATTTGGAACTTTTTGAAAGTTTAGGGACCTAATTGTAATTAGGATGTTTTGTAGCCATTTTAGCTACTTTGAACTCGAGAATTTGGATTCAAATTCCAACTTTGCCGTTGGATTTATTTTGACGATTCGTGTATAATGGCATTAGTCCCGTATTTTTCTTAAACCGTTTGAACTCTCTACTGTTTTAAAATCCGATCAGAATGGACCGGATCCTTTAGCCTGACCCTTTTGCTACTCCAATCAACTTGTTTCAACCTTCATGGCTGAAACATCTCCCCCTTTTCCTGACATTCACACGCAGCATCAGCAAGAGGAAGAGAAAAGAAGCCAAGACCCTTTCTTTCCTTCTTCAACCTTTGAGCTCATAACTCCCTTGTTTCTTTATCATATCACGATTCGAGGTAAGTTATGAATTCCTCTAGATGTATGCTTAGTTCCTATACCTGTTTTGTGACATGTTTTTGGGTGGTTGTGTGAGTTTGAGCTTGAAGGTAAATAGTATGGGTTTAAATGAAATTTGGATATTAAGTGATGTTTGTTGGATTATTATGAGCTATATGAATTTATATGAAGTCTATATATCCTAATTGATGTATTAAATGCATGGAATTAGTTGGTGGTTGGAGATTTTGGGAGATTCCATTAATGAGGGTTGATTGCTTGGATATGGTTTAATGTTCTACTACATGAATTCATGCTCATTTTGATGATTTAATGTGTTATGGGTGAGTTGTGTGTTGTGTTACCTGTTTTTGGTGGGTGTTGGGTTGTTGGTTTGCAGGGTTTAGAAAGGTTTGAAACCTCCCTTGTTTCGCAGCTTTCATAGCTGACTTGCATTTTCGATGTTGGATCTTGGTCGCAGCCACGACTGATTTGAGTGTAAAATGCTCACAGCTATGAGACCAATTAAGCTCTCTACCCTAGAAGTCTTTTATGGCAGCGAAGGATTTACGTTGTTTTCGTAGCGGGTACGATGACCTTCCACCTGCGATGTTTTTACGTTATTTTTGGGTGAGGCCGCGACTTTTCCCAGTTTTGCGTGGGAATTCTATGTTGAATTCTATTTTCCTTGTTTGGTTTATTTCTTACATACTTTCCCTCCCCGAGCATGTTCCCAATGTGTGAATTAACCATTATATGCTAAATCATACCTTAAATGCTGTTATATTGTTTGTTTTACCTTACAATGTATGAAATCAATTTGTAATGTGTTACATGAACGTATATGACTCATTTTGTGAACACGCATCATATGCATTGCATCTCGTGCATTGATATGCATCGTTTATGCATCTATTTAGTTCATTTTGAGTCTAAGTCTGGGCTTTTGTGTGTTTGTTTCAGAGGTGCTTCCAGGTGGTGAGCCCTAGGCCTAGTTAGTTGTCTACACTCACTCTCCACTCTTCTTCACAAGGTGAGGTTTAAGATTTTCATTTTAGTTAAGCGACCTAAGACCTTTATGTGTTGTTTTCCTACCTTGCATGCAACTATATTATTATATATATAGTTAAATAGGTGTTAAGTATTGTATTTTATGGCCTTATAGATACGCTTCGGTATTTAGAAATTATGTATATGAGTATATGTAAGCTTATGTTTTGAAACGTTGGTTATGTTATGTTTATGTTAGCAAGTTGAGCCATGAAATACTGGCATATGTTATGATCGTATGTTTGGGCCCCGATAACTATGGGTAAGGACCCCGGGACAATATTGGGCTATGGGGTTAAGCTTGTGGGTAGTCGCCATTCGAGGTATCACGCGTGACTTTGGGAGCTAGGGAAGGCGTGGTATTCTCGAGCCGTCGGTGTAAAAACTGGGGAGGACACGTTATGAGATTGCTACCCCTCGTGGTTATGTTATGTATGGTGGTTAGGGTCGCGCAGCCCTTCCATTATATATGTTTATTTATTCGGTTTTTAAGTTTTACGAGGAGTAAAGGTTGGAAGCTCGTACTCGTCGAGCATTATGTTTATTATACTTTGGAGTTGTGAAACAGGATAAAGTTTCTAAAAATATTTTGTATAAATTTGTTTTGCAAATTCTTTTTGGTTTGCAAAACCTACTCCCGGTTCATGATTCCTCCTTTGTTATCTGCTTTGCCCTATATATAGTGTGTAGATGTACATTAGCCCCTCACTCGATCGGTGGACTGACCTCTCTCTTTATCTCTTGGTTGCAAGTCTTTTCTGCCCAAGCTAGATGGGCCAGGGAAGTGTGCCGTTCGAGTCGTACTTATTTATATAAGTCGAGTTTAGGTTGCATTTTGTTGCATACACTCTTTTTTATGATATGTATTTTTCTAGATTAATACTTTAACAACCTGTTTGTTGGTTCTTTTAGGCCATGATGGCATTTATTTTAAACTTATGCTTCTTGATTTGTTGATTTAATGTTTCCGCTAGTATGTTGTTTGTTCTGTTTCACGCTCTGAGTTTCTATCTTAGTTTCGCCTAGCCTAGTGTGTGTGTGTAAATCCAAGCGTTCCCCTTACCACCTCGGCCCCGTCGTTGGACTCATTCTCGATAACAAAAGAGCTTTTCTGAGCATTGATTTTTTGTCCAGAGAGCTTCTCATAATTATAGATTAACATCCTGATTTGTTCCAAAGTACTTTTCCTGCTATTAGTAAAAATGATAGTGTAGTCTACATATGCTAAGTGGGAACAATCACATTTGAAGTTGTTGTGGTACCTGTATCTCTTATCTCTTTCAACTAACCTGTTCAAACACACAGATAAGTAATCTGGAGCTAAAACAAAAAGGAAGGGGGAAAGGGGATCACCTTATCATAATCCCCGTGAGGAGTGAAAGAAACGTGAAGAAACTCCATTCACTAGAACAGAGAACCAACAGTTGTCAATACACCGTCGAATCAGATCATTCCACTTCGGCGAGAATCCTCTTTTAGCCATAACTTGTAAGGCAAAATTCCATTCCATCCTATCGTACGCCTTTGCCACATCCAATTTCAATATCACGTTCTTGTGTCGACGTTGATTATCAATCGAATGGGTGAGCTCTTGAGCTAAAAGAATATTTTCTCCAATAAGTCTGCTCTTAATGAAACCACATTGGTTAGAAGTCGTGACTTTGGGAAGCAAACAAGCCAACCTCGTATTCAATAGTTTAGTGAGTATTTTATTGGAAACATTCTAGAGACTAATTAGTCGGTAATCTGTCTAATGGGCTGGGTTGTTCTTTTTCGGAATTAAAATCACAGAAGTAGCTATGTAGGCTTTCGAAAGGGCCGCTCCCTCAAAGAAGCCCTCTACTGCTTCACACACATCCCCTTTAACACTACAAGAAAACAGACGAATTTCAAGGGAAAATTTCGAGGGAATTTTGAGGGATTCCCTCGAAAACTATCAGTTTCCAAAGAAATTCTAACGAAATTTATCAAATTAACTTCCAAGGGAATATTCCCTCGAAAATCCCTCGAAATTTAGCATAAAAATAAAAATTTAAAAAAAAAAACAAGATTTAAATATATGAGAACATTTTCGAGGAAATATTTCCCTCGGAAATCCCTCGAAAATTAATTTAAATTTAAAAATTAAATAAGTTTTAATTTTCCGAGGGATTGTTCCCTCGGAAATTCCCTCGAAAAATTCAATATATAAATATGTGAACATTTCCAAGGGAATATTTCCCTCGAAAATCCCTCGGACACTAATCTTAATTTAAAAATTAAATAAGTTTTAATTTTTCGAGAAAAATTTCCCTCTAAAAAGATTTAAATATGTGAACGTTTTTGAAGGGGATATTTCTGTTGAAAATCCCTCGAAATTAATTTTTATTTGAAAATTAAATAATATTTATATTCCCGAGGGAGTTTTCCCTCGGAAATCCCTCGGAAAATTTGACGGCTAACCTTGGCGCTAAAAATTTCGAGGGATTTCCTAGGGAATGTTCCCTCGAAAATTAATTTGGTTAATTCCCTCGGAATTCCCTTAGAAATTTTCGAGGGAAATATTCTCTCGGATTTCCATTAGAATTTGCCTGTTTTCTTGTATTGTAATAATATCCCAGAATCTCTGATAAAACACTACCCCGAATTCATCCGGTCCCGCAGCGCTTTGCA
This sequence comes from Lantana camara, assembly GCA_037501455.1. Taxonomy (NCBI): domain Eukaryota; kingdom Viridiplantae; phylum Streptophyta; class Magnoliopsida; order Lamiales; family Verbenaceae; genus Lantana; species Lantana camara. The sequence goes on from CM074860.1 coordinate 71,993,722, forward strand.
TGGGCTAATCATATCTACTGCCTACAAAGGCCGCCTACAAAGCCACTCTCCCTCACTGTCATTCAAAACTTTTTGTAACTTTGGAAAATCTCGCTGCATACTTAGGTCCTTATGCACAGTAATTAGCAGTGTTGGAAAACACAGAGTTGAAGCAGCAAAATTTTAAAAAATATTTCCAAAAGTGAATCGTGTTCTTGCAATGTTCGTTTCAAAACAAAGAAAGTTTCAAGTAACTTATGGTTAATAGAAGTTTTCTAGTGATGTTTGATCTTGCTTATCATACCTACTTCGTGCGGATTGTCCCTCTAACAGTTCTCGAATAGATCCCAAAGTAGGTAATCCTCCAAAGCATATCCGCACCAGTCCTAGATCCTGATCAAACTATTGAGAATGCTAGTTCTGTGGCTTGTGTTTTGGCTAGGAAATTTTCTTTGAAAACTTTTCTTTTGATTTTTCTCAAAAACAATTAACGCTTCAAGAACGTTGGTTTAACCCAAGAAAGAGTCCCACCCCTTGTACTTATACTGGGGGTTCGAACCCTAGGGGGTTTCCTAAACCATGTGGGCTTTGATTTCTTGCTCAGTAATTCACTAATTAATTAATATCTTTTATTTGAAATAAGATCTTATCTTATTCTCCAAGACATCTCAAGAAATCTCTTTCCTACTTTAAGAGTTTGACTATTCCACTTTATCTAATATAAAATTAAACATCAAATTCAATAAATAATTTAACTCATAATTAATTATTTATTGGATTAATTATTTTGAGTTCGGACTTAATAATTAATTCATAATTAATTAAAAGCCCAAAATTAATTAAAAGCCTTCACACGTGTGGCTCACGCCACACGTGTCAGCCACGTGTTCCACACGTGAGGTGGGGCCCATGCACATGTGGCCCCACTTGATCAATAATTTGATCATTTTGTTAATCCGATTAACTTCCTACCAAAACCCTCGTGACCTGGCATTTGTGTGTGACCCTTTAGGTTCATTATTCGATTAGTAGTGATACTAATTAATTAATTCTCATATTTAATTAATTAGTTCATAGATCCCACTACCATAATCTAGCAATGGGTGTGTGAGCCCTAGCCGAATAACGAAATGAATCGAAGAAACTTTCAGTCAATGACAATCAGTGAAATACGATCCTCCTACAACTCTATCTCTCAATCAAGATATTAAGGCATGGGAAGAAACTTAGAGCCTTGTTATTCTTGATCTTTAAAGTTAAGTTCGTTTCATATCCATTTGGATCTCAATCCAAGAAAATCTCATTTTCTTGATGTCTTAATCTTTTATCCACCTTGGCCAAGGGTTTAATATTTAATGGACTACGAACAACTTAATCAATAAGATATCATCCTTGTTCTTAACAAGTGTAGGTTCTTTATTGATTCTACTAATTCTACATATGCCAATTGTGTAATCTCAACATGAATCGGAATTCAGTTGTCTAGAGGTGACACCCTTTTGAGTCCACATCAAAGATTATAGAGTTAGCTCATATGAGACATTACATAATCTCAAGTCAAAGGATTATTAATCACGTCATTGACATGTGAGATATTTTCTAATCTGGAAACTTCCTTTCTTATTTAGGAATGTTCTCACGTGGGACATCTCAGTGATGAAATTCTTGTAACAATCACCCTTATGTATTATGAACGCATCATCATATGCACTTATCACCCCATAAAACCGGGTGATCCTTCTTAAGGATATAATCACATAAGTAATTAGTTTCAACGGAGTCAAGGTTGACACTCCCACTGTCTATCGGACTCTTCGACTTGGAGAAGTTTCTAATCCTCGTCTATGGAGTTAAGAACTTGTTTCATGTGTCATTCCATAAGGACAAAGTTCTTAACGGCCTCAGCGAATTAGGGGAGTTCAAAATATGCAAAACACAGTCAAACCCAAACAGACATAAATAAGCACATAAAGAAGTGTTGCCTATGAACAAAATCATTTCGTTCATTATTCAAATACTATTTGTGATTTTACAAGGAAATAGCAAAGTAACAATCCTGCTTTAATGGCACTATCCTTAACAAGCAGGTTCTGAAAAAAGGTATTAGCTGAGTCACGAACAAGAGCAAGATTGTCTATGGTCAAGTTGTTGTCTCTGATGCTGCTCATTTGCCCGCGAAGCCTTTTTTTTTAACCAAGGAGTGAAAATAACCTGTATTTCTATCCCCCTCCACCATCCATCCGCAAGCGTTTTTGGCGCCAAAAGTCTTCTTCCATAGCTAGCACCCAAAGCCTTTCCGCCAAAGGTCGATTTAGTTCAATTAGTCATTCATCAATTGGGTTATCATCAAAGCAATTTTCGACCTCTCTAACCAACTCTTCCATTTCTTTGACTTCATCAAAAATGTTCCCAAAAACAGAATTATTCCACCATTTAAGATGTGTCTTAAGTCGTTTAAGTTTAAGATGCAGTTTCCAAAGACCTCGTCCCTCTAGCGGATTCATCCATTTTTTACGAATCACTTTCTCAATATCGTTATGTCTAAGCCAAATCTCTTGAAAGTGGAAGGTGGAGGGGTATGGCTCTGACGGTTGATTATACTCAATGAGAAGGGGTGTGTGATCAGACGAGCTTCTCGAAAGGTGCTTGATAGTGGTGTGTGGGAAAATCTCCGTCCAACTCTCCGAAACAAGCACTCGACCATCTCTATACAAAGTGAATTGAGTGTTAAAAGTAATTAATCTTGACTTCATGAATTAAGTGGAAGGATACAAGTTAATAAAATAAATAGAATAAATGTAAGAAGTTACTTGATGGTAATCCTATAACATTATAGCATTTAGGATTGAGGTTATATGTATTAGTGATCCTATAACGTCATGGTATTTAGGATTGGAGTTTAATACTGTATTTATTTTGTGTCTTGTTATACTAGTATAAATAAGTACTTTGTTATACAAGACAAGACAAGACAAGAGATAAGAAAATAAGAAAGAAAGAGAGTTTGTAAAAAGAGTTGAGTTTGTAAGAGTTTAAAGTGTTGATCGAGTAGAGAAAAATAAAGTGAATTTCTCCTCTCCACTTCCTCCTCTTTTATAGTCTTTGTCTTCAACAAAAAATATTATTTTTTTCCATCACGCTTTCGCAACAAAGTGGCATCAGAGCCATGTTGAAATGGCTTCGATGAGTGTTATCCCATTTCCCAAACTTACAAAAGATAACTATGAAAGGTGGAGCATCCAAATGAAGGCATTCCTTGGTGGACAAGGAGTTTGGGAAAATGTCGAAGAAGAGTATGTGGAACCAGAAAATCTAGCCGGTGCTAGTAATGCAGTCAAACAAAATGCACGAGAAACAAAAATGAGAGAACAAAAGGCTCACTCATTCATACAACTCGCCGTAGATGATAACATCTTCGAGAAGATTGCACAAGCCGACACCGCAAAGAAGGCTTGGGATATTCTTGCCAATACTTTCAAAGGTATTGACAAAGTAAAGAAAGTAAGGTTGCAGGCACTTCGAGGTGAATTCGAATCACCAAAAATGAAGGACTCTGAGGCGGTATTTGACTTTATTTCAAGATTACTTTCTGTTACAAATCAACTTGAAAGTAATGGAGAAAAAATGGAGGACAAACGACTCGTGGAAAAGATCCTTCAATCCCTTGATTCGAAATTTGATCACATCGTGGTGGCCATTGAAGAGTCCAATGATGTGGAAAATATGAAGATTGATGAGCTCGTGGGTAAACTACAAATCCACGAAGAGAAGTTAAAAAGGCAAGCCAAAGAACCAATTGAGCAAGCGCTCCAAGCAAAGTTGCACATCAGAGAAAAGCGAGATGATACCGAGAGTAGCAATCGTCGAGGTGGCTTTATATATCGACGTGGTCGTGATCGCGGTCGAGGCCATGGTAGAGGACGGGGACGAGGTGCCCTAACTATAAATCGAAGTGAAGAAATTCACTTCGAAGCCAGATCCGTAAGAGGACGATTCCGAGGTCGTGGAGGCCAATCAAGGTGGCAAAGAAAAAATGATGTGGAGTGTTTCAATTGCCATCGAAATGGACACTATGCCTATGAGTGTCGAAATGAACCAAATAATGAAAGGGAGAGAAACCACCTCGCTGAAGAACAAAAAGTTGAAGGTGAAGCCCTCTTGTTAGCCCATAAACAACAAGATGAGGGAAAAGAAAGCATTTGGTACCTTGACACCGGTGCTAGCAATCACATGTGTGGACATAAACACATGTTCGTCGAGATGGATAAATCTGTGAGCGGTGATATCCCTTTTGGAGACTCGTCAAAAATACAAATTGAAGGGCGAGGTAATATTTTGATTCGTTTGAAGAATGGAGATCACCAATTCATCTCAAATGTATATTATGTTCCTGGGATGAAGGCAAATATTTTGAGTTTAGGCCAACTTTTGGAGAAAGGATATGATATCCACATGAAAGATAAAAATCTCTACCTTCGAGACAGCAAAGGAACGTTGTTAGCTCGGGTACCAATGACGAGCAACAGGATGTTCTTGATGAATATCAAGAACGATGCAGCACGATGCTTGAAAGGATGTGTTGAAGATCAATCATGGTTATGGCACTTGAGCCTCAGACATCTCAACTTTGGAGGCCTTAAGTTGATGTCAACAAAGAGAATGGTGAATGGACTTCCTTCCATAAACCACCCCGATCAATTGTGTGAGGGTTGTCTCGTAGGAAAACAACATCGCCAAAGTTTTCCAAAGGAATCAGAGACGAGAGCAAATGAACCATTGGAGTTGGTTCATACAGATGTATGTGGTCCGATAACACCGAACTCGCTGGGAAAAAGTAGGTATTTCATATTGTTCATTGATGACTATAACAGGAAGACGTGGGTGTACTTCCTCAAGGAGAAATCAGAAGCATTCTCAGCCTTTAAAAAATTTAAGGCACTGGTGGAGAAGCAAAGTGGCTACCAAATTAAGTCACTTCGATCAGCTCGAGGAGGAGAGTTTACTTCAAAGGAATTCAAGAATTTTTGTAACGAGAATGGGATACGGCATCCCATGACCAATCCGTACTCACCCCAACAAAATGGAGTTGCAAAGAGAAAGAACCGATCCATTTTGAACATGGCTCGAAGCATGTTAAGAAGCAAAGAATTGCCTAAAGAGCTATGGGCCGAAGCTGTGGAGTGCGTTGTGTACTTGTCAAATCGAAGCTCGATAAGAAGTTTGTGGAACCAAACTCCACAAGAAGCATGGAGTGGACTCAAGCCGAGTGTATCTCATTTGAAAGTATTTGGAAGCATAGCCCACATGCATGTTCCAGATCAGCATCGAAGCAAGTTAGACGATAAAAGTGAGAGGTACATTTTTGTTGGGTATGATCAACATTCAAAGGGCTACAGGTTGTATGATCCTGTCAACAACAAGATTAAAGTAAGTCGGGATGTTTACTTTGATGAGAAAAGTTCATAGAATTGGAGTTCCGAAGAAAATGAGCAATATAATTTCTATCCTATCGAGACGGAGCCTAGTCGAGGTGAAAATGAAGAACAGTCGGAGGAGCCGATCACTCCAACACCTCAATCACCATCTAGTTCCACCTCGACAGAACCTGATTCAAGCACAGGGCCTCGAGGGAAGAGATCATTGAATGATATATATGATGAGTTGAATCAAAACAATACATTATTTTGTCTATTTGCAGATACGGAGCCAATTGATTTCGAAGTGGCTTCGAGGAGTCAAAAATGGAGAAAGTCCATGGATGAGGAGATTGATGCAATCAAAAGAAATGATACGTGGGAGTTAACCACGTTGCCAGCAGGACACAAACCCATCGGAGTAAAGTGGGTTTACAAAATCAAAAGAAACTCACAAGGTGAAGTCGAGCGCTACAAGGCGAGACTTGTAGTGAAAGGTTACAAGCAAAGGGCTGGAATTGACTATGATGAAGTGTTTGCCCCTGTTGCAAGATTGGAGACGATCAGACTTTTGATCTCAATGGCAGCACAAAGAAAGTGGAAAATTCATCAAATGGATGTAAAATCCGCTTTTTTGAATGGTTATCTCGAAGAAGAGTGTACATCGAACAACCGGAGGGTTATTCTATTCGAGGTCAAAGAGAGAAGGTGATGAAATTAAAGAAAGCTTTGTATGGTTTGAAGCAAGCTCCGAGAGCATGGAATAGTCGGATCGACAAATATTTTCAAGAGAAGGGATTTGAAAAATGCCCTCATGAGCATGCTTTCTATGTCAAGAAAGAAAAAGAGAACATATTGCTAATATGCTTATATGTTGATGATTTGATCTTTACAGGTAACAATGAGAAAATGATGGAGAATTTCAAGAAGGAAATGTCCAAGGAGTTCGAGATGACTGACATTGGTTTAATGTCATACTACCTTGGAATCGAAGTGAAACAAAGGGATGATGGAATTTTTATCTCTCAAGAAGGTTATGCTAAAGAAGTGTTGAAGAAATTTCAAATGGAGGATTGCAAAGCAATAAGCACCCCATTTGAAGTTGGAGAGAAGCTGTCAAGTTATATTGAAAGAGATCTAGTAGACCCCACATTGTTCAAAAGTTTGGTTGGGAGTCTAAGATACTTGACATGCACAAGACCAGATATCCTTTACGCTGTTGGGATAGTTAGTCGATATATGGAGAAGCCAACAACTTATCATTTTAATGTGGCGAAGAGGATCCTTCGATACCTCAAAGGTACAATCAGTTTTGGCTTATTCTATCCTACTACTAATGACATGAAACTAGTAGGATATAGCGACAGTGACTGGGCAGGAGATATTGATGATCGTAAAAGCACTACAGGATTTCTGTTTTTCTTTGGAAAAACTGCTTTTACTTGGACGTCAAAGAAGCAGCCATTGGTGACATTGTCAACCTGCGAAGCGGAGTACGTGGCTGCAACATCAAGTGTTTGTCATGCATTATGGTTAAGGAATTTGCTTAAAGAGATGGGTTTTAAGCAAAGTGATGCGACCGAAATTTATGTCGATAATAAGTCAGCGATTGCATTGGCAAAGAATCCAGTTTTTCATGATAGAAGCAAGCACATCGATACTCGTTTTCATTTTATTCGGGAAAGTATTGCAAAGAAAGAAGTGTTGGTGAAGTATGTGAAAACTGAAGACCAAGTTGCGGATATTTTCACGAAGCCTCTCAAATGTGAAGTCTTTGAAAAGTTGAGAAGTCTACTCGGCATGATGGAGTCAAGCTTAGGGGGGTATGTTAAAAGTAATTAATCTTGACTTCATGAATTAAGTGGAAGGTTACAAGTTAATAAAATAAATAGAATAAATGTAAGAAGTTACTTGATGGTAATCCTATAACATTATAGCACTTAGGATTGAGGTTATATGTATTAGTGATCCTATAACGTCATGGTATTTAGGATTGGAGTTTAATACTGTATTTATTTTGTGCCTTGTTATACTAGTATAAATAGGTACTTTGTTATGCAAGACAAGACAAGACAAGAGATAAGAAAATAAGAAAGAAAGAGAGTTTGTAAAAAGAGTTGAGTTTGTAAGAGTTTAAAGTGTTGATCGAGTAGAGAAAAATAAAGTGAGTTTCTCCTCTCCACTTCTTCCTCTTTTATAGTCTGTCTTCAACAAAAAATATTATTTTTTTCCATCACGCTTTCGCAACATTGAGATCCTCCGAGTTAGGCTCAACCAAAGACTTGTCCTGTATGAAGTCCCCTAACTCCGTCATGCCTTGTAGGTTCGGTCTCCCTCCTCCTCTACGTTCCTCAAGGGTACGGATAATATTGAAGTCTCAACTATATAGCATTCCATCCAAATATATGCCTTCTAAGTAGATATAAATGTGCATAAAAAAGGATCGTTGGAGTGATAATAAATAAATAAATAACATAGAACGCAAGAGAACAAAAAGGAAAAAATATATATAAAAAAAAAAATAGAGTTAAAGAGTTTAAAAGACCAAAACGATTGTTATCTACATGTTTCGCTTGATATAATAGTATAGATAAAATATTCAAAGAAAATATACCACTTCATTTAGTTTATAAATGCTCAACCTATTACTTAAAACATTGCCTATTTTGCATAAATAAAATTTTTTATGGTAAGATATTCAAAGAAAACATACCACTTCATTTCGTTTATAAATGCTCAACCTAATACACAAAACATTGCCTATTTTGCATAAATAAATTTTTTATGGTAAAATATTCGACGAAAACATACCACTTCATTTCGTTTATAAATGCTCAACCTAATACTTAAAACATTGCCTATTTTGCGTAAATAATTTTTTTCCTTCCATAAAAAAGTTATTATTATTGTTTCCCAACTACCTCAATACAATTGCATAAACTTTTTGCACCAATTATTGAATATAATCTATATCATAATCCGAATATGTACATTTTATTTAGACAAAAATATTTGACTTGTTCAAAACAATTTAAAAGTATTCTTATACATCTAGTTAATAAAGTAAATATTAAAAGAAAAAGAAAAAGAAAGAAAGATTAATAAAATAAATTACGGCCTCTTTATCGCTTTCTCTGAAATCTACTTGCTCACCATTACTGCAAGCCCTTCTCATGTGATCTTCACTTCTCCTTTTTATGGACAGTCCATGTTTAGGTCTTTCGGCCATCCAAATTCCTCCAGAAACGCTAAGACAACTCCATTCGACCACCCAAATCCCGTCTACTCACAGAATTAAACTATTTCGTAAGAATATATCGAGAATAAAACTGTGCAACATGGTCAATCAATACATATACGAACTTATAGTTCATTGTGAAATTAAATACATGCAAATAAATTTGATTCAGATGCAAGTAAACTTACTTGGGGTACATAAAAACCTCCGCCTCCAACGCTTCCACATTGTTGAACGTCGTACTTTTCATGCATTGCTCCGGTTTTCTTATAGGCAACGTAGTTTGTCCTAACCCACTTCACGGCAATATCTTGTGCTAAAGATCTTGCTCGTTCTGACCCGGAACTTACGAGGCCTTCAACAATCATGTGTTGGAGAGGGGCCCAACCATTTGGAAAATCCCTAAAGAAATAAATACATGCAAGAGTTGTAAAACATGGACAGAGTCAATTTTTAGAAGACCGCGATACATATCAAGGGGTCAATAACGGATATCCCTCTCGAGTGTTTTGACTTTTGAAGCCATTTTGCTTGGACCAATTGAGGAGTGAGGAACAATAGAGAGGATTTTGGTTTAAGTTTTGCGTGGTCTACATCAGCTACTGCAACTCTAGAGTTTGGTGTATTTTACAAAAGGTCTTTCAGGTGTTAGGGCCTGTTTGTTTTAAGAGATAGGATACATAATATATTTTATATTCTTTATGTTGTATAAAGTATACTTAATACATGTTAATTATTTGTTTGAAAGTTGACATTTAATAATCGGTAATGGTTATATTCAAGTACAATTTCACGTTTTGTTTCCTGGTATTATACTGTGCAGAAAATTTTCTTACATTCCTTAATACTACGACCCACTTAAGCATGTATTGATATTCCAACTACTAACCTATATTGCACCAGGCTACTAATTCATACGAGTCAATATAGACTTTTAGTAGAAAACAAACATATGCATACCTGTTGGATGTTGGTTTGGTTTTGTTGATGAGTTATCGTATGTGCTGTCAATCAATTGAATTTCATTTGTTGTACATGTTATATTAGTTTTCTTTGGCAGGATTCTATTTCCAACAAAAATGGTAGGTTTTTGACCAAATCATGGCTGCAATAATCAAGTCAGACGAAGGGGAGAGCAAGAGCGGGGTTGGGGGTTGGACCCGTCCTCATCACAAAAGTCGATAAGCCCCAAAGGAATAAAATGCAGTCAGGGATACTGCAGACAAAATCTCAATCAAGGATTGCAATTGGAGATTGTCCCAAGGAACACTTTCCTTTGATACCACTCTAGAAGTCGCTCTATTTATTCAAGCTAGAAGACGAGAAAAACTAAGTCCATAAGTTTAAGACAAGTCTATAGACCTTTAAATGCAAAATTGGTATTCTCGTGAATGATGGTGAGAATTTAAAATAATCCTGATTTGTATTGTAAGAGACGGTAGTTATCTTGTGTGATGAAATTTTGATTGTAATTTCTAAAATATACCAATACCAGAGTCATGGTAACTTTCTTTTGGGTATTTGTGAGAGAAATAAGTTTATTTATGACACATGCACATTATTTGATGGTACTAACTATTCTAACTCAAAGAATTGCATGAAAAAATTATGGGATTGAATTTAAAACTATGGTCATTAAATGCACGTGATAAAAATGTTTTATGTGTGGTTTTAAACTGAGGAATACAATCAGGTGTCAGCATGCAAAAACACAAAAGAAACGTGGGATATGCTCCGAGTTACCCTCAAAGGTGGCACAAGTTTGCAAAGAACGAGTTGTAATTTTAACTACTCGGTACAAGGCGTTCCAAATGAATCCAGGAGAGACAACTAGCTAAATGCATACTAGATTCATCACTCTTGCAAATCAAATGAGCGTGCATGGAGATCCATTAACTTAGGAGCAACAAGTTAGAAAAATTCTAAGAAGTGGACTCTCAAGGTCACCGTCATAACAAAAGCCAAAAACCTAAGTTCCGTCAACATGGCAAAACTTATGAGGACTCTAATCTCACAAGAGCTCACTTTCCTACCAAATGAAAAAAATACCAGATAAAAAGAATAACATTGTATTTACTGTTGAACCTGATACCAGCCTGGAGGATAAAAATTGACAAGAACTAGTACTTCTATGGAGAAGAATAAAAGAAATTGCTTACAACAGAAACAAAAAACGAAAGTTCCAACTATTACAAAATTATGGTTTTCAGCCAAATAATGAATTTCAGTATCCTCAAAGCAATAGGACTATTGGTTGCCACGAATGTAAAAAACTAGGACACATCAAATCAAATTGCCCACTACTGAGGAAATAACAGGAGCATGATGAAAGACAAAACTCGTATGTGGCAAAACTAAAAGGCATATCGAGAGCTCTTTAACAACGAGGAGGATTGCATTTGCATTTATGGCTCATGATCCGGTATGTACCTCTCAAGCCTCTCAAAATGAATTTAAAGATTGAATTAATCAAAATCTTAAAGAAGTTGATATTGGAAATTTACTTGAAACTTGTTCCACTCGAATTGAAAACTTGTTTGCAAGAAACAAAAAATTAAACGGAAAAGAAAGATATGGAACATAGACTTCTTCAAGAAATTGATCAATCAAGATTTGAAAACAAGTTACTTGAAAAAGAAAATGAGCACATATATATTGGAAGTGCGCTCTAGACTTAGTGAAATAGTGTACAAAAAAGAAAAAAAAATTAGCAAAAAGAAACAAAGAAACTTCTCCAGAAAAAGATGTTATAATTTTGGGAAAGTTGGTCATATTCAATATTTTTTCATGCAACTAAAAATAGAAAAACCAAGCAAATTTGGATGCCCAAAACTAAGAATCCGGAAGTTCCACATACACACGGTGCATTCTAACAATGACTATTGCACGTTAAAGGCAATGGGACATCTTGGAACAAAAAGTGGATAATGGATAGTGTGTGTTCTCGACACATGACGGAAGATAAGAGATGTTTCTCAGAAATTCAAGCAAGTGAAGAAGGTAAGATTGTATTTGCAAATAATACCAAAGGCAAAATTATTAGTAAAGGTCCTATTGGTAAGAGATCTAGGTATTATATTGAAAAACTATGGCTGATAGAAGGTTTGGATCATAATCTCATTAGTATAAGTCAATTATGTGACACAAGTTATTAGTTTAAATTCATTCCGTTTAAATGCATTATTTTGAAAAATGGCAAAGGCATGTTTATTACAAATAGATAGAGGGAGATTTACTCTTTTCTCATGCAAGATTAGTCTATCCAAAACGTTGAGTGTCTAGCTAGATATGGCACAAGAGGCTAGGACATGTAAACATGAAGCTCATCTCACATAACGAAAAAGGACCTTCTAAAAGGTGTTCGCAAACTAAACTTTGTCAAAAACAAGGTCTGTGAGGCATGGCAAAAGGGAAAATAGGTTTGTTCCAACTTTAAATCCAAATATGAAATACCTACCAGGCCACTAGAACTTCTGCATCTTGATTTGTTTGGACCAATGAGAACACAACCCATGGGGTAAAAAAAAAAGTATGTGTTTGTCATTGTTGACGACTTTTCCAGGTACAGTTGGGTTCTTTTTCTTACTCATTAGAATAATGTCATTAATACCTTCGTACCTTTTGTCAAGAGAATTCAAAATAAAAAGAACTTGAATGTGAAACACATTCATAGCGATCATGGCACGGAATTTTATGAGGAACAATTTACCACTTCGTTTTTGAAGAAAATTGATACTTTCATGAATATTCTACTCCTAAAACACCCCAATAAATTTCATGAATAAATTGTTTCATGAATAGGCTACAACCAGCAAGAAGGGATGGACTTTGACAAGATTATTGCCAAGTTAGAGTCCATTCGAATGCTACTTGCAAATGCATGCCTTAAGAATTTTATTCTTTATCACATGGATGTCAAAAGTGTTTTTCTAAATGGTTCAAATAACGAACAAGTTTATATTCAACAATCCCGTGGTTTTGAAAATAAGGAGTATCCAAATCATTTTTTCAAACTGGACAAAGCTCTATACAGACTAAAATAGGCTCCTCGAGCTTTGTAATGGGTTTCTTAAAAATTATTTGCTTCTCAATCACTTCCAAATTGGGACTATTGACACAACGTTGTTCGTTAAAAGCAAACAAATTTATGTTGATGATACCGGTGTCATTTGCATTTCAAAAAATACAGTTTTTCAAGCTAAAACCAAGTACATTGAAATTAACATCACTTTCTCAGAGATCATATTCACAAAAATGAGGTTGAGGTTCTTTACATCAAAACTCAAGCTAGGAAGAATAATTTTGAACTCTTCGTCATAAGTTAGGAATTTTTTCATTATGACATCTTACATAAATCATTTTTGCATCAACCCCTTTTGTTGTTGAAGGGGAAGAAGTCGACACCACGCCAGCTTGTGCCACTTGCTTTTGCATGTCTTTAGTGCATATCTTTTGACAAACTGCATACATTGTATTGCATTTCTTAAATCTTACTACTCTAGACTGGGACACGTTTATATGCATGCAATATGTTATTATTGTTTCATTGGACACGTGGAGTTACCTATTTGATATCGATAGGGGAGTTATTCATAACAACTTGACAGGGGGAGTTGGAAACAACTCTTTTTGGTTCTGGTTAACATATGATTTTTTAGGTGTCCCGTTGTTATCAACAAAAAGGGGGGTAAATGTTGGGTGTTGGCTTGGTTTTGTTGATGAGTCATCATATGCACATGTTATATGGGTTTTCTTTGGTAGGATTTGGAGTTTTTTACCAAGTCGTGGCTGCAATAATCAAGGGATTCAACAGACAAAATCTCAATCAAGGATTGCAATTGGATATTGTCCCAACAAACACTTTCCTTTGATACCACTCTAGAACCAGCTATATTTATTCAAGCCGAAAGAAGACAAAAACTATGTTTATAAATCCATAAGTGCAAGACAAATGTATAAGTTCATAAGCCCAACACACGTATTCTCGTGCCTAATCTGTTTTGTAAGATACGGTAGTTCTCTTGTGTGGTCAAGTTTTCATTGTAATCAGATTTGAGGTAGCCTTTCTTTTGTAGGTTTGTGGGAGAAATAAGTTTATTTATCTCACAAGTGTTGGATTGTAAGGGATTACAAAGTTTTGCTTGTAATCAATGTTTTCAAAACCGGACCGGACCGGCCGGTTCGACCGGTGACCGGTCCGGTCCGGTCCGAATCACCATACGAAACCAGTTGGAACCGGACCGGTACAGGGCCGGAAAAACCGGCTGGTTAACCACCGGTTTTGGCCCCATGAACCGGACCGGACAGGCGCTTCACATATTTTTCTTTTTTTTTTTTTTATTTTTTTTTTTTAAAAAAATTTAAATTCTCATATCCTTTAATCTTTTTTGAGTCTTAAAAAACATTTTTTTCACACTTACAATTCCCAAATCCCAAATTTAAAATCACAGGCCTCAAATTAGACGTTAAACTCTTGAATATGACTCTTTTATTCTAAAATTGAACTATATTATATATTATATTTTTAATTTTAACATATTATTATATATATATATTATTAAAAATAATATTTTTATTTATTACGTCATACCAGTTCGACCGGTGGTTGAACCGATCGAACTGGTCCGACCGGTGACCAGTAAGACTGCAGCTTTGACCAACATTGCTTGTAATCTTAAAGTTTAATAAAATATCTTTACAAAACTCTCAAACTCCCAACTTGGGGCAGGATTAGGCTTGACGAACATATATAAATCTGTCATGCATTTATTTTTACAACATTTATTCCATTTCATTCTTGTTGGGAGTGCACTAGTAGTTTGCTCTCTTAAATTTCAAAAAACCAATTAAGTACAAATCCACCTAGAGGTATCAATACCTCCTACTATTTATACTTATTAAGGCAAATATATTACAAAACGAACGAGCCAAGGAATAACGATATGACCATAAAGTTCTATTTTTAGTAGAAAAATATTCCTATGATAGAGGAACTTTGGTACTTTACAATTTCTGGCTTTGAATGTTCATACACTAATAATAAAATTTTGGGAATCTTATCATATTCAGATATTGAAAATTTTGTTTTTAGTTATATCAAATCTCGAGGATAGCTGGTGTAAAATGTCATTAGATTACCCATTCCTTTGGTCCACCATGGTATTAGTCATTCCCAATATTTAAAATTTATTATTATTTTTATATTGTCATCACATATTTATTAAATGCATATTATATTTTATTATTTTCATAAATAAAAATTAAATACTATTAATCACGTTAAAATTTTAATAAATTATATTAAATATATATATAAATATAAATATATTATATATTTAAAAAACATGTTCAAAATATTATTTTATTTATAAAATTTTATAAATTCAAATATTTTATAAAGAACGAATTTTGATATTTATATTAAAATTTATTTTTAAATGTCAAAAAATATATTTAATATAATAAATAATTAATACATAATCTATGCATGAATAAAAAAATAGTGTATATATATATATCCCAAACTCACTCTCGCACTCACATATATATAATACATATAGTAAATGTCATATATATAACACGTTCGATATAAAATAGTAATAATATATTTATATATGAAAATATATAGTTACTCACAAAATATATATTTAATATAAAAATATTTATAATTATTTACTTTTATTATTATTATTATTAATAATGAAATAAGTTTAAAATTTTTATTTCATTCCTAACTTTATTAGTTGGCGTACCAATCATAGCAATGTCATAATAAAATCATTCCATTCCTTTGTTCATTCCATTACAAAATTCATTCCTTTCCTACCTCATTCCATTCATGCATACCAATCATGCAGTAAATTCTTTTTATATTCTAATCCCATCATTTGTTTTTTTCTTGATTTTTAGTTTTTCTTTATCTAAAGAGAATAAAATAAAGGTACGTTATAATGTAATATTTTAGCCAACAAGCAAAAGTTGATATATAGGTCGAGAATGTGGCGACGTATTATAGCAATTTTTTTTTTCTTTCTTCAGAGAGGATTAACATTGATTCTCCAATTACCCCCAATAAGAATCGAACCCGTGACCTATTAATTTATAGTTGTAGATGCTTACCACTTAAGTCATCTACTCGTCCTTATTGTAGCAATTTCTTGAATGCCATTATAATCGAGAAAATGATAATTGAAACTTACCATTGTTGCCCTGAGTTTGTCAACGAAGTCGCAATCCCAGCCCCGCAAATCAGACCCGAATTTTGGAGACTTTGGAGTACTCTCTCCACCTTCTTGACATCTGTATGCATGCATATGAAATAAAAGAGCATATTTTACAATAACTAACAACAGTACACATAGGACAGTTGAGTCCGAGAGTTTCACAAGTAAGGCACGTTGTAGTTATTTTTCAAACAAATAAATGTTTGTTTAGTTCAATCTTAATATAAGTGTTTCTCGACTTTTTTAGCAATCCAGCAGCAAATTATAAGAATTGAGTGCGATTTCTAAAACTACGGGAGCTCATATACAAATATATCAGACCACACGAGGCTCACATGTAATTCACCCTAAATATATAAAGAAACTACTTAGGCAGGCATTAGCCACGTTAAACTTTTTTCCTCCGTTCAAAGCTTATTTCAAATATCCATTTCAAGTCAATCAGGAGTTATTAATCTTGAAGTTTCAATGTGCCCTATGTCTGAATACATAAAATATTTGAACCGTTAATATTAAAATTATATCGTAATTGATCACTCTTTTAAAATATACAACAAGCAAACATTAAATGTGACAGTAATGTAGCCGCCGATCACACATGAGAAATATTACCTGAATTGAAAAGTTGTATCCACAAGGGACTGAAGTTCGAGGCAAATAGTTTCTGATTCTGGTTAGAAGCATTCCATGTATAAACCTCCATTGAAGATCACAAAAGATACATGAATCGTAAACAATCAGGATAAAGCAAACTAGAATTATCAAGAACATAACGCTTACATTGTATCCGTTGTCACAGTCCAACCAATAATCAACCCATTGCTGCATTTCTTCATTCCATAAAACTGAATTGATGGCCTTTTTTCGAGCCTCAGAAGCTTCCCTAAAGTGTGTCGCTGTGATACTGTCTCCAACAACACCCGCCAAATGTGATATGTCCAGCTCCATCTGTATCAAATTGAAAATAGTCATCCTACAAATCTTACTCTCGTGGAAAAAAAAAAAAAAAAGCCTTAATTGCATTTTTGGTCCTCTAACTGTGGCCATAGTTACACGATCAAAAATGAAAGATCACGACTGAAATTGCAAAGCGGCCATAGTTACAAGATCAAAAATGTAACTAAGCCAAAATAATAATGAACTATATCTTACCTTAAGAATGAAGGAGTTTAAATCCACAGGTATAATTGATGTTGTAGCTAATGTTGCTAGATCAGATTCATTCCTGAAACAATTGAGAACAATGAGAAAAAAATATAAAAATGTTAGTTAAATCTATGTATCTATGGATGTAATAGTATATATACCTCATCCATCTAGTACTGAAATCCCATCCAGATTCGGCAGCAGATGCCAATTCGCGATATAGTTTGGTTTTAGAGCAATTATTCGACAGTTTTGAAGCTGTTTTTCTATCCTGATCAGACAGTAAATTCACTCAAAATTGCCAAAAAGAATAATAAGTGATTAATTTTCCTAAGTTAGTTATTGTTCATATCGTACTAAAGTTGATGACTCCGGCCTCGGTTGATTCCACATTGCATAGTACCGACTTAATCTGTGATTCGATCCTTCAGCATCCTGAATGAACACTTGATGCATCCCTTCATGAATTAAATTAGATATAGTCAGATTTAAGACAGAATTATAAGAGAGATCTTTTTTTCATTTCAAAAAAAAAAAACTTACCCGAATTCCAAAATTCATGTTCCTTCAACAATGCTGGAAGCGATTTTGCGACCAAGTCCTCGTCACCTGTCCGATTGTATACATCTATAACCATTGAGCTCAGGAGAGGAGGTTGGCTGTGAAAATCAATGCGGAACTTCCATAAGGCATAAAGTATGTAAGTTTAAAGTTATAGATTATGTAATGTATTAAGATTTAGTAATTAAGCTTGAGTATTTAAAATCATTATATATTTAGTTTACTTATTTTTCAAGATAACTATCTATGAAAATATCCCGACTTGGGGTTGATTGTATATCCAGCCTTAGCCGTAATTTGGGCTGGTCATATTTTTGCTTCCATTATTTGACATATATTTAATTTTGCTATGTAATTAAATTCTAAAATTTTGTATCTATCATTTCACTTGTCTCCTGTGTTTTGAAACCCGGACCGGACCGGCCGGTCGGATCGGTTCGACCGGTGACCGACCGCCTCTCCGGTCCGGTTACCCCCTAAAAACCAGTTGACGGGTAAACCAGTATGGCCCTGTATAAACCAGTAAAAAACGTGCATTAACCAATTGAGCTAACTAATTTTATTGTCATTTTATTCGTATATCAGTTCAAAATTTGTAATTATATCTAAAAATTAATTTCTTGAAAAAATATTATAATATGTGATAAGAATTTAATGTAAGTCCCGAATAAAATAATGCGAAATATATATATATATATATATATATATATATATATATATATTAATGTATGTGTTAAAAAAAATTTGAATAAAATATATGGTACTCGCTAAATCAATCTTTTATTTATATTATTAATTTGGTTGACATTGATTATTTTGCTATTTAGTTAGATATTTGATCTATATATTTGTAAATTTATAATTTGAAATTTTATTTTTGCAGATGTTATTTGAAAAATAATCAATAGTTGAAAGTGATTTGAAATTATATATATTTTTATATTATTTCATTATTTTTAATTAATATCTATTATGTTATATAATTAATATTTATATTAATATATATTCATATAATTAAATATAATTATTACGTAATTATGACTTCATACCAGTTCGACCAGTGGTTCGACCGATCAAATCAGTAAAACCAGTAACCAGTAAAAGGTCCCGATTCGACGTCTGGTCCGGATTTCAAAACATAGCTTGTCTCAAATAAAAACAACAATATTATAAACTAAGCAACCAAATTCAAAAATACTAACAACGCGACAAAGTTAAAATATCGAAAGAACAAATGCGAATGGATTACACAATACACAGTTAGTCACACGCTAAATAAAAAATACAAAAAAAAAAAAAAAAAAAAGACTTCAAAAGACTAAATTCTTAGAAAGAGGCCCAACTTTAATGGTGAAGAATTAATAAGACAACTCAAAAAGGTATTGATAGGGCAAATTACAAATATTTTAAAAGGATGAAAACACATCATTTGCACTCTTTGTGGTTAAATAGTTAGGCATCTAAAATTTCAAATGTATTCAAATTGAGACAAATGGGGATCTTTTAGCATCAAATTTGAGGCAGAATGCATCAAAACGAAATAAAATGTTAGGTTAGGGGTGCCAATTTATGACACGACCCGATAACCCGACACGACCCACCCGACAAATTATCAGGTTAGGGTTTGTCGTTTTCAGGTTCGGGTCAAATCGGGTCGAATCCGAAACCAACCTGATGAAGAGAGAGAAAAACAGGTCGGGTTTCGGGTTGACCCGAAATCAACCCGAAAATGTATGGTATAAAATAGAAAACCCTAGTCCTCCTTCCACATAACAACTGCGCCGTTCTGCCTTTTGCTTTCACTCTCAGATTTCTTGCACCATCTCACCTTTTGCTTTCACCATCTCACCTTTCTCAAATCACAATCGGCCATTAGCCAATCACCTCTCCTATTTTTTTCTTCTATTCTTGTGGGATCCCTAATTTTGCGATTTTGTTGTAGAATCTCAAAGACCAAGAAGCATAAAAATGACCAACACCTCCCTTCATCACCATCTTTTTCCGCCCTAGCCGCAGCCGCCTTCTTGCCGATGCAGTCTCCACAAATCTTTCCGGCCATTTATTCAAAATCGCGTCAAATTTCTGTCGGCATCCTAGCGATTGTTCGTCTCTCTTGTCGGCTTCTCTCTCCATCGTGCCTAAATTGTAGAGATTTGTAGCCTTTCTTTTTTTTTTTTTTAATCTTTTTCCTCTTTATTATTACGAAAAAATGCAAAAATAATTTCTAAGTTTCTTACTCTCGTTGAAAGACTCCTAAGGTCGATTGGTTTCTTTTATTTTTGCTTGTTTCTTACTCTGATTGAAAGACTCCTAAGGTTGATTGGTTTCTTTTATTTTTGCTTTGTATGAACTCAAACGGAAGGACAGCCAAGACTTCTGCCTTGAAATCCATATGAATATGTTGAATTTGGCTGAATTTGTTTCGGGTCAGGTTATCGGGTGGGTTCGGGTTACCGGGTGACCTTAAAATAAATCAGGTCAACCCCCCCAACCCGAACCTTATAAGGTCAGGTTAGGGTTGAGTATATCGGGTTTAATTTCGGGTCGAATTAGGTTCGGTTTCAAAATTTTAATGTTATACCCCGACGTCGACCCGACCCGAACCCACCCGAATTGACACTCCTAGTTAGGTCGTCGTAATGAAAGTGATATTAACCCTTAATTTTGTAGCGAATTACACTTATGGGCTTCGTGAATTGTAACAACACATTTAATTAATTCAATGTCTATTTAAGCATCTCCCGTACAAATTAGTACCACCACTTAACAATTCGGGGCTATGCTAGCTTAACCAAAGGTTTCGAGTTCGAGTTCGAGTTTAAGGAAACGCAATTACCATGGTTAAAGATAACTTTACACCGGCTTGACTCATGAAAATGGATTATAAAACGAGAAAAATATAGATCTACCTACAAATTAGTGGATGCGACTTGAAATTTTAAAAAAAAAATAAAAAATCTACCATACAAATTAAAAATGACATAATAGCATATAAAACCTTGTGTTATATCTAAATATTTAAAAAAATCTTGTGATTTAAAAACTATCATAAAAGACCTATGTTTTCAGAAATATGCACGGAAAACCTTCCGCCTGGCAATTGTGTCTTACCCGCAGGTTGTACAATTTTTTGTTGAAAATTTTCATTTTTGTCTTTTTATAAATGGTCTTTTAATTTCTATCTTTTCAGTTTTGACCCCAATGTTTATAAAATCTTTCAAGTAGGTCCTAAATGCTTAATATATTAATAATTGATGTAATTTTTTTATATATTTTTTATAAATTTTTATTTTATTTTCAAGATTACGTATGGTAACGAAATTTAGTTCTTCGTAATATATTTCTAAATTTTTTTTCCTTCCTTCTTTTAATTGTTTTTTTTATAATTTATAAGTTGTTTTTATATTTTATTCATATAGATAATAAATTTAGACAAAATCTCATCCCTTTTTGTGCATATTCTACTATTTTTTTAGAGTATTTAAAAGACTTTCTTTTATATATTTGTTTGGTTCTACTATTTTTTTAGAGTATTTAAAAGACTTTCTTTTATATATTTGTTTGGAAGTTGGAACGATGTAACCTATCTTTGTAGTAATTATATATTTTGATTATATGTTTTTTATTTGTATGCCCATATTATTTGTAAGAACAAAATTTTCATTTCTTTTAAATTTTTAAACTTTTCTTTCTTGAATTGGTAACAAATCTTTTCTTAAAATGGTAATTTCTTCGACGGTTGTAATTTATTTAGGGGGTTTTTGCACGGGACCCCCTCGTATTATACGAAAAGTTCTAAAAAGACCCTGTGAAAAAAAAATTATCTCTAAAAACCTTATATTTGTTTTTCTTTGCACCGAAAACCCTAAGCCATGTGTTTGGCTTACACGCGCGTTGACTGCGATTATTTAAGTCTTATGGCACCATTTTAGACTGTATAATGACTTTAATACCCTTATTGAATTAATTTTTTGTTTAACCCCTTGTTACTTGAAATATGCATAAAAAACCTTGCACATGAAATCTAAAAATTAGGCCTATCCCACAATGGTAATTAATTTAAATAATAATTTTTTTATTTAATTAGCAAACAATTAGATAATTAATTAACCTACGATTTTTTTAATTAAGACATAATATGAATTTCACTTCTATAAAATATTATAAATTTATAAGTTTATATAAAATACATAAATAATATGTTGTAAATATTATTTTTTTTGGTGCAATAAGTTGTAAATTAATTTTATAAAAATTCTCCAAACATGATGAGCAACAATTGAATAATACGTTGTTATTATTATAAATTTTAAAAGTTTATATAAAATAAATAAGTAATATGTTGTAAATACCAATATTAAAATTAAATATTACAAATATGTCCCAAATATTATGAAAGATAATTAATTAACGTACGATTTTTTTTAATTAAGACATTATATGAATTTTACTTCTATAAAATATTATAACTTTATAAGTTTATATAAAATAAATAAATAATATGTTGTAAATATTATTGTTTTTGGTGCAATAAGTTGTAAATTAATTTTATAAAAATTCTCCAAACATGATGAACAACAATTGAATAATACCTTGTTATTATTATAAATTTTAAAAGTTTATATAAAATAAATAAGTAATATGTTGTAAATACCGATATTACAAATATGTCCCAAATATTATGAAAGATAATTAATTAACGTATGATTTTTTTAATTAAGACATAATATGAATTTTACTTCTATAAAATATTATAACTTTATAAGTTTATATAAAATAAATAAATAATATGTTGTAAATATATTTTTTTTTTGTGCAATAAGTTGTAAATTAATTTTATAAAAATTCTCCAAACATGATGAACAACAATTGAATAATATGTTGTTATTATTATAAATTTTAAAAGTTTATACAAAATAAATAAGTAATATGTTGTAAATACCAATATTAAAATTAAATATTACAAATATGTCCCAAATATTATGAACATCAATTAAATATTTCAAGTAACTATTTTTTTTTTTTGTCAGGGTTTTTTGTGCATTTTCAATAAGACACAGGGTTTTTCGGGCATATATATATGTAAGGGTATATTAGGAAATTTACACTATTTTGTTGACCAAATAGGTTTAAGGGGTGGTGAGCAAATGATTTATAACGTAAGGTTTTTTTAACTAATTTCTTTTTGTCAGGGTTTTTTGTGCATTTTCGATAAAACACAGGGTTTTTGAGGCATATAGCTCATTTATTTAGTAACCTTTTTGATTTTTATATATTTTGTTTTCTATTTTTTCTAAACATCTCATAAGAAACTTCTTATATCTTTTATTCATTTGAGTTATTTATGTATAAATTTTTCGATTCTTCTAATCCTCTAATTTCTTCTTCTTGGCCTGGAACTAAATCCTTTCTTACTAATCACTGTAATTTCTTTAACAGTCGTTTTTTCTCGTATATTTTATTTTCTATTGTGTCTAAACTTCTTGTAAGAAATTTTTTATACCTTTGATTCATTGTTTTTATATTTAAGACGTCAAGATTTTTTATGCAAATTTTTTTAACGGTAAATTAATGAAAGCACCCTAATAAGGCAATGAAGTTTTTCAAAAACCCCCAATTTGAAACAAGACCATTTTACATCCCCAATTCACCTCATATTTTTCCAAAACCTCCCCCAAATTATTCTTGGTGAAATTGAATAATTTCCACACAAATCACTGAAGCTTCATCCTCTTCCTTCATCGCGAGAACCTTCCGATACTAGACCATCTCAGACCACCGGCGACGAGAGCTGAACGCGACACACCACCACCTTCAAGTGAAAAAGAAGCAGTTTTAGAGTCCACCCCCGACACCCTAAAATCAAGGGCAAATTCTTAACAGTTGACACCCACTCCACCAGCACTCCATATGGGTAGCCTTGTACTGCACCATATATGCATCAAAATCGAATTCGGAGCAATGGTTCTCAATCTCCGAAAAAACTTTTACAAGAGTATCGCTCTCCCGAAGTTGAAAGACATGATGTTCGCCTTCGAAAAAAACACTATACCACATCGAACCAGACACAAAGCCGACGGAATCCATCTTTGGTAACGTGGGTTTTCTAGATTTCGGTTCAAACAAATTGAGTCATTTTCAGATAGCTAATCAAAAAAGCAAGAGAAACCAAAGGGCGACGACGACGACAACGACGGCGGAGGCAGAGGCTGAGGCAGGGTAACTGTAGGCGGGAAGGGAAAGGGGGGGTGTGATGAACTGTGTTGTTGGCTAATATTACGCAGTAAAATTTGAGGATAAATTGGTCTTTTTAGATGATTGGGGGGTTTACAAAAAATGTGTTGTGTATTGGTGATTAAGAATAAAGATTTTTCAAACTAGGGGGGTTTTGGAAAAATTTTGGACATATTTGGTCCTCTTTAATAATTACCCCTTTTTTTTAAACATAGAATTTTTTATGCAAGCTTTTTTAAACATAGAGTTTTTTATGTTAAGTTTTAGTTTAAAAAAAAGAATTTTAACCGTCTACAACACACGATGCGTCCAGGGTTTCTAGTGTACATCTTAAAAAATACAAAAAAATTTATAATAGGTTTTAAAATACGAAATGTTTTATGATAGTTTTTCCGCATATGAAACAATTATAACAAAT
The DNA here is from genome assembly GCA_037501455.1 of Lantana camara. Lineage (NCBI taxonomy): Eukaryota > Viridiplantae > Streptophyta > Magnoliopsida > Lamiales > Verbenaceae > Lantana > Lantana camara. The sequence continues at coordinate 72,017,935 of CM074860.1, forward strand.
ATTACCTCCTGTTAGTGCGGTACGAAAATGGGCATATGAAACAGTTATGAGTGTCTCACCTCCTGTTAGTGTAATAAGCTCTGGCGCCATTGAGAACATAACCGAATTCATCAATGAGGGAAATGAGATTATACACGATCCCTTTTGCGGTCTCGTACATTTTACTTGCCAATAAACCCCTGCAACCATGCGCGGTCTAATTATTAATTATCTTAAGATGTGAACAAACAATGATATCTAAACATACTTGCTAAAAAAGTTCTTTGATCTCAAATTTAATTAAATGAGATATAAAATTTTTTTAAAAAAAGGTCTAAAAAACGAATGATCTTTTGGACTCCTAAATATTTGACCATTAACCACAAATTAACCATTAAACCTAAATAAAAGGTATCATAAATACATCAAATTAATATATCATACACGCACATGATTAAGTAATTATCGCAATTTAAAAATATATGATTTCTTTAAAAAATAATTGAATACGACAAATAATTAACTAAATTGTTCCTAATTAAGTAATTCAATCACTTTCTCCTAGATCAATTTTAGACACGCATAACTTATTGGACGAAGGAAAATTAAAAAAAAAAAAAAAAAAGAGCAATTACCTTATGACCCAGTAAGAATCCCAATAATAAACCTCCCTGAACCTCGAACCGGGTATCATAACCGGGTTCTCCAAAGGCAGCAGCGTGAAAAAATCGGCCTTCTTAAGAACCCGGTTCGAAGCCTTTCTACACAAATTCTTCCAAAGCCCATGCACCTCTAAGGCCCAATTCTTCACCTTCTCACTCTTCACTTTAGGCAAAAAGTCTTCGGGTTCAGCCACGAAGTCAACCGGGTGCACCTGCACCAAATCCTCCTCCGCACCACCCAAATACTCCTCCACAAAACCCTCGAAATCCCCAACAGAGACCGAACCGTTTTCGCCCCTTCTCGGAAGCTTCTCGAAGGCTTCAATGGCGATCGAGAGGTTTTGCTTCAGCGACAGGTCCACGTACAGCTTCGGGTCAAAGCCCTTGTGCCCGTAAGTCTGTAGAGCCGTTTCCTGAACCCTCTCGAGGAAGGTGACGAGAGGCGTTGTAGGGACCACAGGGCCGTTGTCTGCGGCGGAGCACGGCGGAGCTGCTACTGCTGTGACGGTGATATTGCTCATAATGGTGTGGTGATGATTGCGATGGCGACGGAGAAGATGATGTTCGGATTGAGTGATGTGGATTTAAATTTATCCATTTGTTGATGGGGGTTTGTGGGGTGTCATTGTGATGTGTTTATATAGATGCGTATGAGTTTTGTTTTGTATGTGTATATGTCGGGGTTGGGGGATTTCAGATTTGGAGTTTGGACTCTGGAGAAGAGTTTGGTCCAGAGAATCAAATTTTCAGCAACAAGAAGAAGGCCGGCATGTGGAACAAATGTGGTTAGCAAGAATAAGGCCGGCTTCTATAGAATAAAGAGAGAATTTGATCCCAAGCGACCCCAAAGTCTTTTTTTTTTTTTTTTTTTTTGGAAAATCTTTGAATAGTACAAAAAGTTGAAAAAATCCTTTTTAGGTCCCCAATTTTGAAAAAGTTCCCATTCAATCCCCAATTGAAAAATAAAATTCCTTTTAGATCCCCACAAACAGTACATGTTCGTACATTGTCTTTAGGAATTGCGTACATTTTTTAGGGAATTGCGTATAAAAGTCTCAAAATGTCGTATATACGAGATTCCGGGATTTTTATACGCAATTTCATAAAAATTGTACGTAATTCCTGAATTATTATACAATCTTGGGGAGTGAAAAGGAATTTTGTTTTTTCAATTGGGGAATGAACAGGAACTTTTTCAAAATTGGGGAGTGAAAAGGAAATTCAGTTTACACTTGGGGATTTTTGAGGAATTATCCGTTTTTTTTTAGGAAATAACCCTCAATTTCTTTTCTCTTTTTCTTTCTCCCTTATTATATGACGTGACACTTTTAACTCATAAGTCAAATATAATTAGCTCGATTTGTAAAAAAAAGAAACTTTAGGGATCCGTATGCAAAAAACCATAGAATTATAATGAATGAATATCTACAAATCCTAAATTTATCATTTTCATTTCTCTTTCAATTTACAGGCGAGAGACTCTGTGGTGTCGCCGCCGCTACCTTATTCCACCAGATCAGCCTAAATTGGCCTCCTCTTCTCCCTTCTCTGCTCCTAATCGTCGCTTCTCTTGCTGCCAGTGTGTCTTACCTCTAGATAATAGCATGTTGCTTCGTATTTTTTACATACAATTCCACACAAATTGTGATAAAAAATTATGATCTTGAGAAATGACAAAATTTTGGTCAATGCTGCTTCATCTGAATGACTTCTTTCCATTCTCTTCTCGTCGTCGCCGCTGCTTTGAAAAGCATTTGGAGTAATCTTGCCAAACTTGAAATGATAATGTTGGTGTTGATGGTTCTGTGTTTGTGCTATAACATAACACTGAATCATCAATATCAATATTATCATTTTTAGTCGAATTTGAAGAAAGAAAGAGCAAATCAAGGAAGTCGAGTTTGAATAGTTCTGAATATGTGTCCTCTAGCATTGATATTGATTGTTTACCTTATAAAATCCATGTTGCAAGTCATTATGATCCATACTGTGTGTAATAAACTATCATTCTGATCCAGTTGTTGTGTAATAAACAATCATTTTGATTCATATTTTGTATTTAGGCCATTGCAAACGTTTTGGAACATGATTTTGGCCAAAATTCAACTAAATCGAGTTTTCGACTTCCAAAATCGAAAAATCAAAATCCTTATGAATCGAGTACTCGATTCAAATAATCGAGTACTCGATCATTCACTTTTAGAGATTTTGCCTTTTTTTTTTAACTCATTATTTGTTGGGGGTACGTATAGGCTAATATGAATAGATATGTGCATTATAGCATTGATATTGATTGTTTACCTTATAAAATCCATATTGACAAAGTCATTATGATCCATATTGTGTGCAATAAACTAACATTCCGATCCATTTGTTTATCCATATTTTGTATATAGGCCATTGCAAACGTTTTGGAACATGATTTTGACCAAAATCCAACTCAATTAATCGAGAAGCCGAAATCCTTATGAATCGTTCACTTTTAAAAATTTTGCCTTATTTTTTTTAACTCATTATTTGTTGGGGGTACGTGTAGGCTAATATGAATGGATATGTGTATTCTAGCATTGATATTGATTGTTTACCTTATAAAATCCATATTTACAAAGTCATTATGATAGATATTGTGTGTAATAAACTAACATTCTGATCCATTTGTTGTGTAATAAACAATCATTTTGATCCATATTTTGTATATAGGCCATTGAAAACGTTTTGGAACATGATTTTGGTCAAAATCCAACTAAATCGAGTTTTCGACTTCCAAAATCGAGAAATGGAAATCCTTATGAATCAAGTACTCGATTCAAATAATCGAGTACTAGATCATTCACTTTTAAAGATTTTGCCTTATTTTTTTAACTAATTATTTGTTGGTGGTACGTATAGGCCAATATGAATGGATATGTGTATTCTATCATTGATATTGATTGTATACCGTTTAATATGAATGAACATGCCTTAGTTTTTGACTTCCAAAATTGAGAAAGCGATCCTTATGAATCGAGTGCTTGAGTATTTGAATAGATGAGTAGATCCTCCCTTATTCGAGTACTCGAGTCACAAAATCCAGTACTCGATCATTCACTTGTAACAATCCTTCACTCTAAATTAATACAAATCATAAACACGTAAATACAAATATTTACATTTCTCTTCTTTTCATTTCTATAGTACAACCAGTTACAGATAATTAAAGAAAAAGTAGTGATCCTTGTGACTCCCGTTAATGGATATATCTAAATGCCTCAGACGTCTGTCACTTTAATCAGCCGTATTTGATTGAATTGCTTCTGAAAATCGCCATTCCTGTAGGACTTGCCAAATAGGAAAAATTATTAGATTTTTTTTTGTAAAACCAATGCAGTCGTTGGCCTAACCACAGGGGTAGAGCTTGAAGTCGAGCTTTTAAGGATTGGGCTTCATGAATGCAGATTGATTCATCTTATTAACAACAATTAGGTGACTTATTGAGTGTAACGCCCTGATCTTTCGGCCGTAGAGGTTTGTCGTCACGAGTTATGATTTTACTTGAATATGTGTTTATTATAATGTTCAAATGCTATAATTGAAATATATGAAATTATTTGATAAATGTTTATATGTAAATTTTGAATGTTCTTGTTCATTTAGTTCCGTTTTCGATCCGTTTGCCCCGTTTTCAATTTCCAATTTTGTGCTTATTTGCTATGTATGATAATTATGTGATATGAACTTGTTTATGTCCTCGTTTTATATTTTCAGACTCGTTTGTTGTGGTCTTCGACTATTTATTTGTTTTGGGGACTCGAGGGCCTAACGGAGTTTTAGAGCGCCTTGGGTTGCCGAGGCCGTAACATAAGCTCGGGAATTCGGATTCGAATTTCGGAAGTGGAGTCAAACTTGTAACGAAGAATGGAAGCTATAGAACTTGGCCTCATATTTTTCTAAGCCTGTTTGAATATCCGTATTTTGCCCAAAACGCGACCCGTGTGACAGATTCACCACCTTTTACGGTTTCGGCCATAACTAATTCATTTCTTAACCTTTTAACCTCAAACTTGGACCCACTTAACCCTAATTAATCCCTCTACCATCCCATTACCCCCTCATTTCGTTCATCCAGATAGGGAGAGAGAAATCAGCTGGGAACCGAAGCAAAAAGAAGGAAGAAAAGGGAAGAGGGCTGCCACTATTCACTCTTCATGTTTTGAGCTCGTTCGACCTTCGATCTTCGTCAAATTTGAAAGGTAAGTTCATGCATTTGTTCTCCATCCTATCCCCTTTCTTTTAAGTCCAATTTTGTTGAATTTGTTGGAGTTTTGGGCATGCAATGGTTGTCTTGATGAATAGTTAGGTCATATGAATTGTACTTGATGAATTCATGCCATCTTTAGCCCCATTTCTTGAATTAATGAGTGATATTTGATCTATATGACTTCTATGTTCTACTTATAAGCATGATTTTTGTGAAAATTTCATCAAATTTGATCCACCATAGCTAAACCTCCATGAAAGCTTGAAGAAATAAACTCCACCATTTGCATCCCTTTCGTTGTTGTGTGATTTGCTGCTGTTATTGTAGTTGTTTTGCTGCTCTTTCCTTGCTCTTGATGTCCTGGAATATCCCCTGCTGCTGCTGAGAAAATGGAGACGAAACAGGGGAGGAATTTCAGATTTTCGCAACTGCTGCACGCGGTAGCGGCCGCGACCATATTCAGGCCATTTTGGGTCGCGGCCGCTACTTGATTTTTGCCCAACTTCGACCTGGAACTGCTGATCTCATTGGTGGAGATGGTGGTCGAGACCGCGATCAGGTTTGGGATCGCGGTTGAGGCTTTCTTCGAGATGCTGCAGCGAATTGATTCGTTTATTGTTTCGTTCGTGTTTTGCTTGGCTTACCTTACTCATATATGTTTATTATATAATCTTAACTTGTTGTATATCATGTTATATGTTTTGGTTTGAATTTATAGCATAATTTTGACACATGGTTACGTGATATATGACGAATATGTTTGTTATACCTTATAACGTGCATGCATGAATTAGTACATTGTTTATATGCCTTGTTTGATATTTCTTTGTTCATTATATGATATGAATGTATTGTTAACTTCATGAATTATGTATTACATGTTTCATTACGGATTGGTTATGTAATTTCGATGTTTTTATACGCGAAATATGACATGATATGCCTCACAAGCTCTAAACGTGCATGCATGCAAGAATGCCTCATTTATTCAATTTGTGCGATATTTCTTTGTTCCTTTTATGATATATATGAATTGTTAACAATTATATGGTGAGTTATGCTCGTTGTCTGAAATATATGAATTTGTTTAACGTGAATTATGCGAGCTATGATTTAATATGACCTAATGTGATTTACATGTTTCCTAACTTGCATGCATGCTACGTTGCTTCGTTTATTGCCCTAAATGATAACTTTTCTTTTCTTTGTCGACTCATATGAAATGTAAACATGTTGTAGCATATGTTGTGATTGTTATATGGGATTTATAGCTTATTTTGATATGATTTATGAAAGTTATGAAACATATGAATGTGGAACCTTCATGAAGTGAATGTATTTGAACCTATTGAGTGAATTACTTGATATCATGACTTCATGACATCATTGTACTTATTATGTATCTTATATCATGTTCAATGCATTGCCATGTGTCATATATGGTTCATTTGGAGTCTCACGAGTGCATTACATTGTCCTTGTACAGTTTTCTCCAGGGCGGAGATGTCGGATTCATAGGATACCTCAAGTCTCCTTTTCTTCTTGGTATTGTTCGGTAAGGTGTAACAGGTGGGTTTCTCTTCTATTAGATATGAATCGACCCGATATATCCAACGTGAAAGTTTTAAGCCAAAGTATTATATATATATATATATATATCGAGTCTTTTTTAAAAGAGTCAATAATTTCCAACGTAAAGCCTTGTCTTTATGAAACCCTACCCAATGTTTTTGGCGAGAACATGAATGAATGCACGGGCCCTGGGATTGGGTACATATGGCTATCCGGGGAGGCAAGGGCCGACGGTGATCCTATGTGCTAGTCCCAACTAAACCACAGATACCGGACCTCGCTAGGAGATTAGCGAGGAATGGGAGCTGAGCGCCTTTGGGGAACTCATGAAACCCCTTTGGTCAATGAATGAGGTGGCCGGGTCTTGCTAACCCGTCCACACCCGGAGGAAAAAGGTGTAAGTGTTAATGTTTATGAATGAATGAATGATTATGATTATAATTATGATTACGAATGAATGAATGATTGTTGTGTGACCACTAATGAATGAATGAATGAATAATGCACACACGAGGTGAAGGTTGGAGAATTCGCCCACTCGCCAGGGCTCACATAAAGACCGCATGAATGAATGAATTATGAAAGTGATCGATGTAATCCCGAGCGTTGCTTTCCTTTGTTCTACCCACTTGGGAAATATCTCAAAAACCTCGCACGGGATTATAGCTTGCATGTGTGGGTGTTTAAATTCTGCAATATTATTGTATTATGTCCTGTTTTATATCCACCAGTCTCCTATAGACTGAACCCGGCTTTATTTTCAGTTCTTTTGCAGGTTTTGGAGTGCTTGGCGGGAAGTCGAGTCTGTCAAGTCTCTAGATCAAGTCTGAGTCTATCCATGTGCATATTGTAATTAGATTTTATACGATGAATGTATGAATTGTTATGATTATGTTATACTGATTCGAGACAGGCTTCTAGGGATAGATAGAACCCATGGTTTATGATTATGACTCATGGTTGAAAATTCGGGACTAGGTATCTATGCTAGTTGAACCCGTCATTCCTTGCTTAAATTATAATTGAGTATATATTTTGCTTCCGTACGTGCATTTATTCTATTGAATTGTTTTATTGGTTTCGAGGTTCTAGCTCCCGCCTAGCATAGTGAGTGAGTGAGTCCCCGTTGGCCGTAACTTAGCACGTGTATGGACTTCCCATTTCATATGCGGGTCGGGTCTCGGTGTGGGGGATGTGGCGCCTTCCGTTTGGGGTGTTTTTGGGGTGTTACATTGAGATTTAGGAAGCCCAATACTTAAAACCTAACTCCAGCTCCAAACGGGTGAGGAGTTAACGAGTACATGGATTCGACAAAAAAATATCTATTAATTGGCACTATTTGGCGGAAATCATACAATAAACATGATAATTTTCAAGAGCAATTCAATATAATAGGGTCGATCTTACATATTTTGCACGATTTGATCCCTTGTGAATCTCGTTGATAGATATATGTGGTTCGTCGTCTGCCTCTTTAATCAGCCGTATTTGATTGAAATGCTTCTGAAAATCGTCATTTCTGTATGACTTGCCAAATAGGAACAACAGTTAATAGATTTTTTGTAAAACCCATACAATCGTTAGCCTCCACCAGTGTGGAGCTTCAAGTTGAGCTATTAAGGAAGGGGCTTCTCGAAGCCCAATCCTTAACAACTAACTCCAAGCGCCACACGGGTGGGTTAACGAGTACATGGACTCGACAAAAAAATATCTATTAAGTGCTATTATTTGGCGGAAATCATACAAATAAACATGATAATTTTCAAGAGCAATTCAATCTAATTGGGCAGATCTGACATATCTTTCTCTTTATTTGATCCTTTGAATTGAACCGGCGAAGGAGCAACTGATGGGGCTAAGCGAAGAGAGGGAGGCTAGGGATATTGAGGATTGGCTATGGACTAAGGAGGGTAAGCTCACGAGAGCTAAGGTATCGTCTAAGATTGAGAAGATGGTTGAGAAGGTTAAGCTGATTCAGCAGAGAATGAAAGCGACTCAAGATAGACAGAAGAGTTATGCAGATAAGAGGAGAAGGCCTCTCGAGTTCGAGGTCGGAGATCGTGTCTTCTTGAAGGCATCTCCTAGGAAGTATTTCTCTCGTGTTGGTAGAGGAGAGAGGCTTAGCCCTCGATATCTTGGACCGTTTGAGAATCTACATAGGATTGGAGAGGTGGCGTATAGGTTGGACCTGCCGCCGAGTTTGACTGGGATTCATAATGTGTTCCACGTTTCACAGCTTCAGAAGTTCTACCCCGATGAGTCGACGGTTTTACCGGTTGAAGAGGTACAACTTGAGTCCGACTTGACGATTGTGAAGCACCCGGTTGAGATTCAGGATCGAAAAGTACAAGTGTTGAGAAACAAGCAGATTCCCTTGGTCAGAGTGTTGTGGAGAGATCAGAAATCTGAGGAATCGACTTGGGAGACTGAGAAAAAGATGAGGAAGTTGTATCCGGAGTTGTTTCAAGCAGCGAACCTGAGGACAGGTTCTCCTAAGGGGGGGAAGTTATGACGCCCCGTCCGATAAATCGTACTGGTATGCGTCAGGAGAGAGTTTACCTTAAGCACTTATGTGATTTAATTCCCTGTTTATGTGTTTAATTCCAACTTTGATTGAAATGTGACTTAATCGACTAAAATCCAAAATGGTAAAATATGAATTCTTGCATGACAACTTGAGAATGGAACTTAGATGAATTTAAACTAATTGTTGGAGTTGGATTTAAAGAGGCCTTGGACCTATTTGTGTGTTTTGGGCCTAACTTAAGTTGGGTGAGTTTGGGTCATTCGGGACCAATATGAGCTCGGGAATTCGAATTCGAATTCCGACACCACCATTGGACTTGATTCGGTGATTCGGGTCCAACGGAATTTACTTTATATTTTTCGGAAACCATTTAGACCTTAAACCTTTTAATTTTGACTTATTGGGCCGAAGGTCATTTATTTGAGCCCAAATTCTATTTAAGCCTTTGGCCTCATATTATATCTTGGAAACTCTAACCTTGACCTAAAACTATTAGCCACCATATAAATAGCCTTATCTCTTTCATTCCATTTCAAACCACACGAGTTAGCCTCAAAGAGAATCATGGAGAAATTTCAAGAGGAGATCAAGACTTGAACCATCTTTCTTTCTGAGAGCTCATATTCTTTGATTCCTCATTACTTCACAAGACAAGGTAAGCTTTGGATCTCTTTTGATGAGTATTTCATTTCTATTCTTGGATTGGAGCATGGAATTGTTAGTATGAACTTGAATGATGAGATCTTGAATTCCTTGAGCAAGCCTTGATGATTTGAATGCTCCTTATGTGTCTTAGTTGCTGGAAATTCGTGTAGGAAGACTAAGAATTCATATCTTCATGTTTAAGCTTGAAATTCATGAAAATGGGTGTTTGAGATTTTGGGCAAAAACCTTCTTAAACTTGAATTAATTGATGTTTTGATGCTAAGCATGATTTATATGATGTTATACCTGAATTTCATGATATTTTATGGTGGATTTCGTGTTGGTTTGATGATATTTGGTGTTCCCCTTCTTCTTCCCGAAACTGTCAAGTTTCTGTTCCAGATCTAGGGTCGGAAAGGCCGTTCCCGTTTGTGCTTTAAGCCCGGAACGGCCCTTCCGGGCTAGGGTTTGGTTTTGGCAGCCGAACATGGGAACGACCGTTCCCATGTGTGCTTAGACTGGGAACGGCCGTTCCCAGTCTCGCTAGGCCTTGGCGTGGGAAGGACCGTTCCCATGCTATGTTGTGCATGGGAATGGCCGTTCCCATGCGTCTGTGACCCCTTTTACTTGCTTCTTCGTGCGTATTTGATTCGTTTGAGTTGTTACTTGACTTGTATGATCCGAAATGACTTGGAATCCATCTCTGAACCTTAATACTTTATTACCTGCATGATTTACTTGAATATTTGAATTGACCCTTGTGACCAACTTGAAAAGCATCATTCCATTTCGCATATCATTCATACTTGGTACGCCGTGCGTCTTACTTGGTTCATGTAGAGTCTAAGTTTGGGCTTTTGTATGTCTTGTCACAGAGTTTGGTGGTGCCGGTGAGCTCGAGGTTTAGAGTGTTTGACTCTTCACACTCTCAGACTCTACTACTACGAGGTGAGGTTTAGGATTTTGTATATTTATGCGACCTATGTCCTTAATATGCTGATTTCAACCCTTGCATGCTAGTATATCTACTATAAATACGTATGTGTTGGATATGATATGTTTATGACCTTGTGAATCAACTCTGTTTTGGAAAATTAGATATGAAAGCATATGTAAGCTATTTTGAAAAGTATGTTATGTTATGATCTGTTCTGTAGCGAGTTAGCCATGATATATGGTATCTGTTCTGTTCTGTTCTGTTCTGTTATGGATCCGAGGAGCTATGGGTAAGGAATCCCTGGGACGGTATAGGGCCGTCAGGGCTCGGCCTGTGCATGGTCTCCATTTGAGATATCATCGCGCGACTCAGGGAGATAGGGGAGGCGTGATATCTTGAGCCTTTAGTGTACAGCCGGGGAGGACTCTTATGGGTTAGCTACCCCTTGAGGGTTTGTCTGTTCTGGATGGTTTGGGGACGGTACATCTCCTCCATCATTGGTGTGACGGTTGGATTTGATTTTGTATTCTATGTTTTGATATGTTCTGAGGAGTAAAGGTTGGAAGCTCGTACTCGCCGAGCATATGATCTGTTCTGTCTGGGAATCATGAATCGAGATAGAGTTTCTAAAATGTTTTCTAAAACTCATATATCTATCTTTTTGGGTACTTTTGGAAATGACTTTGGTATGCAACACCTATCTCCGGTTCATGAGTCCACCCTTCTGTTATGTGCTATGCTCTATATATATATTATAGGTGTGCGTTAGCCCCCTCACTCGGTCAAGTTGACTGACCCCTCATTTAAACTTTTAGTTGCAGGTCTGTTGGCGTTTACTAGGCGGGAGTGAGTCCTCTGAGTTGCACTTCGTCAGTCTAGTCTTTCTAGTTGCATTTGTCTTTCATACACTTTACTTATGTTATGACTTGTAGACTTGAGATTATACTTTACCTTTCTGTAGCCCTGTGTGGCATTCTTATTCGGCCCTGTGTGGTACTTGATGATTATTACGTTATGTTGATCGGATATTCGGGACTAGGTACCTATGCTTGTTGAACCCGTCATCTGTTATGCTTGTTGATATTCGGGACTAGGTATCTATGCTAGTTGAACCCGTCACTTGTTTTGAATGTTGATTTAAATGCTTCCGCTATCTTGTTTTGAATGTTTGAATTGCTTCCGCACTCTGAGTTTGTCGAGTTAGATCCGCCTAGCATAGCATGTGCGTTTGTCTCCCGTTCGCTCTGATTCGGATTCGGGCATGGACTTCCATTTCATGACCGGGTCTGGAACATAGTACGGGGGATGTGGCATCCTCCGTTTGGGGTGTTACATCCTTAAGTGGTATCAGAGCTCTAGGTTGCAAAACCGAGCTCTAGTGTCGTGTCGAGTCTGTCTAGTGGTACGACATAGGACAATGTGATTATGTGACTCATTTACTTGAATACTTGTTTATTTCTAATACTTGTATACATACACACGTACTAATCCACATGCATCAATATTGCTTGAATCTTTGAATTTCAGGATGCCTCCTAGACGCCGTGACCGAGAGGCTTCACCGGATGCGCCTAATCCGCCTCCGCCACCACCACTGAATGCGGAGAACATTGTTCAGGCACTTCTCAATCAGTTGCAACAGAATCAGAGACAACAGACACCACCCGTTGATGGTCAGGATGGTACTATCTCAGCTGCGTATAGGGAGTTTCGGAACAGCAACCCTCCTAAGTGGTTTGGGGAAGATGACATTAAGGCTGAGGAGTGGTTAGCTGAGATCAGTGGTATTTGGGAGATTTATAGGGTTGTTTGTACTGCTCGATTCATTCAGGGACAGGCAGCTAACTGGCTCAAGGGAGTTCGATCCAGACTTGAGAGGAGTGGTATGGAGTTCACTTGGGAGACTTTCGTGCATGAGTTCCACGAGAAGTTTATACCTCATAGTGCACGAGAGCGTAGACTTCTTCAGGAGTTTTCTGAACTGAAGTAGGGATCCAGATCTGTTGAGGACTACATTCTAGAGTTCGAGAGGCTTGCTCCCTATGCTACCCACATCACCGATATTGATTCGCACAGAGCCCGTCACTTCCTTCATGGGCTTCGAGAGGATATTCAGAGGACTCTTCAGGCTGTCAATGTGAGCACTTGGGATAAGGTTACTAAGAGGGCTATTCAGGTGGAGGCCCAGAGACAGAGGTTGAGGCCCCCATCCTTCTCTTCGGGGCATGGTTCGGGTTCTGGATCGGGCAAGAAGCCCGCTACTCATACTTCTTCTACTACTACACCAGCTTTCCATCCACAGGGCTTTATTAACAAGAAGCCCCGTCCTGCTGCTCCTACAGGACCACCAGCATTACCGGCACCAGCTCCAGCTCGTTGCTCTCACTGTCAAGGTGCTCATCCGTTGGAGATATTTGGGTAGATGCTTTGTGTGTGGGTCGGCTGACCACATGGTGGATGCTTGTCCGAAGAAGAAGCCGGTAGTTCAGGCTCGTGCATATGCTCTGGATGGCGAGGAGGAGACAACAGAGATTGATCAGAATGCTGTAGTGGAAGGTACAATACATATTCATGGCATATCATTACATGAATTGTTTGATCCCGGGGCTACTCATTCTTTTATTGCCCAGGATATTGTTGCTTTTTTACCTTTGCTTGCTGAGATATCTGCACATGTGTTTGTGGTGAGTTCTCCCTTGGGGAGGGGGGGAGCTTGGAGATGGACAGAGTGTTTCGTGAGTGTCCGGTGAGTTTTGAGGGTCGAGTTTTTCCTGCTGATCTGATTGTGATGCCGATGGGGAGGTTTAAGATGATTCTTGGGATGGATTGGCTTTCCCCGACATGGTGCAGTTATGGATTACCATTTGAAGAGGATTTCTTTTGATTCTGCGGTGTTTTCGGGGGACAGTTTGGGATCCAGCCCGTTTGTATCCTTTGTTGAGGCTAGTAAGTTAGTCTGGGATGGTGCTATAGGTTTCGTTGCTTACCTTCTGAACAAACCCAAGGACCAGGTCATGCTTGAGGAGACGGAGGTCGTTTGGGAGTATCTGGATGTGTTCCCGGAGAGCCTGGGGTCCTTACCACCCGACAGGGATATTGAGTTTGTAGTGGACCTCTATCCCGGAGCTGAGCCCTATTCGAAGACCCCCTACAGGATGGCTCCTGCCGAGTTGAAGGAACTGAAGAAGCAGTTGGATGAGCTTCTGGTCAGTGGATACATTCGTCCAAGCACTTCTCCGTAGGGTGCTCCTATCCTGTTTGTTAAGAAAAGAAAGATGGGACGTTAAGGATGTGTATAGACTATCGTAAGCTGAACAGGATGACAGTTAAGAACAAGTACCCATTACCCCATATTGAGGAGTTGTTTGATAGCTTGCAGGGTTCGAGAGTGTACTCCAAGTTGGATTTGAGGCAGGGAAACTATCAGTTGAGGATTAGAGAGGAGGACATCTCTAAGACTGGATTCAACACGAGATATGGACACTTTGAGTTTGTGGTTATGCCGTTTGGGTTGACGAATGCTCCTGCATTGTCTATGGATATGATGCACCGGGTGTTCAGACCGTTCCTTGATAAGTTCGTGGTGATCTTTATAGACGACATCTTGGTGTATTCGAGATCGGTTGAGGAGCAAGCACAGCATCTCCGGATTGTGTTGGAGACACTTAGAGAGCACAAGTTGTATGCTAAGTTCAGTAAGTGTGAGTTTTAGATTGATTGAGTCACCTTATCTCCGGCGATGGAATTGAGGTCGACCCCTCTAAGATTGAAACGGTGTTACATTGGGAGAGGCCTAGGAATGCCTCTGAGATACGGAGTTTTCTAGGTTTGGCAGGTTATTATAGGAGATTTTTTATGGATTTCTCTAAGATTGCAGCCCCGTTAACTAAGTTGACCAAGAAGGAAACCAAGTTTGAATGGGATGATAGTTGTGAGATGAGTTTTCAGACTTTAAAGGAAAGGTTGACTACAGCACCGGTTCTTACCCTACCCGAGGGACTTGAGGGTTATGCAGTTTATGCAGATGCTTCTAAGGAAGGACTGGGTTGTCTGTTGATGCAAAACGGTCGGGTTGTTGCTTATGCCTCTAGGAAGTTGAAGGTGCATGAGCAGAATTACCCCACCCATGATCGAGAGCTTGCAGCAGTCGTGTTTGCGTTGTCTAAGTGGCGCCACTATCTCTATGGTGCTACATTTGAGGTATTCTCGGATCATAAGAGTCTTCAGTACTTGTTCATGTAGAAAGAGCTTAACTTGAGACAGAGAAGATGGGTTGAGTTCTTAGAGGACTATGATTGCACGATTCAGTACCATCCTGGTAAGGCAAATGTGCTTGCCGACGCGTTGAGCAGGAAGGTTAGTATTTCGAGTTTAGTGGCTGGGTTTTCTGAGCAGAGTTCAACTGTTATGGTTTCGGTGGCTAGGTTAGCCAACATCACGGTTCAGCCTGATTTGAAGCAGAGATTCTTGGAGGCTCAGTCTACGGATCCCGAGATTCAGAGATTGGTTGCTCGTTCTAGAGATGATCCAGAGACAAAGTTTGGGTTTGACCAGGTTCGTGTGTGTGCCTAACCAGCTCAAGAGGGTAATACTTGAGGAGGCGCACCGCTCTGGTTATTCCATTCACCCAGGAGGTACGAAGATGTACCGGGACTTGAAAGAGTTGTATTGGTGGAGTGGTATGAAGAGGGATGTCGCATTCTTTGTGAAGCGATGTCTGACATGCCAGACGGTTAAGGCAGAACGTCAGAAACCGGGAGGTACTCTCCAACCACTTTCAATACCGGAGTGGAAGTGGGAGTAGGTGACTATGGACTTTGTGTCCGGCCTGCCGAGGTCTAGGAGAGGATTCGACGGGATTTGGGTAGTGATAGACCGTTTGACTAAGTCTGCCCATTTCCTTAAGGTTCGAATGACGGATAAGGTATCTAAGTTGGCTGAATTGTATTGTAATGAGATAGTGAGACTACATGGAGTTCCGGCTAGCATCGTGTCAGATCGGGATCCTCGGTTTACAGCTAGTTTTTGGCAGGATCTTCAGAGGTGCTTGGGTACAAAGCTTAAGTTTAGCACCGCATCACAACCTCAGACTGATGGACAATCGGAGCGGCTGATTAAGTATCTCGAGGATATGTTAAGGGCATGTGCATTGGATTTTAAGGATAAATGGGATAAGCACTTGACATTGGTAGAGTTCTCTTACAACAACAGTTACCAGGCTTCGATTGGTATGGCCCCTTACGAGGCACTCTATGGGAGGAAGTGTAGGTCGCCACTGTATTGGGATATTGAGGATTGGCGATGGACTAAGGAGGGTAAGCTCACGAGAGCTAAGGTCTCGTCTAAGATTGAGAAGATGGTTGAGAAGGTTAAGTTGATTCAGCAGAGAATGAAAGCGGCTCAAGATACACAGAAGAGTTATGCGGACAAGAGGAGAAGGCCCCTCGAGTTCGAGGTCGGAGATCGTGTCTTCTTGAAGGCATCTCCTAGGAAGTATTTCTCTCGTGTTGGTAGAGGAGAGAAGCTTAGCCCTCGATATCTTGGACCGTTTGAGAATCTACATAGGATTGGAGAGGTGGCGTATAGGTTGGACCTGCCGCCGAGTTTGACTGGGATTCATAATGTGTTCCACGTTTCACAGCTTCAGAAGTTCTACCCCGATGAGTCGACGGTTTTACCGGTTGAAGAGGTACAGCTTGAGTCCGACTTGACGATTGTGAAGCACCCGGTTGAGATTCAGGATCGAAAAGTACAAGTGTTGAGAAACAAGAAGATTCCCTTGGTCAGAGTGTTGTGGAGAGATCAGAAATTTGAGGAATCGACTTGGGAGACTGAGAAAAAGATGAGAAAGTTGTATCCGGAGTTGTTTCAAGCAGCGAACCTGAGGACAGGTTCTCCTAAGGGGGGGAGGTTATGACGCCCCGTCCGATAAATCGTACTAGTATGCGTCAGGAGAGAGTTTACCTTAAGCACTTATGTTATTTAATTCCCTGTTTATGTGTTTAATTCCAACTTTGATTGAAATGTGACTTAATCGACTAAAATCCAAAATGGTAAAATATGAATTCTTGCATGACAACTTGAGAATGGAACTTAGATGAATTTAAACTAATTGTTGGAGTTGGATTTAAAGAGGACTTGGACCTATTTGTGTGTTTTGGGCCTAACTTAAGTTGGGTGAGTTTGGGTCATTCGGGACCAATATGAGCTCGGGAATTCGAATTCGAATTCCGACACCACCATTGAACTTGATTCGGTGATTCGGGTCCAACGAAATTTACTTTATATTTTTCGGAAACCATTTAGACCTTAAACCTTTTAATTTTGACTTATTGGGCCGAAGGTCATTTATTTGAGCCCAAATTCTATTTAAGCCTTTAGCCTCATATTATATCTTGGAAACTCTAACCTTGACCTAAAACTATTAACCACCATATAAATAGCCTTATCTTTTTCATTCCATTTCAAACCACACAAGTTAGCCTCAAAGGGAATCATGGAGAAATTTCAAGAGGAGATCAAGACTTGAACCATCTTTCTTTCTGAGAGCTCATATTCTTTGATTCCTCATTACTTCACAAGACAAGGTAAGCTTTGGATCTCTTTTGATGAGTATTTCATTTCTATTCTTGGATTGGAGCATGGAATTGTTAGTATGAACTTGAATGATGAGATCTTGAATTCCTTGAGCAAGCCTTGATGATTTGAATGCTCCTTATGTGTCTTAGTTGCTGGAAATTCGTGTAGGAAGACTAAGAATTCATATCTTCATGTTTAAGCTTGAAATTCATGAAAATGGGTGTTTGAGATTTTGGGCAAAAACCTTCTTAAACTTGAATTAATTGATGTTTTGATGCTAAGCATGATTTATATGATGTTATACCTGAATTTCGTGATATTTTATGGTGGATTTCGTGTTGGTTTGATGATATTTGGTGTTCTCCTTCTTCTTCCCGAAACTGTCAAGTTTCTGTTCCAGATCTAGGGTCGGAAAGGTCGTTCCCGTTTGTGCTTTAAGCCCGGAACGGCCCTTCCGGGCTAGGGTTTGGTTTTGGCAGCCGAACATGGGAACGACCGTTCCCATGTGTGCTTGAACTGGGAACGGCCGTTCCCAGTCTCGCTAGGCCTTGGCGTGGGAAGGACCGTTCCCATGCTATGTTGTGCATGGGAATGGCCGTTCCCATGCGTCTGTGACCCCTTTTACTTGCTTCTTCGTGCGTATTTGATTCGTTTGAGTTGTTACTTGACTTGTATGATCCGAAATGACTTGGAATGCATCTCTGAACCTTAATACTTTATTACTTGCATGATTTACTTGAATATTTGAATTGACCCTTGTGACCAACTTGATAAGCATCATTCCATTTCGCATATCATTCATACTTGGTACGCCGTGCGTCTTACTTGGTTCATGTAGAGTCTAAGTTTGAGCTTTTGTATGTCTTGTCACAGAGTTTGGTGGTGCCGGTGAGCTCGAGGTTTAGAGTGTTTGACCCTTCACACTCTCAGACTCTACTACCACGAGGTGAGGTTTAGGATTTTGTATATTTATGCGACTTATGGCCTTAATATGCTGATTTCAACCCTTGCATGCTAGTATATCTACTATAAATATGTATGTGTTGGATATGATATGTTTATGACCTTGTGAATCAACTCTGTTTTGGAAAATTAGATATGAAAGCATATGTAAGCTATTTTGAAAAGTATGTTATGTTATGATCTGTTCTGTAGCGAGTTAGCCATGATATATGGTATCTGTTCTGTTCTGTTCTGTTATGGATCCATGGAGCTATGGGTAAGGAATCCCTGGGACGGTATAGGGCCGTCAGGGCTCGGCCTGTGCATAGTCTCCATTTGAGATATCATCGTGCGACTCAGGGAGATAGGGGAGGCGTGATATCTTGAGCCTTTTGTGTACAGTCGGGGAGGACTCTTGTGGGTTAGCTACCCCTTGAGGGTTTGTCTGTTCTGGATGGTTTGGGGACGGTACATCTCCTCCATCATTGGTGTGACGGTTGGATTTGATTTTGTATTCTATGTTTTGATATGTTCTGAGGAGTAAAGGTTGGAAGCTCGTACTCGCCGAGCATGTGATCTGTTCTATCTGGGAATCATGAATCGAGATAGAGTTTCTAAAATGTTTTCTAAAACTCATATATCTATCTTTTTGGGTACTTTTGGAAATGACTTTGGTATGCAACACCTATCTTCGGTTTATGAGTCCACCCTTCTGATATGTGCTATGCTCTATATATATATTATGGGTGTGCGTTAGCCCCCTCACTCGGTCAAGTTGACTGACCCCTCATTTAAACTTTTAGTTGCAGGTCTGTTGGCGTTTGCTAGGCGGGAGTGAGTCCTTTTAGTTGCACTTCGTCGGTCTAGTCTTTCTAGTTGCATTTTTCTTTCATACACTTTACTTATGTTATGACTTGTAGGCTTGAGATTATACTTTACCTTTCTGTAGCCCTGTGTGGCATTCGTATTCGGCCCTGTGTGGCACTTGATGATTATTACGTTATGTTGATCGGATATTAGGGACTAGGTACCTATGCTAGTTGAACCCGTTCCCATGGCCGTTCCCAGTCTCGCTAGGCCTTGGCGTGGGAAGGACCGTTCCCATGCTATGTTGTGCATGGGAATGGCCGTTCCCATGCGTCTGTGACCCCTATTACTTGCTTCTTCGTGCGTATTTGATTCGTTTGAGTTGTTACTTGACTTGTATGATCCGAAATGACTTGGAATGCATCTCTGAACCTTATTACTTTATTACTTGCATGATTTACTTGAATATTTGAATTGACCCTTGTGACCAACTTGATAAGCATCATTCCATTTCGCATATCATTCATACTTGGTACGCCATACGTCTTACTTGGTTCATGTAGAGTCTAAGTTTGGGCTTTTGTATGTCTTGTCATAGAGTTTGGTGGTGCCGGTGAGCCCGAGGTTTAGAGTGTTTGGCCCTTCACACTCTCAGACTCTACTACCACGAGGTGAGGTTTAGGATTTTGTATAGTTATGCGACCTATGGCCTTAATATGCTGATTTCAACCCTTGCATGGGAGTATATCTACTATAAATACGTATGTATTGGATATGATATGTTTATGACCTTGTGAATCAACTCTGTTTTGGAAAATTAGATATGAAAGCAAATGTAAGCTGTTTTGAAAAGTATGTTATGTTATGATCTGTTCTGTAGCGAGTTAGCCATGATATATGGTATCTGTTTTGTTCTGTTCTATTATGGATCCATGGAGCTATGGGTAAGGAATCCCTGGGACGGTATAGGGCCGTCAGGGCTCGGCCTGTGCATAGTCTCCATTTGAGATATCATAGCGCGACTCAGGGAGATAGGGGAGGCGTGATATCTTTAGCCTTCAGTGTACAGCCGGGGAGGACTCTTGTGGGTTCGCTACCCCTTGAGGGTTTGTCTTTTCTGGATGGTTTGGGGACGGTACATCTCCTCCATCATTGGTGTGACGGTTGGATTTGATTTTGTATTCTATGTTTTGATATGTTCTGAGGAGTAAAGGTTGGAAGCTCGTACTCGCCGAGCATGTGGTCTGTTCTGTCTGGGAATCATGAATCGAGATAGAGTTTCTGAAATGTTTTCTAAAACTCATATATCTATCTTTTTGGGTACTTTTGGAAATGACTTTGGTATGCAACACCTATCTTCGGTTCATGAGTCCACCCTTCTGATATGTGCTATGCTCTATATATATATATGGGTGTGCGTTAGCCCCCTCACTCGGTCAAGTTGATTGACCCCTCATTTAAACTTTTAGTTGCAGGTCTGTTGGCGTTTGCTAAGCGGGAGTGAGTCCTCTGAGTTGCACTTCGTTAGTCTAGTGTTTCTCGTTGCATTTGTCTTTCATACACTTTACTTATGTTATGACTTGTAGACTTGAGATTATACTTTACCTTTCTGTAGCCCTGTGTGGCATTCGTATTCGGCCATGTGTGGCACTTGATGATTATTACGTTATGTTGATCGGATATTCGGGACTAGGTACCTATGCTAGTTGAACCCGTCATCTGTTATGCTTGTTGATATTCGGGACTAGGTATCTATGCTAGTTGAACCCGTCACTTGTTTTGAATGTTGATTTAAATGCTTCCGCTATCTTGTTTTGAATGTTTGAATTGCTTCCGCACTCTGAGTTTGTCGAGTTAGATCCGCCTAGCATAGCGTGTGCGTTTGTCTCCCGTTCGCTCTGATTCGGATTCGGGCATGGACTTCCATTTCATGACAGGGTCTGGAACACAGTGCGGGGGATGTGGCATCCTCCGCTTGGGGTGTTACACGTGCAGGCAGCACGCTGGCAGGCGGGTGGTGCTCGCCTTCGTCCTTGGCTGGCCGCGCGCGCCTTGTGTGCCCGCATGCGGGCGATCCCGCGCGCCTCGCGCAAGCTTTCCCGGGACGGCCTTTTCGTTTCGTGTTTTTCCAGTTTCGAAAATCCCGAATTACGAAATTTTGATTTTATTTTAAAATTTGATTTTAAAATTATAAAATTATTTATTTGAAATAAATATAAAATTTGGGATTTTATGAATTAAAGTCAAGTTCTTACTTTTCGAGAAAAATTACGAAAATCACTTTGAATGATTTATTAGACAAAAATTTAATTGTGAATTAATTGTTGTTTTGTCACAATCCGGTAAATTCGATTTTGGATTAAATTCGTGAATAATTAACTATATTCAAATTGCTTAAGTTAATTGTAACTTGAAGTTAAAGGAATTTTAAATTTAGTTGGTAAATTTAAATAAAAGCAGAATCATGCTAGTTTAGGTGATCATGGGTTAGTCTTATGTATGTTTTAAATTCTGCATATGGATGATTTCAATTGGGGTCGGAGCCCCATAGTTGCACGTTTTCAATTGGGGTTGGAGCCCTACTTTTATGCGTACTGTTATGTGTTTATTATGTGGCTTTCCTTATTATTGTTTTTGGGCCTGGGTATGCCCCGTGTACTTGTCTATGGCCAATATGAAAATTGAGCCATATTACTCTATGTAAAGAGAGTAGAACTTAGAAAGAGAGGTTTTTATTTTCATTTTGGAGATAAGCACCCATGGAACACGAAGGATGCACAAGGAGCACTTGAAGAACGGTGGCCATAAGAAGACCCCTCAAAATGTTTAGGAGGGTTTCTATTAATGTAATAGATAGGGCTGTTTTTCCATTAAATTTTGTACCCCTATGTGATATGAACTGTCTTATGTGGCATGAATGTTAGAACTAGTGATTTTGGAGTGGCTCCCGAAATCACATATAAGATAGGATACCAATGATCATCTCATAATTAGTATCATGCTAGGACATGTTATCTGCTAATTGCTTATGTGATGCACTTTACGTGAAATTGCATTAAACAAGATAATTAAAATTTGGATAACATTATATGTTGGTGAGGTCATTCGAAAATCCCTTTTAAATATTGAGCTAAATTCGAATGAATAGGCATTTTATCACGGTAATAAAATTTCTAGCATTTCATCAATAGGATTTAGGACTTAATAAGTGAACCTAGTTGCTGTCTCACGAGTCATGGGGTAATTAGTGGATCTTATTAACTCCTAGTTTCCTGATTAATTATTTTAAGTAATTAATATTTCTTAACCATTTTAGAATGGGCGATGTCTCACGAGTCGTGGGTCGTTCCGGACTAAGTTTGGATGAGATCTTATGATTGATGGGTCTAGCTCAACACTGAAGTAGATATGGATGTCTCACGAGTCGTGGGTCCATAGTCGAAAGATCAGTGATGCAAAACATTACTAGGAATTCAATGAGAGATCGAATTGGTAATTAGTACCTACCTAAGAATCTTAGACCTTTGGATGTCTCACGAGTCGTGGGTCCAAAACTAAGATTGCTTGGGATCCTAGTACCCACTGAGAAAATAAGTTTCTTCTAAAGTCGTTGGGATTTCTGGACTTTCTAAAAACAGTGGGAGAACATATATCTAAAGACCTTGATAATATGTATAATCGTTATTATTCAGCATGCTCATGATTTCTCTGTTTTTCCATTTAGGTTGTAGTTCTGTGATTCTCTACAAACTGAAATGGAAACCAAAAATCCTTCGGTATCCATCCTCGAATCAAACAAGTTGATGGGGCCCAATTACTCTGATTGGCTTCGGAATCTAAAGATAGTTTTAGATTCTGAGAAGAGAAGATATGTTCTCTTCGAGGGAGAGCCTACCCCTGAGGGTGAAGCTCCGACTCGGGCCGAAAGAGACGCGATTGCGAAATGGTCTGAAGATAATCTTCAAGCCTGTTGCCTCATGTTGGCTAACATGTCTCCGGACATGCAAAGGCAACATGAGTCTGTGGAATACGCTTGGGAGATTTATGACGATCTTGAGCAATTGTACCGCCCCAGAGAGCGTGTTCTAAGGTACAACACCTCTAAGAAGCTCTTTCATCTCAGAATGAAAGAAGGTACAAGTGTCTACGAACATGGGCTTAAGTTCCTCGCTTTGAACGAGAAGCTTACTTCCATGGAGATGCCTCTAAGCGAGGACCTCGCCGTGGACTTGTTGCTCACATCGCTTCCACCATCATTCAATCATTTCGTGCTAAACTTCAACATGAATCATGATCATGCTACTGTCGCTGAGCTAATTAGTCAGCTTGTGACTGCTGAAGTCACTATAAAGAAGGATAACAAAGTAATGATGGTCACATCCTCTTCTAAGCCTTCTAAAGGCAAAGGGAAGAAAGTTCCCAAGAAGAAGGGATCTCTTAAACCCGATGGAGGGGTTAAAAAGAGAAAGTCCAAGAAGAAAAGGGATCAGAGAGAGGACGTTTGCCACCACTGTGGCAAGAAAGGGCATTGGAAGAGGAACTGCCAAGAGTACAAGGACACTCTAAAGAAAGGTGTGTTTATTGTTGAAGTAAATCTATCTATTGATTCTAATTCTTGGGTACTTGATACCGGCTGTGGAGCTCATATCTGTAATGATGTATAGATGCTAAATGAGGTTCGGCAGCTCGAAGAAGGAGAATGCGTCCTGAAGGTTGGGAATGGATCAAGTGTTCAAGCTCAAGCCATTGGGACGTGTAGATTAGATTTAGGTGTCTTTACTTTTGTTTTGAATAAAGTCCTTTATGTACCTTCTATTATTCGTAATATAATTTCCATTCCAATATTAGATTGTGAAGGATATGAGACTTTCTCCAGAAATGGAAAATTCTATCTTCAGAAGAATAAAGCTTCCGTTTTACTTGGTACATTATCTAATGGACTTTATACAACTAAAGACACCAATATTTTGAATATACAACAATCAAACAAACGCAAAAGAGATTACAAGATCTCGGCTTCTTTATGGCACGCACGTTTAGGCCATATTTCTAAAGATAGGATTGTTAAGTTAACTAATTTAGGATCATTCTATGATAATAAACTAAAAGAGTTGACTAATTGTGAATCATGTCTTAAAGAAAAAATAGCCAAGACTCCCTTTAATGGTAAAGTGGAACGTGCCACTAAAGTGTTGAATTTAATCCATACTGATGTTTGTGGACCACTTAGTGTAAGTACAAGAAACAATCATCAGCATTTCATAACCTGCATAGATGACTTTAGTCGTTTTGGTTATGTGTACTTAATGAAGTATAAATCCGAAGCTTTTTGAGAAATTCTTGGAATTTTAGAAGGAGGTTGAGAACCAAACCGGTCACAAGATTAAGACACTTTGATCCGATCGAGGTGGCGAGTATCTAAGTGATGAATTCCTTAATCATCTCAGAGATAATGGAATTATCTCTCAGTGGACTCCTCCGGGAACTCCTCAATTGAATGCAGTTTCGGAAAAAAGTAACAAAACCCTACTTGATATGGTTCGTTCCATGATGTGTTTCACTGAATTGCCACCATCATTCTGGGGCTATGCCCTAGAATCAGCAGTTAAGATTCTGAATCTTGTTCCCTCCAAATCTGTACCCAAAACCCCATATAAGATGTGGTTTGGCAAAATCCCTAATTATTCTTACTTAAGAATTTGGGGTTGTCCTGCTTACGTGAAGAGGATAGTGGGAGATAAGCTTGAAGCTAGATCAAGCTTATGTAACTTCGTAGGATATCCTAAAGAGTCAATAGGATATCATTTCTACGATCCTCTTGAACAAAAGGTTTTTGTGTCAAGAAAAGCCACTTTTCTTGAGGACTCGTTCCTTAAAGAAAAGAAAGGCAAGATCGTAGAACTCGAAGAGGTTTGAGACCAAGGTCCCACGCCTAGCATGGAGAATGACGTCCCTATCCCTACCCAAGAGAGTGATACACGCGAAAATCCTCCTCAAATAAGACGTTCTGAACGCATTCCTAGACAACCAGAGAGATGGTATGGTTTTCTCCACCAAACATCTCAAATGGATAATGATCCATTAACTTATGAGGAGGCACTGTTAGATTCAGACTCTGAACAGTGGAAAGAAGCAATGAAATCCGAAATGGATTCCATGTACTCTAACCAAGTTTGGACCTTGGTTGATCCACCTGATGGGATCAGGCCCATAGGGTGTAAATGGATATATAAGCGCAAGCTTGGAGTAGATGGAAGCGTGGCAGCCTTTAAAGCAAGATTAGTTGCTAAGGGGTTTACTCAAAGACCAGGTGTAGACTTTGATGAAACCTTCTACCCGGTTGCAATGCAAAAATCCATTAGGATCCTACTTGTCATTGCTGTATATTATGACTATGAGATATGGCAAATGGATGTGAAAACTGTCTTTCTCAATGGAGACATTGACAAAGACATTTACATGGAGCAACCCATGGGTTTCACATTTAGTGGGAGCGAGCAAAAGGTTTGCAAGCTTCAACGTTCAATCTACGGATTGAAACAAGCTTCTAGGAATTGGAACATTCGATTTGATGAAACAGTCAAATCATTTGGCTTTATTCAAAATCTGGATGAGTCCTGCGTGTACAAGAAAGAATTGGAAACCTCGGTTCAATTTCTGATACTTTATGTAGATGACATCCTCCTCATTGGGAATGTGAAGGATGACATGAGAGTAACAAAATCTTGGTTATCGAACCAATTTGAGATGAAGGATCTTGGTGACGCATCCTACATTCTCGATATAAAGATCTATCGGGATAGATCTAAGAGATTGTTAGGATTATCACAGTCGGTTTACATAGACAAAGTACTAAAGAGATTTAGTATGGAAGAATCCAAACGTGGAAAACTTCCAATCGGCCCGAGAACAGTTCTTTCGAAGAAGCTGTGTCCCAAGACTGACCTTGAGAAGTCCAGGATGTCCAAAATTCCTTATGCATCAGCTATAGGAAGCATAATGTATGCGATGCTATGTACTCGACCGGATGTGGCTTATGCACTTAGTGTGACTAGCCGATTCCAATCAGACCCTGGTGAAGGTCACTGGACTGCTGTAAAGAATATCCTTAAGTACTTACGAAGAACTAAGGATTTATTCCTAGTTTACGGAGGCCAGCAAGATCTTATCATTAGAGGATACTGTGATGCAAGCTTTGCATCAGACATGGATGACTTTAAGTCCATGTCAGGATACATATTCTACCTGAACGGCGGAGCAGTGAGTTGGAAAAGTTCCAAGCAAGCGACCACTGAGGTTGAATACTTAGCTGCAAACGATGCAGCTAAGGAAGGTGTTTGGGTAAGAAACTTCATCCACGAGCTGGGTGTAGTTCCTAGCATTAAAAACCCCGTTACAGTGTTTTGTGACAACACCGGGGCGGTTGCTCAAGCAAGAGAACCAAGATCTCACCAAAGGACCATGCACATTTTGAGGAAGTATCACTTAATCCGTGATATCATCAAGAGAGGAGATGTGCAAATTGAAAAGGTCACATCGACAGAGAACATGGCAGATCCGCTTACTAAAGCCCTTAGTCAACAGGCTTTTGAAGGACATCTTTAGAAGATGGGTCTTAGAATAGCACCTGAGTGGCTTTGACGGGCAAGTGGGAGATTGTTAGGAATAGTGCCCTTAAAGTAGCTTTTGGCTATACTCTTTCCTTGTAATATCAAAAACAGTCTTTGAATAATAAACGAGATAATTTTGTTCATAGGCAATCACTTCTTTATGTGCTTATTTATGTCTGTTTGGGTTGACTGTGTTTTGCATGTATTGAACTCCCCTAATCCTATGAGGCCGTTAAGAACTTTCTCGTTATGGGAACGACACATGGAACAAGTTCTTAACTCCATAGGCGAGGATTAGAAACTTCTCCAAGTCGAGAGTCCGACAGACAGTAGGAGTGTCAACCTTGACTCTGTTGAGACTTGCTTATGTGATTATGTCCTTTTGAAGGATCACTCAGTTTCATGGAGTGATAAGTGCATACGATGATGTGTTCATAATACATGAGGGTGATTGTTACTAGAACTTCATCACTGAGATGTCCCACGTGAGAACATTCCTAAATGGGAAAGGAAGTCTCCTAGAAACTTCCAGATTAGGAAATATCTCACAGGTCAATAACGTGATTCATTAATCCTTATACTTGAGATTCTTTAATGTCTCATATGAGCTAACTCTGTAATCTTTGATATAGGCTCAAAAGGGTGTCGCCATATAGACACCTGAACCACGACCTATGTTGGGATTACACAAGTGGCATATGTAGAATTAGCAGAATCAACAAAGGACCTACACTTGTTGCAAGAACAAGAATGATCTCTTATTGATTGAGTTGTTCGTAGTCCATTAAACTTAAACCCTTGGCCAAGGTGGATAAAAGATCAAGACATCAAGGAAATGGGGTTTTCTTGGATTGAAGTCTAAATGGATATGAAACGAACTTAACTTTAAAGATCAAGAATATTTAGGCTCTGAGAATATTCTCATGCCTTAGTTCTTGATTGAGAGATGGAGTTGTAGGAGGATCGTATTTCACTGTATGTTATTGACTGAAAGGTTCTTCGATTCATTTCGTTATTTGGCTAGGGGTCACACATCCATTGCTAGATTACAATAGTGTGAT
The DNA here is from genome assembly GCA_037501455.1 of Lantana camara. Classification (NCBI taxonomy): domain Eukaryota; kingdom Viridiplantae; phylum Streptophyta; class Magnoliopsida; order Lamiales; family Verbenaceae; genus Lantana; species Lantana camara. Next base: position 72,045,493 of record CM074860.1, read on the forward strand.
CTGTGAAGTGATTAATTAATTACTGTCACTGCTAATCGAATAATGAACCTATAGGGTCACACATAAATGCCAGGACACCAGGGTTATGGTAGGATGTTAATATGATTAACGAAGGATCAAATTGTTGATTGAAACAGAGCAAGGGCCACGTGAGTAGCTGCCACGTGTCGAGTACACGTGGCTGCCACGTGTCACGCAGTCCACGTGGCTGCCACATGTCACGCACATGTGGCACGTACGAATCTCTGGCGTGTAATTTTATTTCAGGCGAATTCTTTTCTAGAATTAATTAATTAAATTATAATTAATTAATTTAAGTCTTTTAATTAATTTTGAATTAATTATTAAGATTTTATTTCTCAAGCTTAACCCAATAAATAATTAATTGAGAATTAATTAATTTATTGAATCATGACTTTTAGCTTTAGGCAAGTTGAAAAGTCTAACTTCCTATTGTAGGAGAGAGAAAATTATTCTTGCTAGACTTGGAGAATAAGTTAGGAAATTATTTTTCCAATTAAATTAAATAATTAATTAGTTAATTAGTGAGCAAGAAAACTAATCCCATGGGGTCTTGGAAACCCTAAAGGGTTCGAACCCCACATGTATAAATAAGGGGTTTGGGGCTTCTCTTATTCTTTAGACCAACACTCACAAAGTGTTAAGTTTTTGAGAAAAATAAAAGAAAAGTTTTCAAAGCAAAACCCTAGCCATTAACACAAGTTATCGAACTAGAATTCTCACTTGCTTGATCGTTTTCTAGGACTGGTGTGGATACGCTTTAGAGGATCGCTGCTTTGGTATATATCGAGAACTGTTCGAGGGACATTCCGCTTGAATGGTGTTCAGTAGGCGGTACTGACATCACTAGAAAGGTTCAATCAACGTAAGTTTCTAAACACCCTAAGATACGATACGAGAATTGTAAGTCCATGATCAATCTTTTGGAAAAATTTTAAATTTCCGCTGCGTTTCTGCTCCCATTTTCCAACAAGTACATATAGTCAAATCTGGAAAATCTAGTTATTTTTCGTGTACAAATATTGATGGAAAATTATTCTATACATAAATCATATTCAATAATACAATTTGCTAATAATTAAATTTACAAACACAAAAAAAAAAAAAAAATTTATATAATGAGGTTCTCTAGATATTAAATTTATTAACTCCAAAAAAATCTCGGATGCTAAACGTAACCTGAAAAAATCAGTACTTTCGTCTGAGAGAATGTCCAGTGGTTCCCCACGAATGAGAAGCTCAGCGTAATACAATGAATATACCCTACAATCACCGTTATGTATTATGAACACATCATCATATGCACTTATCACCCCATGAAACCGGGTGATCCTTCTTAAGGACATAATCACATAAGCAAGTCTCAACGGACTCAAGGTCGACACTCCACTGTCTATCGGACTCATCGACTTGGAGAAGTTTCTAATCCTCACCTATAGAGTTAAGAACTTGTTTCATGTGTCGTTCCATAAGGACAAAGTTCTTAACGGCCTCATCGGATTAGGGGAGTTCAAAATATGCAAAACACAGTCAAACCCAAACAGACATAAAGAAGTGTTACCTATGAACAAAATCATTTCTTTTATTATTCAAAGATTGTTTGTGATTTTACAAGGAAATAGCAAAGCAACAATACTGCTTTAAGAGCACTATTCCTAACAAGCAGGTTCTCAAAAAAGGTATTAGCTGGGTCACGAATAAGAGCCGGATTGTCTATGGTCAAGTTGTTGTCTCTGATGCTGTTTATTTGCCCATGAAGCCTTCTCTTTTAACCAAAGAGTGAAAATAACCTGTATTTCTTTCTGTGACGCCCCGTCTCTTCGGAATTCCAGGTACGGCGTCACGAGAGGGTTTAATTCAGTAATTTTGTGAATTATGTGATTAAGCATGCTTACGTGATAATCTGAAATTTATTTTAATTACGTGTGCTTTAAAATTTAATTAAATTGTACTTGGGCTCAATTGTCCAATATTTGTAATTTAGGGACCTAATTGTAATTAGGACGTTTGAGCCTTCGTGGCTATTTGAGCTCGGGAATTCGAATTCGAATTCCGACCCTATCATTGAGTTCGTTTCGACGATTCGGATTCAAGGAATTAACCTTTTAATTTCTAAAGCCATTTGATAGCTCTATCGTTTTAAAATCCGATCCGTTTGGACCGGATACCCTTTGACCCTACCCGTTTAACCGACCCGTTTGACTAGCCCTAAAAAGGGCTAGCCTTTCCTTCTCTCTCCACTCTCACGATCAGCATCAAGCAAGGAAAGGAGAAGAAGATTTTTCCCCCTTTTGGCCAAAAAGCCTTGAGCTCGGGTTTGCAAGATCCTACCGTCTGATCAAAGACCCAAGGTAAGATTTGTGACCCTTTCGTTACGTGATTTAATTTGATAGAGCTTTCGTGCCTCAGATTTGTGTCTATGTGATGATTTGGGAAGATGATGAATAGTAACCGGGGTGTGAGTTTTGTATGATCTAGGCCGTTTTACGGGTTCTAATGTGTATGACCTACGTGTTTTATTTGGTCCGTGGTATAAATTTTATGCATTTTGGAGTGGTTTGTGGCTGTGTTTGTGTGTGGAGTGTGTATTTTCCGCCATTTTTGTTGTTTCTGCTTCGTACCAGGTGATCCAGGTGGGAACGGCCGTTCCCGTGTTGTACTGGAGTTGGGAACGGCCATTCCCAGGAGTCATACCAAGCAATTCTTTACAGAGCAGCAGGGAGAAGTTCGGGGAGCTGGGAACGGCCGTTCCTAGCTCAAGCGTGGAACCGGAACGGCCGTTCCCGTGAGCGGGACCACTGAGCATGGCCGTTCCCAGAGCTAGCGAGGCCGTTCCCGGCCCTGTTCCAGTTTTTTTTTGTGTTTTGTTCATATGTTGTTAGTTCATGACTTCCTTTGTATGCCTAAGTGCTATTACATCATTTTACTTGCATAATTTTATGCAATTTAACTCGTTTATTGAATGTAAGTGTTACGTGACTTAATTGCTCTTAATTGCACATAAGAACATGATCACGCCTTAGCTTATTATCTTGTATAGCGTTCATATACTTCATGTCATTTATCATACGCATATGTCGTGCGTCTATGTGGTTCATTCACGTGTCTAAGTCCTGTTTTTGTGTTCAGTTTGTTCAAGTACATCCGGGGTGGTGTTTTGTTAGCCGTGTTGATTCCGGGTTGGATCAAATGTCATGTCTTTGGCCTCTTCGGTGTCAGGTGACGTTAGGACCTTAAGGATATAGCACCCGCACGGTGGGTCACCACATCCCCCGCACCAAAGTCCGATCCACATACGAAATGGAGAGTCCGTACATGAACCAAACAGTGGCGAACGGGAGACTGACAAACTCACACCTAGGCTAGGCGGAACTTAGACCCTGAAAGCAAAACTCAAACCACAACAAGAATGCGGAAGCGAAACAAGCCAAGCAATACTCAAAATATTCATAAGCAGTTGACGGGTTCAACTAGCATAAATACCTAATCCCGAATATCAAACAATAATTATAAATCCAACGGGTTCAACTAATCCGAGCAACCTGTCCTAACCTGTCCCGAGATATACATATCAATTCCTATATAAATTCCAAATAGCATATACAAACATATCTTATCCATGAGCCGAATGAAAGAAATGCGAATGCAAGACCACCTACTAGACAAAGACTCGGAACAGACTCCAAAAGACCGACACACTCCGCCTAGTACGAACTCCAAGCAAAACCTGCAAACTAAAAGTAAAAGGGGAGGGGTCAGTCTTAACTCGACTGAGTGAGGGGTTAACACACTCACACTATATATATAAGAGCAAAGCACGTATCAAACTCATAATGTTTATGAACGCAGTGATAGTTTTTGCACACTAAATCATTCCCGTGATATATACATATAGGGCTTACTTAGCAAAAGTAAATAAACCAAATTTAACTTACCGAACAACTTAGCAAACATACTAGTTCGTAACATATTCAGAACTTAGCTTATCTTATGAAACTCCCTTTTTATTTAAGTTAGAATCTATCCTCGTTTCATAAACCTTAACATAACATACATATCAGATCATATAGAACTCGGCGGGTACGAGCTCCGACTCCCCCAATCTCCTCATAACATATCATATCAGAATCAAAACAGAAAACTTACATGCATATCATATCATCCTCAACTCCGGTGATGGAAGGGTGTATACGCCCAAACCATCCATACAAACGAGGGGAGCGCCTTGCGAGTACTCAAACCCTCAGGATTCCTTCCCTCACCAAACCTCCTGGTGAGTTCAGGGGTGATCCTCTGCAGACATATGGAGACTATGCACAGGCTTTACCTCGACAGCCCTATACCGTCCCGAGGGATCCTTACCCATAGCTCCGGGGCCCAACATAAACATAACATATCATAACCCGCTACAACAGAGACAGACAGACACAACTTATACATATATACGTATACATACCACTTTCCGTTTCAATCAAACTCGGTCCTTGACAAACTTGGCTCATGATAAGTATACGGTTAGAAGCATAGCTTCACGTGGCAAAACATAACAAACCTTTCCAAATCAAGCATACATAGGATTGTGCATTGCTTAACATACTTGCAAACCTTTAACGTATCAAACAAATACATATTTCACACTTATTTACATACCTATAAGGCTTTATTAAATCACATGCATTAAAACCGAGCACATTCATTAAGGTATAACTATATCCTAACCTCACCTGACACCGAAGAGGCCAAAGACACGACGTTTGATCCACCCCGGAATCAACACGGCTAACAAAACACCACCCCGGGTGTACCTGAACAAACTGAACACAAAAACAGGACTTAGACACGTGAATGAACCACATAGACGCACGGCATATGCGTATGATAAATGACATGAACTATATGAACGCTATACAAGATAATAAGCTAAGGCGTGATCATGTTCTTATGTACAGTTAAGAGCAATTAAGTCACGTAACACTTACATTCAATAAACGAGTTAAATTGCATAAAATTATGCAAGTAAAATCATGTAATAGCACTTAGGCATACAACGGAAGTCATGAACTAACAACACATGAACAAAATACACAAAAACACTAGAACAGGGCCGGGAACGACCTCGCTAGCTCTGGGAACGGCCATGCTCAGCGGTCCCGCTCACGGGAACGGCCGTTCCGGTTCCACGGCCGTTCCCAGCTCCCCGAACTTCTCCCCGCGGCTCTGTAAAGAATTGCCGGGTATGACTCCTGGGAATGACCGTTCCCAACTCCAGTACAACACGGGAATGGCCGTTCCCACCTGGATCACCTGGTACGAAGCAGAAACAGCAAAAATGGCAGAAAATACACACTCCACACACAAACACAGCCCCAAACCTCTCCAAAATGCATAAAATTTATACCACGGACCAAATAAAACACGTAGGTCACATATTTACACATTAGAACCCGTAAAACGGCCTAGATCATACAAAACTCACACCCCGGTTACTATTCATCATCTTCCCAAATCATCACATAGATACAAATCCGAGGCACGAAGGCTCTATCAAATTAAAGCACGTAACGAGAGGGTCACAAATCTTACCTTGGGTCATTGATTGGACGGTTGGATCTTGCAAACCCAAGCTCAAGGCTTCTTGGCCAAAAGGGGGAAAAATCTTCTTCTCCTTTCCTTGCTTGATGCTGATCGTGAGAGTAGAGAGAGAAGGAAAGGCTAGCCCTTTTTAGGGCTAATCAAACGGGGTCAGTTAAACGGGTAGGGTCAAAGGGTATCCGGTCCAAACGGATCGGATTTTAAAACGATAGAGCTATCAAATGGCTTTAGAAATTAGACGGTTAATTCCTTGAATCCGAATCGTCGAAACGAACTCAATGATAGGGTCGGAATTTGAATTCGAATTCCCGAGCTCAAATAGCCACGAAGGCTCAAACGTCCTAATTACAATTAGGTCCCTAAATTACAAATATTGGACAATTGAGCCCAAGTACAATTTAATTAAATTCTAAAGCACACGTAATTAAAATAAATTTCAGGTTGACACGTAAGCATGCTTAATCACATAATTCACAAAATTACTGAATTAAACCCTCTCGTGACGCCGTAACTGGAATGCCGAAGAGACGGGGCGTCACAATCTCCCCCCTTAAGAGAACTTAGCCCCCAGGTTCTACTGCTCGTATCAAAACTACGAGCAACTCTCCCCGTATTCACCCAAGTTCGGAGCTCGTGACACTCCGACAAAGGTTAGCCCGAGAAAGGTCTTCCAAGCATGAAAGGGGTTCGATCATTCTCTTCAAGCTTCACACGAACTTGATCCCGACTAGGAGTAGTTTGGATTTCTCACGCGATAAAAGGCTCACAAGTGATTCAACTCTTATCGCTTGAATCTGCTGGTAGGTGGCCCAGAACAGTAGCAGTCCGGGACCACATTTTAAAATTTTACTTTAATATACAGGTATCAAAATATTTCTAAAATATTTAAATACAAACAGCGGAAGACTAGCCGGAACTACTCAAGTATATACATGCAATTGATAATAAATTTTAAATCACAAAGCAGACAAATAAAGCATGCAATTAACACTTAAGAGCACCTAATTCTTCAGGCTTAAATAAAAAAAAACAATATAAAATACCTTTCACCGAAGATGGCTACTGCTCCCGGAATTCGCCTCCCGAGGACCCGATATCCGATCTCCTCTCGAAACCGGTAGAACTTCCCTGTAACTACCCCAGGGACACCCTCAGAGTGTGGGCTCCGAAAGTATTTCTCTAAATACTTAGAGAAAATAAAACTTTAAACTAAAAACCCTTTTCAGGGTTTATTCTCCCGAAATCAGGCGTTTATATATAAACACCTAATCAAAATTAATTCCAAAATAAATCGGAATTAACTAGGAGAATGGGATATGGTTTCAAAGCTTAAACTCAGCCAAAACCACCTCCCAAAGTTGGATGGAAAAAATGAAATGCCAAGGCCCCTATTTATAGGGGAAAGACCGAGGGCAAAATAGTAATTTCACCCCCCCACTTACGTGTGCAACTTGGGCACGAAAATCAAGGTGACCACGTCGTAGATCCCTCAGCCAAGAGCCCAACGCCGCCGGTCGATCGCCGATCTGATCTCTCACGCGCGGCCACAAGGCGGCACGTGTGATCACTTGCGGTTTAGGGTTTCCGGTGACGTGGCCTCTTCTGGAGCTGCCACGTGTCCGGGTCAGGTCCGACCCGGAACCGGACCCGGTCCGACCCTATCCGCGAACTGACCCGTTGACCCGGCCCTGACCCGTTTGACCGACCCGACCCAGATCAAATCTGGACCGTTGATTCATGATGACGTGGCACAATCTGGGCGTGCCACGTGGCTGCCCAGTCAGCGCCACTTGGGCCCCCTTACTGACGTGGCGTGACACGCCAGTGCCACGTCACCTGCCACGTCAGCATTTCTTTTTTTTTTTTTTTTTTTTTTAAAAAAAAATTTTAAAAATTTTATTTTCTCCAAAATAAAATTTCGGGCATTTCCAACTCTTTGGAATTACAATTTATTTTCTTAAAATAAATTTCTTGGCTATTTTCAAACACTTTGAAAATTTATTTCTTTCATTCCTTTTAACGTTTTATCTTCGGGTTTTCGATTGGGGCTTGCAGGGGGACCTGCAGGACTAATTAATTTTAGCTCTAAACGGATTAATATATTATCATCCCATGATAATAATTAATTACCGTTTAACAACATTTAATTCCACTAAATAAATATTGTTGCACTCTAAAATTAATTAAATTACTCACGAATTTTTCGATCTAGAATAATTTTGCATTTTACTCCTCCGTGTAGATATCCATGAAAAATAAATTAATACTACTATCATTTATTTTTCACTTTTAATCTGAAATCTCATGATTTGCCTTAAGTTCAAATTTCTTGTACGTGAAACACATTCAACATACAACTTCAGTGACGCATCACACGAAGTACATTGGCCAAAGTTTTAATTCGAACTTTGCAAATCTATTTCAGGAATATCTTTTAACTTTCCAGCAAAGCCACAGATTCCTCGATCAATATTTCTCTTTAGCACATTTCATGTAATCACTGAACGTACAAAGGTTTCGGTCATTCGATATCGAGACCTCACTTATGAGCAAGTTACAATGATTAACACTACATGCCTAAAGTCGAAATACTACCAGGATTAAGAGTTCAATGCTCCATAAGATTTGTTCATTTTAGATAGTAGTTTAAAATGAACTATCTTAGTGGTCCAGTTCGATGTTTCCAAATCTATTGAAAATCATCAATGTGTTATAACTGGAAACTCCATTTCCCTATGACGAAAGACTAATCATCTTATATAACACATTATAGTTTCGATAAGAACTTATTCTTATCATATCGACTAGAACTTTAATAACACGTGATTTAGATATCCAAAGTCCTTTCCTATGAAACACATTTCATATAAGAATATCATCACACGTTATTAATTATGTTAATATACTCATAACTTGCGATAATTTCAGTTTTATTAATCCAACAAAATACGAAGTATTTACAAAGAAATTGGATTTTCAGGGCACTAATCCCAACAATCTCCCACTTGCCCTAAATCCAATTGGCTACACATCTAAGCCCCATCCCTTCTACATGAGTATTAAAACTCTTTTGCGCCAAAGTCTTAGTGAAGGGATCTGCCAGATTGTTTACCGAGTCAATCTTTACTACTGCCACTTCTCTACGTTCCACTTAATCTCGAATAATGTGGAACTTTCTCTCGATGTGCTTTGCACGTTTATGACTTCGAGGTTCCTTGGAGTTGGCCACCGCTCCAGCATTGTCACAGTACAATGTGATCGGTGTAAGTCCATCTTTGATGACTTCTAGATCCATCAGGAAATTTCGAAACCAATACGCTTCTTTGGCTGCTTCCGAAGCTGCCACGTATTCGGCTTCCATGGTGGAGTCAGCAATGCAACTTTGCTTAATACTCCTCCAACTTACGGCTGCTCCTCGCAGAGTAAACACGTATCCAGACGTCGAACGTCTAGAATCTAAGTCAGATTGAAAATCTGAATCTGTGTACCCTATAGGAATGAGCTCATCACTGCGATAAATAAGCATATAATCCCGAGTTCTTCTCAAGTACTTCAATATATGCTTTACAGCTATCCAGTGTTGGGGTCCAGGGTTTGACTGATATCTACTGACCATACCCACAGCATAACAGATATCTGGCCTTGTACATAACATGGCATACATAAGGCTTCTGACTGCCAAAGCGTACGGAACATTTTTCATTTCCTCTGTCTCTTAAGCTGTCTTAGGACACTGATCTCGAGACAGATGAACTCCATGTCGGAAAGGTAATGAACGTTTCTTAGAGTCAGCCATATTGTACCTTGCCAGCATCTTATCTATATATGCTGCTTGTGATAAACCAATCATTTTATTCTTACGATCACGACAAAGTCTGATCCCTAAAATATAACTGGCCTCACCTAGGTCTTTCATGTCAAACTGATTTGACAACCAAATCTTGACTGCTGACAATACTCCTGTGTCATTCCCAATGAGCAAAATATCATCTACGTATAAAACTAAAAATGTTACAACACTACTCTAATGTCTTTTGTACACACATGGTTCATCAGGCAACTGTATAAATCTAAAGGATTTAATTGCTTCATTAAATCTGATGTTCCATGATCTAGACGCTTGCTTAAGACCATAGATTGATCTATTAAGTTTGCATACCATATGCTCCTGATGTCTGGCTATAAAGCCCTCAGGTTGAGCCATGTATATCTCTTCTTGAAGGTGCCCGTTCAAGAAGGCAGTCTTTACATCCATTTGCCAGATTTCATAATCATAATAAGCGGCAATGGAGAGAAGAATCCTTATGGACTTAAGCATAGCTATGGGCGAGAAGGTTTCATCGTAATCGATACCTTTTTTCTGAGTATAACCCTTTGCCGCAAGTCTTGCTTTAAAGGTTTCTACCTTTCCGTCCACTCCTCTTTTCCGCTTGTAAACCCATTTGCATCCAATAGGTTTAATGCCCTCAGGCGCCTTTACAAGTTCCCAGACTTTATTAGAATACATTGAATCTAACTCAGATTCCATGGCTTTGACCCAACGGTCAGTGTCTATATCTTTTATAGCTTCATCATATGTGATAGGATCAGATACGTCAGATTCAACCACTTGGGTTAATCCTAAGTATCTGTCAGGTGCCCTGACAATCCTCCCACTACGACGAGGTTGTTGTGTACTTGTCCCTACATCATATGTTGTATCTGGTACATCATACGTATCCATCACATTTTCAGTTGTTATGGGTTCTTAGAGTTCAGTATCTGATACTGTCATTTCTTCTAGCACTATTTTACTTCTACCCTTGTGGTTATTTACGAAATCGTCTTTGAGATATTTAGCATTAGTGCTTACAAACACTTTGTGATCTCTCGGATCGTAAAATATCCCACCTCTTGTTCCTTAGGATAACCTATGAACAAGCAAACCTCTGTTCTTAATTCCAACTTGTCAGGATCCTTTCTTAACACATGGGCTGGGCTTTCCCATATCCGAAGATAGGAGACACTGGGCTTCCGCCCTCGCCACAGTTCCATTGGTGTTTTAGGAACTGACTTGGATGGAACATGGTTTATTATATGAGCTGCCGTTTTGAGAGCAAAGCCCCAAAACGAACTCGGCAGGGTAGCATGACTCATCATGGATCTTACCATTTCCATTAGAGTTCTATTTCTCCTTTCTGCAACACCATTCTGTTGGGGTGTACCCGGTGCAGATAACTGAGATTTAATCCCATTTGCAGTGAGAAATTCTAGAAACTCTGTAGATAAATATTCTCCACCACGATCTGATCGAAGTGTCTTTATACGTTTTCCAATTTGATTCACGACTTCAGCCTTATATCCTTTGAACTTTTCAAAAGCTTCAGACTTGTGTCTCATCAAATAGACGTATCCATATCTTGAATAGTCATCCGTAAAAGTGATGAAATACTCAAAACCTCCTCTTGCTTGAACACTCATAGGACCACACACATCCGTATGAATTAATTCAAGCAACTCTGTGGCTCGATTACCTTTAGTCTTGAAAGACCTCTTGGTCATTTTTCCTTCTAAACAGGATTCACAGACTGGAAGTTCTGTCAAGTCCAAAGGACTCAATAGTCCATCCAAAATTAGTCTTTGGATACTATTCGAATTAATATGACCAAGCCGTAGGTGCCACTTATAAGCCTCGTTGGGCATAGGAGTTTTTCTCTTGGATGGTAAGTCAAGTTTAGTAGTGTTAAGTTCGGAATTAGGGTTTTTATCATGGTATAATAAGAAAAGACCATCGCTTGCTGTACCAGAGCAAATAAACCTTTTATTATGCTTAATGGTTAAACATCGTTCAAAATAAACACTAAAACCATTATTCATTAAACAACTAACAGAAATCAGATTTCTGCGTATAGACGGTACATATAAAGTGTCTTTCAAAATCAAAACCCTACTGCCAAAATATAGGTCTACAGTCCCTACTGCTAATACAGATATACTAGTATTATCTCCGAGCAGTAGCTGCATCTCGCCGTCTTCAAGCTTCCTGGTTAGCTTGAACCCCTACAATGAATTGCAGATATGATTAGTTGAACCTGAGTCCACACCCCCGGAATCTGGTGGACTTCCAACTAAACATACTTCTAATAAACAAGACATCACCATACCTTGTGCAGACGACTTAGCAGGAAGACTGGCTAAGTATTTTGGGCAATTCCTTTTCCAGTGCCCATTACCTCCACAATGGAAACATTTTCCCTTGCTTGGCTTAGCTTTCTTCTTCTGAACCTTACTTTTAGGATGGGAAACTTTTCCCTTTCCTTTCTTCCACCTATTGGCTTTTGGAGCCGTGGAAGTTGATGCCTGTGCCAGGAGAACCGTTCCCTTAGCTTTCATTACCCCTTCTGTCACCTTGAGTTCATTCATCAGCTCAGGCAGAGTAAAATCCAACTTATTCATAGAATAGTTCTGCCTGAACGTATCGAATGATTTTGGCAGAGAGCACAGGATCATATCCTGTTTGCTGAGATTATCCATCTTAGCACCGAGGCTCTCAATTTCGTTCAGATAAGCCATCATGTTCATAACATGATCCTGAACAGGTGATCCTTCAGACATCTTAGTTACCACCAACCTTCTCATCAGCACGTGCCTACGTGCACGATTCTGTCCACCGAACATCTGATGAAGATGTTCCATCATGTTCTTAGCAGTAGGCATTTCATGCATTTGATGCTTAAGAACATTTGAGACAGATGCCAGGATGTAAGACATAGCCAGATCATTGTGCTTGATCCACTTGGCATAGTTGTCTTTCAAAACCTAGGTGGCTGTGGTTTCTGGTAGTCCCGGACAAGGTTCAGTGAGCACATATTTCAAACCCTCGTGTCCAAACACGATATCAAGATTCATTTTCCAATCAGCATAGTTTGAACCTTCAAGCCTATTTTCCTTAATAATCGATTGAAGCGGGCTAGCGGACGTCATTGTTTTGAAACTGAAATATTTAAAAAATATGCGCAAGTTATGAATCTGTATATTAATTCTTTAGCGTCTAACCATTAAATGAAACCCACAGAATATATTTTGGTTTACGCAATGATGACTTAACTAACGGCAGTTAGCTCTCCGGAAGCGAGGTCGAAAACTACTTAGAAAAGCAAGAACTATTCTTAATTAACATGTTATCCAGGCAACTCTTACCAAACTATGTTAATCCACCACGTCAACCTTTGGTCTCTAAGTGAGTGTAACAGATCTCCGAAGGGAGGTTAATACATCACTCAGTCAAGTGTACACTATTACCTAGAAATTCATACTAGTAGGTTAAGACACTCCACGAAAGCGTGGTCGTGCTTGACTTTTCCCGTATTTCATTCTATCCGAAGAAGTCTAATCTTGTATACCGCGAACACATACCCGCCGAAGGGAGTAGTACGTATCCACTATACTATAGACGGGCAATGGAGGCCGTAAGAATCCATCTATTTCATCTTGCTCCCACTTGAATTTTTTAGAGTTTGTGGATTATCTTTGATTATTACATAATCTATTTGGCGTCTTATAATCGGAAGTGATTAATCTGATTAATATGCTCCCACTTGGATTAATAAATCGTATTTATAACCCTAATAATATTTTTAAGTCTATTTAATAACTCTTTATTAATTAGGCCAAAAAAAAATATTAATCCAATTATGCATCATGTTCAATCTCTGTTAAATATTATTTATCTAATCATATCAAATAAAATATGCATAATTGAAAATAGCATAATATCTCATATTATCATGATCATGCCATAAAATAAAACAATTAAGCATGCTTGCATATAATTATCGCATAATTATTGTAGCACCCGAGCGCAAGGTACCACATCCCCTGCACCGAGACCCGACCCGAATATGAAATGCACAATCTATACCCGAGCTAAATCACGGCGTGTAACATCCCGCTCGTCCGATTTATAAGGTACGCTGCGCTCCAACCTTTTAATGTGTTTAATTATGTGATTTTATATTTTTCGTGGCCCTATTTTGAACTCTTTTAGAGTTTAGGGCCTCTTTGTAATTTTCTCCTTTTAGGGGTTTTCCGGTCACTTCTCGTTCGGTCGAGATTTTGACCTCTTTGACCCCTTCAACGCGTTCGGGGCGGCGAAACGAGTCCGTAGACTCTAAGTTTGCCCAATTCGGATGTCGTTAGCTCGTTCGTTTGATCGTTTTTGCGTACGAGGACCCGAGATATATACCCCGGATCCTCGTTTTGCGTGCCAGAACTTCAGCTCCAGCCCAGCATCTTCCTCCAGCGATCAGTTACTATTCACGCAGTCAAGGTGTAATTACATGCACATGTCCGTTCTTGCTCGTTTCTTGACGGAATTCGACGTTTGAGTAGTGGAAATTCATCAGCTCGACTAGCCCGTCACGATGGTACAAGAATCGGAGACTAAAAATCAGCGGTGGTGGCGCTACGGCGAGCAGCAGGTGGCGCGGCTTAGAGCCGCCACTTCGCCGCCTATTCGCGGTGGCTTCCGGCGACATTCCGACAACACGCGCCACCCCATTTGTTAGAGGAGGTCCCGGCGCAACTCCAGTTCAAATGGCGTGGCCAGCGGTGGCCGGACGGAGACCGGCAGCGGTGGCGCGTGCACTGTAGCACCTCGCTCCGCCTCATTCCGGCGAGATTCGCGACCGGCCTTTGGTGGTTTCCGACGTAATTTGGCCTCCTGAGTCCGATTCCGGGGTTAATTTGAGCAAACGGTGGCCGGAGATGGCCGAACCGGCGAGTGGCGCACCGGCGGACCTTTGGCGGAGAATTGGGACCTTTTTTCGGTCGGTTTTGGTGGTGGTTCCTTCACGGAAGTTGCTCAGAATATTGGAACATAGTGGATGGCGTTGGCCCCGACTTAAGAACCGGCCGGTGGCGGCGAACCGGTGGAGGACCAGCTCTGGATCGGCGGTCCGATTTTCTGGCGACTTTTCCGGGGTTTGGCTTTGGGGCTTCCGTAGGGCTCATTACGGGCTTTCCAATGGTATGTCCGGATTTTATTTTCGTTTAGCGGTTTGTATTTAATTTCAGTTTTCGTACTAGGATTTTGGTTCGGTTTTTCGTCAACGAAATCCGGTGTGTTTGGTTTTTTCTGAAATTGGTGGAGGGCTTTTGTCAAGCAGGCCGAGGCGTACGTTTTTGTCCTTCCGGGGATTTTTCCGACCACCGGAGGTGGTGGTCCGGCGACTGCACGTGGCGGTTCGGCTGGTTCCGGTGGCGGCGTTCCGACGCCCTTCGGACAGCAAGTTCCTTTCGTCGTGGTGAGTCCATCGCCACTTCCCGTTCGTCAATCGGATGTCCGGTTGATTTTATATGAATTTTTGAAGTGGTTATATTTACTTTTGTTAATTGTTTGTAATTGTCAATTAATTACTTTAAGCTTGAATTACTGATTGAATTGTGCTCCAATGTGTATGAAAACTTGTATGAATTATAATTTGAAATATTTGGATAATTTGATTTGTAAATTGAACCCCCGACTTGTTGATTTTGCTACTTGGTTAGTCTAGAGGGGGTGTTTGAGTAATTTTTGAAAAAAGTAGGAATTTGTTTAATTTGAATTAATAGACCTTAGTAATGAAATCTAAAATGTAATGTATGAATTGAATATGTAACATATGAATTTAATGAACTTAGTTTGATTAGAATTTAACTTATATGAAATATGAAACATGCTGTTATGATTTATTTGATTTGTGTGCTACGTGAATTTGTATGAATTGTTTTGTGTGAGAAATGAAATAATATGAAATGCATTGCGTGAATTTGCATGAAATGAATTATATGAACCTTGAATGATTAAATAACTTGCTTTGAATTTGTATAAGACTTCGTGAGGTTTAAATAAATTAGAAGCATGCTACAGTGATTTGCTTGACTTATTAATACTTGGAAATTTGTATGAAATGCGATATGAATTGTCTGAACTTTTTTAATTGAATTTGTTAGGTATTAAATGAATTTATATGGAGTGCTTTGCCTTTAATTTTGTTATTTGCATTAATTATGCACATGAACATGCCTTAATGTTTTGTTTCGCATATAATTTATATGAATTTGAACTTTGCTGATGTGATTGCATTTATTAAGTGTTTGAGCATATGTCGTGCGTCCCTATGTGGTTGTCTGCTTGAGTCTGAGTTCCGTGCTGTGTTTGTGTGTTCAGTTGGTACAGGTGCACCCAGGGTGGTGACTTGAGGTCGTGCAGGTTCCGGGGTGGACCTTCTGCTTTGTATTTGGCTCCGTTTGGTGTAAGGTGAGGTTTTAGGATTTCTGTTTAGTTACAGCGACCTACAACCTTCTGTGCTCGTTTTCAAGCCTGCATGCGATTATTCTATTATATTTATATAATAGATACATGTTTATATGATATGTTTATGAATTTATCATATGATTAAAGGTTTTCGAACTGTATATGTACGAGCATATGTAAGTTTGAAATATTTTGCAACGAGGCTATGCTCCAAACCGTGTGTCTTCATACCAGCTGCGGATTAGGATGACACGGAGAGGTACGTTTATAGCATATGCTAAGTTGCAAGGTATGGCATGCACCGATAAGGTACGTAAGTATGATTTGGATTTGATATGATAAGTTTGGTGTGCAGCGAGTTATGATATGTTCTGATATGCTATGTTCTGGTGTGTTGGGCCCCGAGACGTGGGTAAGGGAGACCCGGGATGACCATGGGGTCGCCGGTTGTGACCCCTGTGCACATTCTCATTTGAGATATTCACGTGCGACCTATGGAGGTTGGGAAGGCGTGGTATCTTGAGCCCTCGGTGGATAACCGGGGAAGGCACAGTGTGGGTTCGCTACCCCGTGTGTGTTTGTATCTGTATGAGTAGTGAGGGTTTGCTCCCCGAACTACATGGTGTTGGGGTTGGATTGTTTATGATATTTGTTGATTTCTGATTTGATACGTATGATTCGATATGGAAGTAAGGTGGGAGACCTGTACTCGCCGGGTATATGATTATGATATGTTATGTTGATTATGAAACGGGATAGGAGCTTTCTCTTTTAATAAAATATGAGTTTGCTCAGTTTGTTAAGTTATGAATAAGATATGTATAAGTTTGATTTGATAAGATATGTGTAAGTTCGATTTGAAAATGGTTTTGGTATGCAAAACCCTACTCCCGGTTCATAATCTTTCTTTTGGTACGTGCTTTGCTCCTTATTATGTATAGTGTGTGTGAGTTCAGCCCCCTCGCTCAGTCAGTGGACTGACCCTCGCCCCACCTATGTTTTAGTTTGCAGGTTCAAGTTGTTGGAGTTCGAGCTAGGCGGCTTTGAGTCTGGTCTGTCGAGTCTGTGTCGGTCCGTTTGATTTTGTTAAGTATTTTGTTTTGATTTATTTATGAAATTATGTATATAGTATGTTCTGTACAAGATGATACTTATGCTTTGATTATATGAATTTTCGGGACAGGTTAGGACAGGGCTTGGATTAGTTGAACCTGTCTTTGTTGTATGTTTGAATTCGGGACAGGTTAGGACAGGTTTGTGGAATTAGCTGAACCAGTTTATTTATGTTTGTTGATTAAAGTTCTTGTTAGTTCGTATTTTGCATCGCTTCCGCATTCGGTTTTTTGCATATTTGGCTTGTATAGGGTTTAGGAACCGCCTAGCTTAGGTTGGTTTTTTCGTTTGTCACCCGTTCGCTGTGACTTGGTACGTGTGCGGACTTTCCATTTCGTGCCACGTGTCGGGTCATAGTGCGGGGGTGTGGTGCCCCACCGCTTGGGGTGCTACATCTTAAGTGGTATCAGAGCTACCAGGTTCAGAACCGGTGCTCTGGAGTCGTGTCGTGTCAGTTTAGGTCGTACGGCATAGGACTACTTGTGCATTGCATTCATCTGATGTGAAATTTTGACTTTTGTGCATGAATTTGTCTGAACTTATGTGATTATGTGTACACTATGATTATGATTTTTGCAAAATTATCATTGTTTTGCTTTAAATTTTTAGTAAATTACTTGCTGCACCTGCATTAATTAGGTGTTCTTAATTGTTTTCATTACTTGACATACCCACGTACTAACCCTCATGCATAGATAATTGTCCAATTTGTGGATTGCAGGGTGACATCTCGACGCCGAATTGTCATTGATTATGACAACACTCCCCGCTTCTACAAAATTATGAAGGAAGAGTCGAAACTTCCGTTTTCTGACTACTTGGATGAAAAGTAAATGGACCTCTACAAGAATTTATAACAAGGAATCAATGCTACTGCTATGAAAACGGGTATTATGCATACATGGCACGTGCATCATGCATACATGGCACGTGCATCATGCATTGGAGTAAATTTTAATTATTTTGGACATTTGTTCTACGTGTTTAATTGCCTTCTTTGCTGGATATGAGCGCATGCCATCTACATCCCTAACCCCGCATGCATTAGTTTCGTGATTGTATTTAGGTGACTTCCTTACCTGTTCCAACGAGGATCGATTTTAGTGGAAGCAACATTGAGATTTGAACCGGGTTGACCAGAAGATGTATGATCACGCTAACACATTCAGGGTATTGAGTGGATAAAAGAAGATACTCGAATATGAGGGAGACAAGAGATCCTTTAACTATCAGGGTGCCCTCAGGGTAGGTACTTATTACTTGGAGGTGCTCGGGAGTACATGTTTTATAAGAAAGCCAGAATTTCTAACTCTGAATGGCGTGAAGTGACAATGAAGAGATTAAGGCATTTGTACGATTCAGAGAATTCCAAGCAGGAAATCAGGTTACTATTATAAAGACACCCACTAGAGTAGTTGCACTTACACAAGGGAAAAAGGATAAACTATATGAACTACCGAATTTTGGTGACGATGTCATTGAGGGTCAACTTTATCAAATACTAAGGACGGGGGACATCATTTAAAAACGACGGTGTGAAGCAGGATTGTTTGTAGATTCTCCGCTTATCTCTCCTTGATTGTTCTGAGAGATTCCTTCGTTGGAAGATATAACAATTTCTGATTATTGAGGATTTTATTGGGACTTCAAGGGACTCCACGGATCACTATACTTTGGGAATCAAGTGAGACGGTTCAAGATCATTTGGGGTACCCGAGAATCTGAGGGAGTACTAAAGGATGCAAAATTTGAACGGGAAGTTGGAACTACGGCCCGTTAAGGATTCGATTATCCTTCCAAATTAAAGAATTACCAACCTCGACTTCAATTCCACGGTGAACGGTACCTTAAGCATTCATGGCATTTGCACCCATGCATTTCATAAATAATTTTATTATATTTTATTTTGCTTGACATATGTGACAACGTGTAATGTTTGATGTTACTTCGATTGTAATAACGTGACTAACTGCTTCAATTTTCATATCTTAAAATTTATTGTTGTTGGGAATTCTTGTAAACTGAATGGATTACGTGTTTGCGTGAACTGTTCGTGCTTCAGTGTTTATAATTTCCTTAATGGCTCACTAACCCTTCATACACATACATACATACTATAATTTTATTTTACAGTGATCCCATCGCGATATCCCCCTTGAGTTGAGCATGGATGATGAGTCTATACTCTAGGGATACCGATATCAGTCGTGCAAAGGTACACTATACATGCATTCCATGTTTTGCATCCGGTGCTACTTTAATGTGTGTATGTATGAATGCTGCGTAAGTGAACTTGTGTGCTAGAGAGTCGTTGAGATCTCTCTATTTACGTGTTAGGGAGATCTGGGATTCTCCCTATTTATGTGATAGAAAGATGTTGGATTCTTTCTAAATTATGTGAGCAAGAGATGCTGGATTCTCTTGGGATTAGATGTTTGGGAGATGCTGGATTCTCTCGAATTTAGGGGTTTGAGAAATGCTGGATTTTCTCAAACTAGAATGTTTGGAAGATGTGGAAATCTGCCAGACTTAAGTTGAGAGACGGGGTTCTCTCAATTCTGTGCCTGAGGGACGGGGTTCTCTCTTTTGATGTGCTGGGAGACGGGGCTCTGTCTCTTGCGTGCTGAGAGATGGGATTCTCTCTTGTTTGTTGCGGCTTAGTTACGGGTGGCCAGACAGCAGCTAGTAAGCGATGAGGGTGTGATGGTATCGAGCTTCGGGTGCAGTGGCCTAGTGGTGATCGAATGAGTTGAAGTGACCAACGGCCAAGTGCTCAGTGGAACTTCAGTGACAACGGGTCACCATGAATAGAGTTGATGCCAGCTAAGGGAGAAGTATCCTGCAGGAATTGCAGTTCGCCTAGATCAGAGTTGCGCAGCAGAAGCTTGAAGTGGAATTCGTTTCAACGTCGTTCAAGATCCGACCTTAGGACCTGAGGACAGGTCCTTTTGAAGGAGGGGAGTTTGTAACATCCCGCTCGTCCGATTTATAAGGTACGCTACGCTCCAACCTTTTAATGTGTTTAATTATGTGATTTTATATTTTTCATGGTCCTATTTTGAACTCTTTTAGAGTTTAGGGGCCCCTTTGTAATTTTCTCCTTTTAGGGGTTTTCCGGTCACTTCTCGTTCGGTCGAGATTTTGACCTCTTTGACCCCTTCAACGCGTCCGGGGCGGCGAAACGAGTCCGTAGACTCTAAGTTTGCCCAATTCGGATGTCGTTAGCTCGTTCGTTTGATCGTTTTTGCGTACAAGGACCAGAGATATATACCCTGGATCCTCGTTTTGCGTGCCAGAACTTCAGCTCCAGCCCAGCGTCTTCCTCCAGCGATCAGTTACTATTCACGCAGTCAAGGTGTAATTACATGCACATGTCCGTTCTCGCTCGTTTCTCGACGGAATTTGACGTTTGAGTAGTGGAAATTCATCAGCTCGACGAGCCCGTCACGATGGTACAAGAATCGGAGACTAAAAATCAGCGGTGGTGGCGCTACGGCGAGCAGCCGCGCCGCCACTTCGCCGCCCATTCGCGGCGGCTTCCGGCGACATTCCAATGACACGCGCCACCCCATTTGTTAGAGGAGGTCACGGCGCAACTCCAGTTCAAACGGCATGGCCAGCGGTGGCCGGACGGCGGCGCACGCACCGACTGAAGACCGGCGGGGGTGGCGCGTGCACTGTAGCACCTCGCTCCGCCGCGTTCCGGCGAGATTCGCGACCGGCCTTTGGTGGTTTCCGACGTAATTTGGCCTCCTGAGTCCGATTCTGGGGTCAATTTGAGCAAACGGTGGCCGGAGATGGCCGAACCGGCGAGTGGCGCACCGGCGGACCTTTGGCGGTGAATTGGGACCTTTTTCCGGCCGGTTTTGGTGGTGGTTCCTTCACGGAAGTTGCTCAGAATATTGGAACATAGTGGATGGCGTTGGCCCCGACTTAAGAACCGGCCGGCAGCAGCGAACCGGTGGCGGACCGGCTCTGGACCGGCGGTCCAATTTTCCAGTGACTTTTCCGGGGTTTGGCTTTGGGGCTTCCGTAGGGCTCGTTACGGGCTTTCCAGCGGTATATCCGGATTTTATTTTCGTTTATCGGTTTGTATTTAATTTCAGTTTTCGTACTAGGATTTTGGTTCGGTTTTTCGTCAACGAAATCCGGTGTGTTTGGTTTTTTCTGAAATTGGTTGAGGGCTTTTGTCAAGCAGGCCGAGGCGTACGTTTCTGTCCTTCCGGGGATTTTTCCGACCACCGGAGGTGGTGGTCCGGCGACTGCACGTGGCGGTTCGGCTGGTTCCGGTGGTGGCATTCCGACGCCCTTCGGACAGCAAGTTCCTTTCGTCGTGGTGAGTCCATCGCCACTTCCGGTTTGTCAATCGGATGTCCGGTTGATTTTATATGAATTTTTGAAGTGGTTGTATTTACTTTTGTTAATTGTTTGTAATTGTCAATTAATTACTGTAAGCTTGAATTACTGATTGAATTGTGCTCCAATGTGTATGAAAACTTGTATGAATTATAATTTGAAATATTTGGATAATTTGATTTGTAAATTGAACCCCCGACTTGTTGATTTTGCTACTTGGTTAGTCTAGAGGGGGGTGTTTGCGTAAATTTTGAAAAAAGTAGGAATTTGTTTAATTTGAATTAATAGACCTTAGTAATGAAATCTAAAATGTAATGTATGAATTGAATATGTAACGTATGAATTTAATGAACTTAGTTTGATTAGAATTTAACTTATATGAAATATGAAACATGTTGTTATGATTTATTTGATTTGTGTGCTACGTGAATTTGTATGAATTGTTTTGTGTGAGAAATGAAATAATATGAAATGCATTGCGTGAATTTTCATGAAATGAATTATATGAACCTTGAATGATTAAATAACTTGCTTTGAATTTGTATAAGACTTCGTGAGGTTTAAATAAATTAGAAGCATGCTACAGTGATTTGCTTGACTTATTAATACTTGGAAATTTGTATGAAATGCGATATGAATTGTCTGAACTTTGTTAATTGAATTTGTTAGGTATTAAATGAATTGATATGAAGTGCTTTGCCTTTAATTTTGTTATTTGCATTAATTATGCTCATGAACATGCCTTAATGTTTTGTTTCGCCTATAATTTATATGAATTTGAACTTTGCTGATGTGATTGCATTTATTAAGTGTTTGAGCATATGCCGTGCGTCCCTATGTGGTTGTCTGCTTGAGTCTGAGTTCCGTGCTGTGTTTGTGTGTTCAGTTGGTACAGGTGCACCCGGGGTGGTGACTTGAGGTCGTGCAGGTTCCGGGGTGGACCTTCTGCTTTGTATTTGGCTCCGTTTGGTGTAAGGTGAGGTTTTAGGATTTCTGTTTAGTTACAGCGACCTACAACCTTCTGTGCTCGTTTTCAAGCCTGCATGCGATTATTCTATTATATTTATATAATAGATATTATATGATATGATTATGAATTTGTCATACGATTAAAGGTTTTCGAACTGTATATGTATGAGCATATGTAAGCTTGAAATGTTTTGCAACGAGGCTATGCTCCAAACCGTGTGTCTTCATACCAGCTGCGGATTAGGATGACATGGAGAGGTACGTTTATAGCATATGCTAAGTTGCAAGGTATGGCATGCACCGATAAGGTACGTAAGTATGATTTGGATTTGATATGATAAGTTTGGTGTGCAGCGAGTTATGATATGTTCTGATATGCTATGTTCTGGTGTGTTGGGCCCCGAGACGTGGGTAAGGGAGACCCGGGACGACCATGGGGCCGCCGGTTGTGACCCCTGTGCACGTTCTCATTTGAGATATTCACGTGCGACCTATGGAGGTTGGGAAGGCGTGGTATCTTGAGCCCTCGGTGGATAACCGGGGAAGGCACAGTGTGGGTTCGCTACCCCGTGTGTGTTTGTATCTGTATGAGTAGTGAGGGTTTGCTCCCCGAACTACATGGTGTTGGTGTTGGATTGTTTATGATATTTGTTGATTTCTGATTTGATACGTATGATTCGATATGGAAGTAAGGTGGGAGACCCGTACTCGCCGGGTATATGATTATGATATGTTATGTTGATTATGAAACGGGATAGGAGCTTTCTCTTTTAATAAAATATGAGTTTGCTCAGTTTGTTAAGTTATGAATAAGATATGTATAAGTTTGATTTGATAAGATATGTGTAAGTTCGATTTGAAAATGGTTTTGGTATGCAAAACCCTACTCCCGGTTCATAATCTTTCTTTTGGTACGTGCTTTGCTCCTTATTATGTATAGTGTGTGTGAGTTCAGCCCCCTCGCTCAGTCAGTGGACTGACCCTCGCCCCACCTATGTTTTAGTTTGCAGGTTCAAGTTGTTAGAGTTCGAGCTAGGCGGCTTTGAGTCTGGTCTGTCGAGTCTGTGTCGGTCCGTTTGATTTTGTTAAGTATTTTGTTTTGATTTATTTATGAAATTATGTATATAGTATGTTCTGTACAAGATGATACTTATGCTTTGATTATATGAATTTTCGGGACAGGTTAGGACAGGGCTTGGATTAGTTGAACCCGTCTTTGTTGTATGTTTGAATTCGGGACAGGTTAGGACAGGTTTGTGGAATTAGCTGAACCCGTTTATTTATGTTTGTTGATTAAAGTTCTTGTTAGTTCGTATTTTGCATCGCTTCCGCATTCGGTTTTTTGCATATTTAGCTTGTACAGGGTTTAGGAACCGCCTAGCTTAGGTTGGTTTTTTCGTTTGTCACCCGTTCGCTGTGACTTGGTACGTGTGCGGACTTTCCATTTCGTGCCACGTGTCGGGTCATAGTGCGGGGGTGTGGTGCCCCACCGCTTGGGGTGCTACACGGCGAACGGGGACACACACACTCGCTAAGCTAGGCGGGAACTAACTTTCGCAACCAAAGAAACATTACAATAGAAATAATAACAGTATGGAAGCAAAGTACATTGATGAATAGCAAAGTAAGCAAAGAGTAACGGGTTCAACTAACATAGATACCTAATCCCGAAATTTAATAAAATCACAAAACATCAATTATGGATTCTTTCTGTTCCTATAAGCTTATTCAGAAATCATGATGGTAGCAATAATCAATACAAATCATATATTCTTTATAATTTAAGCAATTCATGATACACTATGCATAAGAACAGACTTTGACTTGACCGAAAGACTTAACAAACTCGACTTCCCGCCTAGCACCCCAAACCTGCAAGAAAACAGAAAACAAACCGGGTTCAGTCTATAGGAGACTGGTGGGTATAAAATGAGGCATAAATAGCATATACAACAATATTTAACATTCACATGCAAGTTATAATCCAAAATGAGGTTTTTGAGCATTTTCCCAAGTGGGTAAGATAAAGAAGTCATCAAAAGGGATTATAACGTTCATTTTCATTCTTTAGGTCTTTTGTGGCCTGGCGAGTAGGCGTGCATTATCTCCAACCAACACCTCGTGTAGTTTATTAAACATTCTTTCTTTCTTTCATTCATGCATAACTTTCTTTTGTGCACATTCATGAACATTTACACCTTTTTCCTCCGGGTGATGGCCAGGTGATCGGCCCGAACCATCCATTCATTGACCAAAAGGGAAACATGACTCCCCAGATGGCACTCAGCGTCCATTACTCGCTAACTCCTAACGAGGTCCGGTTACGCCGTTCATTGGTGGGACTAGTGTGAGGGTTCACCGTCAGCCCATGCCTCCTCGGGTCACCACTCACACCAAGTCCCTGGGCCCCATTCTGTGCATAACATTCATTCTTTCATTCTTGCCAAAACATTTGGTAGGGTTCATAAAATAAGGGCTTTACGTTGCAAATATTTACTCTTGAAAAGTGACTCTATATACGTATAATAGTTTTGGCCGAAATATTTACACATTGGGAGTATATAGGGTCAGTTAACTATTAGAAGAGAAACCCACCTTTACACCTTACCGACCAAAACCAAGAAGAAAACAAGAGGACTTGAAAGTGTCCTATGAACCTGACAAGTCTCCGATCTGGAGAAAACTGTACCAAGTACAAAAGAGGGTACACGTAAGACTCAAGACTCCAAATGAACCAAATACGACGCACGACAATGTTATGAATATGATATGAATGCATATGAGATGATATGGTATCATGGAAACATTCATATGCACAATTCATTACTTAAAGTCATGTAAACAAGTCATTCATTCATTCCAAGAGACGTTCATATCCGTTCGAGTTCATAACTTCCATATTTCATACCCAATAAATTCGAGAAATTCAAATAATAATCATAACACGTGATATAACATGTATACATATCATACAAGTGATAACTAAGAGTTACATAAGCAATTAGGGTGTACATTGAGAGTCAAGATCCATGCATGCGCATATTAGGAGCACTTAAGTCACGTTGAGGCATAACTCGTAAAATATTCCATGAAAAATCATAAAATTTCATAATACCCAAGATAATACATGTTAGAAATGTATATGAAGTAAAAATCATGTCATGAAGGCACTTTATCACATAATTCATTCAAGTACATTCAATACATGGAGTTATCAAGTTCCTTCGTTCATAACTTTCATATTTCATAGCAATTCAAGTCATAAACTTCATACACTAATCAAAACACCTCATAAAGCATGTTAGTATAGTATATAAGTCACATAAGGGGTCGAGGAAGTGCAAGGAAGGCGATAGAAATAGTTTTGGCAAAGTTTAGCAAAAGTTAGGAAAAGTTAACAATTCGGAAATGCGCAAGCTGTAGAAAAATGGGTATATATTGAGTTTGAGAAATTGGAATTATGTTTTGCTTGTTGGAGGTGAAACTAGACACATAGATGTTTTCAAGGATATGTAGCACGAATCACGGTTCAAAGCAAGGTGAAAGTGGCGTAGGTTTGAAGTTTGGGCTAATGTAGAAGTTCGGCGAAGTGGCGACACAATTTTCACACAATCATAACTCACAATTGAGAAACGATATCGAGTTGATTACAATTGGAGGATGTTCTAGACTTCAAGAGGTTTCCGTGGGTTCAAAAATCAGGTCAATCCGAGTTCGTATGAGGGTAAACGGGACAAAACAATCTCAGTCAGAAAACAGGGGAGGATCCAAAGTTTCTGCCTCAAATCCACCTCCGTGGATTTTTCCAAAAGGAAAAATCCACCCTCGCGGATTTAGGTCAGTGGCGAAAAACACACAACAAACAGGGCAAAACTCATGCTAAACCATATAAACATCAAATTAACACACATAGGTAAGTTAAGGTAGCAAGAATTCATACATTTCAAGCCAATTAATGGTCCAAAGTTGCAACAACTCATGCAAGGAATGAATATGGAGCAAGCTCAAGCAATACTTCAATTTCATAATTGGCAAAATCATGAATCCTAATCCAAAAACCAAAGCAAGTTCATACATATAAAAAATGATGTCTTAGGAGCAATATACATACTTCATACCCAAAGAATCCACAAGGAAGCAAGCTAGAATTCATCAATTCTTCCCAAACCCTCACTATTCACCCCATATGCCAATACATGCTCATCACTTGGAGAAATCATGCAAACCTTAACTCAAAATGACTATGAGGAGATGTACATCACAAATATGGTCTTACCTTTCAATTTGGAGGAGAAATAGAGGGGGTATGATCTCAAATACCAAAGGGTTGAATAGTTCTCCTTCTTCCTTCTTTCTTCTTCTTTCTCTCTCCATTTTGGCTGAGTTTGGTGAGTGAGAGGGGGTTTGGTTCGGTGGGGGGGCTGATATGGGAGAGAGAGAGAGTGTGCAAGTGGGTATAGGTCAATGGTTAAGGTCTAGGTACGTTAGGATAGGTCCGTGAACGTGAAATAACTATTATTTGTCATTTTTAGCGCAAGGGGCTTGTTTCGGTTAAGATTTGGCAATCCAATTAATCTTATAAAAATATGAGACTTGTCCCATTGTTTCCGATTCGTTGATCCGGATCCAATGGAGGTGACGGAACTCAATTCCGAGTCCCCGAACTCAAGATATGCCGCCCAGAACACAAGGTGCGCTAAATGCTCTTTAGCCCCCTTTTCGGTTCCGATCACACAAAAGAATCCAAAACTCACACATACGAGAATAAAATCATGCAATGAGCATATAAACATAATCATAAGTCACATAATTCACTCATGCTAAGTTTCCACGAAAAACAGAAATCAAACCAAATAGCAACGGTATCAAACATAAACGCACATGCCCAAACTTCTCAAGAATTCACGATCAATTAATAAAATCAATAATGAAGCATATATCATTAATTAAATTGTCCACATTGGTAAACGAATACGTCATGCTCAAACCTCTGAAAAACTGGGGCGTTACAACTATCATGCTTAAAATAAATGGCATAAAGTAAACATGCTATAAATAAATTATCACATAATTTAAATCATGTTTACTGATTCGGCTATTAACCGGGAAGATTATTGAAATCGATTCCCAGAAAATTACCATTCCACGCAAATTCCAAGGAAACACTGGAGGGGTCACAACGGTCCCACTTAAAAACCAGTCTCCTTTGACAGAATTTACGTGCACAGTAGCAGATTTAAAATTATGTATCGCATGCATCATATCAATGCATGTATATATCAAGAGCACGACTCTGATACCAGTTGCTGGTAGGTGGGCCCAGAACAGTAGCAGTCCGGGACCACATTTTAAAATTTTACTTTAATATACAGGTATCAAAATATTTCTAAAATATTTAAATACAAACAGCGGAAGACTAGCCGGAACTACTCAAATATATACATGCAATTGATAATAAATTTTAAATCACAAAGCAGATAAATAAAGCATGCAATTAACACTTAAGAGCACCTAATTCATCATGCTTAAATAAAAAAAAACAATATAAAATACCTTTCACCGAAGATGGCTACTGCTCCCGGAATTCGCCTCCCGAGTACCCGATATCCGATCTCCTCACGAAACCGGCAGAACTTCCCTGCAATTACCCTAGGGATACCCTCGGAGTGTGGGCTCCGAAAGTATTTCTCTAAATACTTAGAGAAAATAAAACTTTAAACTAAAAACCCTTTTCAGGGTTTATTCTCCCGAAATCAGGCATTTATATATAAACACCTAATTAAAATTAATTCCAAAATAAATCGGAATTAACTAGGAGAATGGGATATGGTTTCAAAGCTTAAACTCAGCCAAAACCACCTCCCAAAGTTGGATGGAAAAAATGAAATGCCAAGGCCCCTATTTATAGGGGAAAAACCGAGGGCAAAATAGTAATTTCACCCCCCACTTGCGTGTGCAACTTGGGCACGAAAACCAAGGTGACCACGTCGTAGATCTCTCAGCCACGAGTCCAACGCCGCCGGTCGATAGCCGATCTGATCTCTCACACGCCCACACGCGCGGCCACAAAGCGGCGCGTGTGATCACTTGCGGTTTAGGGTTTTCGGTGACGTGGCCTCTTCTGGAGCTGCCACGTGTCTGGGTCTGGTCCGACCAGGAACCGGACCCGGTCTGACCCTATCCACGAACCGACCCGGTCCAGATTTGATTTGGACCGTTGATTCATGATTACGTGGCACGATCTGGGCCGTCCACGTAGCGTGCCACGCGGCTGCCCAGTCAGCGCCACCTGGGCCCCCCTTGCTGACGTGGCGTGACACGCCAGTGCCACGTCAGCATTTCTTTTTTTTTTTTTTTAAATTTTAAAAATTTTATTTTCTCCAAAATAAAATTTCAGGCATTTCCAACTCTTTGGAATTACAATTTATTTTCTTAAAATAAATTTCTTGGCTATTTTCAAACACTTTGAAATTTTATTTCTTTCATTCCTTTTAACGTTTTATCTTCGGGTTTTCGTTTGGGGCTTGCAGGGGGACCTGCAGGACTAATTAATTTTAGCTCCAAACGGATTAATATATTATCATCCCATGATAATAATTAATTATCGTTTAACAACATTTAATTCCACTAAATAAATATTGTTGCACTCTAAAATTAATTAAATTACTCACGAATTTTTCGATCTAGAATAATTTTGCATTTTACTCCTCCGTGTAGATATCCATGAAAAATAAATTAATACTACTATCATTTATTTTTCACTTTTAATCTGAAATCTCCTGATTTGCCTTAAGTTCAAATTTCTTGTACGTGAAACACATTCAACATACAACTTCAGTGACGCATCACACGAAGTACTTTGGCCAAAGTTTTAATTCGAACTTTGCAAATCTATTTCAGAAATATCTTTTAACTTTCCAGCAAAGCCACAGATTCCTCGATCAATATTTCTCTTTAGCACATTTCATGTAATCACTGAACGTACAAAGGTTTCGGTCATTCGATATCGAGACCTCACTTATGAGCAAGTTACAATGATTAACACTACATGCCTAAAGTCGAAATACTACCAGGATTAAGAGTTCAATGCTCCATAAGATTTGTTCATTTTAGATAGTAGTTTAAAATGAACTATCTTAGTGGTCCAGTTCGATGTTTCCAAATCTATTAAAAAGCATCAATGTGTTATAACTGGAAACTCCATTTCCCTATGACGAAAGACTAATCATCTTATATAACACATTATAGTTTCGATAAGAACTTATTCTTATCATATCGACTAGAACTTTAATAACACGTGATTTAGATATCCAAAGTCCTTTCCTATGAAACACATTTCATATAAGAATATCATCACACGTTATTAATTATGTTAATATACTCATAACTTGCGATGATTTCAGTTTTATTAATCCAACAAAATACGAAGTATTTACAAAGAAATTGGATTTTCAGGGCACTAATCCCAACAGAATCCACCCAAACCAACCCACAACTCGGGACCACGAGTGGAGTTGTTAAAGAACTTCCACCACTCGTTCTCCAACCCAACCGGGCCTTCAATCACGTGGTTCGAAGTTAGCATTCGAACATTGATCACCTCAAACTGTAGACTCTGGGAACTTGTGGAGAAGACTGTTGCAAAGCACGACCCTCGACTTACTGTGAAGCAACAACACTCGCTCACTCAAGTCACCCCAGAGGGCAACCAACAACTCACAACAACAACACACACCCGAAGCAAAGCAAAACAAAAGATGAATGATGCACGTGGTATGTATGTTTAATATACCGTTCACCGAAGAGTTGGAATCTTATCTTTATGATGGTTTGATCAACATTGGAGCTTCTTTGTTCACGATTGTGTCTTGTAATTCTTGATAAGTCTCATACTTCATAAATTAATCCGATCTTCATCTCATGGTTGCTATTTAGCTCGAATAATTCTTCTAATCCAGTTCTCCATTCTTCTTTCTCGAAATATATAAGAAGATTACATCTTCGATTGATGATTCTTATTGGTTTCCTATTAAAGTCCGGGGATAATTTCTTGTGTGATCCATTCTTCCCGGTAGCTAGAGGATTCCGAAATCCAATTCCCGTATCGAAACGCTCCATAAGTTTCTCCTGATCCCAAATCTTCCATTTAAAATTTCATTTACTTCCTTTGAAATCCACTAAGGTTTCTTCCAAGTTCCAAGAAGGACTTGCTATAAAATTATAATTTTCTTCCCATAAAATCTTTTGAGTGTGGCATCGATTTTTTCTTATGGTTGACACTCTTCTCCTCATGAAATTTGAAATCTACTAGAAGTCCAACCACAGTCTTCTATTACCTTTCATCCATTCTTCTTCTCCAAAACACGGTTAACTAGAAGCCAGTCATTCCCCATGCTCTAGGGATTTTAATTACTAGTATTTGTTCCCAAGTTCCAAAATGAACTCTTATTCCAAACCCTCATGGTGAGTATGTCAATTACACCACTAAAAGATTCCTTGATGCCTTCACTTAATTATTATAAGGAATCTATTTCGGCACCTTCATTATTCTTTAAGCCCGAATCTTGATTGCCCACGCCTTATGCCCGAAATTAAAAATCTTCTTGAAGAGATAACCTTCCTCCTAAGTGTACGCCAATTTCAACCTTATTTGTAGTTACCCCAAACCGGTCTTCTTTAACAATATTCTTGGTGTTACCCAAGCCTCAAATCCGGTCTCAGAAGAGATCTTCAACCCTTATTCAAATGTACTCCCAATCCTCAATTCCTCAACTTTGTACTTGGACGTCTCAAACAAACCCATTTAATTATTCACTCTTCCAATTCTCATTGAACGTAATCTGGTAACTTAAATGAAGAAATATCCTAGAATAAAACACTAAATATGCATGTCGGGTCAAAGTGCGAATGAGATGCATCACTTAACCATCACTTAGACACGTAGCAACAACAATTAACAACAATTAATAATAAGTACCAATTAATAAGTAAGGAAAAGAGGA
Organism: Lantana camara; assembly: GCA_037501455.1. NCBI lineage: Eukaryota > Viridiplantae > Streptophyta > Magnoliopsida > Lamiales > Verbenaceae > Lantana > Lantana camara. The sequence goes on from CM074860.1 coordinate 72,076,822, forward strand.
TAATAAATTGCAAAAATTTTAAAGTGTGATGAATGCACGTGCTATGAATGCAATACCTTAATTTCCGGATTCCTGTTGGTTTCCAATTTGAAGCCGTTGATCCCGTGCCTTTTGCTTGTTGGCTCTCGGTCGATCACACTCAGAAATCTTGTGCTCCGTTAACCCACAAATGTAGCACCTCTTCAGTCTGTCCCAACATGCTTCGTAGGTATGAGTGGTTCCTCCACAATAAGCCCATAATTGGGGTCTTTTCCCCAACCTTGAAGTATTTACGGTTCTGTGTTTCTTTCCTCGAATTCTCTTAGCCCGACTTCCATGTTGGTGAGATTCTCCTTCCACTTGCAGGTTTGAGCATAAACCCGACTCAACATTAGACCCCGATACCTCTTCTTCCTTGCCCCTTGTCATGATCCAAGTTTCAACTCTTAAAACTTTCCTCGTGGCTTTATCCCACGTGGTCATATCCTTTGCAATTAGGGTTTCCTTGAATTCATCCCGAAGACCTTCCATGAAGTATTTGGCCTTCATTTGTTCATTACCCGTAATGTGAGGCACATACACGCCCAACCTTTTGAATTCTTCTATGTATTCCACAACGGATCTATCTCCTTGTTTCAAAGTGACGAATTCTTCAAGTCTCCGCTCTTGTAGAATAGCTGGTACAAACCTTCCTCGAAATTCTCGGACAAATACTTCCCAAGTCATCACTTCGTTTGTAGTTTCTAGTTGTTAAGCCACCCTTTTCCACCATTGTCTTGCTTGTCCTTCCAAAAGAAATGTAGCAAGGAGAGCCATGTCCTGAGAGTTATGTGGCCATATTTCGAAGACACCATCTATCTCTGAAAGCTACTGTTCAGCCTTTACATCATTTCCTTCTCGAAATTGGGGAGGCTTGAATGCTATGAATTCCTGGTATAACATTGCCATCGGATTCATTGCTAATACTTTGGTTAGAGATGGTTCTTGATATCACAAATTTGGTTGAGTAGAATTGACCACAGGGTTGTTGACTTACTGGTACCCTGAAAAACTCAGCAACTACAATATATATGCGTGTTAATTAGTAAGTGCTCATGTCACATAATAAATCAAGTAAGAGCATCAAAGGAATGCAATGAACCACGTAATATAAAATCAACAAAGTAATGAAATTTCAGTTACATAACTTATCAAATCATGATGCAAATGCACACATAATCAAATTGTCCTATGCCGTTCGAGTTAGACAGACACGACCTGACTGAACCCTGGTTTTTCAACCAGGCTCTGATACCACTTAAGGATATAGCACCCGCACGGTGGGTCACCACATCCCCCGCACCAAAGTCCGATCCACATACGAAATGGAGAGTCCGTACATGAACCAAACAGTGGCGAACGGGAGACTGACAAACTCACACCTAGGCTAGGCGGAACGTAGACCCTGAAAGCAAAACTCAAACCACAACAAGAATGCGGAAGCGAAACAAGCCAAGCAATACTCAAAATATTCATAAGCAGTTGACGGGTTCAACTAGCATAAATACCTAATCCCGAATATCAAACAATAATTATAAATCCAACGGGTTCAACTAATCCGAGTAACCTGTCCTAACCTGTCCCGAGATATACATATTAATTCCTATATAAATTCCAAATAGCATATACAAACATATCTTATACATGAGCCGAATGAAAGAAATGCGAATGCAAGACCACCTACTAGACAAAGACTCGGAACAGACTCCAAAAGATCGACACACTCCGCCTAGCACGAACTCCAAGCAAAACCTGCAAACTAAAATTAAAAGGGGAGGGGTCAGTCTTAGCTCGATTGAGTGAGGGGTTAACACACTCACACTATATATATAAGAGCAAAGCACGTATCAAACTCATAATGTTTATGAACGCAGGGATAGTTTTTGCACACTAAATCATTCCCGTGATATAAACATATAGGGCTTACTTAGCAAAAGTAAATAAACCAAATTTAACTTACCGAACAACTTAGCAAACATACTAGTTCATAACATATTCAGAACTTAGCTTATCTTATGAAACTCCCTTTTTATTTAAGTTAGAATCTATCCCCGTTTCATAAACCTTAACATAACATACATATCATATCATATAGAACTCGGCGGGTACGAGCTCCGACTCCCCCAATCTCCTCATAACATATCATATCAGAATCAAAACAGAAAACTTACATACATATCATATCATCCTCAACTCCGATGATGGAAGGGTGTATACACCCAAACCATCCATACAAACGAGGGGAGCGCCTTGCGAGTACTCAAACCCTCAGGATTCCTTCCCTCACCAAACCTCCTGGTGAGTTCAGGGGTGATCCTCTGCAGACATATGGAGACTATGCACAGGCTTTACCTCGACAGCCTATACAGTCCCGAGGGCTCCTTACCCATAGCTCCGGGGCCCAACATAAACATAACATATCATAACCCGCTACAACAGAGACAGACAGACACAACTTATACATATATATATACATACCACTTTCCGTTTCAATCAAACTCGGTCCTTGCCAAACTTGGCTCATGATAAGTATACGGTTAGAAGCATAGCTTCACGTGGCAAAACATAACAAACCCTTCCAAATCAAGCATACATAGGCTTGTACATTGCTTAACATACTTGCAAACCTTTAACGTATCAAACAAATACATATTTCACACTTATTTACATACCTATAAGGCTTTATTAAATCACATGCATTAAAACCGAGCACATTCATTAAGGTATAACTATATCCTAACCTCACCTGACACCGAAGAGGCCAAAGACACGACGTTTGAACCACCCCAGAATCAACACGGCTAACAAAACACCACCCCAGGTGTACCTGAACAAACTGAACACAAAAACAGGACTTAGACACGTGAATAAACCACATAGACGCACGACATATGCGTATGATAAATGACATGAAGTATATGAACGCTATACAAGATAATAAGCCAAGGCGTGATCATGTTCTTATGTGCAGTTAAGAGCAATTAAGTCACGTAACACTTACATTCAATAAACGAGTTAAATTGCATAAAATTATACAAGTAAAATCATGTAATAGCACTTAGGCATACAACGGAAGTCATGAACTAACAATACATGAACAAAATACACAAAAACACTAGAACAGGGCCGGGAACGGCCTCGCTAGCTCTGGGAACGGCCATGCTCAGCGGTCCCGCTCACGGGAACGGCCGTTCCGGTTCCACGACCGTTCCCAGCTCCCCGAACTTCTCCCCGCGGCTCTGTAAAGAATTGCCTGGTATGACTCCTGGGAATGGCCGTTCCCAACTCCAGTACAACACGGGAATGGCCGTTCCCACCTGGATCACCTGGTACGAAGCAGAAACAACAAAAATGGCGGAAAATACACACTCCACACACAAACACAGCCCCAAACCACTACAAAATGCATAAAATTTATACCACGGACCAAATAAAACACGTAGGTCACATATTTACACATTAGAACCCGTAAAACGGCCTAGATCATACAAAACTCACACCCCGGTTACTATTCATCATCTTCCCAAATCATCACATAGACACAAATCCGAGGCACGAAAGCTCTATCAAATTAAAGCACGTAACGAGAGGGTCACAAATCTTACCTTGGGTCATTGATCGGACGGTTGGATCTTGCAAACCCAAGCTCAGGGCTTTTTGGCCAAAAGGGGGAAAAATCTTCTTCTCCTTTCCTTGCTTGATGTTGATCGTGAGAGTAGAGAGAGAAGGAAAGGCTAGCCCTTTTTAGGGCTAGTCAAACGGGTCGGTTAAACGGGTAGGGTCAAAGGGTGTCCGGTCCAAACGGATCGGATTTTAAAACGATAGAGCTATCAAATGTTAATTCCTGGAATCCGAATTGTCGAAACGAACTCAATGATAGGGTCGAAATTTGAATTCGAATTCCCGAGCTCAAATAGCCACGAAGGCTCAAACGTTCTAATTACAATTAGGTCCCTAAATTACAAATATTGGACAATTGAGCCCAAGTACAATTTAATTAAATTCTAAAGCACACGTAATTAAAATAAATTTCAGGTTGACACGTAAGCATGCTTAATCACATAATTCACAAAATTACTGAATTAAACCCTCTCGTGACGCCGTACCTGGAATGCCGAAGAGACGGGGCGTCACACTTTCCCCCTCCACCATCCATCCGTAGGCGTTTTTGGCGCCAAAAGTTGTCTTCCATTGCTAGCAACCGAAGCCTTTTCACCAAAAGTCGATTAAGTTCACTTAATCTTTCATTAGTTGGGTTATGATCAAAGCAATTTTCGACCTCCCTAACCAACTCTTCCATTTCTTAGACTTTATCAAAAATGTTCCCAAAAACTGAATTATTCCACCATTTAAGATGTGTCTTAAGTCATTTAGGTTTAAGATGCAGTTTCCAAAGACCTCGTCCCTCTAGCGGTTTCATCCAATTTTGACGAATCACTTTCTCAATATCGTATGTCTAAGCCACATCTCTTGAAAGCGGAAGTTGGAGGGGTGTGGGTCTAAGGGTTGATCACACTCAATAAGGAGGGGTGTGTGATCAGACGAGCTTCTCGAAGGGTGCTTAATAGTGGTGTGTGGGAAAATCTCTGTCCAACTCTCCTAACAAGCACTCGGTCTAATTTTTGCCATAAACCATCTCTATACAAAGTGAATTGAGATCCTCCAAGTTAGGCTCAACCAAAGAGTTGTCCTAATGAAGTCCCCTAACTCCCTCATACCTTGTAGGTTTGGTCTCCCTCCCCCTCTACGTTCCTCAAGAGTACGGATAATATTGAAGTCTCCCCCAATCAACCAATGTTCTAAACATGTATAGCATTCCATCCAAATATATGCCTTCTTTAAGTAGATATACATGTGCATAAAAAAGGATCGTTGGAGTGATAATAAATAAATAAATAAATAACAAAGAAGGCAAGAGAACAAAAAGGACAGAAAAAATATCTTTAAAAAAAATAGAGTTAAAGAGTTCAAAAGATCAAAACGGTTATTATCTGCATGTTTCACTTGATATGATAATATAGATAAAATATTCAAAGAAAATATACCACTTCATTTAGTTTATAAATGCTCAACCTAATACTTAAAACATTGCCTATTTTGCATAAATAAAATTTTTTATGGTAAAATATTCAGAGAAAACATACCACTTCATTTAGTTTATAAATGCTCAACCTAATACTTAAAACATTGCCTATTTTGCATAAATAAAATTTTTTACTATAAAATATTCAAAGAAAACATACCACTTCATTTCGTTTATAAATGCTCAACCTAATACATAAAACATTGCCTATTTTGCGTAAATAATTTATTTCCTTGCACAAAAAAATTATTATTGTTTCTCAACTACCTCAATACAATTGCATAAACTTTTTGCACCAATTATTGACTATATTCTATATCATAATCCGAATATGTACATTTTATTTAGACAAAAGTATTTGACTTGCTCAAAACAATTTAAAGTATTCTTATACATCTAATTAAGAAAGTAAATATTAAAAGAAAAAAAAAAGAAAAAGAAAGAAAGATAAATAAAATAAATTACGGCCTCTTTATGGCTTTCTCTGAAATCTATGTGCTCAACATTACCGCAAGTCCCTTCTCATGTGATCTTCACTTCTCCTTTTTATGGACAGTCAATGTTTAGGTCTTTCGGCCACCCAAATTCCTCCAGAAACGCTAGCACAACTCCATTCGACCACCCAAATCCCGTCTGCTCACAGAATTAAACTATTTCGTAAGAATATATCGAGAATAAAACTGATGCCAGATGGTCAATCGATACATAGACGAACATATAGTTCATTGTAAAATTAAATACATGCAAATAAATTTGATTCAAACGCAAGTAGACTTACTTGGGGTACATATTCACCTCCGCCTCCAATGCTTCCACATTGTTGTACATCGTACTTTTCATGCATTGCTCCGGTTTTCTTATACGCAACGTAGTTTGTCCTAACCCACTTCACGGCAATATCTTGTGCTAAAGATCTTGCTCGTTCTGACCCGGAACTTACGAGGCCTTCAACAATCATGTGTTGGAGAGGGGCCCAACCATTTGGAAAATCCCTAAAGAAGTAAATACATGCAAGAGTTGTAAAAGAATTTTTGCTTCTAAATCATGGACACGCCCAAGTTTTAGAAGACCGTGATACATATGAAGGGGTTAATAACGTATATCCCTCTCGAGCGTTTTGAAGCCATTTTGCTTGGACTAAATGAGGAGTGAGGATGTTTCAAAAATAAAAAACTGAGGAGTGCGGAACAATAGAGAGGATTTTGGTTTAAGTTTTGCGTGGTCTACATCAGCTACTACAACTCTAGAGTTTGGTGTATTTTACAAAAGTCTTTCAGGTGTTAGGGCCTGTTTGTTTTAAGAGATAGGATACATAATATATCTTATATTCTTTAAGTTGTATAAAAGTATACTTTATACATGTTAATTATTTATTTGAAAGTTATATTCAAGTACAATTTCACGTTTATTCTCTTGTATTACGCTATGCAGAAATTTTTCTTACATTCCTTAATACTAGGACCCACTTAAGCATGTATTCGAACTATTAACCTCAGTGTTTTCAGAAGCCGACCGGAAATCGAAGCAATAAGCTTACTGATCACCGGTTTAACCGGTTCGTTATGTTCAATCAGCGATCGAATCGGTATGAAGTTATAAATATTTAATTATTATTTTATTAATAAATTGTATAATATTATAAATATATAAAAATAAATTTATAGTTTTCAATATTTAAGCCACAATATTATAGTTCCTAACATAATATTTAAAAAATAGAATTGAACGATTACCATAAAAAATTCCCATATATCATAATAATTAGCCTATATTTTTAAGCTTAACCCTAAAAGCCCAAAAAGCCACGAAGCCCAAATAAAAATTATATTGGAGATTTAAATTCTCACTTAATCCGCCGCAGTCACTTCGTCTTCTTCTTTCATTCTCAATGGTGTTCAATCGGTTTTACCGAATTGAACCGAACCGAACCGAAACTTCGGTAAGTCATTTTTAAGAACCGATTACCAAACCGAATTCAGTGAAAAACCGTTATACCGAAATTTACTACGAAAATTTAAAAAAAAAAAAAATTGGAAAAGAAAACCCAAAAACCTGCAACAAACTAACAATGCACAAAACATATTCAAAATACATTCATCTTAGAATACAGTCAGTCATACACAACACCAAACGACGAAAAGAAAGCAGAAAAACCCACCACCATCGTGCCCACCGCAGCCACCACTTCTTATTCCATTTCCATAGCCAAATCCTTCGACAAATCCACCAACAAAGCAGAAATACCCAAACTATTCACGAAACTCAAAGCATCAATAAAAATCCAACTTAAAAATAATCCTAAAAGAAGTAACAGAAAATTGGGAGGGAAGATTAGAAGGCAAGCAGAGAATGCGAGGCACGATTGGAATGGAGATGGCACGGCGGCGACGACGGGCGGCGAGGCGCTGCTGGAACGACGACGATAGGTGGGCCAGCGAGCGCAGCTGCTAGGGTTCTTTCCCCCAATTTCCAAACTTCAAATCGATTTGTATTCTTAATGTAAATATGTTTGTAAATGTATTTTTTTTTGTTAATTGTTAGTCTTAAACTAAAAACACGTTTTTACTGATAAATAAAAAGCTCCCAACGTTTTCAAAGAAAAAAGAAATAAATTTAATAGAAAAACAATTATATATTATACATATAATATATCATATTTATTATATTTATATATATATATCATATTTATTATATTTATATATATATATATATATCGGTATTCGGTACGGTTCGGTAAACCAAGTCGAATTACCGAAACCGAACCGAATACTGAAATTTTTAAAAAAAAATAACCGAATACCGAACCGAAATTTCGGTTCGATATTCGGTACCGACCGAAATTTCGGTTTCGGTCGGTTCGATCGATTTTACCGAATTGTGCATACCCCTAATTCTCATACAAGAACTCTTTTCACAGGTTTTACAGCTAAAGCCTAAAAGGTTAAATAATATTAACTATCTGTGCGCTTTCTCTCTCTCTCTATCTGCCAAAACAGATACCGAAGAAGCATGAAACTTCAAATATGAAGAAAAGAAGGTAAATCATTGAATTGTTGCTAAATATGAAGACGCTGAACATGAAGGCGTGAAAAAAAACCAAAAAAGGGAGGAAAAAAATATTGAAAAGCATACATTCTTTCATGAACCGGCGGTCCGATCTGGTTTCAAAGGTCGAAACCACCGGTTAACCGTCCGATTTTTTCGGTTCCAACCTGGTCCGGTCCCTACTGGTTTTATAGGGTGATTCGGACCGGACACACCACCGGTCATCGGTTGAACCGGCCGATCCGATCCGCTTTTGAAAACACTTGTTAACCTATATTGCACCGGGCTACTAATTCATACGAGTGGATAAAAACTTTTAGCTGAAAACAAACATGCATACCTGTTGGATGTTGGTTTGGTTTTGTTGATGAGTTATCATGTGTGCTGTCCATCAATTGAATTTTATTTGTTGTACATGTTATATTAGTTTTCTGCCAAATGTTATATTAGTTTTCTTTGGCAGGATTCTATTTCCAACAAAAATCGTTAGTTTTTGAACAAATCATGGCTGCAATAATCAAGGGGTTCTGCAGATAAAATCTCAATCAAGGATTGCAATCGGAGATCGTCCCAACGAACTCTTTCCTTTGATACCGCTCTAGAAGCAGTTCTATTTATTCAAGCTGGAAGAAGAGAAAAACTACGTCTATAAGTCTATAAGTGCAAAACAAATCTACAAGTCTGTAAGCGCAAAATTTGTATTCTTGAGAATGGTGGTGAGAATTTGAGATAATCCTAATTTGTATTGTAAGAGACAGTAGTTCTCTTGTGTGGTGAAGTTTTGATTTGTAATCTCTAAAATATACTAATACCAGAGTTGAGGTAACTTTCTTTTGTGTGTTTGTGAGAGAAATAAGTTTATTTATGTCAGAAGTGTTGGATTATAACTGACTGCAAGTGAGAATTTGAGATAATCCTAATTTGTATTGTAAGAGACGGTTGTTCTCTTGTGTGGTGAAGTTTTGATTTGTAATCTATAAAATATATAATACCAGAGTTGAGGTAACTTTCTTTTGTCCGTTTGTGAGAGAAATAAGTTTATTTATGTCAAAAGTGTTGGATTATAAATGATTACAAGGTTTTACCTTTATTCTTAAAGTTTATTAATATAAAATATCTTTGCAAAACTCCTAAACTAACAACTTGGGGACAAGATTAGCCTCGTCAAACTAGTATAAATCTCTCGTGCATTTATCTTTACAGCATTTATTCCATTTTAATCTTGTTGGGAGTTCACTGTTTCTTTGCTCTTAAATTTCCAAAAACTAGTAAGTACCAAATTCTGCCTGTTTTCTATTAAAATGGGATACTTTGCTGAAACTCCCTCATACACCCAATGCACCATTATTTGATGGTACTGACTACTCTATCACGAAGAATTGCATAAAAAAATTATGGGATTGAATTTCAAACTATGGTCACTATAGGACCAAAGATCCGAATGAAAGAAGTGAATGTAAGAAGGTACCAAAGAAGCTAGAAGATCTAGACGAGAAAGATGGAAAAGAATGGTCATTAAATGCACGTGCTAAAAATGTTTTATGTGTGGCTTTAAACTAAAGAGGAGTGCAATCGGGTCTTAACATGCAAAATCACAAAAGAAATGTGGAATATGCTCCAAACTACCTACAGAGGTACGCCACAAGTTCGTGAAGAACGAGTTGCAATTTTAACCACTCGTTATAAGGCGTTCCAAATGATTTAGGAGAGACAATTAGCTATATGCATACTTCGACCAAAAAAAAAAAAAAAAAAGCTATATGCACACTAGATTCATCGCTCTTGCAAATCAAATGAGCGTGCATGGAGATCCATTAACTTAGGAGCATTAAGTTAGAAATTTTTTGAGATCTCTTCACAAGGAGTGGACTCTCAAGATCACCGTCATAAAAGAAGCCAAAAACCTAAGTTCCGTTAACATGGCAGAACTTATCAGAACTCTAATCTCACAAGAGCTCACTCCTACCAAATGAAAAAAATATCAGACAAAAAGAAAAACATTGCATTTACTGCTGAACTTGACACCTGCCTGGAGGATAAAACTGACAAGAACTAGTACTTGCTATGGAGAAGAATAAAAGAAAATACTTACAATAGAAACAAAAACCAGACAGGACTATTGGTTGCCACGAATGCAAAAAACTAGGAGCATGATGAAAGACAAAACTCGTATGTGGAAAAACCAAAAGGCATATTGAGAGCTCTTTAACAACGAGGAGTATTGCATTGCAGTTATGGCTCATGATCCGGTAAGGACCTCTCAAACCTCTCAAAATGAATTTGAAGATTGCATTAATCAAAATCTTAAAGAAGTATCAATTGGGAATTTAATTGAAACTTGTTCAACTCGAATTGAAAACTTGTTTGCAAGAAACCAAAAATTTGAAGGAAAAGAAAGATATGGAACATAAACTTCTTCAAGCAATTGATCAATTAAGATTTGAAAAAAAGTTACTCAAAAAAGAAAAAGAGCACATTTTGGAAGTGCGCTCTAAACATAGTGAAATAGTGTACAAAAAAAGAAAAAATTAGCAAAAGAAACAAAGAAACTTCTTCAGAAAAAGATGTTATAATTGTGGGGAAGTTGGTCATATTCAATATTTTTGTCGTGCCCACTGAAAATAGAAAAACCAGGCGAATTTGGGTGCCCAAAACTAAAAATCTGAAAGTTCAGAGACACACAGTCAAAAATGATTTGGTACCTAAAACCAAATGACTATTGCATGTTCAAAGCAGTGGGACATTGTGGAACAATAAGTGGATAATGGATAGTGGATGTTCTCGATACATGATGGGAGATAAGAGTTGTTTCTCAGAAATTCATGCATGTGAAGGAGGTAACATTGTATTTGCAAATAATATCAAAGGCAAAATTATTGGTAAAGCTATTGGTAAGAAATCCAGGCATTATATTGAAAAAGTGTCGCTGATAGAAGGTTTGGAACATAATCTCATAAGTCAATTATGTGACACATGTTATTAGTTTAAATTCATCCTGTTTATGTTGACCTTAGTATTTTAGGAAAGGATTTTATTCCCTTGTTTACGGGATTTGAGTCCCTTGATTTTGCTTCTTCTCCTCTATTTATCTTCTTGTACGAGGATAGTTTGATAATCCCAGAACCCAAATAATGAAATATATTCTCTCCATTACCTATGTTTTATTACTTCAACATGGCATCAGAGCCACACGATCGTAAGGATCTGTGATAGGCTTCATCATCTGCACAATTCTCAAATAATGGGCAACGGGGAAGAAACCTCGTCGCCGGCGTTGTCCGAAGCGGCAACCATCCTATCCGAACAAATAGCCAAACTCCTACAAAACCATAAACCACAACCCCAACAATCAAATTCTGACAGCCCCGTCAATATAGATATCAAATTAAACAGCCATAACTACACCTTATGGGCACGGATGCTGGAAATTGCAATCGGTGCACGGGGACGGCTCAGCCATCTAACCGGCCACCCAGAGCCGCCGACCGAAAAAGATGAGGCGTATCAAGCCTGGAAACAGAAAGATCTCCAAGTATTCGGGTGGATTACACAAGCAATCGAACCGAATCTAGTGACTCAATTTATCCACTATCCCACAACAAGGGATCTGTGGAAAGGACTGTCGACCACATACCAATCCGGAGAAGATAGTCTGCAAATCTTCGATCTCATGACCAAAGCAGATCGGATCCGACAAGAACAATCCTCCCTTGAAGAATACTTCAGCCTAAGCAAGAGTATTTGGGCAGAAATTGACAGGAGGAGGCCAAATCCAATGGAATTACCAAGTGATATAACAAAATTCAACCAAATTCAGGATGAACATCGCCTGTTCAGATTCCTTTCAGGCCTAAACCCGGAATATGACACAATTACTCGAGAAATTCTGAGAGAAACCGACTTACCCTCAGTAGATGGCGCCTACGCCATCGTCCGCCGGGAAGCCGCCCGGAGAACCATCTTGGGCTCGTCGGCAGCCTCCATCGAGGCGAACCCATCATCGGGTATTGGATCGGGACTGATAATTCAGGGACAAGGGACAAAAACACGGCCAGGTTCACACAAGACCGCGCGCCGGCAAGACCCACCGCGGAATGCGCCGCCATCATCCCAAACCCCTCGAAACAAATCAGATCTGGAGTGTGAACACTGTGGTAAACCCGGGCATGTGAAAAAGGGGTGCTTTGAGCTAATAGGGTACCCAGATTGGTGGGAGCCCCGCGGGAGGAACGACGTCAGTCGCCGGCGAGATCGTGGAACGGCGGCCGCTGTCGCCGGAACAGACCCTGAAGGCGACCGTGGTGAGGTCGCCATGGTGGCGGCAAGCTTTGGGCAGCCGCGACCCAGCAGTAGCAGCCACAAATTCAGCGGCAGAAATAAGGAGGAGAAGAGGGTTTCTTCATCTTCACACGCAGGTATGGGGCAAATGAGGGGTAATTTCCCTCTTTGCCCCTCATTTAATGGGTCTTGCAAGAGTGATGTTAATATTGTTCAAAATACTGATACTTGTTGTGATAAAAATGCTCAATGGATTTTTGATTGTGGGGCAACGGACACTGTCACTTACGACCCTTCGGATCTAATTACTGACCAAGTACCAAAAAGGAAAACTGTTCAGACTGCTAGTGGTGAAATTGTTCCGGTTACGGGAGGGGGGACAGTTGAACTTACTCCTACCTTGAGACTGTCTAATTGTTTACTTGTTCCCTCATTGTCAAATAAATTGTTGTCGATTAGCCATGTTACCAAAGAGTTAAACTGCACTGTTGTAATGTTTCCCTCATTCTGTGTTTTACAGGATATCCGTTCGAAGAAGATAATTGGGCGTGGCACTGAACGAGGGGGTCTCTATTTTGTTGATGAGGTTAGCACCGGGGGACGGACTTTAATGGCTCAGGGGTCCGATGATTTGAAGAGTTGGTTATGGCATCGACGCTTGGGGCATCCATCTGATGGTTATTTAAAAAAACTTTTTCCTAGTTTTTCTAGTGCCAATTTATCTTGTGATACGTGTGCATTGTCAAAAAGTCACAGACATTCTTTTCCTTTGAATAATACTCGAGTTGATACTCCCTTTTCATTGATACACTCTGATGTCTGGGGTCCTGCTCCGATTACTGGTGGGGGTGGTTTTCATTACTTTGTGTCTTTTATCGATGATTGTACAAGGATGAGTTGGATTTACTTCATGAAACACAAATCTGATGTTTTTGACAAATTCACTCATTTTTTCCGAATGATTCGCACCCAATTTGATGCTCAAATAAAAACTCTTAGGTATGACAATGGGGGGGAATTTGTTAACCGGAAAATGCAATCTTTCTTTTCTGAAAACGGCCTAGTCCATCAAACCACTTGCCCACATATACCACAACAAAATGGGGTTGCTGAACGAAAAAATCGCTTTCTTTTAGAAATCACCCGGGCCTTGATGATTGAGTCTCATGTCCCCTCATCCTTCTGGCCCGAAGCTTTGGCCACTGCTACCTACTTAGCCAATCGCCTTCCCACCAAAATACTACACTTCCGCACACCTATGCAAACTCTGCATGATCACACTCGAATACCACCATCAATGTCTCTCACACCCCGTGTCTTTGGCTGCTCTGTCTTTGTGCATATCCCCACAACACACCGAACCAAGCTTGACCCGTGTGCTGAAAAATGTGTATTTGTGGGGGTATGGAGCTCACCAGAAAGGTTATCGCTGCTTTAACCCCAAAACTCGCCGGATGTATGTCACAATGGACTGTGATTTTGTGGAGACTGAATATTACTTTGTGACCGCCAGCCAACCTAGTGATCCGGGGGAGATTGTACAGTATAAGGATCCACTAAATTGGCTCTGCGCCACTCCGCTGTCTTCAGATCCGTTCCCCCAATATGTTGATGGAGTTCAGAATACTCAGGAGAAGACCACGCCCCCATTATCTTCTTCGCGCGATATCCCTGAGGTTAGTACCAATGAGTTACAGCATACCAGTTCTGTTCCTGTTACTGCTATCCCTAACACTGCAGGTACAACAGAGACTGACAAATATGTGCTCCCGGCGCGAAGCACACGTGGGATACCGCCTAAACGGTATCTTCCTGAACACGAGCCCAGAGCTCAGAGATACCCAGTGGCTAATTTGGTCAGGGGGAGCCTAACAGAATCTGCAAAGGCTTTTTCAGTTACTATTTATACAGATGAGGTCCCGAAGGATGTAAATGGAGCGATGGAGATTCCCGAATGGAAAAAGGCAATGGATGATGAGATGAGTGCTTTGAAAAAGAATCGAACGTGGGAAAAATGCCTAAAGCCACTGGACAAGAAACCAGTTGGATGTCGATGGGTGTATACGATTAAACGGAATGCTGATGGCTCCATTGAGCGCTATAAGGCTCGATTAGTTGCAAAGGGTTATACTCAGACTTATGGGGTAGACTATGCAGAAACCTTCTCTCCTGTAGCCAAAATTGACACAATCCGAGTCCTTTTCTCAGTTACTGCAAATCAAAATTGGCCTCTTCATCAGTTTGATGTCAAGAATGCTTTCCTCCACGGTGATCTGACAGAGGAGGTATATATGGAAGCCCCACCAGGTTTTTCTCATGAGTTTGGATCTCAGGAAGTCTGTAGACTGAAAAAGGCATTGTACGGTCTCAAGCAGTCTCCCAGGGCGTGGTTTGGGAGGTTCACTGTGGCAATGAAACGGTATGGGTATGTACAAAGTAACTCTGATCATACCTTGTTCTTAAAGAAAAGAGGTGAGAAGATTACATGTCTGATCATATATGTCGATGACATGATTATCACAGGGGATGATGACGAGGAAATCAGTGATCTTCGAAAGAATCTGTTCGGAGAATTCGAGATGAAGGACTTGGGGCACCTAAAGTACTTTCTTGGAATCGAAGTCATGCGGTCAAGCCAAGGGATATACTTGTCACAAAGAAAGTACATCCTTAACCTGCTTGCAGAGACAGGAATGTTGGATTGTAAACCTAGTGATACACCGATGGTTAGCAATCATGGATTACGAATCATTGAAGGAGCCGAATCAGCGGATCGAGCGAGGTACCAGCACCTCGTTGGAAAACTTATTTACCTCTCACATACTAGGCCAGATGTAGCGTATGCTGTCGGAGTAGTGAGTCAGTTCATGCACAACCCCCAGAAGCAGCATATGGAAGCGGCATTACGGATACTGAGGTACTTGAAAGGATCTCCAGATACGGGGATACTTTTCAAGAAGAATGGGCATCTGCAGATAGAAGCATACACGGATGCAGATTGGGCAGGTAACCCGCTTGATAGAAGGTCGACTTCAGGCTACTTTATGTTTGTGGGAGGAAATTTGGTCACCTGGAGAAGCAAGAAACAAAAGGTTGTCTCTCTCTCAAGTGCCGAAGCCGAGTTCAGAGGGATTGCTAAGGGATTAGCAGAAGTACTATGGCTGAGAAAGCTAATGACAGAGTTGGGTTTCCCACCGACTGAAGCATGTCCTCTAAAATGTGACAACAAAGCTGCTGTTCACATATCCGAGAACCCGGTGCAGCATGACAGAACAAAGCACGTAGAGATTGATCGGCACTTCATCAAAGAGAAGCTTGAGGGTGGAGTTGTCTCACTCCCGTTTGTGCGGTCCGAAGAACAACTAGCAGATATTCTCACCAAGGCTTTTACGGGACAGGTGTTTCATGATACCTTGCACAAGTTAGGCGTTGGGTATCCCCCGACCTAACTTGAGGGGGAGTGTTGACCTTAGTATTTTAGGAAAGGATTTTATTCCCTTGTTTACGGGATTTGAGTCCCTTGATTTTGCTTCTTCTCCTCTATTTATCTTCTTGTACGAGGATAGTTTGATAATCCCAGAACCCAAATAATGAAATATATTCTCTCCATTACCTATGTTTTATTACTTCAACAGTTTAAATGTATTATTTTGAAAAATGACGAAGGCATGTTCACTGCAAATAGACAAAGGGAGATTTACTCTTTTCTCATGCAAGATTTGTCTAACCAATACGTTGAGGTAACCTTTCTTTTGTGTGTTTGTGAGAGAAATAAGTTTACTTATCTCACAAGTGTTGAATCGTAAGGTATTACAAAATTTTACTTGTAATCTTAAAGTTAAATAAAATATCTTTACAAAATTCCCAAACTCAGAACTTAGGGGTAGGGTTAGACTTGAAGAACCTGTATAAGTCTCTAGTGCATTTATCTTTCCAACATTTATTCCATTAATCCATTTCAATCTTGTTGGGACTGCACTAGTAGTTTGCTCTTTTAAATTTCAAAAAACCAATTAAGTACAAATTCACCCCCCTCTTGGTATCAATACCTCCAACTATTTATACTTATTAAGGCATATATATTACAAACGAACGAACCCAAGGAATAACGATATGACCTTAAAATTCTATTTTTAGTAGAAAAATATTCATATGATAGAGGAACTTTGGTCCTTTACAATTTCTGGCATTCAATGTTTATACACTAATAATAAAATTTTGGGAATCTAATCATTATTCAGATATCTAAAAATTTGTTTTTAGTTATATCAAATCTAGAGGATAGGTGGTGTAAAATACCTTTAAGATTCCAAGGTGAGTTTACTTTCAAACTTTAAATTCTTTTTAGAGATAAATATTTTTTGGCATCCGAACTATGCCCGTTTTTACAATTTACCATCCAAACAATTTTTCATTGCAAACCGCCATCCAACCTTTGCATTTGTGACAAAACACCATCTAAACCATTTTTTTTTGTGGTTTTGGGAAAAAAATTTGACACGTGGCATTTTCCGAAAACATACACGTCGGACCAAACCACCTTCAGATGGCGTTTTGTCACAAATGCAAAGGTTGGATGGCGGTTTACAATGAAAATTTGTTTGGATGGTAAATTGCAAAAACGGGCATAGTTCGGATGCCAAAAAATCTTTTTCCCTTCTTTTTATATTCTAATCCCATCATTTGTTGTTTTCTTTTTTTAGTTTTTCTTTATCTATAGAGAATAAAATAAAGGTACGTTCTGATGTAATATTTTAGCGTTGTGTCGGTGCCTATAGCAACTAGCAAACGTTGATATATAGGTCGAGAATGTATCAATGTATTGTAGCAATTTTTTTTTTCCCCTTTTTCACAAGGGATTAATGTTGTTCCTCAATTAGATTCGAAATTGTAACCTACCAATTCATAGTTGAAGATGTTTACCACTTAAGCCATCTACTTATCTTTATTGTAGCAAACTAGCAATTTCTGGAATGCCATTGTAATCGAGAAAATGATAATTGAAACTTACCATTGTTGCCCTGAGTTTGTCAAAGAAGTCGCAATCCCAGCCCTGCAAATCAGACCCGAATTTTGGAGACTTTGGAGTACTCTCTCCACCTTCATGACATCTGTATGTATGCATATGAAATAAAAGAGCATATTTTACAATAACTAACAACAGGACACTTGAGTCCAAGAGTTTCACAAGTAAGGCATTATTGTAGTTATTTTTCAAACAAATAAATGTTTGTTTAGTTTAATCTCAGTAAAAGTGTTTCTCGACTTCTTTTTTTTTTTTTTTTTTTTTTTCCTTCCAAATGCTTAACATTTTTTTTTTCCATTAAATTCCATTGTCTTTTCCATATATTTGGACGTATTTATGCTTGAACCGCTTTGGTTTTACAAATTACACTCTCATCCCATATAATTCACTAATAAATACAAATACCCCCAATTTCTAAGCTCCTTTAAGGAATAACATGTTTTCCCTTAAAATTTTGATGTATGATACCACCGTGAGTTTCATATTGTTCGATAATTGCACAATTACATACTAATTTAATAGGGAAAATGTCGTCCAGCTCCCCTGTGTAATACGAAATGATTAAGAAAAACCCTAACAAAAAAAAAGTACGTTAAAAAACCCTATGTTTTTATTAATGTTCACGAAAAGCCCTGAAACTGGCAAGTGCAGCTCACTCGCGTTGACTGCGAGTAAGATTAAAATTTTCTTCGCTTTTTCAGAATAAATGACTATTTTACCCATATATATATATACACACACAATCACCACTGAAGAAGACGGAGAGTGCTATCACCACGAACAATCACCCGCTAAATCTGTGTGCGCGGCGGTCGGAGGAGGAGCGGACGAGACTGAAGAAGACGGGCTGAAGCCTGAAGGTGGAGGGAGAGGCGGCGAGTGAAGGTGGCTGAAGGTGGAGGGAGAGGCCGGGACGAGGGGTGCCCGGTGGCGGAGATGTGGGTTAAAGTTGTGTTGTGGTGCTGGTGGTCGGCGGCGGACGATATGGCGGAGTGGGGTTGCTGCCTGCCGGCATTAAGGTGGAAGGTCGGTGGTGGCTGGAGGTTCTGAACTCTGTGGTGGTGGTCGGCGAAGATCGAGAGGCGACGGCGGCATTGGGCGGTGGGCTGCGGCGGAGTTTTGGGAGCTCCGAGAAAGACGATGGATACATTATATGTGTGTGTATATATATATATATATATATATGAGTCTCTGTGTATTATGTATATATATGTATTAATATGAATTATATATATATATTAAGTATAAATATCATGTATAATATTTAAGAGTTTATATATATAATTTATTCATCAATACAATATTTAATTAGAATTAAAAAATATATATCAGATTAAAATACATTATGATAATATAATATATAATTATATTTATATTCATATTTATATTAATATGTATTTTTATATATTAAATAAGTGTGTATATATATATATATATATATATATATATATATATATATATATATATATATATATATATATATTATGTATATATATTTATATACACGTCTGTGTGTATTATGTATATATATGTATTAATATGAATTATATATATTAAGTACAAATATCATTTATAATATTTAAGAGTTTATATATATAATTTATTCATCAATACAATATTTAATTAGAATTAAAAAATATATATCAAATTAAAATACATTATGATAATATAATATATAATTATATTTATATTATAATTACATTATTTATATGTATTGTTATATATTAAATAAGTTTATATATATATATATATATATATATATATATATATATATGTATATATATACATATATATTATTTTTTTAAATTTGTTAATTTATTAAGATGTATTTTAGATATTAAATAAGTATATATATTATATGTATATATATTTATATAACTGCTACGGTACATAAGAGTATTATGGGGATTTTACACTTTTTCGTTGATCAAATGAGGTTAGGGAACGATGAGTTTATTTTAAAAAACAGAGGGTTTTTTAAAGTATTTTTTTTTTGTCAGGGTTTTTTGTGATCATTTCGAATAACATAGTTTTTTTGGGTTGTTGGCTCTAATTTAATAAGAAAATGACAAGTGTCAATTGCTCAATGCCATTTTTGAGACGCTCTAATAGTGTCAATAGTTCTATATTGAATTATTGATCACTCTTGAAAAATTGTCAGTACAACACACAAATTTTTCAAAGGAAGAGCATTAAATGCCTAAGCCAAATACAAAGGTTATTTGTAATCTACCAGCAAATTATAAGAAGTGCGCAATTTCTAAAACTACGGGAGCTCATATACAAATATAGATCACACGAGGCTCCCATGTAATTCACCCTAAATATAAAAAGAAACTACTTAGGCAGGCATTAACCACATTAAACTTTTTCCTCCGTTCCAAGCTTGTTTCAAAACTCCATTTCAATTTTCAAGTCAGTCAGGGGTTATTAATCTTGAAGTTTCAACGTACACTATGTCTGAATACAAAAAATATTTGAACGGTTAATATTATTTTAAAATATATATCAACCAAACATTAAATGTGACCGATGTAGCCGCAAGATCACACATGAGAAATTACCTGAATTAAAAAGTTGTATCCACAAGGGACTGAAGTTCGAGGCAAATAGTTTCTGATTCTGGTTAGAAGCATTCCATGTATAAACCTCCATTGAAGATCACAAAAGATACATGAATCGTAATGAAAAGCCTCCACATATAGAACAATTAGGATAAAGCAAACTAGAATTATCAAGAACATAACTCTTACATTGGATCCGTTGTTACAGTCCAACCAATAATCAACCCATTGCTGCATTTCTTCATTCCATAAAACTGAATTCATGGACTTTTTTCGAGCCTCAGAAGCTTCCCTAAAGCGTGTCCCTGTGATACTGTCTCCAACAACACCCGCCAAATGTGATATGTCCAGCTCCATCTGTATCAAAATAGTCATCCTACAAAATTTTACTCCCGTGAAATAAAAAAGGCTTAATTGCATTTTGGCCCTCTAACTGTGGCCATAGTTGCACGATCAAAATTGAAAGATCACGAATGAAATTGCAAAGCGCCCATAGTTGCAAGACCAAAAATATAACTAAGCCAAAATAATAATGAACTATATCTTACCTTCAGAATGAAGGAGTTTAAATCCACAGGTATAATTGATGTTGTAGCTAATGTTGCTAGATCAGATTCATTCCTGAAACAATTGAGAACAATGAGAAAAAATATAAAAATGTTAGTTAAATCTATGATATCTATGGATGGAATAGTATATATACCTCATCCATCTAGTACTGAAATCCCATCCAGATTCGGCTGCAGATGCTAATTCGCGATATAGTTTGGTTTTAGAGCAATTATTTGACAGTTTTGAAGCTGTTTCTCTATCCTGATCAGACAGTAAATTCATTCAAAATTGCCAAAAAGAATAATAAGTGATTAATTTTCCTAATTTAGATAATATATTGTTCATATCATACTAAAGTTGATGACTCCGGCCTCGGTTGATTCCACATTGCATAGTACCGACTTAAACTGTGATTCGATCCTTCAGCATCCTGAATGAACACTTGATGCATCCCTTCATGAATTAAATTAAATTTAGTCAGATTTAAGACAGAATTATAAGAGAGATCTTTATCTTCCTTTTCATTTCTTAGAACTTACCCGAATTCCAAAATTCATGTTCCTTCAACAATGCTGGAAGCGATTTTATGACCAACTCTTCGTCACCTGTCCGATTGTATACATCTATAACCATTGAGCTCAGGAGAGGAGGCTGGCTGTGAAAATGAATGCGGAACTTCCATAAGGCATAAAGTAAGTAAGTTTAAAGTATATAGATTATGTAATGTATTAAGATTTAGTTATTAAGCTTGAGTATTTAGAAGCATTATATATTTAATTTACTTATTTTTCAAGATAACTATCCATGAAAAAGGTCCTGGCTTGTGGTTGATTGTATATCTAGCTTTAGCAGTAATTTGGGTTGGTTACATTTTTGCTACCATTATTTGACATATATTTAATTTTGTTACGTATCTATCGTTCACTTATCTTAAATCTAATACCAAATTTTAAAAATTTGGTATCTATCATTTCATTTGTCTCAAATAAAAACAACAAGATTATAAATTAAGCAATCAAATTCAAAAATACACGACAAAAACCAGAATATCAAAAGAATAAATGCAAGCCAAAATTGCAACTTCTAACTCAATACACAATTAGCGATATGTTAATAAAAAGTCAAATATTTTAAGAGGATGAAAACACATCATTTGCACTCTTTGTGGTTAAATAGTCAGGCATCTAAAATTTCAAATGTACGGAAATTGAGACAAATTGGGATTTTTTTCATCAAATTTGAGGCAGAATGCATCAAAACTAAATAAAATGTTAGGTTCTTGTGATGACAGTGAAATTAACCCTTAATTTTGTAGCAGATTACACTTATAGGCTTCCGGAAATGTAACAAGACATTTAGTTAATTCAATGTCTATTTAAGCATCTCCCATACAAATTAGTACCACCACTTAACAATTCGGTGCTATGCTAGTTTAACCAAAAGTTGTACACAACTACCATTGGTAAAAACAGTTTTATACCGACTCGACCCATGAAAATGAATTATAAAACAAAAAATATATAGATCTACTATACAAATTAATAGATGCGACTTGAAAATTTAAAAAAAAAAAAAATCTATCGTACAAATAAAAAATGACATAATAGCATATAAAACCTTATGTTATGTCTAAATATTAAAAAAACTTGTGATTTAAAAACTATCATAAAACACCCTATGTTTTCAGAAATATGAACGGAGAACCCTCCGCCTGACAAATGTGTCTTTCGTGCGGGTTGTGCGATTTTTGTTGAAAATTTTCATTTTTGTCTTTTTACAAATGGCATTTAGTTTTCATATTTTCAGTTTTGACCCCAATGTTTATAAAATCTTTCAAATAGGTCCTAAATGTTTAATATAATAATAATTGATGTAATCTTCTTATATATTTTTTTGTAAAGTGTTATTTTATTTTCAAGATTATGTATAGTAACGAAATTTAGTTCTTCATAATATATTTCTAAATCTTTGTCTTCCCTTTTTTTAATTGTTTTGATAATTTATAAGTTTTTTTTGTATTTCATTCATATAGATAATAAATTTAGATAAAATCCCATTGATTTTTGTGCATATTCTACTCTTTTGTTTATAGCATTTATAAGATTTTCTCTTATATATTTGTTTGGAATGGTGTAACCTATCTTTGTAGTAATTATATATTTTGGTTATATGTTTTTTATTTGTTATGCCCATAATATTGTAAGCACAAAATTTTCATTTCTTGTAAATTTTTAAATTTTTCTTTCTTGAATTGGTATTAAATCTTTCCTTGTGAAAATGGTAATTTCTTTGACGGTTGTAATTTAACCTTTCTGATCTTTATATATTTTATTTTCTATTTTCTCTAAACATCTTGTAAGAACCTTCTTATATCTTTTATTCATTTGAATTATTTATGTACAAATTATTTGTAAACATAAATTATTCAATTCTTCTAATCTAATTTCTGCTTCTTGGATTGGAACTAAATTCTTTCTTGCTAATCATTGTAATTTCTTTAATAGCAGACTATGACAAATTAGTCTGCTATGAAAATCGGCAATGAAACAATTATGAGTGTCTCACCTCCTGTTAGTGTAGTAAGCTCTGGCGCCATTGAGAACATAACCAAATTCATCAATGAGGGAAATGAGATTAAACACGATCCCTTTTGCGGTCTCGTACATTTTACTTGCCAACAAACCCCTGCAACCATGCCCCGTGTAATTATTAATTATCTTAAGATGCGAACAAACAATGATATAATTGATTTCAAGGAAATTTTACTTAATTCTTTAAAAGATTAGAAAATCTAAACATACTTGTTAAAAAAAAAAAATTAGCTCAAATTTAATTAAATGAAATATAAAACTGAAAAAAAAAAAGTCTAAAAAAAGAATGATCTCTTGGACTCCTAAATATTTGACCATTTCATTTTCTAATCAAGCTCCATCTCTAACCACAAATTAGTCATTAAACCTCAATAGAAAGTATCATATAGGGTTTTTTTACCTATTTCATTCCTATGTTAGACCTAATTAATACAAAAAATCCTATGATATGAAAATTGACACGTAAAACACTGTATTTTTAAAATATTTGCATAGCAAACTCTGAAATTTTCTAGTGCTCAATACGCACTAAAAATAATAATTTTTTTTATTTATTAGACTCGAGATGATTAATTTACCCTTTTATATTGTGATATACATATCATATCTCTCTGTATTATCCAATACTTTTTTATATGCATCAAGACCCCTGTATAAAATAAAAATTACATGAAAAACCCTTTAAACAAAAAATAAAAAGAAATATCACCAATAAATAGACCATAAACACTTAAAAATGAAATTCGAAATTTACGTTCAATTTGTGAGAGTTAAATAGAGATATTATATTTAAATTATAATGCTATCATTTAAAGGGCAGTGTGCAAATATATTTAAAATACATGGTTTTTTATGGGGTTTTTTGCAAGGAAACCCCTTGTGTCATGTGAAATGATCAAAAAAGACCCCGTGAAAAATAAATTCTCATATAAAACCCTATGTTTTCAAATTTTTGCAGAAAAAACCCCGAGACGCGTTTTTGAATCACACGCGCGTTTACTGCGTGTGATATTGGATTTTTCTTTACTTT
Source organism: Lantana camara (assembly GCA_037501455.1). Lineage (NCBI taxonomy): Eukaryota > Viridiplantae > Streptophyta > Magnoliopsida > Lamiales > Verbenaceae > Lantana > Lantana camara. The sequence continues at coordinate 72,101,009 of CM074860.1, forward strand.
GTCGCGTAAAATGACAAATTTACCCCAACATTATATTTGGGTTTTTTGCAAGGAAACCCCTTGTGTCATGTGAAATTATAAAAAAACGACCCCGTGAAAAAAAAAATATCATATAAAACCCTTTATGTTTTCAAATTTTTGCAAAAAAAACCTTGAGGCGCGATTTTGAAATTTCGCCGGCGGAAGAAATCCTATCAACTTTTTTTTTTTTTTGAAATTTCTTTTATATGTATATATATGTATGTATTATATAATATATTATATATATACATGTATATGTATAAAATTACTAATGTACTATATGTATTAAATATTATTTATAAATTTATTTATTTATTTTTGGTAGAATTTGTAAATTTATTGAATATATATATATATATATATATAATTATAATTATAATTATTGTACTATACATATAAATATTATTTAATATGTATATACGTAATGTCTTTTTTTTCTTTTGAAATTTCTTTTATATGTATATATATGTATGTATTATATAATATATTATATATATACATTTATATGTATAAAATTACTAATGTACTATACGTATTAAATATTATTTATAAATTTATTTAATATACATATATATATATATATAATTATAATTATTTTACAATACATATAAATAATATCTAATATGTATATATATAATGTATATAAATATATAAATTATAATATATATTTATTAAAAATCTTATAAAAAATATATATATAATATTATAATGAAAATATATATGTATTGTACACTAATTATAATTATATATATATACAATTAATATTTTATTTATTGCATATATATACATATATATATATATATTATAATTTTTGGACTATTTAATTTTTTACAGGGTTTTTTTGGCTCATTTCATAAAACACAGGGTTGTGGGTGCATATAGTTCTTTAAGAATGTATTGTAATGAAAGAAGGGCAATTTTGACAAAACACGTCGGTTCTTTGACTAAATGGTGTAAAGGGACGGTTTGCAAAAAATAAAAAATATAGGGTTTATTTTATTAATTTTTTTTTTACAGGGTTTTTTTAGCTCTTTTTGAAAAACACAAGGTTGTGGGGGCATATAACTCGTTTTTTATGTTGGTTTTTATAACATAGATTTTTTCTTTTTCCATTTCACCTAACACAGGTTATGGTGTAAATAACTCGTACCATAAATACATCAAATTAATATATCATACAGGCAGATGATTAAGTGATTACCACAATTGACAAATATATGACTTATTTAGAAAAATAATTGAATACGACAAATAATTCACTAAATTGTTCCTGATTAAGTAATTCAATCACTTTCTCCTTGATCAATTTTGGACACGCATAAATTATTGGACGAATGGAAATTTGAAAAAAAAAAAAAACAAAAAAAATGCAATTACCTTATGACCCAGTAAGAATCCCAATAATAAACCTCCCTGAACCTCGAACCCGGTATCATAACCGGGTTCTCCAAAGGCAGCAGCGTGAAAAACTCGGGCTTCTCAAGAACCCGGTTCGAGACCTTTCTACACAAAACCTTCCAAAGCCCATGCACCTCCAAGGCCCAATTCTTCAGCTTCTCACTCTCCACTTTGGGCAAAAAGTCTTCGGGTTCATCCACGAAGTCAACCGGGTGCACCTGCACCAAATCCTCCTCCGCACCACCCAAATATTCCCCCACAAAACCCTCGAAATCCCCAACAGAGACCGACCCGTTTTCGCCCCTCCTCGGAAGCTTCTCGAAGGCTTCAATGGCGATCGAGAGGTTTTGCTTAAGCGACAGGTCCACGTACAGCTTCGGGTCAAAGTCCTTGTGCCCGTAAGTCTGTAGAGCCGTTTCCTGAACCCTCTCGAGGAAGGTGACGAGGGGCGTTGTGGGGACCACAGGGCCGTTGTCTGCGGCGGAGCACGGCGGAGCTGCTACTGCTGTGACGGTGGTATTGCTCATAATGGTGGTGGTGATGATGGCGATGGAGAAGATGATGTTCGGATTGAATGATGTGGATTTGGATTTATCCATTTGTTGATGGGGCTTTGTGGGGTGTCATTGTGATGTGTTTATATATATGGAGAAGAGTTTTGTTAAGAGAATCAAATGTTCAGCAACAAGAGGAAGGCCGGCGTGTGGAACAAATGTGGTTAGCAAGAATAAGGCCGGCTTCTATAGAATAAATGTGGTCTAGACTCTGAAGTTTCGTAGAATTCATTATTCGCCAAGTTTTGGCCTTTTTAATTAGGATAAATCTTACTTTGCACCCTAATCTTTGGATTGTATTGCACTTTAGTACCTAACCTTTGAAACGTTATATTTTAGTACCCAACCTTTGAATTTTATTGCATTTTAGTGCCCAAGTGCAGACGTGTACCCCAATGATTGGTACCACGTGGCATTTTCTCATTGGTCGTGGCATTAAAAGTGCATAAAATTCAAAGGTTGGGTACTAAAGTGTAACGTTTCAAATGTTGGGTACTAAAGTGCAATACATCCCAAAGATTGGGGTGCAAAATAAGATTTACCCTTTTAATTATTCATGATCTTATGTTTGATCTTTTATTTGATTAATGGCTAAGGATGTATTATAAGATAAGACAGCATATTTAGCACTAGCTACCAGGAATATATGCGACCCCAATCGAATTTTGCTTTTTCTTTCTTTGATTCTCGAGCTTGAGCTCGAACTAGTTTGATTCGGTTTAGGTTCGGGTTCAAATTTGACCTCGTCGAACTCTTTTAATTTCAACCTATGATGCATGGATACGGACACGGCGATACGGATACGACACGGATTTTTTCTTGAATTTCACACGTGAGGAGTGTCGGACACGGTATTCGACACGAGTGTCCGACACGACACGATACGATAAAATGATATTTTTAGAAGTGTCCGTGCATCATAGATTTCAACTTAAGTTTAGTCGCTCTCGATTTGGGGGTTGTGGAGGTGGGATTTTTGCATTTGCGGATTTGCGGTAGGGAATTTAGGTTTAATTTTCAAGTAATATATATATATATATATATATATATATATATATATATATATATATATATATCATTGTATTGCTCTCTATTTCGTATCTGATTGCACTCACTTGTTAATTAAATCAAATCAAACAACTGATTTCACAATAAAAGTGATAATGATTGCATTTAATTAGTCTAGGCGCATTACAACCTCCAACAATGTCATCTGCAAAAAGTATTACGTAGCTCTCACAACTCAAACTTTATAAAGACAAAATAAACATTGAGAATTAAGATACAACTAGGGGGATATTGAATAGCAATTCCCTAACAATAATTAAGTCCTACTAGCAAACAACACAATTAACAACAACCCAAAATTACTAATATCTTTTATGGGCTTTTATATATTGATGGTTGAACTCAAATTAGTCAGTCCTAAACTCCATTGATCTGTGCCACATTGTTGCCATTTTTGGTTGCTGATGATTTTTCTTCCAATGCCAATTCTCCTTGGGCTTTTCTTTCGGTCATCATTCTCTTAGTGGATCTATAAAATGTTGCGTACAAAAGTAGTTGGGCCAGCCCAAGTAAAGTTCCCATACCGTTAGGGGCCTGCGTCAAAATTTTTAACTTAAGTCAGTCGTTAGTGATAATATATATATATATATATCTCGTGTTGTGTTAGAGAAACGACAAATGTGGCTTACAGCAATGAAGGGATCGAAGCGGATGAGAGCATATGAAGTCCAGCTAACACCATTTAGGAAGGAGAAAAGGGAAAGGGAAAATGGCATATATTCCACACTTCTTGTTTTAATCACAAGCTTCTGCATAAATTCATACACTTGGCTTCATTCATAAAACTTGATATATATATATTTCTGTGTATATATGGTCTCGCACGTAACTAGACCTTACCTACGTATCTCGTGTGTGCTTGAGTATTCTCGAACAAAACAATATACCTCTTATCAACCACAAGATGTCAAGATCTATATAGATATGGAATCGCTTCTTTATTTTTATGAGACCTCTTTATTTTAGAAAGAACAAAAAAACAAAATATTTATCTACTTCTTTTCAATCGTATAACCCATTTTATAATAAAAAAAATGTATTCCCTCAATAGGGTCAATAAACAAATATTTATAATTTCAAATATATATATATATATATATATATATACATACACACACATATTTGCACATATATGATATATTTTTTTGTATTCTCCCTATTTTCATAATAGCCGCATATCTAAATATTTAAATAAGAGACTTCTAACATTGAAGAGCAAACGTTTTTTCGCTAAGAGATCTCAATTAAAATCTTGAGCTATGTCGTTCACATATATATATATTAGAAGTTCTTAATAAAGTTTCCAAAATTTAATTTCTAACTTCAATCTTAAACTAGGCAATTTTGCAGAAAACATTCCTTTCATAATTCGTGGGGGCAGAAAGCACGTACCATGACGGATAACGGCGAAGCATACATCACAATATTTCCGGCCATGCAAATGCTACCCACTATCGTCGATCGGAGCTTGGTGGTGTGCGCCAAAGTCAGCACAAAGACGGCCAAAACCGCCAAGAAAACGCATTCTGCCGCCACAATCGCCACCAGCCTCAGCCGCTTCTTGGGGACGGAAAATATGAGGAATAGCGATAGATACAGGATCTCGATCACGAACCCAGTCCCATTAATGGTCACAACAAGAGTGCTGTGAGGGTGTACCATAGGCAGTCCGTATAGTACCCAAAGCCCACAGTTCGCAAAGGTTGCTAAATATGGCACTGGTGAGTACTGCTCCACTGATTTCTTTTTCCATATACGGTAAAATGTTGGCCTACAAGATATTTCATCGATCCCGAATATATTAATAAGTTTCAAAGTAATATAAAAAAATTGATTTTTATGAATAAAATATAATTATAGAAAGAGACACATGAAGCTTACATCGGGGATAAGAATAGTACGAGTGAAATGATATTCCCTGGAAAATGAACAAATCAAGAACTCGTTATTTTGGACTTGTAATGAATTATTGAAGTTAATACTTTACACTTTATTTACATAAACATTTTTTTATTGTTTTCTTTTATTTGGAACGGTAGAATTAACTTCAATTAATATTCTATAAAAATTATTACATTATAATAATGTGCAGTAATTAACGTCAAATACAAGAATATCGTCATGGCTTTTCCCGATCTAATAGGTTCTTAGGGCTTTAGCCCAGAACTGAATGTCCAGTCAATAAAAGAAGTTGTTCGAACTTACTTTTATTTAGTTGCATCCACTCGACTGAAACTTGAACGGAAAACAAAAAGGAAAAGAAAACTAGGAAATAACTATGACTATAAATCGATCCGGCTCTTGGACCCTGGATTAGGTCCGGATATTTTATTCAACTTAATAATATATATATATTTCATTCGAAAGGTGAGGAGTATGACCTAGACAAAGGTTCATTGCCCCACGCAGATACAAAAATACAAAAATCTACAAACGAAAATATTATTCAACAAACTATTATACATGAAGTGAGACTTTTAAAAGTTAAGATTTATTTCATTTACGTTTGGTTTTTAAAAATCATAATAAACAATCTGAGTCTGTCTAAATGTGTTTGAGCTAGAGAAAGAGTTTGTGTATTGCCCAGATAAAAACGAAAAAAAAGGGAAGACAAACCTATAATACCAACTGCAGTGCGAGCATCTTCTTTAGAGAACATGGTCATATTCTTGTATTATGTGTAAAAAACACAGAAAGAGAAAGAGAGATCAGAAGCAAAAACCGAGTCCTTAAATTAATTTCTTGAGAGAGAAGAAGGACAAGTTTTGTGAACTGTGAAAGATGAGAAACAGATAATGCATGAGAACTAAACACTCCACGAGAAGTGTATATATATAGGCAAACACACGTTGAAAAACAAGAGAGGAAGTGTTGGAATTTGTAATTCTTTTTGGGTGCTATTTTTTAGGGGTTCGCTTGTGTGACATGTATTGGCTAATAAAATCAGGCCAACACTTGGGATAATTCAAAATTAATTTGACAAAATCTAGGCCGTAATATGGAATTAACAAAATCGTAAAAAAAATAATTAACAAAATCTAGGCCGTAATATGGAATTAAATTTAAATTAATTGGTTTTTTTTTTCATGGCTATGCATGTTTGGTTGAACAATATTGACTTTTCTTTTTTCATATGGAGATTATAATATAAACCTCATTTCAAAAGAATAATTACTACATAAAATTTTGAAAATAAATAATAGAAATGTACGTAAAACTTACTTTAGTTTAGTAACAATTTGAAATTCTCATAATTGCATTATAATATGTTTTTATTATATAACCAGTTAAATGTCTGCACTGAATTCAAGTCAAAGTTATCCTTATCCATAGAATATATATATATAAATTATGTATATATGTATCTGCATGGGACTGCAGCTGTTTGAAGTGTCATTTAATCTCAGGCATTTAGATGTGCGGATTCAATAAATGAGGAGACGATTCAGTGGACTGCAGACAATTAATTACTATACATCTAAGAAATAAAAATAAAAAGTTAAATTTGTGGTGTATTTAATTTCACTAATTCCAGTTTTTACATTTGCCTTGTCTTGGTCAAGATTACGGATTTAAAGTTGGGTAGCTATAATGAATGGATATATAGCATACAACAGCGAATATGATGATATGTTTGTTTTTTTCTTTTTTTTTTTTTTTTGAATTTTTCATATGATAATTATTTGATATAATATTTAATATTAGTATTTCGATTCGATATAAAATGGTAAAATAATATTTTTCAAATTATTTATATATTATAATTGAGGAGACTCGAACAATTAAGTCAGTCAACAGGGTGACAAAATTACTTTTCTATATTCCATTCTCTTTCGAAATGATTAAAACTACCCAAGAGTGTTGTATGATCGAACACCTACCTTGAATGGGGTTAATTCTTATGTCAGAACAAAAATAAAATTAAATTTTCGGGTGTACTTGTCATAATCTCATGCATTGGTCCTTGACATGAAATGATGGACAGGATCTTCAATAAGGGATGTGAGGTTAGAAAAATATTAAAGTTTGATCATAGGTATGAGTTCTAAAAATAACCGAAAAAGGTTCCAAAAGACAAAAATTTTGGGATCGAGGCATGTGGCTTCGTTTTTTTTTTTTTTTATATATAAGGCTAATTCTAGATATTTCTATTCTTTAAAAGTTCTTATTTTTTGTCATCTAACCCTTAAATTTTAAATCGGTGTAATTTGTTGGAATTTTGAAAAGTTTTAAAACTTCAAAATCATAACCTATACATTAATTTTGTAACTCCCCACAATTTAATTTATTTTGTTTTAATTCCTTAAGTTACACCATACATCCTAACACTATAAATAGGATCCTAGGGGTCTAGATAGTACACATACAAGCATCCAACATTTCACTACATAAAATCACTATTTTCATATGTTATATTTTGGGCAACGTGATAAGGTTTTATTCCATAGTTTTCTTGTGATTGTACTCACAATAGGAGACTCCGGCTGTGACCTTTTGGGTTTTATCTTGGGATGGTGATGAGCCGATAATACCCGCACGAAGGGGAGGCCATCACAATCGTGACTCCTACAGGCCAGCCGTTCTTTACCTATAATTTAATTATTATTATTATTTAATTTTATGTGCATTCTATACTTGTGAGAAAAACAATTCAATTCCCACAACAATCTAAGATCTTGATTAGTCTATGTTAAATTGCTCAATTATCTTAATGTGTTATAACATTTTGATTATATAATGTGTTTGGGGTAAAAAAAATTAGGCCACTTTATAGATTTCCATAAGGTCCTTAAAAATTCAGTCACCAAATTTAATTCTTTCAAAGTTCAAATAGTTTATTATATGTTAAATAATAGCTTGCAGAATAATGAGAAGATCTAAAGGCATGATTGTGAGGTTATTCGTAATAAAGGCATTTACGTCAAATTGTAATCTTAATATGGATATAAGTTAGAGATAATATAATACTGCATGATTGTGAGTTCTAAAGGCATTTACGTCAAATTGTAATCTTATTATATCTCTAACTGAATATTTGGTCCTATGAACAAACATCGGAGAACGACAAGAGTTGAACAAGTTGAAGCTGAAGTTGATTATTCGTAATTTGAGTTAGAAACCAATTGGTATGAGAAACTATCTCTAATCTCATATTTGCAAAGGTACGTCTGATCAAATATCTAAATATAAAATATTTGATTGGTGAAACTCATTAATAAATATGATATGCATTACATACCGTGACTGGTCTTTGTTTCTATACTTCATGTTGCATTTTAGTGTAAAGGAAAATGAAAATATTGCATTTGGTACCACCGCATGTTAAGGGAATTTGAATATGTTGCTAGAAGTCATCAGTGTGTTAAGGAGGCAACCTATATATATATATATATATATATATATATATATATATATATATATATATATATATATATATATATATATATAATATTCTTGATATTACACAAAATTATTGCTAATTGAGTGTACTTATTTTATGAGTTGTGAATATAAATTTTCATAAATTACAGGTATTATTCGATGCTCTAATGCATTTTGAGGAGTTATAAATAAATTAAATGAAAATTAATATGGAATTTGGGTTTATTCCGTAATATTTGTTGAATGTTTCATTCGATCGGCTATAATTTGACGTTCTCCATTATTTCAAAGAATGCATTAAGTCATAATTTATATCTTATTTAATTAACATTGAATTGCCTTGTTACCAGTTATACAAAGGTCCATTTAGCTTAATAGGAGAATTAAACAATTTCAAAATGGTACGAGATTTTGTCATATAATGTACATTAAAGTCGAGAGATAAATTGTATTAAATCCTCCTATTATTAGTGCAAAATCTTTTCTATTGGCTCCGGAAACACTAGATTGTTTAGTATATAAAATTGCTACTAGAATTTAGAATGATGTTTGGTATTAAATTTTGATAAGTGTTTGAAATATTTTCAAATTTCAACAGTCTTTGTGGTGACTTTAAAGAGCAACTAGTGCTGAAACACATGCATATTATGATTAATATGGTATCAAATAGGTTTTACGGACATCCCCCAAATGTAAAACGTGTTACAAATGTGGTCATCCTATTTATTTATAAGTTGATCATGATTGGTTTTGAGAAGTTACATCAACACATTTCATGTGGGGTATTATAATTATTAGTTAATTATTTAATTGAGCTGATTTTGTTCTTATTATATCATTTATATAGTCCTCTAATTGATAATATTACATACATGAGGATTCACACGCTCTAACAAATACTCTGTTGTGGAAATTTCACAATATAATGACTTCACTTAATATACTTGCGCGATGCCAATATAAATTTTCAAAAAGCTATTTGATCATTGTTATAGGGTTGCGTATCATGAGAGGTGATAATTTTAACAATTAATTTCTTCTTATTAGAAACGAAAAAAAAAAAGAAAAAAGAAAATAACAATATTTGATTAGGAAATACTGAAATTAAAGTGGAAATCATATATGTGTTTGTAGTTACAATTAATATTTGTGTCTATCTACTATATGTGATACTAGATGTTAGTCCGGGTGATAAATGTGTTATGGATGTTATCAAATCATAATTAGAAATTAATGTGCGGTTACTCTACTATACGTTATATAACCGCTATCTTGCTATAGATAAATTTTATGCATATATATGGGTTTTAAATTACTCTCTTGTCTAAGACGAGCATAATGTGTATTCTTTAAATTAGATGAAGTTTGTGCATAATATTTTTAATAGAGAAACCAATTTAAATTGCTATTGGAGTTCCTAATGATTGATAATCATTTGAATATTTAAGGCATAGTTTGTTAGGAGGAGAAAAAGGTATGTTGCACTTTATTATACTTACTTTGTAACTTTGAGCAGATTTTATATGAAAAGAAAAATTTATTTTATGTGATTATATATCTTGATAACATTACAGATTGTAATATAGTGAAACAAATTAGTTCTACAATTTTCTTTTATCAAAATAGAACTAATTGAAAATGAGAATTATCAAGATTGTTATGGAATATTTCTATATGTGGAGGTTGGTACAATAAATTGTGGTGACATAACCATTCCCCATTGTTGGGAAATGTAGGGTTACACGTGATGTGTTTTTCACTCGTTTAGTTATAAAGTGTACCATTTGTTTATTTAAAAAATGGATGTAATCTTTTTAAATAAGAGAAGTATCGGGGTTAATGTGATAAATTGAGATAAGAAATTTTATTCAATCAATTCTCTTATTTACTCAATTATTGGGTATATTATTTTAGAATTAATTTTTATGTGCTAGATCTTTATTCGAGAAAAACGTAGGGGTTTACTCTGATCATCATTATAAATACGGTCTAAGGAAAAGAAATATTTTTAAACAAAAGTGTTTAAACAATTGGCCAAAAGAGGGACAATATCTATAGACCGACATATTCTTGTGATAATAATATTTGGTGGATCTTAATAATATGCAGGTTCTTATGAATATTGACCTATTGAGAAAGAACCGATGCGAGAAAAATGATCTACTGAGAGTAGTGATGGTCAAGAGATCAAATGGTGATATTTTAATATTATCCTATTAAATTGATGTTAACTTGTGGTGTTTGTTTTGTGAAAGAGGTATACAAACACACATGAAAAAGTATACGAGAAGAGAAAGAAGAAAAAAAAACACAAAAAATAAAGCGGCACCATATATTATTCCACGAGGTGGAAATTGCCACAAATAACTAGCGAGGCTAGTAAGAGGCATTATGCTTTACTCCATGAGATGGAAAAATTGCCTCGGGGGACTAGCGCAGAGGCTAGATCCTTTATCATCGAGGGGGATGGGCTAAGTCCATAAAGGAGTCAACTCCGGGAGTAACCCAACCTTTGTGATTGGAGACCCCATGAAGAAGGTTCAATGTGGTAGAAACAACCCGCAATGCGTGACTCGTTATATAGCACATTTTGAGGAGTCTGTTTAATAGAAACCTCCTTCCCATCCCTAAGGTGAGTGCTATAAGAGAAAAGGTGCGTTAGGTTGGGTGTTACCATTAATGAGACCAAAGCGGGAAAATCCGTGAGGTATGGGCACACATACCTTGGAGGGCTCACCTAAGTGAGAGTTGCCATCGGGCCATGGCTATAGGTTTGGGCTAACCCTAGAGACTCTTATGAAAATTAAGATAAGAGCGCAAGGTCTTTAAGTGCGCTAATCCGCTTGAACGAAAACTGATGTCAATACCGTATGTGTGATGTATTGAAGTTTGGCCAAGGGACCTAATTCAAGGTATAGTCCATTACGGCTCCCTCAAATGGAAATCATCAACACTAAGTATAGGCTCAAGGCCGGAAGGCTCCTATACCCATTGCATGGTATTTAGTTACACTAATATTTTCGTATATACATATATCTTTATATCTTTGAAGTTTTAAACCTTGTGGGGGATTGTTGGAATTTTGAAAAGTTTTAAAACTTCAAAATCATAACCTACACATTAATTTTGTAACTCCGCATAATTTAATTTATTTTATTTTAATTCCTTAAGTTACACCATGCATCCTAACACTATAAATAGGGTCCTAGGAGTCTAGATAGTACACATACAAGCATCTAACATTTCACTACATAAAATCACTATTTTCATATGTTATATTTTGGGCAACGTGATAAGGTTTCGTTCCATAGTTTCTTTGTGATCGTGCTCACAATAGGAGACGCCGGTTGTGGCCTTTTGGGTTTTATCTTGGGATGGTGATGAGCCCATGATACCCGCACGAAGGGGAGGCCATCACGATCTTAGGACAGCGTCAAGTGGCATGACTCCTACAGGCCAGCCGTTCTTTACCTATACTTCAATTATTATTATTATTTAATTTTATGTGCATTCTATACTTGTGAGAAAAACAATTCAATTTCCACAAAATAATTGTCCCCTAACCTTTGTAAAATATAACACTTAACCCCTTATAGACTGAATTTTAGGGAATATTTCGTTCAAATTTTTTAGGCATAATTTATAAGGTCAAATTTGTACAAATTAAACATCAAATGTGTTAATATTATGCATCAAATCAAAAGTTTCGACACAAGGAACACAACAGTGATTTCAAAATGAAAATCCGACAACTAATGAAGGAGGAATCGTCGGTCAAAGATGACGCGCGACCACCAAGCTTTACAGGTGAAGTCCAATGCTTCTGCCGACCAATAGGATCAAATGGGGTATGAGTTTTGTTCGTCTTGGAGAGGAGAATATGATAGTAATGGTCTTGACTCCTAGGTCTCCGTGATGAAGGAGAAATCGATGGTTAAAGTTAAAATTGAACGAAGTATTCCTAAAAATTCCGCCGAAATTATCTAAAAGGAGTTAAGTGATATATTTTACAAAGATTAGGGGAACAATCACACCAATTCAAAGGTTAGGGGGGCAAATCACACTAAGTCTCAAAAGATAGGGATGTGTGGAATTATCGCATATATATATATATAAATGATTTGTATTCTATTATTATTATTATTATTATTCTTTTTTTTTTTTTTTTTTTTTTTTTTTAACACACACATCTCTAATTGGTTTTGAGATTCAAACCCAAATGAAAAATAAACCTATTAACAACCTAAATCAATCTTTGACTTCTTTTTTATTTAATTATTCATTTTTATCGCTCCAATAACATCTTCTCAACTTCTCTTTTCTCCCACCTCACCTCGATTCTTTCCTTTTCTTTTTTATATAATCTTTATCTTTCTCTCCTCATTTTTAAAAATTGTTTTAAACTAATATGACATTTTTTATGCTATTTATTTATTATAATTTAATAATTATATTAAAAATAATTATAAAATATATATTAACACAAAAATTAAGTTTAATAATTTACATAGGCAACGAGTGTGCGATAATTACTAGTTATTATATTAATCGAGAAACCTCAATAGTAACCATTTTGGTCTTGGTATCCTCTTTTTCTTTTTATTTATTTATTTATTTTTATCTATTTTCTTCCCTTGCGTTCTTTTTTCTTCTTTTCTTTTTATTTATTAATTTTATCACCCCAACAATAATTTTTTAACTTATCTTTTTTTCAGGGATACATATTTTTTACCATCCAAATTATGTTCGTTTTTACACTTTGTCATATAAATTTATTTTCGTTGCAAACTGTCATCTCATCTACATAATTTTTATGAAAACCACCATCTCATTTCTATGATTTTAACAAATTGTCATCTCATCTATACGAGTTTTACAAAATCCCCTATCCCTCATCCAATTTTAAGTGGTTTTCAATGTCTCAATACCCCACATGTAATGTGCACGTGTTTTTAATAATAGTAAATTAGTCTTTCCATTATTTTAGTTATTATCTGATAAATTAGGGATTAATAATTGGTAAATTAGGGCTGAAAATCTCGTAAACTTTATTTTTCCAAGATCATCAAACACGATAATCCTAATTATAATTTTTGAAATTATTTGATTCATCCGCATTTTGTGTATTAATACTATTTGATACATTCGCGTCTTTTTAAAACGATTTGATCTGTTATTATGCTTTTTCATTCTTTCTTCATTCAGATGTATTTGTTTTCCCCAAAACTGAGGTATTAATGAGTAAAAAATTATTTTATTTATTCTCTATATTTATTAATCTATTATATCCTATGATGCAGAGATACGGACACAACGACATAGATACGACACGAATTTTTTAAAAATTTAGGATACGCTAGGACTTCGACACTGATGGAGCACAAATATAACGAGGCCACGCCATGACACGTGGGCCCTCATGGTTTCGCCACTTGTATCCTCGGGCCAACTCAATCGCCCTCATAAACTACTTGGAAATGGCTAAAGCCTGGTAATTGGCAAAACTACAAGTCTCACCTCGGGTACGAATCTCTCATGGGGCTGGAGTCTCCCCTCGGGCTTGAGTCTCCCCTCGAGCTCGAGTCCAAAGCGCCACAAGGCCCATAGGCAATCGGGTCCCCTCAGGCCCTCATAGGATTTCATAGAGTTGGGACCCCTCAAGCCCCTCGAGGTCCTCCATCCAAAAGGTGTCTCATACCCACTCACACCGAGCGCATCAACCCCTCAGTAACAACCCAGTAGTGATCTCTGACACTCCGTACATGGTAGGGCACTTGCTGGCATTGCTTTATGACTACCTTTATGGCAGGCCTACAGATGCTTTCCTTCAGACCTCCCACATTGGGCCACGTGTCTAGGGCAACATCTCATTGGGGCCACTTGGCACAAAATTACTAAAAGGGCCCTCACTCTCAACTATAAATACTCAGAGATCATCTCCTTCAATAAGCAAGCTTCCATTACTTGAGCTCTATTTTACTTGCCTCCATATTCACCTGAGTCTGTTCCACTGACTTGAGCGTCGGGGAGCCAAATTGAGTTTCACCCCCCATTTCCCCAACTTGGCCTTCTCATGCTTTGCTTGTGTTTGTTCCTAGCAGATAGACCCCACGCCTTCCGGTGATCCTTTCCAGAATCTCTCACCTCAGTTTCCCCACTTATACAAATTCTAAGTGTTGGAGTTTGACACCTCAAATCAGACCCTATCATTTTGGCACCATCTATAGGAAACCGATCTTCTTCTCTTTCTTTTCTCACCGCTAGAAGTAAAACCAACATAAGCACTACCATGGTGGTCTCCACCAGGTCAGGGATCATTGGAGAAAAGGATGGCTATGGTCGCCAAGAAGCGGAGAACCTAGGTGGTGTGTCGCTTGATAAGTCGGCGGACCCCCAGAACGCCGATAAGATCCAGCCTCCAACGGATCCCGAATGAAAGGGGAAGGGCTTGCTTCCCGAACCTCTCATCATTGGCGAAACTGAAGGGTCGGGGTCCAATATACCCCAAACTAACTTCATATCCATGGTAGCCGTTACCGCGACTCGGGCGAGAAGGATGGCCACTTCAGCGGGCTACGCCTTCATGCGACCCGCCGTCATGTCCCAAGTTCCTACATACCATGCCGGACTAATGTAGCTTCCGATCATGATTCCCCAAGAAATCAACTGAGAGGAAATGCCTACAATGACCCCACCCCAACTCCATGCGATATATATTTAGGGTGAGGGTCAGGCTACCCAAAATTCCTGGAAAAACTACGTGGCTATGTATGCGTTGAAGGCCTACAGATCCATCTTCTAATGTTTCCCCTTAATTTCAGCATCAGGGTTTCCCTCGTTTTCGACATCAGGGATCCCCTCGATTTCAGTATCGGGGTTTCCCCTCGCTTTCGACATCGGGGTTCCCCTCGATTTCAGTATTGGGGATCCCCTCATTTTTAGAATCGAGGTTCCCTCTCGTTTCGAACCCCTTTGATTTCAGCATCAGGGTTTCCCCTTGTTTTCAATATCGGGGATCCCCTCGTTTCCAGCATCAGGGATCCCCTCGATTTCAGCATCAAGGTTCCCCCTCGTTTTCAACATTAGGGACCCCCTCGTTTTCAACATCGAGGGTTTTTCCTTGTTTTCAGCATCCGAGATCCCCTCGATTTTAGCATCAGGGTTCCCCCTCATTTTCAACATCAAGGACCCCCTCGATTTCCGCATCGGGGATCCCCTCGTTTTCAACATCAGGGATCCCCTCGATTTCAGCATCAGGGATTCCCTCGTTTTCAGTAACAAGGTTTCCCTCGATTTTAGCATCGGGGATCCCCTCGATTTTCAGAATCAAGGTTCCCCCTCGTTTAGCATCCCCTCGATTTCAGCATCAGGATCCCTTGATTTCAGCATCCGGGATCCCCTCATTTTCAGTATCGGGGTTCCTCCTTGTTTTTAACATCAGGGATCCCCTCGATTTCGACATCAGGGATCCCCTTATTTTCCACATCAGGGATCCCCTCGTTTTCGACATGAGGGATTCTCTCGTTTTCGATATCGGGGTTCCCCTCGATTTCAGCATCGGGATTGTGACACCCCGACTCTACGACTGTACAGGTATGATGTATGTGTGTATTGAAATTTATAAATTATGCCTTTACATAATTTATATTAATCGTTTACTTGATAATCATTAATATTCTTTATTATATGAACGCATTTAATTGAACGTTTTTGCCTTTTCGTTTTTACCAACTCAGATTATTACCACAGTTTACTCCCTTAATCTCGTCCCATACACACCAAGAAGGAGGAAAAATTGATTTTTGGAGCAGCAACAGTCCCATTTCGCCACCTTGAACCCTTGAAGAAATTTGAGCTCTTTTCTTCACTTTCATCCATCATCTTCAAGGGGTAAGCTTATATTTGATATCTACATGCTTAAGTGATCATTTTCATCCAAAAAATTCAGAACTTGAGCCATGTATGATTGAGTTTTGATCCATGAGTTGAATAGTTAGGTTTATGCTCCATATTTGAATCCTATGAATTCTCTTGGTGTTTTGCTTGAATTAGAGCTAGAATATTGATCAATTATGCTACATTTATTGTTGTATAAACCTGACTTTGATGGTAGTTGAAGCATGTGTGAGATACCATTAATGTTCTTGAGTTTTTGGAAGATATATGCATGGGTTTAGTTCCTTTTTCCTTTCCTTCACTTGTTGTCAGCTTTGGATCAGTTTTGCTGAAGTTTTGAGCTTAATTGCTGACCTATTTCATACCTTATCATGCCTAGATGAGTTGGTATTTGGTATGGATTGAATGCAGGGCTGAACAGGGGTGAAAAATCCATTTTTCCGCGCCTGAACTGTCTCCCCGGGCGGGGAGATTTTTGTCTTGAAAAGTACCCAGCCGGGTACTTCTATGCAGAATGTTTTCTGTATGAAGGGGACTTTCTATGCACAAAATCTCCCCGGGAGGGGAGACGGGGAGCAGGACCTTGAGTGCTTTATTGGTTTTTCCTTCCATTTGTATGCTATTTCCTTGTTCCGAGATTGTTTCTTAAGTGCTATTTGATGCTCTATGATATGGTATAAGTGTGATTGAATTATATTAAGCTATGAACTGATTTGGTTGGGTAATTTGTTTGGTTCATATGTGAAAATTTTGAATTATGAGTCGTTATGACCTAAGTGGTATGATTATGCATTTCGTTTGCATCATTTGCATTCATGAGCATTCGTCGAGCATCTGTGTGGTTCATTATTGAGTCTAAGTCTTGGGTCTTGCTTTCTTTTGCTTCAGAGCCTCTTCCGGATGTACAAGATCTCGGAGTTTAGGTGGTTGTTCGCTCTTTCGACCCGGTTTTCCGCTCTTTTGTTATAAGGTGAGGTTTGGATCATTTGTATTAGTTAAGCGACCTATGACCCATGACCTATTACATGATGTTTTCTCACCCCGTATGCGAATATATATATTATATATATCATACAAGTGCTTAAGCTATGTTATGGTCTTGTGAATAAGCTTTACGTTTGTGAAAAAGGTATAAGTATGAGCATATGTAAGCTATGATTTGAATTCGTTTATTCGTGACTCGTATATGATATGTATGAGCGAGATGAGCCCTGAAAGACGGGAATTTGGTATGTTATGGTACGTTGGGCCCCGGGAATTGTGGTTAAGGACGCCCGGGATGGCAAGGGCCATTGGATTAAGCCTGTGCATGATTCCCATTCGTAGTGTTACGTGCGATTCTTGGAGATTGATGAGGCGTGATGCTCCGAGTACGTTATGAGTTAGCTACCCCTCGTACATAAGTAAGTAGGTGGAGAGGGTTTGATTCCCGATCACCATGTTGTTGGGGTTGGATTAATTTATGATTTACGCTTTCAGTTTATGTATTTGAGGAGTTTGGGATAGTCCGTTCTCGCCGGGCTTATGTTTATGTTATGTTCGATAGATTATGGATCGAGATATGTTATCTTTAAAAATGATTTGTTATGTAAAACCCTAGCCTCAATTCATGACTATCGCCTTTGTAATATGCTCTGCTTTATATGTATTTAGGTGTGGTTGTGCGTTTAGCCCCCTCACTCAGTCGAGTTGTTGACTGACCCCTCTCTTTTCCCACCTTCAGTGCAGGTTATCTCGAGCTAGGTGGGGAACTACGTGTCTTGGTCGTGTACTTATTCGTTTAGGTCGGGTTGTATACATTCTCTAAGTTGATACTCTACATGTTTTGTACTTTGTAATTATGAATCATGACTTATATATTTTGGAGAATGATGTATATACTTGACCTTTTGAGCCATGAAGCCGCGTGTATGATAATATGTGAATGTTCGAGCTCTTTAGATCCTGTTTGTTGCTTCCGCATATTTATATGTTTGTTTTGCGCGCTCTGTTTGAGTTTTAGCCCCGCTTAGCCCAGGGTGTGAGTGTAGGTTCCCGTTCGCTTAGACTTGGTCTCATGAATGGAAATCCATTTCATATGTAGGTTCGGGTTTAGGTGCGGGGGATGTGGTGGCCCCACCGCTCCGGGCGTCACATCTTAAAGTGGTATCAGAGCTCTCGGTTGCAAAACCGGAGCTCTAGAGTCGTGTTGGGTCTGTCTAGATCGTACGGCTTAGGACAGCGTGGTTATGTGCATTTATGTGATTATTTGCTTATTTTCTTGTTAATCGTGCACATGAACATGTAGTGACCCTCATACATATGAATTGTAATTCCTAGATTTTACAGAATATGCCTCTACGAAGACACCACCACCGAGATAGATCTCCGGAACACCGTCATCACCGGGATCATTCTCCACAGCATGAAAATAAAAATCCACCACCACCACCCCAAATGGATCCGGGCAATTTCATGGAGAGACTCGCTGTATTCTTGGAGCCACGGGCTCAGGAGAGAAATAATTCCCCTCCAGCCGGGAATCATGGAGGAAATCTTATTAGTGCTACTCTCCGGGATTTTAAGAACCAAAATCCATCGGTCTTCATGGGTGGAAGTGATGTTCAAGCCGAAGAGTGGCTCGTGCAAACAAATAGGGTATTGAATCTCATACCGTGCGGGCTTATAGAGAAGTTGCAATGCACACTTACTATGATCCATGGTCAAGCGTTTAGTTGGTGGTCTAGCATGCAAGGAAAGTTGGAGGCTTCAGGAGAGGAGATTACATGGGAGATATTTGTTCGGGAATTCAAGAACAAATATATTCCCAAAGCTACAAGGAATCGGCGTTTGAGGGAGTTCATGGACCTTAAACAGTGGAGCATGTCCGTCACGGGTTATATCAATGAATTTGAAAGGCCCTCTCGTTATGCCCCAAATATTTCCAACGACGACGAAAGCAAGGTCTCTCAATTCCTCCAAGGACTTCGGGAGGATATGAAAGATGCTTTAGAGGCTTCTAACACGAGTATTTGGGCAAAGGTCACGGATAAATCTCTGAGGGTAGAAGAGCGGGTTGTGACGAGGAGGAAGAGTCTCACACTGGGCAAGGGTCTAGCTCGGGGAATTTCAACAAATTTGGGAAGAGGCCGGCATTTCAAACTTTTCAACAAGCCAAGCCTCAAAATAAGCAACCCCGACCCGCGGGACCGAATCAACCGAATCAACCGTTGGCACTTCCGGCTCCGCTTAAAGTTCAATGCTTCCATTGTCAAGGCAATCACCGTGTGGAAAACTATTTTAAATTACACAAGAGGTGTTATGGGTGTGGGGCACCGGACCACATGTTGAGTACTTGTCCGAAGAAAAGACTGGGACATGCTACGAGAGGCAATCAAAGGCCCGCTGTTCAAGCTAGGGCTTATGCGTTGGGTGGTGAGGAAGAGGAATCAGTGAAAATAGACCCAAATGCAGTGATTGAAGGTATTATTAGCATTTATGGCACTACATTGCATGCATTATTTGATCCCAGGGCCACTCATTCCTTTATTTTCCAGGATATTACTGTTTCTATGTCCTTGCATGTTTCTTTGTGTGCGCATGACCACGTGGTTAGTTCTCCCCTTGGGGTAGTTTGATAACTTGTAGGGTGTTTCGGGGTTGTCCGGTGAGCTTCGAAGGCCGGGTTTTCCTTGTAGATTTGATTGAGATGCCGATGCAGAGGTACGATGTAATCCTTGGGATGGATTGGTTATTTGAACATGGGGCGAAGATGGATTATCGGGAGAAGAAAGTTTGCTTTGGTTCTGTGGTATTTAAGGGCGAGAAGGTGAAGTCAAGCCCATTTATTTCCTTTGTTGAGGCGAGTAAACTGGTCTGGGATGGTGCGACATGTTTTGTGGCCTATCTTTTGAATAAACCGAAGGATCAGGCCAAAACTTGAGGAGATAGAGGTCCTGCGAGAGTATACCGATGTTTTCCCTGAGACTTTGGGTTCTTTACCGCCTGATAGGGACATCGAGTTCGTAATCGACCTTTATCCCGGAACAGAGCCTTTTTCAAAGACTCCCTACAGAATGGCTCCTTCTGAGTTAAAGGAGTTAAAGACGCAGCTTGATGAACTTCTAGCTTGCGGGTACATCCGTCCATACACTTCTCTATGGGGTGTTCCCATTCTGTTTGTGAAGAAGAAAGATGGAACGTTACGGATGTGTATAGACTACTGTGAGTTAAATCGGATGACCGTGAAGAACAAATACCCGTTGCCTCACACCGAGGAGTTGTTCGATATTTTGCAGGGTTCTAAAGTGTACTCCAAGTTAGATTTGAGGAAGGGTTATTATCAGCTGTGAATTAGGGAGGAGGATATTCCGAAGACCGGGTTTAATACGTGTTATGGGCATTTTGAGTTCATCCTGATGCCTTTTGGGTTAACTAATGCCCCGGCTATGTTTATGGATATGATGCACCGAGTGTTCAGACAGTTTCTTGACAAGTTCGTGGTTATATTTATAGACGACATTCTGGTGTATTCGAAGTCTGCTGAAGAGCATACACAACATCTTCGAATAGTTTTGGAAACCTTGAGATAACACAAGTTGTATGCAAAGTTCAGTAAGTGTGAGTTCTGGATCGACCGAGTTATGTTTTTGGGTCATATAATTTCAGGTGACGGAATTGAAGTTGATCCATCTAAGGTTGAGTCCGTGCTTCATTGGGAGAGACCGAGAAATGCCTCAGAGATTAGAAGTTTTCTTGGGTTGGCCGGCTACTACCGAAGGTTTGTAAAGGACTTCTCAAAAATTGTTGCCCTGTTAACTCGTTTAACTATGAAGGAAGTAAAATTCGAGTGGGATGATAAGTGTGTGGTGAATTTTCAGACCTTGAAGGTGAAATTGACTTCAGCACCGGTTCTTACCCTACCCGAGGGTACCGAGGGTTATGCAGTTTACACGGATGCTTCGAAAGAGGGTCTCGATTGTGTTTTGATGTAGAACGGTAGGTGGTAGCTTATACTTCAAGGAAGTTGATGGAGCATGAGAAGAATTACCCTACCCATGATCTTGAATTAGCTGTCGTTGTGTTTGCTTTGATGAAGTGGCGACACTATCTCTACGGTACCACGTTCGAGATGTTTACGGATCACCAAAGCCTGAAGCAACTCTTTTCTCAAAAGGATTTAAATATAAGACAGAGCCGTTGGATGGAACTACTAGAGGACTATGATTGCATAATTCAATACCATCCGGGTAAAGCAAATGTGGTAGCCGATGCCTTGAGTAGAAAGGCAAGTGTAGCTAATTTGGAAGCAGACTTTTCAAGTTTGGGTTCAGAGATCTTGGTTTCGGGAACTTGGTTGGCTAATCTTACAGTAATACCAGATTTGAAACAACAGTTGTTAGAAGATCAAGCCTCAGATGCAGAAATTCAGAAGTTGGTAGCTCATTCTAGAGATGACCCGAATTCTAAGTTTGAAATTGAGGATTCAGGGCTGTTAAGGTTCGAAACGAGAATATGTGTCCCAGAAGAGATCAAGAGGCTTGTACTTGAGGAGGCAAATCGCTCGAGGTACTAAGATGTATCGGGACCTAAAAGAGAAATTCTGGTGGAATGACATGAAAAGGGACGTTGCAAACTTCGTGAAGCGATGCTTAACGTGTCAAAAGGTGAAGGCAGAACACCAGAAGCCGGGAGGAACTCTCCAACCACTTTCTATTTCCGAATGGAAGTGGGAGCAAGTGACGATGGACTTCGTGTCCGGCTTGCCTAGAGTCAAATGAGGATTTGATATAATATGGGTAATTATCGATAGATTGACTAAGTCTGCCCATTTCCTCAAGGTTTGGATGTCCGAGAAAGTTCCAAAGCTAGCCGAGTTATATGTTCAAGAGATTGTAAGGTTACGTGGAGTTCCGGCTAGCATTGTATCGGATCAGGATCCACAGTTTACTTCGATCTTCTGGCAGAATCTGTTAGGAATAGTGCCCTAGAAAGCCGATTGTGTATCCGCTTTGTGCTTTTCCTTATTGTAATCACAGACAATCTTTGAATGAAATAACAAAATGAGGCAACACTTCTTTATATGCTCTTGTTTGGTATGCGTTTACTTTAGCTGTGCATGTATGAGAACTCCCCTAATCCTGATGACTTTAGGACTCTACCATTTAGGTGAAATGGTTCATGGAACGAGCCCTATATCACATAAGTCATGATTAGTAAAATACTCCAAGGCGATGAGTCCTACAGACAGTGGGAGTGTCAACTTGACTCCTCTAAGGCTTGCTTGTGGGATCACGCCCTTAAGAAGGACCACCTTGTTTCATGGAGGTGCAAAGTGTATAGTTGATACGTGCGTGATACATGAGGGTGCTTACTTTAATAAGTAAGTTCACTGAGGTGCCCCGTGTGAGAACATTCCTAAATGGGAAAGGAAGTTTCTATTTCAGGAAATGGAAACTTCCAGATTAGGAAATATCTCACGAGTCATTGATGTGATTAATTGATCCTTAGACTTGAGGTTCCTTGTCACTTTATGAGTTAACTCTGTGGTCTTAGGTATAAGCTTTAAAGGATGTCGCCTTAGACAACTGATTCAAGGCTTATGCTGGGGCTGCACAAGTGATTCATGAGAGTGAATGAGAATCAAGAAAGGACCTACACTTGCATTTGCAAGGTGATCTCTTATTGTTTAAGTCATTCATATGCCATATGGAGTCCTTGGCCAAGGCAGTAGATCAAGACATCAAGAAAAGGGTTTCTTGGATTGAGATCAAATGGATATGAAATGCACTTAGCTTTAAGACCGGATTATTAGGGTTCTGATTATTCCCTTACCCTAGATCTTGGTTGAGAGATAGTAAGTAGGAGGATTGTATCTCACATGAATCAATGACTTAAAGGTTCTGTCGAATCCGAACATTCCAATTCAGCTAGGGGTTAAACACCTGTTGCTAGACTATGGTCGTTTAATCTGTGGACTGATTAATTAATTAGTGAATTAATTAATTAGGGTCACTGCTAATTGAATTGAAAACCTAGAGGGTCACACACAACAACTTGGTTACATGAGTTGAGGCTTGAAAATGATTAAACGAGTTAATCGGGCCAAGAGGGTTCAACACGTGTGAAATCACACGTGTGGCTCACGTGAGTGACACGTGTCACTGTGACACGTGTCACACACGTGTGAATATATATATTAAATATATATGTATTAAATAATTAAATGTGTTAATTATTTAATAGACTTTGGTTTAATTTTGAATTAAAAAGAAAGTCTTATTTTGGAGAAAATAATCTAGTTAATTAATTACGAATTAATTAATTAGATAAAAAAAATTAAGTTATTTATTTTTATAATAAATAAAGTATAAAAATTATCCAAAAATAGTTTGGATATTTTTAGCTCTCCTAAAGTTGATTTGAATTTGAATTCAAAGTCAAAGTTGGAAATTACTTGAAGATCAAGTAATAGGAGAGAGGAACCAAAACCCTTGCCTATGAGGACAAGGATTTCGGCCGCCCCTCCCCTTTCCTATAGATAGGGGAGCTCATGCTCCCCTTTAGAGCTAATTGACAATTCTTGGTTCATGTGTTGAACACCTTCCTTTCTCCAAGATAAAATAAAACCCTAGGTTAAGCCTAAACACTAACTAGAGAACTAGCATCCTTACTAGTTAGATTGTGATCAAGTTGGTGGACTTTCTCTAGAGACTTCAAGTTAGAAGTTTGAAGATTCGAGCTTTACCAAGGAGAGGGGATCAAGCCGCGAGAAGAGCGTTCTTGGGTGGCTTGAAACGCTTCAAGAAAGAACAAAAGAAAAGTAAGTTTTCTATCCTTACGAATTTCGATACACGATTGCGAGTTCAAGATCCTTTTGTTGGGAAAATTTTTAAATTCCGCTGCTTTCTGATTCGTGTTTTCCAACAAGTAGTATCAGAGCCACCTCGTTAATCGTGTTTCTGATTCGTCTCAATTATTCTGAATTTGGTAGAAATTCTTAGGCTTAGATGCGAATTGAGTATTCTTGAGTTCTTTTAGAAAGCCTGAAATACGAAACTGTAATTTTTCCTGAATTTCTAAAACTGTTTTTGAAAATCGTTTTAGTTGAAATTTATCAAAATCGAATTTTTTAATTTTGGATTGAATTGGTTTTAAGAAACCTAGACACGAAAAGAGACGCGAAACAAACGCGCGGGATTGGGACGTGCCAATGTGTAGCACGTCCCAGGCCTGCGCGAGCACGCCGCCCAGCCCCTCCCGCAACCGCGTGGGAGCCATCCCTAGGCACGCCCGCCTAGTCCGTCCCGCAACCGCGCGGGACGCCTGCACAACCCGCCTAGTCGCAGCGGGCGCTGCTGCGCGCGCATGATGCACGCCCAGCTTGCGCACGCGAGCGGCAACTGCCGCGCGCTGCTGCGCGGCGGTGCCGTTTTTGGGCTCGTTTTCGTGTTTCGTGTTTTTCGTGTTTTCGGTCCTTAAAATCCCGATTTAATTTTATTTTAATTTTATCTTTTAAAATCAGTTTTGCTAAAGTAAAATTATTTTAAAAATTTTGATTAAATTGGGATTTTTGAGAAATTGAAGCGATTTGGATTTTGAAAAAAAAAAATTATGAACTTTATTTTCTGAAAATAATGAAAGAATAAAATTATTAATTTTGGAAATTAATTGTAATTTTATTGGTTTATTGTTTTTCGGGTTTTATTGAAAAGGCTCTTGAACAAGAATTGCATCTAAGTCGTGTTTTAAGTCATTAGGACTTGAAACGAGAATTTTAATTTATTGGCTAAATTTAAATTCTCGCAAAAGCATGTTAGGTGATCATGGGTTTAGATCTATGTATGGTTTTAATTTATGCACATGGATGGTTTAAATTGGGGTTGGAGCCCTATAGTTGCGTTTTTCAATTGAGGTTGGAGCCTCACTTATATGCGTACTGTTATGTGATTTATTATGTGGCTTTCCATATTACTGTTTTTGAGGCCGGGCTATGCCCCGTGTAATTGTCTAAGGTTAATATGAAGATTGAGCCTTATTACTTTATGTCTTTTTCTTTTTATTGTAATTTGAGAGTAGAGATAGGTGGTGAGGTTTTATTTTGGAGACAATGCACCCAAGGAGTAAGATGGACCACATTCAAGTAACAAGGAGGCCATAAGTGAAGACCCCTCAAAATGTTAGGGAGGGGAATCTCAATTGTTAAATGTAATAGAGATAGGGCTCGTATTTTGTTACCGCTTTCCCTTATGTGATTTAAACTGTTTATGTGGCATGTATGTTAGAACTTGTGATTGTGGAGTGGCTCCCACATATCACGCATAAGATAGGTAGAACCCATGATCATTACATGTTAGTATCATGCTAGGACATGTTATCTGTTTATGTGCTTGTTTGATATGCATTTTACTTGCATTAATCAAGACTAATAAAATTGGATAACATATATGTTGGTGAGGTCGAACCGGACAACTCTCCGGTTGATTCGAAAATTCCCCTTAAATATTAAGCTAATTTCGAACAAATAGGTGTTTAATTCGAGATGCAAATTTTGAATTAAATTCCTAGCATTCCATCAATAGGTTTTAAGTTTAGTAAGTGAAGCTGGTTATTGTCCGCGAGTCGTAGGATAGCTAGTGGAGCTTATTAGTTCTTAGTTACCTAATTGATCATTTTAAATGATCAATATTTCATGGTAAATTTTAGCAAGGGCGATGTCCGCGAGTCGTGGGTCGTTCGAACTAAGTTTTGGTCATGATCTTATGATTGATGGGTCTAGCTTAACGCCTAAGTAAATATGGATGTCGCACGAGTCATGGGTCCATATTGAAAGATAGGATGCAAAAACAATTACTAAGAGTTCTAAAGGTGTTAGAATTGGTAAGTTGTACCTACCTAGGGTTCTTACTTAGAATGTCCGCGAGTCGTGGGTTCGAGGTAAAATGCCTAGGATCTTAGTACCCATTGGGAAACGTGTTCCTCTTAGATCTTTGGGAATTCTAGATCTTTGAAAAACAGTGGGAGCTACATTAGATTAAATACCTTATCTTTTGTATATCGTTATAATTCAGCATGCTCACAAATTCTCTGTTTTACCATTTAGGTCGTAGATTCTGTGATTCTCTACGTGTTTTGAAATGGCAACCAAAAACCCTCTTGTATCGATCCTCGAGTCAAACAAGTTGACTGGTCCCAACTATTCTGATTGGCTGAGGAATCTAAAAATCATTTTAGATTCTGAGAAGAGAACTTATGTTCTCTTCGAAGGGGAGCCCAGTCCCGAAGGGGAGGCTCCCACTCGGGCCGAGCGGGATGCGATTCAGAAGTGGAAGGATGATAATCTCCAAGCCCGTTGCCTTATGTTGGCTAACATGTCTCCGGACTTGCAAAGACAACATGAGGCCATGGAATTTGCTTGGGAGATTTACGACCACTTAGAGCAACTTTACCGCCCTCATGAACGTGTTACAAGGTATAACACTTCAAAGGAATTGTTCCACTTGAGAATGAGGGAAGGTTCAAGTGTCCATGTATATGGACTCAAGTTTCTTGCCCTTACTGAGAAACTTGCTTCCATGGACATGCCACTGAAAGATGAGCTTTCAGTGGATTTGTTGCTAGCTTCGCTCCCACCATCATTCAACCCATTTGTCCTTAACTTCAACATGAATCATGCTGGTGCTACTGTAGCTGAGCTGATTAGTCAGCTTGTGACTGCTGAAAGCACGATCAAGAAGGACAATAAGGTTTTGATGGTGAATGCTCCTTCTTCCTCTTCTAGGCCTTCTAAAGGTAAGGGCAAGAAAGCCCAAAAAAAGAAGAAGAAACCCCTTAGGCCCAAAGGTGGCGTTTCGAAGGGAAAGGCCCAAAAGAAGAAGCGTGATCAGAAAGAGGATGTTTGCTTCTATTGTGGCAAAGCGGGACATTGGAGGAGAAACTGCCCAGAGTACAAGGCTACTCTAAAGAAAGGTATCTTTCTCGTTGAAATAAATCTTTCTATTAATTCTAGTTCTTGGGTACTTGATACCGGTTGTGGAACTCATATCTGTAATGATGTACAGATGCTAAGTGAAGTCCAACAACTAAAAGAAGGAGAATGTGTCTTGAAGATCGGTGATGGCTCAAACGTTGAAGCTCGAGCTTTAGGCACAATTAGATTAGATTTAGGTAGTTTTGAGTTAGTCTTAAATAAAGTCCTTTATGTACCGAGCATTATTCGTAATATAATTTCAGTTCCAATATTAGATTGTGAAGGTTATGAAACTTATATTAAGAATGGTAAATACTTTATCAAACGGAACAACTCTTCCGTTCATATCGGTACTCTAAGTAATGGACTTTACCTAACTCAAAATATCAATATTATGAATATACAATGAGAAACAAAGCGTAAGAGAGATGAGAAAGTTTCAGCTCCCTTATGGCACGCTAGATTAGGACACATTTCCAAGAACAGAATTAGCAAGATAAACACTTTAGGATCATTCTCTGAAAATGATCTTAAGGAGTTAACTTCTTGCGAATCCTGTCTCAAAGGAAAAATGTCCAAAGTCCCTTTTAAAGGAACTGTGGAACGTGCCACTAAGGTTTTGGATTTGATCCATACTGATGTTTGTCGACCGCTTAGTGTAAGCACTAGAAACAATCATCAGTATTTCATAACCTTTACTGATGACTTTAGTCGGTATGGTTATGTATACTTAATGAAGTATAAATCTGAAGCTTTTGAGAAATTCTTAGAATTTCAAAAGGAGGTTGAGAACCAAACTGGTCACAAGATCAAAGCACTTCGATCTGATCAAGGAGGCGAGTATCTTAGTGAAGAATTCCTTAATCATCTCAAAGATAATGGGATTATCTCTCAGTGGACTCCTCCGGGAACTCCTCAGCTTAATGGAGTTTCTGAGAGAAGGAATAGAACCCTACTTGATATGGTTCGTTCCATGATGAGTTTCACTGACTTACCACCTTCTTTCTGGGGTTATGCCCTAGAAAGTGCAGCAAAGATTCTGAATCTAGTTCCCTCTAAGTCAGTCCCCAAAACGCCCTATGAAATGTGGCATGGTAAAATCCCTAGTTATTCTTACTTAAGAATTTGGGGTTGTCCTGCTTACGTGAAGAGGACAGTGGGAGATAAGTTAGAATCTCGTTCTAACTTATGTTACTTTGTAGGTTATCCTAAGGAATCCATAGGATACTACTTCTATGATCAATCTGAGCAAAAGGTGTTTGTTTCCAGAAATGCCACTTTTCTTGAGGAACCGTTCCTTAAAGAAAAGAAAGGCAAGATCATAGAATTAGAAGAAGTACAAAGTAACCCCACGCCACCCACTGAAGAGACGTCCCCTACTGATCAACCACAACCAATCACGAATTTCGATACACATGTAAATCCTCCTCTAAGGCGTTCTGAACGCACTCCTAGACAGCCGGAAAGATAGTATGGATTCTTCCATGAAATCTCTCAAAAGGATAATGATCCTTCTACATATGAGGAGGCACTTTCAGATTCTGACTCTGAACAGTGGATAGAAGCCATGAAATCCGAAATGGATTCCATGAACTCCAACCAAGTTTGGACCTTGGTAGATTTGCCTGATGGGGTCAAACCCATAGGTTGCAAATGGATCTTTAAGAGAAAGCTTAGAGTTGATGGAAGCATTGCAGCCTACAAAGCAAGACTGGTTGCAAAAGGATTCACTCAAAGACCCCGGCGTGGACTTTGACGAAACCTTTTCACCAGTTGCAATGCAAAAGTCTATTCGAATCATGCTTGCCATTGCTGCATATTATGACTATGAGATATGGCAAATGGATGTGAAAACTGCCTTTCTCAATGGTGACATTGACAAAGACATTTATATGGAGCAACCCATAGGTTTCACATTCAGTGGGAGTGAGCAAAAGGTTTGCAAACTCCAAAGATCAATCTATGGATTGAAACAGGCTTCTAGGAATTGGAACATTCGATTTGATGAATCGGTCAAAGCATTTGGCGTCATCCAAATTTCGAATGAATCATGTGTGTATAGAAAGGAATTGGAGACCTCAGTGCAATTCTTAGCACTTTATGTTGATGACATCCTTCTTATTGGGAATTCGAAGGATGACATGAAAGTGACTAAGTTTTGGTTATCGAACCAATTCGAGATGAAAGATCTTGGTGATGCGTCCTATATCCTTGGAATTAAAATCTATAGAGATAGATCTAGAAGGTTAATAGGACTGTTACAGTCGATGTACAATGACAAAGTATTGAAGAGATTCAATATGGAGTCAGCAAAGGTTAAGAACCTTCCTGTGAGTGTAGAAACATGTCTTTCAAAGAAGATGTGTCCTAAGACTAACCTTGAGAAGGAGAGAATGACTCATACACCTTATGCGTCAGCAATAGGTAGCATAATGTATGCAATGTTATGTACTCGACCGGATGTGGCTTATGCACTTAGTGTGACAAGTCGTTTCCAATCTGACCCTGGAGATGGTCACTGGGCTGCCGTGAAGAATATTCTTAAGTACTAGAAAAGTACTAAAGATTTATTCTTAGTTTACGGAGGTCAGAAAGATCTTACTGTCAAAGGATACTGCGATGCGAGCTTTGCATCAGACTTAGATGATTTTAAGTCAATGTCAGGATACATTTTCTGCCTAAACATCGGAGCAGTGAGTTGGAAAAGTTCCAAGGAAACAACCACTGCAGATTCAACCACTGAGGCCGAATACTTAGTTGCAAATGATGCAGCTAAGGAAGGTGTTTGGATTAGAAACTTCATTCAAGAGTTGAATGTTGTTCCTAGCATGAAAGACCCCATTACTGTGTTTTGTGACAACACTGGGACGGTTGC
The DNA here is from genome assembly GCA_037501455.1 of Lantana camara. NCBI lineage: Eukaryota > Viridiplantae > Streptophyta > Magnoliopsida > Lamiales > Verbenaceae > Lantana > Lantana camara. The sequence goes on from CM074860.1 coordinate 72,131,151, forward strand.
TCAAGCAAGAGAACCAAGATCTCACCAACGGACCAAGCACATTATGAGGAAGTATCACCTAATCCGTGATATTATCAAAAGAGGAGATGTGCAAATTGAGAGGGTCACATCAGCAGAGAACGTGGCAGATCCACTTACTAAACCCCTTAGTCGAGAAGCTTTCCAAGGTCATCTTCAGAAGATGGGACTTAGAGTAGCTTTAGAATGACTTTGACGGGCAAGTGGGAGATTGTTAGGAATAGTGCCCTAGAAAGCCGATTGTATATCCGCTTTGTGCTTTTCCTTATTGTAATCACAGACAATCTTTGAATGAAATAACGAAATGAGGCAACACTTCTTTATATGCTCTTGTTTGGTATGCGTTTACTTTAGCTGTGCATGTATGAGAACTCCCCTAATCCTGATGACTTTAGGACTCTACCATTTAGGTGAAATGGTTCATGGAACGAGCCCTATATCACATAAGTCATGATTAGTAAAATACTCCAAGGCGATGAGTCCTACAGACAGTGGGAGTGTCAACTTGACTCCTCTAAGGCTTGCTTGTGGGATCACGCCCTTAAGAAGGACCACCTTGTTTCATGGAGGTGCAAAGTGTATAGTTGATACGTGCGTGATACATGAGGGTGCTTACTTTAATAAGTAAGTTCACTGAGGTGCCCCGTGTGAGAACATTCCTAAATGGGAAAGGAAGTTTCTATTTCAGGAAATGGAAACTTCCAGATTAGGAAATATCTCACGAGTCATTGATGTGATTAATTGATCCTTAGACTTGAGGTTCCTTGTCACTTTATGAGTTAACTCTGTGGTCTTAGGTATAAGCTTTAAAGGATGTCGCCTTAGACAACTGATTCAAAGCTTATGCTGGGGCTGCACAAGTGATTCATGAGAGTGAATGAGAATCAAGAAAGGACCTACACTTGCATTTGCAAGGTGATCTCTTATTGTTTAAGTCATTCATATGCCATATGGAGTCCTTGGCCAAGGCAGTAGATCAAGACATCAAGAAAAGGGTTTCTTGGATTGAGATCAAATGGATATGAAATGCACTTAGCTTTAAGACCGGATTATTAGGGTTCTGATTATTCCCTTACCCTAGATCTTGGTTGAGAGATAGTAAGTAGGAGGATTGTATCTCACATGAATCAATGACTTAAAGGTTCTGTCGAATCCGAACATTCCAATTCAGCTAGGGGTTAAACACCTGTTGCTAGACTATGGTCGTTTAATCTGTGGACTGATTAATTAATTAGTGAATTAATTAATTAGGGTCACTGCTAATTGAATTGAAAACCTAGAGGGTCACACACAACAACTTGGTTACATGAGTTGAGGCTTGAAAATGATTAAACGAGTTAATCGGGCCAAGAGGGTTCAACACGTGTGAAATCACACGTGTGGCTCACGTGAGTGACACGTGTCACTGTGACACGTGTCACACACGTGTGAATATATATATTAAATATATATGTATTAAATAATTAAATGTGTTAATTATTTAATAGACTTTGGTTTAATTTTGAATTAAAAAGAAAGTCTTATTTTGGAGAAAATAATCTAGTTAATTAATTACGAATTAATTAATTAGATAAAAAAATTAAGTTATTTATTTTTATAATAAATAAAGTATAAAAATTATCCAAAAATAGTTTGGATATTTTTAGCTCTCCTAAAGTTGATTTGAATTTGAATTCAAAGTCAAAGTTGGAAATTACTTGAAGATCAAGTAATAGGAGAGAGGAACCAAAACCCTTGCCTATGAGGACAAGGATTTCGGCCGCCCCTCCCCTTTCCTATAGATAGGGGAGCTCATGCTCCCCTTTAGAGCTAATTGACAATTCTTGGTTCATGTGTTGAACACCTTCCTTTCTCCAAGATAAAATAAAACCCTAGGTTAAGCCTAAACACTAACTAGAGAACTAGCATCCTTACTAGTTAGATTGTGATCAAGTTGGTGGACTTTCTCTAGAGACTTCAAGTTAGAAGTTTGAAGATTCGAGCTTTACCAAGGAGAGGGGATCAAGCCGCGAGAAGAGCGTTCTTGGGTGGCTTGAAACGCTTCAAGAAAGAACAAAAGAAAAGTAAGTTTTCTATCCTTACGAATTTCGATACACGATTGCGAGTTCAAGATCCTTTTGTTGGGAAAATTTTTAAATTCCGCTGCTTTCTGATTCATGTTTTCGAACAGAATCTTCAGAAGTGTTTGGGCACCGGGGTCAAGTTTAGCACCGCCTCGCATCCTCAGACGGACGGTCAGTCGGAAAGGTTAATACAGTATTTAGAGGATATGCTTAGGTCGTGTGCCTTGGATTTCCAGAAAAAGTGGGACAAGCACTTAGCTCTGGTTGAATTTGCTTATAACAACAGCTACCAAGGTTCGATCAAAATGGCTCCTTATGAAGCACTTTATGGGAGAAAGTGTAGATCTCCTTTGTTTTGGGATATCGAGGATTGGAGGTGGACCGAAGAGAATAAGCTAGAGAGAGCAGAGCCTAAGGAAAAGATTGTCGATTCTATTGAAAAGGTTCACAAGATCCGACAGAGGATGAGGGCAGCTCAGGCTTGTCAGAAAAGCTTCGCCGATAAGAGAAGAAGGCCCTTAGAGTTTGAGGTCGGAGATAGAGTTTTTCTGAAAGTATCTCCCAAAAAAGGCTTCACTCGAATAGGCAAAGGTGGAAAACTCAGTCCACGATACCTTGGGCCATTTGAGATATTAGAAAGAATTAGAGAAACGACGTATAGATTGGATCTACCGGCAAATATGACCTGGATACACAACGTTTTCCATGTTTCTCAGCTTCGTAAGTATTATCCCGATAAGGCAACCATTCTCCCTGTTGAAGAGGTTCAGTTAGAGTGACTTGACAATAGAAAAGCATCCGGTTGTAATTCAGGATCGGAAGATGCAAGAATTGAGAAACCGGTAGATTCCTTTGGTCAGAGTACTTTGGAGAGATCAAAAATCCGAGTAATCGACTTGGAAGATGGGGGGAGAAGATGAGGAATTTATATCTTGAGTTGTTTGAGGACTCGGTTTGGACTTGAGGATAAGTCCTTTTTTAGCATCGGGATTGTGACACCCCGACTCTACGATTATACAGGTATGACGTATGTGCGCATTTAAATTTATAAATTATGCCTTTACATGATTTATATTAATTGTTTACTTGATAATCATTAATATTCTTTATTATATGAACTTTTTTATTTGAACGTTTTTGCCTTTTCGTTACTATTTGCTTCGTTTATACTCGTATTTGAATTTTGATTTTTGTGCCAATATGATACGCGTGAGTTTTATGTGTTGTGAACTTGATTATATGCTCGTTTTATGCTTTCGGGTTTGTTTGATGAGCTTTTGAGGTGTTTGTTTTATTTAGAACCTAAAGGAGGCTAAAACGCTTTTAGCGCGCCTTGGGTTCCGGGGTACGTATCTAGAGCTCGGGAATTCGGATTCGAATTTCGTCACTTTCGTTGAACTCGTTTCGACGATTCGGGTGTAATGGACTAAGCCTTATATTTTTCTAAACTCATTTGATACTCCGAAACTTAACCGAAAAACTGACTCGCGCTAAAATGACCACCTTGGAGTATTTTGCACATAAGTCCCTCAATTTTTAAGCTTTTCACTTGAAACCTAGACCCACCTTTTACCAACTCAGATTATTACCACATTTTACTCCCTTAATCTCGTCCCATACACACCAAGAAGGAGGAAAAATGGATTTTTGGAGCAGCAACAGTCCCATTTCGCCACCTTGAACCCTTGAAGAAATTTGAGCTCTTTTCTTCACTTTCATCCATCATCTTCAAGGGGTAAGCTTATATTTGATATCTACATGCTTAAGTGATCATTTTCATCCAAGAAATTTAGAACTTGAGCCATGTATGATTGAGTTTTGATCCATGAGTTGAATAGTTAGGTTTATGCTCCATATTTGAATCCTATGACTTCTCTTGGTGTTTTGCTTGAATTAGAGCTAAAATCTTGATCAATTATGCTACATTTATTGTTGTATAAACCTGACTTTGGTGGTAGTTGAAGCATGTGTGAGATACCATTAATGTTCTTGAGTTTTTGGAAGATATATGCATGGGTTTAGTTCCTTTTTCCTTTCCTTCACTTGTTGTCAGCTTTGGATCAGTTTTGCTGAAGTTTTAAGCTTAATTGCTGACCTATTTCATGCCTTATCATGCCTAGATGAGTTGGTATTTGGTATGGATTGAATGCAGGGCTGAACAGGGGTGAAAAATCCATTTTTCTGCGCCTGAACTGTCTCCCCGGGCGGGGAGATTTTTGTCTTGAAAAGTACCCAGCCGGGTACTTCTATGCAGAATGTTTTCTGCATGAAGGGGACTTTCTACGCACAAAATCTCCCCGGGAGGGGAGACGGGGAGCAGGACCTTGAGTGCTTTGTTGGTTTTTCCTTCCATTTGTATGCTATTTCCTTGTTCCAAGCTTGTTTCTTGTCGTATGTTTTACTTAAGTTAAAACCAATCGTACAAGTGTACACTTAATATACGCGTAGCACAATAGGATCGTACCCACAGGGAAGGAAAATCAATCACTACTCAATATCTATTTCTAATCTAAAGACCAAATTAATTCAAGTTGTTATATCTATCTACTAGAATGAAATTGAAATAATTAACTCTAAGAAAACACAATAGCAAAGTTAAACACAGATTAAACTCAGTAGACTAAATAGGCAGGGGAAGCAATGACTTATGCATCCATGATTCAATACAATACTCGTCTGACAAGTGCAATTCTACAACCTTGTCACTTATATATGAATTATCCTCTCTCAAGGTATAACCGTGTATTTAATTAAGCTCAACGTTGCTCTCGCAATCAACAATGTATTAATTAAACCAACAAGACCAAGACTAGTGCAATTCCTATTCTAGCGGCTTGGTATAGAATAAGATTTACTGTTGTATAAGTTAGAACCAAATCTCTTTGTATTCTACAACTTACAAGTTATGAAAACAATCTAAACTACCATCAATCTATCGATATTTAGGAAATTATAAAACATGCTAAGGGTGATCAGGCCATCGCAAGTCAATTCAAACCTGTTTTCAAACTAAGAATTAACACAAGTCATTCAATCATAATATCAAACACCTATCATGCATTCATCATCACTCCCCTAGCCCTAGAGAATTAGCTACTCATAATTAAAGCAAAACTCATAAAACTAAAGGAAATTGCATTAAAGGAATTCATGTTCATCAAAGCTAAACAAGTCTAAAAATCAAACCCATGAACATTCAGTAAAAATCTGGAAAAACGAATCTAGTATAATACTAATTGAACTTAAACTCAAAAGAATTAGTTTGATAATTAAAGTAGTAAATAAACAGAAAAACCAAAATTGTTAAAGAACTCGATCCTTTCGTCTTCTCGGAATTCTTTAAACAACTCTTCAAAACTCCAGAACTTCTCTCCTCAGGTTAGGTCATGAACGGAAGAACTCCCTAAAAAAGACTCCAAAACGCACTTAAATAGCAACCCTAAATTTTGTCTCATTGCCCTAGGTAACGGACGTTAGCTATCTATGTGAAATTATCGTTAACGCCAGTTACTTCCTTGAAATCGCAATAACGCTTTTATAAGTGGTAACGAGCGTTACCACTTTCCTTCTCCCCTGGGGTAACGAGCGTTACCCCTTTGCTTTGCCAAAGGCTTTGCTCCTGTATCTGTTAACGGGGGTTAACCTCTTTGTTCTTCCAAGGGGTAACGGGGGTTACTCCTTTTTTCCTCCAAAAATGCGTGAATTAGCCTTGGAACTCCGTTTCTCATCTCCAACTCAATAATTACCTAAATAGAGCAAAATAAACACATAAACGCATCAAACGACACACAATTATAGTCTAATCAATGCTAATATTCATGCGAATTTCACACTCAACAAACTCCCCCACACTTGCCTATTGCTCGTCCTCGAGTAATACGAAAATAAAGAAAACACATCTTCATCAAACCTTCTCCTAAAAGAATCATCGAACTCTCACCTAGACAAGTCTAGCAATTCAAATTAAGTATTCATGCACATAAGATCGTCAGACATAGTATGAGAAGTATACCCTTGTGTAGAGTGTGATTCAAACAAAACAATGTACAACGACTAGAATGACAAATTCACAATTTCCTCCTTAGTTCTAATCATCAACTTCGAAATACACTCTTCGCACCTATCTCCACTAATGGAGTTAACTCGAGACTCTGGATCAGTAGGTCTTTCGAGCTTGTAATGTAAGCTTTGAGTAAGTTTATGGAAATTTGGACCAAGTGACTACTCACCAAGCTTTCATCATTCAATCTTTACTAAACACGACACCTTCAATTTGCCACTAAACACTTCTTCTCCCAAACTTAAGACAATTGTATCCCACCTCTCAATTTCACCTTCTGCATAATTTTTCTTTTCTTTTCTTTTGCTCTTTCTTTTCTTTCATATTTTTTCTTTTTCACACTTTTTCTCATTCTCTTTCTTTCTTTTACAATATATCTCTCAATTTCAATCACAAGAATAATCAAAAGGGGTCTAAAGATAGCTATTCACAATAAAAATCAAATGAGCAAGCCTTGGTGAAAAATTAACAAGATAGGTATTTTTGTAGTGCATTAAGCTTATAATGTGGCTACAAAAATCCTGCACAACAATTAGGCGCAGCCGGGTCAATAAGATTACGTTATTGAGTGAAACACTGCTAAAACTTTAAAGGCTTAATATCCTCCGACAACGAAAGCCTACTTCACTTCCTTAATCTTTCATTAACTCAAAATTTCGCCTCAATAGGACTAAAATGCATCCTAATCAATTCATAGACTTATTTGGAAATCATCAATTCATCTTTCTAAGCAAAGTACATCTTCACGTTTTAAAAGTGCGTAAAATATAAGAGCATAGTAACACACTAAATCATTAAGTCTCATGCAACTTTCATCAATACGAATAGCCTAACTCGTTCTAGCAAAAGCTCAATAATCAATCTTCGAAGAAAAAGTTCAAAAACGGGGGAAAATTTTCAAAATTTTCATAATTACTCAATTTCTAACAACTCCCAAGTGTACCCAAACATCTTATCATGCAAATATTCAACTAAACTCTGTACTGCTCCCCCACATTTAAACTTTGCAATGTCCTCATGCAAGTGAAAGAATTAAGGTTCAAGAAAAACTCCCTGATCACATGAAGACCCGACAATGTGCTAGCAAAGCTTCCAAAACCTGAATAAGTGACTAGAAAACACGGATCAAGTGCAAGGCAATTGACAATCAACATGCATTCAACAATCAATACACAAGTCACCAATTCATGTAAAGAAGGGCACAATTGCATAAACAAAATTCACGAAATTCAAACATATGCAAAGATTTAAGTGTAGCAAAAATATCCAAACATATCAATGAATATTCCTAGAAAGAATGTCTAGTAATCAGGGGAGAAAAATAAAATAACAGAATCAGGGTGATGGAGGTCCTTCAAAATACTGATCAACACGAGCGCAGAACCCTTCAAACTTCGCCTCCAACTGAGCCTCCCACGCATCAAATCGCTCATCCACATAATGTGTTAGATCCTCAACTCTCACGATCACGTTGGTCAAATCAGCCCTTAATTCTACCAACTCTGTACGAAGGCCTCTCACAGTAACCGGGTTTTCAACATCAGCCTCATCAACAACCGGTGCGGTACGGTGGAGAATCCCAAACTCGTCATCCGGCCTATCCGGAATACGAGCTAAAAGCTCCTTCTGCGCCACTGAAAGCTCATCAAAACGGGCCTTATCCCAGCTATATATATGCCAGAGTCGATCTCTATCCCAAATTGGCCACCATGGAAAAATACACTCCTCGAGTTGTCCACTCTCCCAAGCAATAGCCAAGCCTACATTCTCCAAGTACTGTGGACCAATATCATAGCCAAAGTCAACGGCCAACGAACCCCTAGCCTCCAATGCATCTCTCGAGCAAACATAGTGACAAACGCGCCATGGGTTATCGTACCGGTAACACTCCCAGTCATCTCCTGAAGCTTCCATAAAAACTCAATCATAGCATCGAACTTGATACCTTCCTTCATCACATATATTATTCCCAGCTCAGTCTCATTAATATGGCTATCTCTTCCATATCGAGCACAAAATCCCGTGGCTAAAATCCTATGGACTATCACCCACGCCAATGAATCAAGATAGCTATCTTGTGTATTCTGGGGGGAATAATTAGGAACACCCTTTCGCAACAGGAAGGGTCTCCAAACTTCTTCTCTTTGAGCATCATTCCACTTAGGTAAGGAAGTAGTGGCATTAGTTGGAAAACGAAGAATCTCCCTTATCCAGCCCGTATTCCATACTCGAGTTTTTATGTCATCTAGAGTAAAAGTTAATGTGTTGTCCACCGGGTTGAAGTTCATTGTGGTGACGAAAGCGGCCGTCATCTCGGCATACTTCAAATCCTTCCGAGTAAGGAAAGGTAACCACCCTCTGTTGTCAAACAATCTTTTCATTTCTTCCCAAGCCTCAAACTTCTCCATCCACATGTCCTTTAAGAACCTAGTAGACACAATGTTCCTTGTCAAATTCCTGTGAAAGGGATTGCCCATATCATTCACCGTTATATCGACCAATTCCAAAGGTTGATGATCCAACGGAATGAAGTAGTGAAGGGCTCAGGAGCTCTAGAGCGCTTAGTGCGACCCATAGTACCTATATTATTCATATAAGACAAGAAAAAGCACATAAAAATCAATCATGATTCATTCAGACAATTTATCGAACACCTGGTATGCACTAACCTAGGGTTTGAGTTTTGATCAAGATTCTTTAATCTACCCAATTCAATTCAACAAGGTTCTTGTATTATGACTCAAGTTCAATAATTCTCCAAAATCAATTCCCAATTGAAATTCACGGGCTAGCTAGAGACTAGGGTTCTCAAAATTCACTCGATTCAAGATGAACTCACTACAAAACATTAAACCTAATTCTAGCATGCAAAAGTTCTCCAAATTCAGCAATTCTAGCCCAAAATTCATTTTAGATAGGAAGAATTCATTCTAACATCAAGCCTAGAGAGAGGGATTACTTACCAATTCACAAGAGAGAGGGGTAAGTATGATGGTGGTGATGCCTTGGAAAGGAAGGATTTCTTGCTTTTCTTCTAAGAGATTGTGTTGTGTGAGAAAAGAAAAGGGGCAGGCCAAATATATAGGTTATGGTGGGGTAGGACCTAAGTTGAGAGGAATTAGGATTTAACTTCAAACACAAGTCTTCCTCTTTTAAAATTAAAACTTGAATTTGGGCCGTTAATGGGAGTTACCTAAATTATGCCTATCAGGAGTAATGGTCGTTACTCCTACTGTCCTACTTCCCCTGTACCAGTTAACGGGCGTTACCTAAAATGAACTGAAGAGGTGTAACACCCGTTACCAACAGTTCTTGAGACATCTGACTCCATTAACGGGCGTTATCGAAAAAGGCCTAGAAGGGGGGTAAGGCCCATTACTCACGTTTTCGCACAAAACTCAACTTTACCCAAAAGCTAACTCGTACGGTGTTTAATCACGTTAATTCACACAGATTAACCCAAAATTTCCAATCAAACCATAGTGCACCAATCTCGTAGCACACAAATATCTCAAAGCACATATTGCAACATATCACAATAATTCATTCTCCTTAAAAGCAAATTCAGTCATGCGCACATATGCTCACACACAACAAAAATGGACCTTAATGCCGACAATAAAGCTCAAATCATGGTCCTTGCCTCCATAGTCTGGCAACACCTTACTTAACCTGCAAAAGGGAGAGAGAGAACTCAAAGTAGATGAGAAAAACGAGGCGAACGAAAGGAATGAAAAAGAAAGAAAAGAAAAGAAACAAGAGAGAGGGAATAGTTCTAAGTTGTAGTCGTTAGCTTGACTTTGAGAACCGGATTAGGGATCAGCAATCCCCAAGAGACGAGTCACAAGGAGTGACCTCTTTCTTGCTACTCACAACACCGGAGCTTGAACTCCAATTGTTTAATTTCATAACATTCTCTCCTCTTGAATTTTGGGACTTCGTTCTCCTCCCCAATCAACTGCATCCCTTTTCTCCACAATTAACACCACTCTGTTCGGGGTCTCACTTATCACCTTGATCATTCAACATTTATCCTGAATCGGTGGTGGTGGTGGTATGGAACCAAAATTCCTAAACTCTAGGCTTTCATCTCCTATATTGAACGTGAGGCGTCCATTCTGAACATCAATATCTGCTCCTGTCGTGGCTAGAAACGGTCTTCCAAGGATCAATGGCATCCTATCATCACTTTCAACATCAAGAACTACAAAATCTTTAGGAATGTAGAATTTCCCAACTTTTACCAACACATCTTCAAGAATTCCTGTAGGATATTTCACTGATCTGTCAGCTAGTTGGAGTGTCATATTAGTTGGTTTGAGCTCCTTTACTCCTAACTTCCTACAAAGGGATTAAACTCACACTAGCTCCTAAATCACATAAAATATTATGAAATTGCAAAGAACTAGCAGTTAGAGGAATTGAAAAACTCCCTGGATCTTTAAGTTTCGGGGAAAACTTACGCTGAATAATGGCACTGCATTCCTCAGTAAGTACGACGGTGGTGAATTCTTCAGACTTTCCTTTACTTGAAACCAATCCTTTCTCTAACTCCTGCTTCTGAAATAGTTGGGGAGAAGAAATCGGTGGCACATATGAATCAGTTGCCACATCCACCTTTGGCTTTGAAGGGAACTCTTCCTTCTTTTCTTCTGTACTCACCTTTTCAATCTTAACTAACTCTTCAACGTCTTCACAAATAAATTTCTCAGCGTCCGAATCTGTAAGTAACTTCGGACCTTCATACTCTCTACTGCTTCTTACAAATATGGCCTTGCAATGCTCCTTAGGATTGTTTTCGGTTTGACTTGGTAGCATTTCTGGGCCTCTCATATTCAAAGATTGGGCAATCTGATCAATTTAAGTCTCCAAATTTCTATTCTGATTCACCATCTGTTCTACCCGAGTTGTCAACTTCTGATCTTAATCCGTAGACACGGCTATGAATTTCTCAAGTGCAGCCTCCCATCCCTGCTTTTGCTCCTGTTGAGGGGGCGCAACATTGTAGGGGGCTGGTGGTCTTGGTTGGAATTGATGCCTAGACTGAAATTGCGGCCTAGGTTGAGGTGGTTGCTAAACATTCTGATTATTAGACCAAGAAAAGTGAGGGTGGTTCTTCCATCCTGGATCGTAGGTGTTTGAGTAGGGATCATTTGCTGGTTTGGAGTTGTTTGCATAGTTCACCTGCTCTTGCACCTATTCTCCTACATTGGTATGAGGACACATATTAAACACATGTGGACCACTATAGATTTCATAAGTTACCTGAACTGGTTGGGGTGGTATCCCAATTGCATTGGCAGAAAGTTGATCCAATTTCTTGTTGAGGGCCTCAAATTTGGCATTGATGGCGGTCAGGCTATCTATCTCTAATACTCCTGCTTGCACCTTGGCTGGTTGCGAATGGCTCCTCTCATGTACAAATACATCGTTTTGTGACATATTATCTAACAACTCAGTAGCGACAACTTCAGATTTTGACAAGAAAGCTCCGCCAGCTGCGGTATCCATCGCTCCTCTAAAAGTAGGGGACATTCCATTATAGAATGTTTGAATTCGTAACCAACCGGGAATCCCATGATGTGGACACTTCTTCTGCAAATCCTTGAATCTCTCCCAAGCTTCATAGAAAGACTCTCCGTCCAACTGTCTGAAACCTTGAATATCATTCCTGTACTTCGTGGTTTTGCTAAGTGGGAAGAACTTGGCTAAGAAAGTTTGAGATAATGTTGCCCAAGTCTGAAAATATTCATTTGGGACAGTACTTAGCCATGCTTTAGCTCGTTCCCTCAGAGAGAAGGGAAAAATCCTGACTCGGATAGCATCAGTAGTGACATTGTGGATCTTAAAAGTATCACACACCTCAAGAAAATACTCAAGATGTGATGTCGGATCCTCCAGTGATAATCCTGAAAAAGGATTGTTCTGCAGCAGATTGATGATAGCTGGTTCGATCTCAAAATTGTTTACTGCCATCGGGGGACGGGCTGCAGTCTGAATTGCTCCAGCCTGCGGCACGTTATAATCTCTTATGCTGGTGGTGGTGGATCTTGAGGTGGGTCAGCCATCGGCATGGTAGTCGGCTTCTTATCCTTTTTACGCTTCCTCCTAATAGCACTCAGTGTTCTCTCGATCTCCGGATCGTATGGTACTAATTCCGAATCTTGAGATCTTCGCATGCACCGTAAACCTGCACAAAGGTGAAAGAAATCCTCAGTCCAATTCCACAGTGACAAAAGACAATGAACACAAAGTAAAGTAATGGTCCAAAGTACTAGATTAAAATATTTAAGTAATATTGATTTAAAACGCCTTCCCCGGTAACAACGCCAAAAACTTGTTGTATGTTTTACTTAAGTTAAAACCAATCGTGCAAGTGTACACTTAATATACGCGTAGCATAATAGGAACGTACCCACAGGGAAGGGGAATCAATCACTACTCAATATCTATTTCTAATCTAAAGACCGAACGAATTCAAGTTGTTATATCTATCTACTAGAATGAAATTGAAATAATTAACTCTAAGAAAACACAATAGCAAACTTAAACACAGATTAAACTCAGTAGACTAAATAGGCAGGGGAAGCAATGACTTATGCATCCATGATTCAATACAATACTCGTCTGACAAGTGCAATTCTACAACCTAGTCCCTTGTATATGAATTATCCTCTCTCAAGGTATAACCGTGTATTTAATTAAGATCAACGTTGCTCTCGCAATCATCAACGTATTAATTAAACCAACAAGATCAAGACTAGTGCAATTCCTATTCTAGCGGCTTCGTATGGAATAAGATTTACTGTTGTATAAGTTAGAACCAAATCTCTTTGTATTCTACAACTTACAAGTTATGAAAACAATCTAAACTACCATCAATCTATCGATATTTAGGAAATTATAAAACATGCTAAGGGTGATCAGGCCATCGCAAGTCAATTCAAACCTGTTTTCAAACTAAGAATTAACACAAGTCATTCAATCATAATATCAAACACCTATCATGCATTCATCATCACTCCCCTAGCCCTAGAGAATTAGCTACTCATAATTAAAGCAAAACTCATAAAACTAAAGGAAATTGCATTAAAGGAATTCATGTTCATCAAAGCTAAACAAGTCTAAAAATCAAACCCATGAACATTCAGTAAAAATCTGGAAAAACGAATCTAGCATAATACTAATTGAACTTAAACTCAAAAGAATTAGTTTGATAATTAAAGTAGTAAATAAACAGAAAAACCAAAATTGTTAAAGAACTCGATCCTTTCGTCTTCTCGGAATTCTTTAAACAACTCTTCAAAACTCCAGAACTTCTCTCCTCAGGTTAGGTCATGAACGGAAGAACTCCCTAAAAAAGACTCCAAAACGCACTTAAATAGCAACCCTAAATTTTGTCTCGTTGCCCTAGGTAACGGACGTTAGCTATCTATGTGAAATTATCGTTAACGCCAGTTACTGCCTTGAAATCGCAATAACGCTTTTATAAGTGGTAACGAGCGTTACCACTTTCCTTCTCCCCTGGGGTAACGGGCGTTACCCCTTTGATTCGCCAAAGGCTTTGCTCCTATGTCTGTTAACGGGGGTTAATCTCTTTGTTCTTCCAAGGGGTAACGGGGGTTACTCCTTTTACCTCCAAAAATGTGTGAATTCGCCTTGGAACACTGTTTCTCATCTCCAACTCAATAATTATCTAAATGGAGCAAAATAAACATATAAACGCATCAAACGACACACAATTATAGTCTAGTCAATGCTAATATTCATGCGAATTTCACACTCAACATTTCTTAAGTGTTATTTGATGCTCTATGATATCGCATGAGTGTGATTGAATTATATTAAGCTATGAACTGATTTGGTTGGGTAATTTGTTAAGTTCATATGTGAAATTTCCGAATTATGAATCGTTATGACCTAAGTGGTATGATTATGCATGTCATTTGCATCATTTGCATTCATGAGCAATCGCCAAGCATCTATATGGTTCATTATTGAGTCTAAGTCTTGGTTTTTGCTTTTTTTTGTTTTAGAGCCTCTTCCAGACGTACAAGATCCCGGAGTTTAGGTGGTTGTTCGCTCTTTCGACCCGGTTTTCCGCTCTTTTGTTATAAGGTGAGGTTAGGATCACTTGTATTATTTAAGCGACCTATGACCTATTACGTGATGTTTTCTCACGCCGTATGCGAATATAATCTTATATATATCATACGAGTGCTTAAGCTATGTTATGATCTTGTGAATAAGCTTTACGTTTGTGAAAAAGGTATAAGTATGAGCATATGTAAGCTATGATTTGAATTCGTTTATTCGTTACTCGTATATGATATGTATGAACGAGATGAGCCCTAAAAGATGGGAATTTGGTATGTTATGGTACGTTGGGCCCCGAGACTTGTAGGTAAGGATACCCGGGACTGTAAGGGCCTTCGCGTTAAGCCTGTGCATGATTCCTATTCGTAGTGTTACGCACGATTCTTGGAGGTTGATCAGGCGTGATACTCCAAGTACGTTGTGGGTTAGCTACCCCTCGTACATAAGTAAGTAGGTGGAGAGGGTTTGATTCCCGATCACCATGTTGTTGAGGTTGGATTGATTTATGATTTAGGCTTTCAGTTTATGTATTTGAAGAGTTTGGGATAGTCTGTTCTCACCGGGCTTATATTTATGTTATGTTCGATAGATTATGGATCGAGATAGGTGTTCCTTGGTATTATATGTTATCTTTAAAAATGATTTGGTATGTAAAACCCTAGCCTCGATTCATGACTATCGCCTTTGTAATATGCTCTGTTTTATATGTATTTAGGTGTGGGTGTGCGTTTAGACCCCTCACTCAGTCAAGTTGTTAACTGACCCCTGTCTTTTCCCACCTTCAGTGCAGGTTGTCTCGAGCTAGGTGGGGAAGTACGTGTCTTGGTCGTGTACTTATTCGTTTAGGTCGGGTTGTATACATTCTCTACGTTGATACTCTACATGTTTTGTACTTTGTAATTATGAATCATGACTTGTATATTTTGGAGAATGATGTATATTTGATGTATATACTTGACCTTTTGAGCCATGAAGCCGCGTGTAAGATAATATTTGAATGTTCGAGCTCTTTAGATCCTGTTTGTTGCTTCCGCATATTTATATGTTTGTTTTGCGCGCTCTGTTTGAGTTTTAGCCCCGCTTAGCCTAGCGTGTGAGTGTAGGTTCCCATTCGCTTAGACTTGGTCTCATGAATGGAAATCCATTTCATATGTGGGTTCGGGTTTAGGTACGGGGGATGTGGGGGTCCACCACTTCGGGCGTCACAGGATCCCCTCGATTTCAACATCGGGGTTCCCCCTCGTTTTCAACATCAGGGACCCCTTAGATTTCAGCATCGGGGATCCCCTCGTTTTCAGAATCGTGGTTCCCCTCGTTTAGGATCCCCTCGTTTTCAACATCAGGGATCCCCTCGATTTCAGCATGAGGGATCCCCTCATTTTCAACATTAGGGATCCCCTCGTTTTCGATATCAGGGATCCCCTCGATTTCGACATCAAGGATCCCCATGTTTTCAACATGAAGAATCCCCTCGATTTTGAGATCAGGGATCCCCTCGTTTTCGACATGAGGGATTCCCTCATTTTCGACATCAGGGATCCCCTCGTTTTCGACATCGGGATTCCCTTCGATTTTAGCATCGGGGATCCCTTCATTTTCAGAATCAAGGTTCCCCCTCGTTTGGGATCCCCTCATTTTCATCATTAGGGATCCCTTCGATTTCAGCATCGGGGATCCCCTCGTTTTCAGCATCAGGGATCCCCTCAATTTTAGCATCCGGGATCCCCTCGATTTTAGCATCCGGGATCCCCTCGTTTTCAGCATCCGGGATCCCCTCGTTTTTAGTATCGGGGTTCCCCCTTGTTTTCAACATCAGGGATCCCCTCGATTTCAGCATCGGGGGTCCCCTCATTTTAAAAATCGAGGTTCCCCCTCATTTCCAGCATCAGGGATCCCCCAATTTCAGTATCGGGATTCCCCCTCGTTTTCAACATCAGACATCCCCTCATTTCCAGCATCAGGGATCCCCCCTTGTTTTCAACATGAGAGATCCCCCTTGTTTTCAACGTCAGGGATCCCCTTGTTTTCGACATCAGGGATCCCCTCGATTTGACATCAGGGATCCCTTCGTGTTCAACATGAGGGATCCCCTTGATTTCGACATCAGGGATCCCCACGGTTTCAACATGAAGGATCCCCTCGATTTTAACCTCAGGGATCCCCTCATTTTCGACATGAGGGATCCCCTTCTTTTCGACATCGAGGTTCCCCTCGATTTCAGCATCGGGGATCCCCTCGTTTTCAGAATCGAGGTTCCCCCTCGTTTGGGATCCTCTCGGTTTCAGCATCGGGGTTCCCCATCGTTTTCAGCATCAGGGACCCCTCGATTTCAGCATCGGGGATCCCCTCGTTTTCAGAATCGAGGTTCTCCCTCGTTTTAAACATCAGGGATCCCCTCGATTTCAGCATTGGGGAGCCCCTCATTTCAACACGATGGATCCCCTCGTTTTCAACATCAGGGATCCCCTCATTTTCGACATTAGGGATCCCCTCGATTTCGACATCAGGGATCCCCACGTTTTCAACATGAAGGATCCCCTCGATTTTGACATTAGGGATCCCTTCATTTTCGACATCGGGGTTCCCCTCGATTTCACCATCGAGGATCCCCCTCATTTGGGATCCCCTCATTTTCAACATCAGGGATCCCCTCGTTTTCAACATCCGGGATCCCCTCGATTTCAGCATTGGGGATCCCCTCATTTTAAGTATCAGGGATCCCCTTGTTTTTAGCATCCGGGATCCCCTCGTTTTCAGTATCGAGGTTCACCCTCGTTTTCAACATCAGGGATCCCCTCGATTTCAGCATCGGGGGTCCCCTCGTTTTCAGAATCGAGGTTCCCCCTCTTTTGGGATCCCCTCGTTTCCAGCATCAGGGATCCCCTCGATTTCAGCATCGGGGATCCCCTCGTTTTTAGCATTGGGGATCCCCTCTTTTTCAGCATCAGGGATCCCCTTGTTTTCAGTATCGGGATTCCCCCTTGTTCTCGATTTCAACATCGGGGATCCCTCTCGTTTTCCACATCGGGGTTCCCGCTCGTTTCCCCCACGTTCCTAGGCCACGCATTCCACTTCTTGGAATCTCGTGCCCACACGCTGTCTCACATTAAACGAGCAGTATATCGTGCGGTTATACATATTAATTTATATGAAAAAAATTATATATATATATATATATATATATATTAATTTATATGAAATAAAATATTAATAAGTATAAGTATTTAATATTATACATTCAAATAATATACGTCATTTTTCAATTCTCTATTTAAATTCATTACGAATAACATTAATACATTTTCTATGTTATGATATTATTAGAAAAAATTCAAAATAAAAATAAAATGAATTTAAATTAATATTATAAATTTTTAATAAATTTATATAATTCTTTTTTCTTAAAAAAATTATAATCCCCCAATTTTTTAGTAAAAATAAAATAAAAATATTTTTTTGAATTTTTCGTGTCGGAGTGTCGCGGCCGTGTCGAACAACCGTCGAGCCGTTTTGAAGACGTGTTAGACACATGTCTGAGCCATGTCCCTAATATATCTTTATTTTTGGGACACATTTTGCTGTGTCGTGTCGTGTCGTGTTCAATACTGCACAAGGTGAAAATTAGGAGTGTTCGTGTATTAGAGATTATATCCATCATTGAATAGTAAAAATTTGATAACGTGAAAAATCATCGCAGTTTGCAGAAGTGAAATAAAAACTTCCAAACTAGAATGTATCCAATCAGATAATTTGTTTTTTAAAAGTAGAACGTATCCAGACAGATAATTTGTAATTACACATATCTTTTCAACCTATCATCTCAGAGTCAAGTGATCTGAAGATTGAAGAATAATGAGAAAATAACAGTTGTAGTTACCTTCTAGTATATTAAAATTTTAGAGAATGATCGAAATAGTGGAAAAATTAACTTATCTTTAATTACTAAAAACATGTGCACATTGCTTGTGGAGTATTCAGGTATCGAAAAATCACTTAAAATTAGATAGGGATGAACATTTGTAAATATAACGTAGATGGAATGGTGGTTTGTAACAAAAATAGTTCGGACGACAAAATGTAAAAATGGACATAGTTCGAATGACAAAAATATTCCCTTTCTTTTATCGAGTTTCAATTATTTGTTTTCCATTTTATATAGTTTTTATCTTTTTTCAAACATAGTATTATTTGATGTAATATTCTTTTATGCTATTTATTTATTATAAATTAATATATTAAAATATATTAACATAAAACTTAAATTTATTATATTTAAATAATTTTTTTTTTTCACTTACACACATGTTAAGTATGCAGGGATTACTAATTACTATTATTGTTTTGAATTTGTATTATAGAGTACAATATGGGCAGCCATCCAAATCTGATTGTTTCATCTATAAATCAAATTTTGAATGTTAGACCTTCTTAAATGATTTAACTCCTCATTTCGTTGGACCTTTTCATCATGAACTGTTATTTTGATAGATGAAGTCGGTGAAAATTAAAACTAATTTCTTTTTGAATTCTAACTATTTTATTATTACTATTTTAGCCTCTCACTGATATACAATGTGAATTTGTTTATCTGTATTACATAAAATTCGGCTTAAAGGGACGATTATTTCCCATTATCACTTTGTGATAAAGGATAATAAGAAAAATACCATTTTAAAGAATGAAAATGTCCTTTGTAGTCCCAACTTCCCACCAAACACCCAAATAAGAAGAACATAAATATTAACATCAGTTTATTATTCATGTTTTAAATAAAAATATGAATCTTTTCAAGAATTTAGTTTGCCCTTTATAACTGAGTAACATATCTTTCATGCTAAATTTTGGTCCTTTGACTCAAAACTTTTCGGCATGTAAGAACGTGCATATATCTTTGAAAAAGAAAACAAAAATTTGCTATTGACATAGTAATTGATATTTTTTTTTTAATTTTTAACACACATTCTTAAGTGGGATTCGAACATAGGTCATTACTCTGAAAAATGAACTAATTAACCAATTAAATCAATCCCTGTTGGCTCAGTAATTGACACTCATGATCGAGTAAAAACAAAAAATCTTATCAAAATAGCTCTGCAATTAAACCGCATCATGACATATGCAAGTTGTCTGGATTTTGGATATTTTCATATTGATTTCGTGTTTCA
This sequence comes from Lantana camara, assembly GCA_037501455.1. Lineage (NCBI taxonomy): Eukaryota > Viridiplantae > Streptophyta > Magnoliopsida > Lamiales > Verbenaceae > Lantana > Lantana camara. Next base: position 72,150,554 of record CM074860.1, read on the forward strand.
TCTTTTATTTTACTTATTTACACACCTCAAGTGTATTAATAGACGGTTTAAATTATAGAGAAGAATCTCTTGATTTTTTCTATGTATCAACAATCGTCTATCAATAGACGTAGCGTGTGTATATATATAAGCAAAACATGAAATAAAACACAAAACTGAAACAAAAATCGATTATCTAATTTAATTTCTTTATCATACACGACTTAAATAAAAACTAAGCATTAAGCCCATGCAATGACCTGAATATTATCTAAGAGTAGCCATTGTAGTACATTTAACGTGTGTGAGTGAGTGATTAAATAAAAGATGATATACAAAATTAAAATAGAAGATTCAATAAGATATTACTTTTTACTAGATATTTATTAAATAGTAAAGGTGTATATAAATACTTTTTCATTTATATGAATATTTTAATAAATTTATTAACAAAGAATTACACAACTTAATTTCTTTTTCTAAATATTATATATATATATATATCCCTTTAAACTTTGAGTTGAGAGTGTTCATACAATGGATAGAAAATAGAAAGTCTCGTAAAACAACATGATTGTTTGAAGTTCAATTTAACTTTTGCAACAAAGTGTTCTTTTTAATCAGATTACAACAAAATATTTGAATACATATCATGTATCAAAAAATGTTTAGACTATATATATATATGGAAAAATTCGTATTCATCCCTGTGTTTTCAATATAAATTTAAAATAGTCTTTCAGTTTTTAATTTAATTCAAATTCATCCTTTTAATTATTTTTTATTTATAATTTCCAATAGAAATATTAGAAGTAGACTAAAATACCCTTCATCTATTTAAGTATTTCTCAAGCTATAAAAAGAAATCAGAAACTATCTTTTTAATTAAACTGATATTGAGTTTAATTAAATTTCAAAATTATAAAAATACTAATATATGAATTTCGAATTAAACTGATATTGAGTGTAATTAAATTTCAAATATATGAAACTCAAATTTATAAAACTTGAAAATATGTCATGAAATTTGCCACAATAATATGACATGAAACAAAGGGATTCATGAAATATATTTGGTTAATATGAATTAATATTAATTTTTAACTTATCTTTTATTTTACTTTATTTTGTTTTGGTTCTTTAATCTTTTTGAATTTGTAGGATATTAACTTCCATACTCTAAAGTCTTTCAAATTACATATATGATTAAAAAAAAATACATATATGATAGAAATTTAAAAAAATGGAGCACTGGAATTTTTTTTATTCACCTCTCTTTTTATTATTTTAATTTTTTTTTCTTTTTACGAAGTTATTCACTTAATATGCTTTTTAATGCTTTAATTTATTTTTTATTGTTAATTTTTAATGTCTCCATTAATATTATTAAACTTCCATACGAAGTTATTCAAATTACATTAAGTGGATATTAAGTGGAAATTACATTAAGTGGAGCATACTTAATGTCTCCATTAATATTATTATGTAGGATATTAACTTCCATACTCTAAAGTCTTTCAAATTACATATATGATTAAAAAAAAATACATATATGATAGAAATTTAAAAAAATGGAGCACTGGAATTTTTTTTATTCACCTCTCTTTTTATTATTTTAATTTTTTTTTCTTTTTACGAAGTTATTCACTTAATATGCTTTTTAATGCTTTAATTTATTTTTTATTGTTAATTTTTAATGTCTCCATTAATATTATTAAACCTGCATAATATAAATATGTAAAACTTTAGCAATCTATTTTAACTTGGTGAAAGTATGTGTTGGTAATTGTAAATAACTTTAAAATTTAATGTCTTTTATAAATTTGGAGTTTAATTGAACTCAATATTAATTAAACTAAAAAAATATAATTTCTAATTTTTTAAAAAGATATTCAAAAAATTAAGGTGATATTTTACTTTATTTGAAAATATTGAGATGGTCTTGATATATTTATCTTTATATTTAAATAAATAAAGGGTAGTTTATGGGGCATTTTGAAATAACTCCCCATCAGTTTGGAATATTTTTATTTTACTCCACATAAAATTATACAACATAATAAGATATAAATACTGCATTAAAATGTTTTAGTACTACATTTTCTGAAAATTATACAACATATTTTGAGAGGTATTTTAAGTAGTACATTATATATAAATTATACGATATTTTGCCAAAATGGGGAGTTAAGTCAAAAATATGATGTCAAATTGAGGATTTATCCCACATTACCCGGTAGTTTAGTCTATTTTTATATTTTTCTTGAAAATTATAAATAAAAAATAACTCAAAGGATGAATTTGAATAAAATTAAAAACATAAGGACTATTTTGATTTTATAATAAAAACACAAGGATGAATTTGAATTTTTCCCCATATATATGCCAACCATGTAATTAATATATAATATGAAAAGTAACATATAATAATTATTTTCTCATCAAATGAAGTCAGAAAACTTAAATAAAAGAAAAAGTTATAAAATTTGTTAAAATAACCGACACAAACTTAATTTATTTTAACGTAAGAATAGAAAGTTATAACATATTAATTCAGAAAAAGAATGCGAAAATAGTGTGCACTACAAATATATGACAATAATTTTCAAATAAAATCATGCATGGTTCATCTATTATGATTGAGTTGGACCAATGAGCAGTTGATTCGAGTGGATAGAGGTTTGAGTTCACTTAAGTAACGTTTCGGATTCGAACCTTTTGAACGTAAAAAACTACGTTGGGAGAGGTCCCCATAATAAGTGTCTTCAGCTACCTCAAGAGATTAGTCTTTCACTCAATTACGTGGGGGAAACTCTGAGAGATAAAAAAAAATTATGATTGAGTTGGGATTTTATTGCTATTGTGGCATTAGATCGACCGGACTAATCACTTAAAAATTATATTTGGGGGAGCTCCTCTCTTGAAAGTGGATAAAAAAAATTAGAAAAGGATGAATTAAATTGGATGACTCCAATGTCTAAATGTCTTGTATATCTACACTCAAGGTATATTAAATGTATCTATAAAATTAATGATTGTATATAGGGATAAATATTTTTTACCATTTCAATTATAGGCGTTTTTGTACTTTTACATTAGAACTAAGTTTTGTTGCATATTGCCATCCCTGCTTTGTATTTGTTGCATACTATAATTCATACTTTGCATTTTTTATAAAAGCCCGTCTCCGACTAATTTTTAGTGGTTTTCGTGGTCTGAAGATTAAGCAATAGATGTGCAGATAACTTTAATAATGACAAATTTGTCCATACTAAGTTATAAAATGATAAATTTGTCCTTATTAAATCATGTATGCATCATGTGTTTACTATCCAAATTATTGAAATCACCAAAAGTCCACCAAAACCACCAAAAATCCAACGGAGATGTGTTTTTGTAAAAAACGTGAAGTAGAAATGGTGGAATGCAACGAAATTTAGTTTGGATATGAAAATTTAAAAACGCCTATAGTTCGGATGACAAAAAAAATTTATCCCTCGTATATACGATGTATATGAGTACAATATATTAGGAGATCATCTGCAATAAATAAGTATATTGTTGTTTAATTGGAGAGATCGAGAGATCTATCTATCTAATTAAATTCTCAAGTATAAAATCGATCCCACTATTCTCCATCGGAAGGAAATATTGAGTGTATGGTAAATTAGGACCTACATAATTAAAATACGTCGTGTGGTAAAAGGACGTTATATTTTTTACAATCAATAACATTAGTTTTTCTTATACCTGATCGAGTCAAATCTCCGATGACGGGTCAATCCGGATCTCTGGTCCGAGCACTTGAATTTGTTGATTGGGGAAGAGCCGATCCGAGCTTGAAATATGGAAAAGATTGAAGGAGGGGTGAGCTCGAGGCTAACTCGGGGAAGGTGGGGGTGATACCCGAGTTGGCCCTTCGACGCTCAAGTCAGGATCGAGTTGAGAAGGTCGAATAAGGATTGCAGTAAATGCGGTAGATGAAAACTTACTTGAGTCATAAATGAAGGCATTTATATAGGGTAAAGAGAGAGAAAAGGCTCTGTCGACGTGCCGCTACCCCAAGTTGACAGGTGCCCCATTATCACTAAACATTTAATGCGTGGTCGACCACTAACCTTAGAGAGGGATAGAGGGCTGGCTAGCAATGGTCTCGGAATGGGTCGAGACACCTGGGTCGGACACATGGAGCTCTCGACAGTAGAGGTACGAAACGGTAAAAGTTGGGGGCGGTCAATTGGGGGTCGACCTCGTCGATTGAGGGAAAGGACCCAATCGAGATGCCAGATGGCATGCTATGATGGGTCCACATAGGAAAACGGATCCGGGCCACGTTAATACCCATTGTATATTCACTTCCTATTTTTGACCTCACATTCAATGTGCACCTCGTAATGATAAGTGTTTTTTAGGTCTAATTATAATAGGAAATTACTTTAGGACCAAAAAAAAATAATAGGAAATTACTGAATGTAAGTCTATGATAACTTTTGCATACGTACTCCACAATAATTTTCGATTTTTTTTTTTTAATTTTGATGTGCTTTTTTAGGGATATTATATTTTTTGTCTATTTTTTGGGTGTATTGCAGTTTTATGGTTTTCCGTTTTTTGAAAAAGCAGAATCATTGTAGTGAATAGTGATCACGTTTTTTTAAAAAGCGAATTTAACAAAAAAAAATTATGAGTGTGTATGTTGCAATCATATTTTTTTTTGTTAAATCTGCTTTTAAAAAAAACAGAATTACTATTCACTACAGTGATTTCGCTTTTTCAAAAAGTGAAAAACCCCAAAATTACAATACACCAAAAAATACACAAAAAATACAATATCCCTTAAGAAAGACACCAAATTTAGAAATTCACCATAATTTTCCCTGCTACATATCCTATTAGGATGTTGATTGATTTTGAAGATTATATATACCAAAATCCAACTGTATACGTACAGCAGCTTTAGGAGAATGAATGAGAGAGAGACTTTGTTAAAAAAGGGGTTAAAGAGAAAAAAAAAAAAAGTTATTACCGAATTTTTCTTCATAATATATATTCTATGTACAACTATCCTGCATTTAAATTTAATTACAACACAATTTATTAGATTAAAAAATTATATTTAGTGTCTTTTAAAGCTTGTTTGATCTGAAATCCCAAATTGAATTTACAAAAATATATTTATATCTCTAATGATTTGTACGAGTGTTGCTTTTAATATACGACAAAAATTACACTATCATCCCTAAAATTTATAAATATAAACAAAATGATTCCTAAATATTATGAATCAAACAACACGGTTCCTAAAATTACAAATCAAATTAAAAAGATTGGGTGTATTTTTTGAATGATATAACAGAACTCTTACTCATGGATCACAAATGATTTTCAAAAGTTAAGAAATAAAATATAATTTCTCGATTTAGATGAATTGTATTGTAATTAGGCTTGAATGTAAGATAATTAGATGCATGTATTTCTTATATTAATTTATTACGTTTTATGATCTCGGAATATTAATATTTTCTTTGTATTACTTTTGCACTATTAATAGACGAGATCAAGATATACATGCATATGTACGATTTATATATTAGGTAATATTTGAAAATCAAATATTGTAAGTTGGCAGACCACATGATCGATCATTACTGCCAGGAAAACCAACAGTATAAATATCTTGAATTAAATGAGTCATAAGAATATATTCGTGCCATCCATCATTGGTGTGTGATGTTACCCAGTGTTTTGAAAACCGGACCGGACCGGCCGGTTCAACCGGTTCAACCGGTGACCGGCGGGTTCTCCGGTCCGGCTAACCCTATGAAACCAGCTTGGTTCGGATCGGTTATGAACCGGCAAAACCGGCCGGTTATTCGGCGGTTTCCACCCTAAAAACCGGACCGGATCGCCGGTTCTTAGTAATAGCCTCTGAACTTTGCCACTTCGCCGCCTCCAACTTCGCCGCCGGCAGCCCCCTCCATTTTCTGGCAGTTATTTCGCCGTAACTATATATTTATAAGGTGAAAAATAGGATATGGAGAGAAGGAATGAGCTCGGCCTGAATACTAAAATGCTTGCCTGATTTACAAAGTTGCCGTTGTCCGAGGGTTTGCGCCCGGCTAGACTGCCTGAAAATTTGAGGCGGGTTCTGCTAAGCTTTGTCAATCCTCATTTGCAGAGAAGTTAAAGTGTAAACAAAAGAAAAGAATGATGAGAGGCGGCGGCTCAGAGGAAAAATTGTGTAGGGTTTAGACCTTTAGTTTAAATTTTTGTTTTGGTAGCAGACCTTTAGTTTAAATACTTATTCTTTTCCTTTACAAATTTGTGGTGCAAAAGGAGATTAATGTGACATTAAATATATATATAATTTATAATAAAATTATATTATATTATATCATAGTATGTAGAGAATTTATAATTTTATTCTAAATATTAAGATTTTTAATGATATTTGTGTAGAAATTATACATTTTTGTTTTAAATTTTGGAAATTTTAATCTATATTTTTAATTTTATAACATATATATAGAAATATTTAAATAAAATAATAATTATTTATTTATGACGTCATACCGGTCCGACCGGTGGTTGAACCGATCGAACCGGTTGAACCGGTAACCAGTAAGGCTGCCGATTCGATCTCCGGTCCGGTTTTGAAAACATTGATGTTACCATGCATCTGATACTGAGAACGACTATAGAGAGAACGCACAAATTAAGTGATGATTGACTTGATTGGAAGTTTTGATGAACATGATCAAGGAAGGAATCATCTCGGCCAACCCCACTTCAACACACACTCTCTCTCTCTCCATCGCAACTTAAATCATGAATTGTTTGTCATGGTGTATGGACATACAAACGGTATGGACATAACACAAATTAGACGTGAGGTGAAATTTTATTTTTAGTGCACTGTTCATTGATGTAGTGCAAAAATAATATACTTGAAAAACGTCTTCACCACATATTCAGTTGACCAATTTAAATGGCCGATTGGCTAATAAATGATGAAGACGTTTTCTTGAAAAACGTCTTCATAAGAAGACGTTTTTCTGGGAGAAAAATATAATAGAAAAGTTGGAACGAGGTGAGAGATCCCAGAAAATGTGTTACAAGATAAATAAAAAATAACATGTTGTATGATTAGTTGAAAAAATAATAATAGAAAAAAAGAAATGAAGAGTCCTAGAGATCAAAACAGTTTTTACTTTACTCTCTCGTATAGATAATGTGTGTACTAAAAAATAAAATATTATTATTAAAATTAAAACTTTTATATTAATAAAAACTAAATAATTACTAAATTATAATAAATAAATTTAATAATATCTTGTTCGTAAAAAGAAAAAAAAAATAAGAATAATAATATCTTCTCATGAAGACGTTTTTCAAGAAAACGTCTTCATCATTTATTAGTCAATCACCCATTTAAATTGGTCAACCGAATATGTGGTGAAAACGTTTTTCACATACACGTCTTACACCAAAATTAAACTATCCCATAGAAGTACACTATTTTTGCACTACACCAATGAATAATGCACTAAAATTAAAATTTCACCTAGACGTGACTATACGAATTTTTAAAAAAAATTAAGATACAATACTGTTCGGACACTGCTATAAGTATTATAAATTTAAATAAAATACATTCATATATAATTTAATATTTAAAAGTTACAAATAATATCATTACATTTTGTACATTATGATGTTATAAAAAAAATATAAAATAGAAATAAAAATAAATATTTCAACTAATATAGTATATTTTTTTATTATATTTTTATTAATTTCTTTTAAAAATAATTACAATTTTTTATCGTACTTGAATCTGGTTGAGTCGAGGTGGCTAGTAGACCGGGTCACAAACGCTCGAATTTGTATTACGTGAAAACTCTAAGTTGTAGCTGATCAAGAAGAACACACATGAGCTCAAAGCCAAACTAAGGGAAAAATCGTACGACACTAAAGTCAGGTACTTGCTCAATATAAAAGGAAATTATTGCTATCGAATGAACAATAGTTGCTTACCAGATGTCATTAATGTTGAGAATATTTATAAGATAAAGATTCGTGCATGACACATGTCCACAAACTAACGATGCATTAAATGCAATCATATAGTGGTCAGGAGACAGAGAGGACTATCATATATGCAATGTCAGAGGTTGTTCCTTATTAATGTCGGTCCCTGCTAGAGTTGTCGATGTAACGCCCCAGTTTTTCAGTCGTATAGCATGATGTATGTGTTTATCAATTTGCGCGAATTAATTGTTTATAAGTGTTTTATATATTTTGATTTTATAAATTTAATTTTATATTTAAAGGTTAAAGTGTAATTAATCATACCTTAATTAATATTAAATATATGTTTTTAGTGTATTTTATTTTAAACTATATTAAATTTGTGCATTTGATTTAATGAATATTAATTACATGCATTTTAAATTAAACTGTATTAATTTCGTGCATTTGAATTATATTAATAAAATTTGTACACTTTGATTTAAATGTGATTAAAACCGTGTACTTTGTTATTTCATTAAATTTGAATTTGAAAATGATGTTTTTTTTTATGCATTTAATTTTTGTTAGATTTTATGAATTCTTTGAATTTCTTTATGCATTGTTCATGAGTGCTATAAACGTGTTTCGTTTTTATATGATTTGATACCGAAATTTTGTGAAAATTTAATATGTTAGAAATATACGTGTTATATATATGAATATGTGTGCGTTTCATGTTTTCGGGTTCGTTTGCATGAGTTTCGAATTTATTTTGATTTTGGAATCCAAATCGGGGGCTAATGAGCAATTAGCGCATCCTTGGTTCTGTATGTGATATCTTGAGCTAGGAAACTCGGATTCCAGTTTCGTCAACTTCATTGAACTCGTATCAAAAATTCGAGTTTAATAAACTTAGCCTTATATTTTTCCAAAGTTATTTGAACCTCCGAAATTTAACCGAAAAACGAAACGGCCGCAAAACTGCCACACTTTACTATTTTAATCATAACTCTCACCATACTTAACCAAATTAACCATGGTTGGACTTTTTGGAACCTTGACTTAACCCTCTATCACCCTTAACCAACCCCATTTCGAACCATACCTAATAAAAAGAGACAATTCAGCCAAAACCTCCTGACTTCCAGTTTTCCCGTAACCCTTGTGCACCTTGGAGATTCAAAGCTCAAATCTCTTCTAAACTTCATCCAATACACAAGGTAAGCTTAGGGTTGTAAAATACATTCATTATGAGTCATTTTGATCCTATCATCCCCAATTTTGAGCATGTTTTCATGGATTTGTGGCTGACTTGAAGAATAGTTAGGTTATGGAGATATATGTTGATCTCTTTGATTCCTTAATGCTTTTAGTTAATTCAAAGCATGAAAATGGTTGTCTTAACCCCCTCTTCTCATTCATGATCATTGATTATGTGGTAGTTGAAGATTTAATGAGATTTCATCGTTGACACTTTGAGAAAAAGGAAGAAATGATCATCTTTTATCTCCCTTTTTGTACCGAACTGCTGCTGTTACGTTTTGGGGAATTACTTGATATCTTTTGCTATTTCTTTTCTCCCTGTTTGTTGTTGTCATGTTGGTTAGGTAAGCATGAAGTTGCTGCTCTGTTTTTCATCGTTTTGCCCAGTTTTTTTTGGCCTGGTTTTGCTGCTGTCAGCTACTGCGTTCTCCTTGCTTTGATTGCTGTCAATTATCAGTCATTTATAGGAGTTGTTGATGCTATTTTGCTGCAGCATAACATGCCCTATGTTGCTGCTACCTGCTGCTGCTTTTTCATGACATAAAACAGGGTCTAAAGCTTTGTGTTGCTGCTGCGTTACGTCTGTGTTGCATCTCCCCGGCCAGGGAGATTTTGAGCATGAATTTACCCGGCCGGGGAGCCTTTGTGCAGAATCTCCGCTGCATGAAAGTACCCGAGCGGGGACTTTTGTGTGAAAAATCTCCCCGGGCGAGGAGATTGATTTGGAGCTGTTGTGTGCTGTGTTTGTGCTGCTGCTGCCTTCATCTCTTCCTTTGCATGTTATGAGTGCATGTGAATGTTTGATTGCATGCAATTGTTTAATATTAAATTGTTTGCATGCATGTTATGGTTAACTAAAAATTGGCATGCATGATTGTACGTACATATATATAGGCATGCATATTTAATTTAATTAGGTTACATGCATGTAAGATAAAATTGATTTATTTGTGAAGTTATTGCATGCATGTTATGTTATGATTAATTGCATGCATAAAAATTTACTTTTCGTGCATGTTAATTTGCATGATATGGACGTACTCATATATTTATATATATATATATTTAATAGATATTAAATATTATTTGATTTATTTAAATTTTAGAAATTAAATTGTTACCTATTTCAAGTTCCCTTTTTAATTTCCAATCTTGAATTGAATGTAATTATTTGTCTATTTTCTAATTGTAAACATGTTATGGTACGTGATATGTTCGTTATTTGAATTCTTGTATTGAATTGCTATGAAATATGAAATTCATGACTTAAATGATTATGAACGCTTCCTTGAATGAATGAATGATTCGTTTATGAGATTTAAATGCATTAATAGTGCACATGAACGTGTTCATTACTTAATATCATTTCTTATGCATTCACATTATGATCATACATTGCCGTGCGTCATATATGGTTCATTTGGAGTCTTGAGTCTCACGAACTCGATACGTTATCCTTTGTACAATATTCTCCAGGGAGGAGACGTACCGGGTTCTTAGGACACTTTCAAGTCTTCTTGGTTTTCTTCGGTAAGAGGCGCTCAGGTGGGTTTCTCTACTATCTAGTTAAACAACCCTATATGCTTTCAATGTGCAAAGATTTCGACCAAAATTTATTATACGTATATAGAGTCGTTTTAAGAGTAAATGATTTCAACGTAAAGCCTTTATTTTATGAATCCTACCAAATGTTTTGGTGAGAATGAATGAATGAATGCACAGAATGGGGCCCAGGGACTTGGTGTGAGTGGTGACCCGAGGAGGCATGGGCTGACGGTGATCCCTCACACTAGTCCCACCAATGAACGGCGTAACCGGACCTCGTTAGGAGTTAGCGAGGAATGGACGCTGAGTGCCATCTGAGGAGTCATGTTCCCCTTTTGGTCAATGAATGGATGGTTCGGGCCGATCACCCGGCCATCAACCGGAGGGAGAAGGTGTAAATGTTCATGAATGTGCACAAAAGAATGTTATGCATGAAAGAAAGAAAGAGAGAAAGAATGTTTAATGAACTACACGAGGTGTTGGTTGGAGATAATGCACGCCCACTCGCCGGGCCACAAACGACCTAATGAAAAATGAACGTTATAATCTCTTTTGATGACTTATTTATTTCACCCACTTGGGAAATGCTCTAAAAACCTCATTTGGGATTATAACTTGCATGTGAATGTTTAAATATTGTTGTATATGCTACTTATGCCTCATTTTATACCCACCTGTCTCGTATAGACTGAACCCGGATCGTTTTCAGTGTTTTTGCAGGTTTGGAGTGCGAGGCGGGAAGTTAAGTTTATTTAGTCTTTCGGTTAAATCTGAGTCTGTTCATGTAACGCCCGAGCGCGAGACGTCACATCCCCCGCACCATGACCCGACCCGTATATGAAATGGATTTCCATACACGTGCCAAATCATAGCGAACGGAGACATACACACTCGCTAAGCCAGGCGGGACTAACCTATAACTTAAACCCCAACAACAACAACAATCAGAGTAACAGAAAGGCGGAAGCAATCATCCATGTACTATCTACTGAGCTAGATGCTCTAGGTACCAACATGTATTTCAGACATTGAGATATACGCTCTATGTACCAATATTTAATGTTCAAGTAAGATACATATAGGTACCATTTTCATATACGCTCCATACGTATACCAGAATCCAAAAGTATCAATAAAGTAAACATATGCGTGTAAAGGAAAGGCTAGACACTATGCAAGACTCTCCTCCCGACTCGCATCCCGCCTAGCATCCCCTTCCTGCAAAAACAACTCCGGGTTCAGTCTTAGACAGACTGGTGGGTATAAAAGGATAGGCATAATATCAATATTTCGCGGAATTGAAACACATACATGCAAGTTATAAACCCTATTCGAGGTTTAGAAGCATTTTTTCCCAAGTGGGAAAATAAAATACAACGAATAGGATTATAACAATTCATTTCATTCATTAGGTCATTAGTGGCCCGGCGAGAGGGCGTGCATTATCTCCAACCATCACCTCGTGTAATCCATTAGTTATTCATTCATTCATTCATACATTTCATTCTTTCGTGCACATACATTCGATCATTCATTTGATCGTTCATATACCACCTTCTTCCTCCGGGTAGGGAACGGGTTTGCAAGGCCCGAACCCTCATTCATTAATGCTAGAGGGGTACATGAATCCCCAAAAGCGCGGGTCCCCTTTCATTCACTAATCTCCTAGTGAAATCCAGGTTGCCGAAATTGTTGGAACTAGTATATATGGATTCCCGTCAACCCATTCTTCCCCGGTTCACCAATACACTAAGTCCCGGGCCCCCATTCATTGTGAACATTCATTACTCGCCAAAACTTTTGGTAGGACAATCATAATAAAGGCTTTCATTCGAAAACATTTGTTCGTTAAAACTTGATATAATTACATATATAAGGTTTTGGCCAAAATCTTGCACATTAGGTGTTCGGGGTCATATTGTTAACTAATAGAAGAAAAACCCACCTGATAACAAAAAGAACCCGACAAAGCTCTCACTGCCCGACCTCGTCACCCACGGGATCAAGATCTGTGTGACAAAGGTAGTGTGAGACTCAATATGACCACATTTGACGCTCGGCTATGAAATATCATGTTAAGGAATGCTTAAAATGCAATAATATGTTCAAATATGGTCATGAATGTCATAGAATCCAATTAAACACATAATTCAACAAGTTTCGTTCATTATACGATAAAAATCGTATTCGTTCCCGGTCATATCGTTCATACTTTCATACTTGCATTCATAAGGTTATCAATATCATATATCAATCATAAAACATAGCTTTAATATAATCACGTTACATATAATCCACCATTACGAGCCATAAACGAGATATAAGCAAGAAAAGAGGTTCCCCAAAGCTGCCATTTCAAATGATACGGCCGTGTTGAGTTTTCAAAGGAAACGGACACGGTCGTGTCCTAGGTTTAAAATCCAAAAATTCAAAGTCGAGAGCTTGACACGGCCGTGTTGAGTTTTCAAAGGAATTGGACACGGCCATGTCCGAGGTTAAAATCAGAAAAATTCAAAGTCGAGAGCCCAACACAGCCGTGTCCATTTTCAGTTCAAAGCTGACACGGCGTTTTACCAAGAAAAACAGAGCAGAAGCTCTGTTTCTCGAGGGAAAAGCTTTGCAAAACAGGGGCAGCAACAAGGAAGCTCTTATACACACTTAGACATGATTTCACTCCCTATACTTCATACAAATCATGAAATTCATTCATATATGCAAGAATCCATATCCAAAATTGGCAAAAGATCACTCAACAAACTTTCATCCATGGAAGCTTCAAGCTTCAACAAAGGCATATCATGCACTCCTCAACAAACCTTAAATTTAAACATGTAAATATGATAGAAAGATCCCAAGAATCATTTATCAAGCATCAAATTTCACTTAGAAACATTAAAACTAATGATCAAGCCCAAACCCTCAATTCATGCTCATACTCAAAACACAAGAATCCTTCACTCATGCCAAGCTATTCATGGAAGAAAAGATAGAAGAGAATGAGGGAAAATCAATCCATATCTTACCTTGGAAGAAGATTGAACAAGAGCTGATCTTGAGCTTAGGGTTTGAATGATCAAAATGGAGGGTTTCTTCAAGCTTCTCCTTGGCCTCTTCAGATGATGATGATCGATGAAATGAGATGCATAAGGGACAAATACTGATATTTAGTGATAAATGGATAGGTCACGGGTCGGTTCAAGTCTGGTTCGGTTAGTAAACGGTTCAAACAAGTTATAAGGTCGAGGTTGAGGGAAAGTTCGATGTCGACACTTAGATTGATGAAATACAAAATACATTAGGGACTAAAAAATCCGATATTTTTTTTAATTCTTCCATTTATACTTTTTCGATCTATGTAAATGAAATATGTAGTGTCAATCCAAGACAATTTTAAATATTATTGCACTGTTAAATTGAAATTCATTGAATTTCAATTTAACAGTGCAATTTCTTTTGTTTTTTCCACTGTATTTTTTTCGCAAGATTTATATTGACAAGAGTATATTGAACAAATATAATTCATCGTGATAAGTGAACTGGGGTCTATTTATTTCCGTCCCACAGGTTTTTTACTTTACCTTATTCATAAACGATGCTTTCTTTGATCCAAGAGGTTTTTTTGATTGAAAGGGCCCAAACGGTATCGAAAAAGTACGAGGTCAAGTTTAATGAATAGGTAACGTCGAAACAAGTTCAACGCCGGTTACGGATCTCGATTTCGAGGTCCGGAGCTCAAGATATCGCCAAAATAGTTCAGGGTTACCTAATATTCAATTAGGTCCCTAAACTTTCAAAAAGTGGCAATTAAGCCCAGACTCAATTTCCAATTGAGTCCAAAACATTCAAATAAATTACAATCAAACCCACGGGTTGCACAAAACATGAAATTCCATTCAAATAACACCGAATTCACAAAACTCACATTTTCACAAATTCATTCATATATTCATAGCACATATTGGAATTCATATAGAGTTTAATCAAATAAATCAAATTAGAAACAAATTCAATTAGCAAAACAAATTATAAAATCACATAATTAAATAAAAATGTGCACATAACACTTACCTGCACGTGTGAAAACTCGGGGCGTTACAACCTCTCCCCCTTAAAGAGAATCCGTCCTCGGATTCATTGCTCGGTCGGAAACAATTCGGGGTAGAACTTCTTTATTTTCTCTTCTGTTTCCCACGTGGCTTCTTCCGTCTTACCACTTCACCACAACACTTTCACCAAGGGAAACCGTCTGTTTCAAAGTTCTTGAAATTTTCGATCCAAAATCTTAACTGGTTTCTGAACGAAAGTGAGATTCGGTTCAAGCTCTGCTTCTTCGACCGGTATGATCATTGATTCATCGGGATAGTACTTCCGAAGTTGTGACACATGGAAGACATTGTGAATACCCGTTAAACATGGAGGCAAATCCAATCTATAAGCTGTATCTCCGATTCTCTCCAAAATCTCATAAGGTCCTAAATATCGGGGATTCAACTTTCCTCCTTTTCCAATTCGGGTAAATCCTTTCCGAGGTGAAGCTTTCAGGAATACCCTATCCCCAACTTCAAATTCAAGATCTTTCCTTCGCTTGTCTGCATAACTTTTCTGTCGATCTTGAGCTGCTTTCATCCGTTGTCGAATAATCTGAACTTTTTCAATGGCATCCTGAATAGCCTTAGAAGGTTTATCTTTCCTTTCACCTCTTTGTACCCCTTCTTGCTTACTCCATTTCCATTCTTCCAAATCGAAAAACAACGGGGATCGGCACTTTCTTCCATAAAGAAACTCATACGGTGCCATTTCTATTGAAGCTTGATAACTATTGTTGTAGGCAAACTCAATTAAGGGCAATTGTTCATTCCATGAACTCGAGAAATCCAACGTACACGCCCTTAACATATCCTCAAGATATCTGATTAACCTTTCGGATTACCCGTCAGTCTGTGGATGAAAAGCTGTACTGAACTGGAGCTTAGTCCCTAGACACTTCTGTAACTCTTGCCAGAACTTGGAAGTGAATCTTGGATACCTATCTGAAACAATACTAGCTGGCACTCCATGTAACCGAATAATCTCATCACAATACCTCTTAGCCAACTTACCTAACTTATCTGACATCCGAACTGCAAGAAAATGTGCTGACTTGGTTAACCTGTCCACGATTACCCAAATTCCATCAAATCCACCCTTCACTCTAGGTAAACCCGATACAAAATCCATTGCTATCTGTTCCCATTTCCATTCAGGAATAGGTAGTGGTTGTAATAATCTTGACGGCTTCTGATGCTCAGCTTTCACTAGCTGACAAGTCAGACATTGCTTCACAATATTCACTACGTCTCTTCAACCCGTTCCACCAATAATACTGTTTCAAGTCCCGATACATCTTGTTTCCACCAGGATGTACCGAATACACAGTTTTATGAGCTTCATCCAAAATAGCTCTTCTTAACTCCGTTGGAACTACCACTCTGTTCTTAAATCGAAAGATTCCCGTATCATCGAATCCAAACGGACACTCGGAGTCTGATCGAGCCTTCTCAATCAACTTCTGAATCTCAACATCCGTCCGTTGTGCCTCAAATATTTGTTGTCTTAACTCTGGACGTACTGAGATGCTACCAATATGAGCCTTTATCTTAACCAACTCCATTGGTTGTCCAATATTTACCTTCAAATTGGGTACACTAGCCTTCCTGCTCAATGCATCCGCGACCACGTTAGCTTTACCCGGGTGATACTTAATCACACAATCATAATCCTCGAGAGTCTCCATCCACCTTCGTTGCCTTCTATTCAAATCCTTTTGAGAAAACAAATAATGAAGACTCTTATGATCGGTAAAAATCTCAAAAGAAGTCCCATACAAATAATGTCTCCACTTCCCTAAGGCAAAAATCACCGCTGCAAGTTCAAGGTCGTGAGTGGGATAATTCTTCTCATGCTCTTTCAATTTCCTAGAGGCATAAGCAATTACTCTCCCATTTTGCATCAAAACACAACCTAAGCCTTCATGGGAAGCATCCGTATACACCATAAAACCTTCAATACCATCCGGAAGTGCAAGTATCGGCGCAGAAGTTAACTTATCCTTCAAGAGCAGAAAACTAACTTCACACTTCTCATCCCACTTAAACTGAACCTCTTTCTTGGTTAATCGGGTCAACGGAGCCGCAATCTTGGAGAAATGTTTAACAAATCTTCGATAATAACCGGCTAGACCCAAGAAACTGCCACTTAGAAACTGCCTCTATTTTCGAAGGATCCACTTCTAATCCTTTGCTCAAAATGATATGTCCCAAGAAACTCACCCTGTCGATCCAAAACTCGTATTTACTGAATTTGGCATAAAGTTGGTTATCTCTTAAAGTCTCCAATACCAATCTCAAATGCCGAGCATGATCCTTTTCTGACCTTGAGTACACCAAAATATCATCAATGAAGATCACAACATACTTATCCAAATACGGCCGGAAAATCCGATGCATCATGTCCATAAAAGCTGCCGGTGTATTAGTTAATCCAAATGGCATCACCACGAATTCATAATGTCCATACCGGGTATTAAATCCTGTCTTAGGAATGTCTTCCTCCTTAATCTTTAACTGATAATATCCTTGCCTTAAATCAAGCTTGGAGTACACTCTTGACCCTTGTAACATATCAAACAAATCCTCTATATTAGGCAATGGATATTTATTCTTTACAGTCATCCGATTCAACTCCCGGTAGTCAATACACATCTTTAAAGTTCCATCTTTCTTTTTAACAAAGAGGACTGGCGCGCCCCACGGTGATGAACTCGGTCGAATATAACCATTCTTCAGAAGTTCTTCTAACTGAACTTTTAACTCCTGTAACTCTGCCGGTGCCATCCGGTAAGGAGTCTTAGAATAAGGTTCAGATCCCGGATATAAGTCTATTACAAATTCGATCTCTCGATCCGGAGGCAAAGAACCTAAAACTTCGGGAAACACCTCAAGATATTCCTTCACCACTTCTGTCTCTTCGAGTTTCGCCTGATCTTTCGGCTTATTCAAGATATAGGCAATGAATCCCGTTGCCCCATTCCTTATCAACTTATGAGCCTCAGTGAACGACAAAAGAGGTTTAATCTCTGATTCTTTCCCCACTGCCACTTCTTCTCCCAACTTAACTGTCTTGGTGAAACAATCAACCGTGGCGTGGTACCGAAACAACCAATCCATTACCAGAATAACCCCATATCTGTTCATCGGCATTACCACCAAATCTCCCTGATATTCTCTGCCTTCAATCCCAAACACACAATCTTTGACCACCCGATCCGTCTCAAGACTTCCACCCAACGGCGAACTCACCGCATAACAAGCATTCAAACACATAACAGGCAAACATAAAGTATCAATTAATTTGCAAGATATAAAAGAATGAGTAGCGCCAGGGTCAAATAATGCATGTATGTTCGTGTTATGGATGCATATCGTACCTTCCACCATGGCATTGGGATTGGCTTCCACATTTTTCTCTTCACCCGCAAGAGCATATGCACGAGCTGGGATCATCAACCTCTGAGCTCCCGGTTGATAGCCTGGAGTCTTGTCTGGACAAGTGTTAGCCATATGTGTTGTCTTCCCACATATTAGGCACTGACCCAACCTCCTTCTGCAAGTGTTGTAGGTGTGAGTAGGGCCTCCACAATATAAACATGGTGACCTATCATGTCGTGGATCAAAAGTAACCGGAGGTGCTTGTGGCTTTAGCGGTGCAGTCCCTGCAGGTCGAAACTTCTTAGCTTACCCTTGAAATGGCTGAGGAGGAGATACGATAGGCCTTTTCCCTTTTCCAAACCCCGATCCTTGTCCCATTTGCATACGAGGTAAGGGGTCCTTTTTCTTATACTCCTCTTCCAATACCAGAGCTCTTTGTACAGTGTCAGCAAACGACTCAAAATTATGGCTTGCATGCCCGTGCCTCAGATCCTGTCTCAATCCAGCTATAAACCTCTTTCCCTTTCTCTTTTCATCCCTTGTAACATGGGGTGCATATTACCCTAGCCTATTGAAAAGAGAAAGATACTGGGCCACCGTGCGAGTTCCTTGCTTCAGATCCATAAACTCTTGTTCTTTTCTTTCTCGGACAACTTCAGGAACAAAAGCCTCTCGGAATTCCCTTACAAAGACTTCCCAATTGACTTCTTCCCCTTCCACTTCAAGCTTCTCTCGTGTACGTTCCCACCAATCATAAGCCTCTCCATCCAGTTGGAAAATAGCGAATTGAGCTTTCTCTTGAGAGGTAAATTGTCTGACATTGAAAATCCTCTCAATTCTTGTGAGCCATCCTTCCCATATTGCATCGTCAACCGAACCCGAAAACCTTGGAGGGTTATAGCTTAAAAACAACCCATGATGATCTCTCGGGTTATTAGGAGGAGGAGCTTGCTGTTCCACCTATGGTTGCACTGGAGGATCCTGAGCCCTTCTATGTTCCACGTAGTTATATACCGCCTCCATAAAGTGCTCCATATTCATAGGCGGTTGTGGAGGATTAGGAGAACGATCATGGTGGTGATGATGTCCCGGAGACCTTTCCCGTTGTCTTCTAGGAGGCATCCTATTCACTCAAACACTAACATGCGTGCTAATTTTAATTCATGCGTGACAATGCAATAAATTCAATCAAGCATTCAAGTCAGGAATCAAAACACCTTATCATATAAAATGCAAATGCTCCATATTAACAAGTAATTCCTACAGCCGAATGACCTACTGACTCAACACGACACTAGAACCCTGGTTTTGCAACCCTGGGCTCTGATACCACTCAAAGGATGTAACGCCCGAGCGCGAGACGTCACATCCCCCGCACCATGACCTGTAACACCCCGACTCACAGTCGGTACAGGTAAATTATGTGATTTATCAATATTTGCGTTTTGGATTAATTGTATATGACTTATTTAAATTATTTGAACTTAGGTGAATTTATTTGAATAAATGTTGTATGTGATTTAGTCGTTTTATTTGAGTTGGCCTTGTTTGAACCCGTAATTGTTGAACCGAACCAACTTGAACCAGAACACCTTGAACCGAACCCGTGAACCGACCGGTCCAGCCTTAAAGGCTGAACCATTTTCTCCTCTCTTCATTTTACGTTCAATAACAGCAACAACCAAGCCAAGCAAGAGCCAAACCCCAAGTGATCATCCAAACTTCCCAAGCCAAGATCTCCCTCGTTTCTTCGCCTTTTCTCGAACTTAGGTGTGTTCCGGTTTCCCCTCGTCCTGCTCGTCGTTTCTATGGTTTAATTTCTGAGTTTGGAGTGAGTTTTATATGCCTTAGCTTCCCTACGTGAATAGTGAGGGTTTGGTGTTTTGCTAAATACTTGCCCTATGCTTGATGTATTGAATCCTAGCTTTATATATGAGTTGTATAGGTTGTATGTGTTACATTTATTGCCTAGTTTCTCTTGGTAGTTGAGCATTTATGAAGGATCATGATTTTTGGCTTGAATTTTGCATTCCTTTGATCATGCCTTTTATTCCGTTTTCTTGAGTTATTTGAGTGTCAACTTGTCAAGCATGATTTATGTGATTTGTTTGTGCGTTTTGAGAAGTTGTGGCAACTTTAAGGTTAGGGATTTTGGCCATTTTTGGTAAAATTTGGAGCTTCCCCTGTTTTCTGTAATGTGATTCTGTTCCAGCTTTTCGAACCAGGCCGGAACGGTCGTTTCTGCCCCAGTTATAAACTGGGAACGGCCCTTCCGGGCCATTTTTACTGTTCTTGCCGTGAGTGGGAACGGTCGTTCCCAGTTTGTACTGGGAACGGTCGTTCCCAGTTGCCGTTCCCATGGCCAAAACCTTTCTTTTAGCTACTGGGTCAAATCCACGGGGGTGGATTTGAGGCAGTAGGTCTGGAAAAATCCATGAGGGTGGATTTTTCCCTTTGGAAAAATCCATGGGGGTGGATTCTGTCCGCGGGGAGTTCGGGATTTTCTGGGAACGGCCCTTCCCGTCCCCAGTACAAACTGGGAACGGCCGTTCCCATCCTCCAGAAACTTTTAGCGAAGGCAGGAACGGCCGTTCCCTACAGTGAAAGGGCCGTTCCCACCTTTCCCGAGACCTGGAAGCTGCCACTGCTTCTCTTTACCTTAATTATGCAATTTTATGACTTTAATTGCTTTTCTTTCGCCTGTTAATTGTTATAACTCGAATGTCGTTGCTAATAAATTGTGAATAATTATGTTATGCTATAGTTTGTGAATTATATGACTTAATTGTGACATTTTATATGTGAACATGAATCATGCATTTTGCCGAGCGTCCTATTTGGTTCATATAGAGTCTAAGTCTTGGGCTTTCGTGTTTTCTTTTCAGAGGTGGTTCCAGTTGACGAGCCCGAGGCGTAGGTTGTTCACGTCTGCTCGCTTTTTGTCACGCACAAGGTGAGGTTTAGGAATTTTATTAGCTAAGCGACCTAAAGCCTTATGTGATGTTTTCAGGCCGTGCATGTGACTATTTATTATAGATATGTATGTGTTGATTAGAATATGTTTATGATTTTGTGAACAACTTTGTTTTGGGAAAAGATATCAAATAGGCCTATGTAAGCTACGTTTTAGAAAAGGCTTTACAATTCTGTTAGCGAGATTGCCATGAAAGATTTGGCATATGATATGATTTGTGTTTGTGGATCCAAGGAGCTACGGGTAAGGAACCCTCGGGACGGTTCGGGCCGTCGAGGTTCGGCCTGTGCGTAGTCTCCATCCGATATGTCACACGCGACCCCTGGGAGTTTGGGAAGGTGTGGTATTTCGATGCCTTCGGCATAAAAACCGGGGAGGGCACGATGTGGGTTCGCTACCCCTCGTGAGTCTGTATATGTTTGGATGGTTAGGGCCGCCGGTGGCTCTTCCATCATTGGTGTAGAGGTTGACATGTATGATTTCCATTTTGTTTGTTCTGAGGAGTAAAGGTTGGAAGCTCGTTCTCGCCGAGCATTATATACTGTTGTGTTATGTCAGGAAGTATGAATCGGGATAGTGTTTATGAAATGTTTTAAAGTATGTGTATTTGTTTTGGAAAGTTTTAGTTTGTAAAACCTATTCCGGTTCATAATTTCACCTTTGCTTTGTGCTCTGCTTTATATATATATAGGGTGTGGGTGTGCGTTAGCCCCCTCACTCAGTCAGTTGACTGACCCTCGTTTACTCTTTTAGTTGCAGGTTTTGGGAGCGAGAGCTAGGCGGAGAAGTGTGTCTTCTTTATGCACTTGTCGGTCTAGGTCTCGTTAGGTGCATCTACATATTTGCACTTTATTATTTTGTATCTGTATAGGTGACTTGTAAATACTATTTTTGCTCGAGCCGTGATGGCTTTTGTACAGGTGGAAGCGTTGGTACCAATATGTAAATACTATATGGATAGGTGTGGGTTGGTACCTATACATATATATGTGATGATTTTGCTTGTTGCTTTTATTATTCGCTTCCGCATACTCTAATTCTGTGTTGTTTAGCTCCGCCTAGCCTAGAGTGTGTGTTTGGTCTCCCGTTCGCTATGATTCGGATTTGGGTGCGGACATCCCATTTCGTATTCGGGTTCGGATTATGGTGCGGGGGATGTGGCCCTACGTGTGGGTGCTACATGACCCGACCCATATATGAAATGGATTTCCATACACATGCCAAATCATAGCGAACGGAGACATACACACTTGCTAAGCCAGGCAGGACTAACCTATAACTTAAACCCCAACAACAACAACAATCAGAGTAACAGAAAGGCGGAAGCAATCATCCATGTACTATATACTGAGCTAGATGCTCTAGGTACCAACATGTATTTCAGACATTGAGCTATACGCTCTATGTACCAATATTTAATGTTCAAGTAAGATACATATAGGTACCATTTACATATACGCTCCATACGTATACCAGAATCCAAAAGTATCAATAAAGTAAACATATGCGTGTAAAGGAAATGCTAGACACTATGCAAGACTCTCCTCCTGACTCGCATCCCGCCTAGCATCCCCTTCCTGCAAAAACAACTCCGGGTTCAGTCTTAGACAGACTGGTGGGTATAAAAGGATAGGCATAATATCAATATATCGCGGAATTGAAACACATACATGCAAGTTATAATCCCTATTTGAGGTTTAGAAGCATTTTTTCCCAAGTGGGAAAATAAAATACAACGAATAGGATTATAACAATTCATTTCATTCATTAGGTCATTAGTGGCCCGGCGAGAGGGCGTGCATTATCTCCAACCATCACCTCGTGTAATCCATTAGTCATTCATTCATTCATA
Source organism: Lantana camara (assembly GCA_037501455.1). Taxonomy (NCBI): domain Eukaryota; kingdom Viridiplantae; phylum Streptophyta; class Magnoliopsida; order Lamiales; family Verbenaceae; genus Lantana; species Lantana camara. The sequence goes on from CM074860.1 coordinate 72,173,646, forward strand.
CATTTCATTCTTTCGTGCACATACATTCGATCATTCATTCGATCGTTCATATACCACCTTCTTCCTCCGGGTAGGGAACGGGTTTGCAAGGCCCGAACCCTCATTCATTAATGCTAGAGGGGTACATGAATCCCCAAAAGCGCGGGTCCCCTTTCATTCACTAATCTCCTAGTGAAATCCAGGTTGCCAAAATTGTTGGAACTAGTATATGTGGATTCCCGTCAGCCCATGCTTCCCCGGTTCACCAATACACTAAGTCCCGGGCCCCCATTCATTGTGAACATTCATTACTCGCCAAAACTTTTGGTAGGACAATCATAATAAAGGCTTTCATTCGAAAACATTTGTTCGTTAAAACTTGATATAATTACATATATAAGGTTTTGGCCAAAATCTTGCACATTAGGTGTTCGGGGTCATATTGTTAACTAATAGAAGAAAAACCCACCTGATAACAAAAAGAACCCGACAAAGCTCTCACTACCCGACCTCATCACCCACGGGATCAAGATCTGTGTGACAAAGGTAGTGTGAGACTCAATATGACCACATTTGACGCTCGGCTATGAAATATCATGTTAAGGAATGCTTAAAATGCAATAATATATTCAAATATGGTCATGAATGTCATAGAATCCAATTAAACACATAATTCAACAATTTTCGTTCATTATATGATAAAAATCGTATTCGTTCCCGGTCATATCGTTCATACTTTCATACTTGCATTCATAAGGTTATCAATATCATATATCAATCATAAAACATAGCTTTAATATAATCACGTTACATATAATCCACCATTACGAGCCATAAACGAGATATAAGCAAGAAAAGAGGTTCCCCAAAGCTGCCATTTCAAATTACACGGCCGTGTTGAGTTTTTAAAGGAAACGGACACGGCCGTGTCCGAGGTTTAAAATCCAAAAATTCAAAGTCGAGAGCTTGACACGGCCCTGTTGAGTTTTCAAAGGAATTGGACACGGCCGTGTCCGAGGTTAAAATCAGAAAAATTTAAAGTCGAGAGCCCAACGCGGCCGTGTCCATTTTCAGTTCAAAGCTGACACGGCGTTTTGCCAAGAAAAACAGAGCAGAAGCTCTGTTTCTCGAGGGAAAAGCTTTGCAAAACAGGGGCAGCAACAAGGAAGCTCTTATACACACTTAGACATGATTTCACTCCCTATACTTCATACAAATCATGAAATTCATTCATATATGCAAGAATCCATATCCAAAATTGGCAAAAGATCACTCAACAAACTTTCATCCATGGAAGCTTCAAGCTTCAACAAAGGCATATCATGCACTCCTCAACAAACCTTAAATTTAAACATGTAAATATGATAGAAAGATCCCAAGAATCATTTATCAAGCATCAAATTTCACTTAGAAACATTAAAACCAATGATCAAGCCCAAACCCTCAATTCATGCTCATACTCAAAACACAAGAATCCTTCACTCATGCCAAGCTATTCATGGAAGAAAAGATAGAAGAGAATGAGGGAAAATCAATCCATATCTTACCTTGGAAGAAGATTGAACAAGAGCTGATCTTGAGCTTAGGGTTTGAATGATCAAAATGGAGGGTTTCTTCAAGCTTCTCCTTGGCCTCTTCAGATGATGATGATCGATGAAATGAGATGCATAAGGGACAAATACTGATATTTAGTGATAAATGGATAGGTCACGGGTCGGTTCAAGTCCGGTTCGGTTAGTAAACGGTTCAAACAAGTTATAAGGTCGAGGTTGAGGGAAAGTTCGATGTCGAGGGTCCAAACGGTATCGAAAAAGTACGAGGTCAAGTTTAATGATTAGGTAACGTCGAAACAAGTTCAACGCCGGTTACGGATCTCGATTTTGAGGTCCGGAGCTCAAGATATCGCGAAAATAGTTCAGGGTTACCTAATATTCAATTAGGTCCCTAAACTTTCAAAAAGTGGCAATTAAGCCCAGACTCAATTTCCAATTGAGTCCAAAACATTCAAATAAATTACAATCAAACCCACGGGTTGCACGAAACATGAAATTCCATTCAAATAACACCGAATTCAAAAAACTCACATTTTCACAAATTCATTCATATATTCATAGCACATATTGGAATTCATATAGAGTTTAATCAAATAAATCAAATTAGAAACGAATTCAATTAGCAAAACAAATTATAAAATCACATAATTAAATAAAAATGCGCACGTAACACTTACCTGCACGTGTGAAAACTCAGGGCGTTACAGTCCATGTGCATATTGAATCATGATTTGTTTAAGTATGAAGCTGTAAAGTTTGTATTGATTGTTACATTTGTCATAAATTCAAGATAAGCTTACAGAAATAGAAAGAATCTGGATTTGAAGTTTTATGATTTTATCGAATTTCGGGATTAGGAACTTATGCTAGTTGAACCCGTTGTTAATTGCTTATCCTATTATTGATGTATGTATGTTGCTTCCGCATTAGTATTCTTTCTGTTTCATTGTCTCTTTGGTTGCGAAAGTTAGCTCCCGCCTAGCCTAGCGAGTGTGTTGGTCCCCGTTCGCTGGGATTTAGCTCGGGTATGGATTGTCCGTTTCATATTCGGGGTCGGATCTCGGTGCGGGGGATGTGGTACCTTGCGCTCGGGTGCTACAGTCGACCCTTGAGGGGTGAGCCTAGGGCAGCGGTCGAGTTCGACATTCGGTAGGATCAAGGGCGATCGAGATGACTCTCCGGCTGAGTTTACGTGATCCTGATGGTTGAGGTAGTGCGCTGGTCGACCTATTCACCTCAAGTTGGGTGGTAGACCGACTATGTATTGGACTGTGTGAAGTGGCCGAGTTACGTTCTCCGAGAGGTGAGTTAATCGATCGAGAATGAAGCTGACGTGTCACGTGCTTTAGAATCGATTTGATGTGTCAGGCTTCACGTGTGACTAAGCCTGCCAGATGCCACGTGATGCCATGATGAGAATAAGCTATGTCAATCCTAAAATTTTAGAAAATATATAAGAAAATTAAGGAAAATGTAGCACCCACACGTAGGGCCACATCCCCCGCACCATAATCCGAACCCGAATACGAAATGGAATGTCCGCACCCGAATCTGAATCATAGCGAACGGGAGACCAAACACACACTCTAGGCTAGGCGGAGCTAAACCAAACGGAAACAGAGTGCGCGGAAGCGAATAAATAAAAACAACAAACAAAACATCACATAGGTATACGTATAGGTACCAACACTTAATTATCCATATAGTATTTACATATAGGTACCAACACATAGCCTGTACAAAAGCCATCACGGCTCGAACAAAAAGAGAAGCAGGTATATACAAATCAAAGCTATACAACTACAAAATAATAAGGTGCAGGGATGTAAATGCATCTAACGAGACCTAGACCGACAAGTGTAACAGACGACACACTTCTCCGCCTAGCTCACGCTCCAAAACCTGCAACTAAAATAGTAAACGAGGAGTCAGTCAACTGACTGAGTGAGGGGGCTAACGCACACCCACACCCTACATATGTATAGAGCAAAGCACAAAGCAAAGGGCGAAACAATGAACCGGAATAGGTTTTCCAAACTAAAACTTTCCAAAACAAATACATATACTTAAAACATTTCATAAACACTATCCCGATTCATACTTCTCAGACATACATAACAAAACATAATGCTCGGCGAGAACGAGCTTCCAACCTTTACTCCTCAGAACAAACAAAACAGAAATCATACATATCCACCTCTACACCAATGATGGAAGAGCCACCGGCGGCCCTAACCATCCAGACATATACAGACTCACGAGGGGTAGCGAACCCACATCGTGCCCTCCCCGGGTTTTACACCGAAGGCATCGAAATATCACACCTTCCCAAACTCCCAGGGGTCGCGTGTGATATATCGGATGGAGACTACGCACAGGCCGAACCTCGACGGCCCGAACCGTCCCGAGGGTTCCTTACCCGTAGCTCCTTGGATCCACACATACAAATCATATCATAACATATGCCAAATCTTTCATGGCGATCTCGCTAACAGAATCGTAAAGCCTTTTTCCAAAACATAGCTTACATAAGCTTATTTAATATCTTTTCCAAAACAAAGTTGTTCACAAGATCATAAACATATTCTAATCAACACGTACATATCTATATATATAATATATATAGTCACATGCACGGCTTGAAAACATCACATAAGGCTTTAGGTCGCTTAGCTAATAAAATTCCTAAACCTCACCTTGTGCGTGACAAAAACGAGCCAACGTGAACAACCTACGCCTCAGGCTCGTCAACTGGAACCTCCTCTGAAAAGAAAACACAAAAGCCCAAGACTTAGACTCTATATGAACCAAAGAAGACGCTCGGCAAAATGCATGATTCATGCTCATAGATAAAATATCGCAATTAAGTCATATAATTCACAATTCATATACATAACATATTTATATACAATCCAATATGCAAAACAATCAATTATAACAATTAAAATGCAAAAGAAAAGCATTTAAAATCATACAAATGCATAAACAAGGCAAAGAGAAAAAGTGGCAAAATCCACCCCCATGGATTTTTCCAAAGGGAAAAATCCACCCTAGCGGATTTTTCCAGAGCTACTGCCTCAAATCCACCCCCGTGGATTTTTCCAAAGGGAAAAATCCACCCTCGCGGATTTGACCCAGTAGAAGGGTTCCGGCCATGGGAACGGCCGTTCCCGTTCCCAGTACAAACTGGGAACGGTCGTTCCCACTCTCGGCGAACAGTAATTTGGCCTGGGAACGGTCGTTCCCAGTTTGAAACTGGGCGGGAACGGCCGTTCCGGCCTGGTTCGAAAGCTGGAGCAGAACATTTTTACAGAAAACAGGGGAAGCTCGTTTTTGAGCCAAAAATGGCCAAAACCAACCCTTTCTTTTGCCACAACTTCTCAAAATGCACACACAATACATATAAATCATGCTTGACATATAAACACTCAAATAACGCAAGAAAACGGAATTAAAAAGCATGATCAAGGGTATGCAATATTCAAACAAAAATCATGATCATTCATAAATACTCTACCAACCATGGATTAAATGCCATAAATGCAACACATACAACATATACAACTCATAAATGAGGCTAGGGATCAATTACAACAAGCAAAGGGCAAGTATCCAAGTTTTTTCATGAAACCCTTACTATTCACGTAGGGAAGCAAAGGCATGCAAAACTCACTCCAAACTCAGAAATTAAACCATATAAATGACGAGCACGACGAGGGGATTCCGAAACATACCTAAGTTCGAGAAAAGACGAAGAAACGAGAGAGAACTCGGCTTGGGAAGTTGGATGATCAAACTTGGGGTTTTGGCTTCTAGCTTGGCTTGGTTGTTGTTTCACGTGAAATGAAGGAGAAAGAAGAATGGTTCAGCCTTTAAGGCTGGACCGGTTCGGTTCACGGGTTCGGTTCAAGGTTCCCGGTTCAAGTTGGTTCGGTTCAACAAATACAGGTTCAAATATGGCCAACTCAATTTAAAACGAATAAAACATAAGCAACAAATAGTTCAAGTAATTCATATAAGTTCGAATAATTCATATAAGTCGTAAACAATTAATCCAAAACGCAAATATTGATAAATCACGTAATTTACCTGTACCGACTGTGAGTCGGGGTGTTACAGAAAAATATCATTTTTCGTCCTCTACAGATGCCCTTGTTCGATTTTGATCCTGATCTTTTAACTTTTCTCACATTGCATCCTTTATGTTTCAAAAAATCTCAATTTCAGTCCTTTAGTCAACGGACGTTAAAAAATTGACGGAAAAATACGCGTGTCATTCACGCACCACTCATATTTATTCAGGGCGCGTGAATGACACGCGCCTTTTTCCATTAAAAAATTAACGTCCGTTAGCTAAAGGATTAAAATTGAGATTTTTTGAAATATAAAGGATGCAATGTGAGAAAAGTGAAAAGTTCGGGAGGACCAAAACCGAAAAAATGCATCTGTAGAGGACGAAAAATGGTATGTTCCCGAAAATTAATTTGTTTTAGTTTTTCGTATTGGTGCTGTGTTTTCAGTGTGTTGATTTTTTTTATTTTAAAATTTTAAACACTTTTTATCATGTCGGACATGTATTGGTATTGTGTCCGAGACTTAATGAGATGAAAAGATAAAGTATCTGTACATTTGGAAAAATATTATTTATTTTCCAAACTTCTATGTTTTTCTTTTATAGTTTATAATTTCAATTATTGTGCCCTCGCGCACATCGCATGAAATGAATTACAGTAGAATATTCACCTAAAAAAGTGATCGGAGATGATAAAATTATCGTTAGCGCCAACTTGCTACGGTAAATAGTTAAAAAATAAATAAAATTGAGATAATCCAAAAGTTCAAATGAAAAAATTAAGTGTGATAGGATCAAAATACGCTCGTCCCACGTTTGAACACGTGGCAATTCGAGATAGTAACACATGTTCTCTTGTTATTAAGGCAGTTGTACACGAGCGCCCAACCCCCCGAGCGCCCAACCCCCCGAGCGCCAAGGTTCCTCAAGGGCACGCGCCATCTCTGCTACGCACACGCGGGGTCAACATTGTCGCTCTCTAACGAGCGCATTTCGCAAATACCTGGCTAAGCTCCAATCTGCCAAAGAAGCTCCCTTCGAGCGCTACTCTCCCTCAGGGAAGTTCCCACTCCCCCTCATTGCATAAGTCTTGGCCTTCATCCCCTAGCGGATTCTCTGGCCTCCAAGGCCCTTGGTTGACACGAGCGTGCTCTTAAGCCCTCGTTACCAACCCCCCTAAAACGGCTCTCTGACACCCCGTACATACCTGTGCACCTGCCACTGTCGCCAACACTAACTTCCACCGGCTTTTGCAGGAAGATTCCTCCTAAGTTTCTCTCGTAACGCCACGTGTTAGGGCGACATTTGGCCAGGACCACACGGTGCAAATGACCAAAGGGTCCCTGACCCTCAACTATAAATAAGCTAGTTCATCTCCTTCACTGTAAGCAATCTCCATTACTGCAACTTTACATTTCGCATATACTCTCTTTCGGATCATCATCTGACTTGAGCGTCGGAGAGCCAAACTGGGAATCACCCCTAGTTCCCCCAGCTTGGCCGTCTGACCTCTGTTTCTTTGGTGTTTGTCCTAGCAGGTTGAACCTACCATCTTTTCCGGCGATCACCATTGGTTTCCCCACCTTTAAACAAATTTTAAAGTGATTGGACTTTGTATCCCATATTCAGACCCATTAAAGTGTAAATTTGTTTTCACATCTTATGTATCTCATGCACACTGTAGTCTAGTATGGAAGAAACCATAGCGGAATATTTCGCTGGAAATGATCGGAGATGTCAAATTATAATTGGTGCTAATCTGGGATGGTAAACTATTAAAAGAAGAATGACAAATATTTTTGGTGTTCTTTGTGTTATGATGCACAACCACTTTAAATGATAATACTGTATCATATAATATTGGATATTCTTATCAAATATTTCTCGTATGATGAATTTAAGAAACAACTCATACCTTATTTACATTTTTTTTTTTAAAATACGCACACCCCAAAATATCTAAAGAGAATCAGACTCAAAATTATTGTTCTTAAAAAAAAAAAAGAGAAACCTTCACCACTATTGTTAGCCGTTAGCACCTTATCCATAAAATTTGAACTCAAAATATTCAAGTAATTAATAAATAATTGATCCGGTCAAAAAAGTTGTAGGGAAGGGAAATATATAATTCTAGAAATACCATATACAACAAGAGGAGCATCATACGAGATCACAATTGTCATACCTTAGTTTCAGGAATAAAGGAGTTAAAACGACACGAGTGGTGGCGATACATTGCAAACAATTAGGGCATTTATATTGACATGTCCACAGATCTTGACTAGAAAACTTTCTATAAATGTGCCTAAGTAGAAAAGGAATTAATTAACAAATTGATTTATAAGCACACCATTTAATTGCAACATTTCAGAAGTGTAATAAACTAATAATACATTAATGAAAATTTAAATTTTAATGAACAAAATTAACAATATATATCATGTTCCATGTCATGATGTCAACATCCGCTAAGCATCCATTCTCAATCCTTGACGTGTATATTTAAGTTAGTTCTTGCTTTAACTTTGCAAAAAGTTATTTGGCGAAGTACTCTTTTAATTTAACGAATTATTTGGTTTGTGTTTGTGTAATATTCTTTGGAAAAATAATTGCTTTGAATATATGTAGAGGATTACATGGACCCGGCATTTGATCCCTATTTATGCCATAAAACAAACGAAACACACATGACAAATACTTATATGTATACCAATTTACATGTGCCGCCTTAGTCAGATTGAATAATCATAACTCATTCCTCTTTAAATAAGAATATTAAATAGTATATCCTTCCAAGTTTATGAAATTAAAATGAACTCATTTCAATAAGATTTACTCACAAAATTGCCAAAAATGTAAATAACGAAAATAAGGATTATTTGATATTTTTAAGTTCGTCTAGAAACCCTCTGTCATGTAGTAATCATGACTATATCATAGTAATATTCTAATTATTTAATATTTTATAGTAATTCTTAGATCATTTATCGAATTTGATTCGAGCGAACCATTTTATTAGGGGTGAGGGTTTATATTTGTTTCTTTATTTTAATTTTTAAGAAAAATAATTAATTAAATTATTTAGATATAAATGTAATATATTTGTTATATTAATGATTAAATTTGAACGAACAAGACTAGAAATTCCATAAGGTTCTTAGAGAACAAGTTGTTTTCATATATCGAAGAAACAACAAAACGACTTCCATTCTGATGGACGGCTAGGATAGGTTGATTTCTTGTTTTTATTTTATGATAGAAGATGGAAATAATACTACTTGAAGTAACGTTCACATCAAAGTGAGAAAAAGAAAATCAATATGAGGCACTTAACTTTTTCTTTTCTTTTCTTTTTTTTTTTGAAATTGATAGAAAAGAAAACTTAGGCAAATGATAGGAGAAATTCGGATTAAAATATAAATTTGCTAGCATTTTTTTAAGAGAATTATTAGTGAATCCCAATCTATCTCCAATGCAACTGAAACCCCTAAAATTCTTATCAATAAGCCATCTTCTTATCTCATTTAAATTTGATCGCGTCATTGCTGTTATGTCAAGTAAATAACATTTGTCATATAATCGGTTGCGACGATTCCATGTACGAACATGTGGGATCAAATTATCCAATTAAATTTTATCCATTAACTATATACATATATTAGGAATGTATTTTTTGCTTTAATTTTAATTTTAAACTTTTTGAATCACATAAAATTTTAATCTCGTTGATCGGTAATTCTAGAGTTTCGTATGTGCTGATCCGCTCATCTTTAACACATGCATCACATAACCCTTCATATCTACCATGTAATTTGCTAGGTGGAGGATAAAACCTAATTCAAAATATGAACAACTTTCCTCTAAACATAGACCCTACATGTTACATGCCATTAGGGATGTATACAAATCAAATCGAATCGAACCGAACTTTGCTGTTTTTTTTTTTCTTATTCGAGGTTTGGTTCGAACTTATTTTGCTTGGTTCGGGCTTGAGTTCGAGTTCGACGAACCTTATTTTTTTGATTCGAAGTTCGGTTCGTCTAATTGTTCGAATTCGGTTCAACTCGAACTTGAGTTCGAACCCAAGATATAATTTTTTAAAAAAAATAAAAAATAAAAAATAATATATATATTAACCAATGAATATATATATATGATATTTTTTTAAAAAATATAATAGGTTGACTGGCGAGCCACGAATAAGAATAAAAAAGTTCAGGTTCAAGTTCAAGTTCGAGTTCAATTCGACCCACCCCGACTCGAACTTTTCGAATTCGAACTCGAACCTTAACTTGCTCCACTCGATCAACTAACGAACTGGCTCGGTTCGTGAACATCCCTACATGCGATACATATAGCCTAAAACTCAATTAATTTGGTGCAGTGAATGGAAGAAGATTGAATTGTCATGCTCCCTCTTGTTGCCAGTTTTGTCATTGTCACCTTTAACAAACCTCTGTACCTATTACCTTCAATCTTCATGATGAATTTCCTTAGTTGGACAATCCTATTAAAGGGAGGCCTTACCCTGTGGCAATCTCTTCATGAAAACTTCCTTTCGTTTCATAACTAATTATAGCAACCTTCCTCTTAACCTCACAAATTGGTGGAATATTTTTCTTCTGGAGTGGTGGAAATGCATGGGACTCTGCAACTTTCCATCTTCTCATAATTAAATATCAATTGATTGAATTTTTGGAAAGAATTTATTAGGAGAGAGTGCATCTTGGAACTGGTTTTACATGAGCACCGACGTAAGATCGCAAAATCTGTTTGGATAAAACAAAGTTTTGGAGCTTATAAGATGTCGTTAATAAATAATTGTGTAATTAATATGATTATTTTCTTGAGCTCCTAGCTAACATCTCAATAGTTATATGCTAATTAGTAATTACGTATTTAATATAATTTAAAAGGCCGAAAATATGTTACAATCTTAAAAATAAGCTGTTAGCTAACATTTATTTTGGAAACTTATAAGTTTTTTATAAAATATTTACCAAACGTTGAACATCATTTTATCTATATCTATTCTTCTATATTATTATATTATATTATATTATTTTATATATCTTATAAAAGCACGAAAGTTTCTTACAAAATATAGATCGCCTAAAATAACCTCATAATAATTATAAGAATAATTATTATTTAAGGATAATTATGTAAAAACATATTATAAATTATTAATTTAACTTTATTTAAAAAGTAATTATTAATTTATAATAGGACTCTTGGTAGAATTAAAAAAATTTCAACTTACCAAAAAAAAAGATACATAGTTCAACAAGGATTGTTTTGATAAAATTAATTTATTCAAAACTAATGAATCTTAATGTAATATTTTTCAATTAACTAATACTAACATAATTATAATTATCTAAATTTAATTAACCATATAATCTTTCTTTAGTTTATATAATAAAATATAAATTAAATGCTTAAATATTATTTAGATAGGATGATTAACATAATATATATATATATATATATATATATATATATATATATATATATTATAAAAGCACGAATAAGGTTTTTGGTTTCTTACAAAGTACGGTCGCCTAAAATATCCTCACAACAATTACTTCAATAATTATTAGTCAAGGATAATGATGTAAATACATGTTATAGATTATTAATTAATTATATTTAAAATGCACTTATTAACAAAAAATAGGACTCTTTGTAGAAGTAAAATTCTCCAATTTACCTAGAAAAGATATATAGTTCAACAAGGATTGTTTTAATATTACTATATTAATTAATTGTATTCAAATTTTATAATATAAGTTGTCTATTTTTTTTAATTTTAAGGCCTATAATTTAAAATGTCATAATAAGATATATCTAATGAATTGAAAAACAACAAATTGATTCACTTTATTTTAATAAATTTTTGTAATTATGTAAAATAAAATATTATTTAAATAAGTTACATAAAATAACTTTCAACAAATCAAGCATAATGTAAGTCTAATTATATAAGTCCATAGTTCTATTTATCTAAATCCATAAACTTTCTTAAAATATAATCATATTATAATTCTATAAATTTATCTAATCAACAAAATAATATAATTTAATGATTTATATAAAATATTTTTCAATAAATTAATTAATCCTAATGTAGTATTTTTTAATTAACTAATACTAATATAATTTTAATTATCTAAATCTAACTAACCATATAATCTTCTTTTAGTTTATATGATAAAATATAAACTAAATACTTCAAAGCACGAATAGCGTTTTTGGTTTCTTAATTCTACAATTTTAATTAATTGTATTCAAATTTTATAGTATAAGTTGTCTATTTTTTAATTTTAAAGCCTGTAATTTAAAATGTTATAATAAGATATATCTAATGAATTGAAAAACAACAAATTGATTCACCTTATAAAATTTTGTAATTATGTAAAATAAAATATTATTTAAATAAGTTACATAAAATAACTTTCAATAAATCAATCATAATGTAAGTTTAATTATATAAGTCCATAGTTCTAATTATCTAAATCCATAAACTTTCTTAAATTATAATCATATTATAATTCTATAAACTTATCTAATTAAAAAAATAATATAATTTAATGATTTCCATAAAACATTTTTCAATTAATTAATTAATCCTAATGTAATATTTTTTAATTAACTAATACTAATATAATTTTAATTATCTAAATCCAACTAACCATATAATCTTCCTTTAGTTTATATGATAAAATATAAACTAAATACTTCAAAGCACGAATAACGTTTTTGGTTTCTTAATTCTAAAATTTGGAATTGTACGTTCTCAGACCAAAGGTATTTTAAATTAAGAATACTAAGAAAACTCAATATGTGTGCATATAAAAATAAGATATAAACTAATTTTATACATAATTTTTACAATATTCAATTAAACATTTATATAAATATACTCTTTTAATTATTTCTACTATATATATATAAAATCAATTATAAAAAAAATAAACATAAATCTGAAATAATACTCACTAGAAGAATACAAATAAAAAACATAGAATGCTAGATCAAATGACAGAGAATATAAAAAAGAGATAAATTAAATAAAAAAGAGATAAAGAATAGTTGGTTAAAAAAAAAAAGAATTACTTGATTTAATGTATATGCACATGCATACCAAAATTAAGAACGACTGTGAAATATCTTTACAAATATATGTGAGAATTAATATAGCGTATTGGTAACAAAATTTCGAAGATTAGATTAAAAATTTCAAGATGTTAGATTGGGTGTCAGTTCAAGAAAGATATGGAAATTTTTTTAATTTAATCTAAATGAGAATGATCCAATAGTTATCAATTTATTTTTACATTCTCCAAAGTAGCAATATACAACTTATTGGCCGAATCAAAACTTGAAGGACATTTTGACTTGGGATCATTGCTCATAAACAATTGTTCTTGAACAATTTTCAATATGCTCGAAAAGCAAAAAAATAAAACAAAAATACAAAGAATTTCTAAAGCGTTGTGCATGAGACAAACAAGATAAATATTCAAATGATTTGGAGGAAGAATTGAGGGCAGAATATAACAAACTATTGCAACAAAAAGAGATTATTTGGTTTAAGAGTTGCGAATTAATTGGCTCAAATTTAGGGATAAACAAACAAGTTTCTTTCATCTGTCAGACATAATGAGAAGAAGAAGGAATCAGATGAATGCTCTGAAAATAGACAATGAATGAGCAACCAACAAAGATTATCGGGAGTTTATTTGTCTAATTTCAAAAATTAATGCTCCACAAAAATAAACGAGTTTTAGCCAATTACGTTTTGCAACATATTGCTCAAAATAATTACCAAGATGATTATACTTCGTTTAAATCGTATATTAAAAAAATTGTGGGATCGAACTAGAATAGCTTCATTCCCGACCAAGGCACCTATTACAATATCTTGATGCCTAAATAAGTGTTACGAATAGTACATCACTCCAACGATAAAAAAAGGGCATGGTGCTGAAATTGAATATTGAAACTGCGTACGAAAAAACCCGGTGGAAGTTCTAAAAAGACTTCTAACTTTCTTCAAATTCCCGACGAAAATCATCAATATCATTATGAGCAGAATGTAGAGGATACAATCGGAGATTCTACAAAATGGTGAACCAACGGAGGTTGTACGGATGTGTGGCATTAGATAAGGCAATCACGTTCGTTTTATTTGTTTGTAATATGCATGGAACAACTTACATATATAATTGAAGAGACCATTTCGGCCGAACCTGGAACTCAATTATGGTATATTAGAGAAGCACTTACATGATCTCACACTTGCTTTTTGTGTACGACTTAATATTGGGAGTCAAAGCTATCGTGGATGGAGCAAAGTGCATTAAAAGTATGATTGAGACATTTTGCAAGGAGTCGGGCCTCAAATTTTATGCAAATCACATGTGTTGTTTGCACCTTATGTGACAAATGATTTAAAGTAGTAGGTTAGTAGAATTCTGGGCATGGAAAATACAGACAACTTAAGGAACTATTTGGGGGTGCAAATGAACTTTAGCTGTAATTATAATGAGCATTTTCCGATTGTGATTAATAGAGTTGAAAAGCATCTCTTGGGATAGAAAGCCAAAATGATAAATATTTACAGACGAATGACACTTATTAAGTCCATCATGATCTTGATCTCCATCAACCACATGCACACAAATTGGCTCCCCAATCAGATGTACGATAAACTTGATCCACTCAAGCACAACTTTCTTTAGGTGATTAATATAACAAGGAACGAACCTATCTTGTAGGGTGAAAGAAGGTGACTACAAAGAAGTAAGAATGTGGATTGGGTTTTGGAGAAGTCCAAAAGGAAATATAATGATGCTAGCTAAAACGGGATGAAGAATGCTTAATAAGGATACGGCGGTATACATCAAAAAAATATTTAAAAGGGGATAATATGCTTGATCGAATATAAGCCTCGACTTATGGGTTTCCCGAGCATGGAAGGGGATAGTTAAAAACACTTGGATGGTGGAACCATTTCGAAAATGGAGGATTGAGAACGGTGAAGGGACATCTTTATGGAATTATAGATGGTTATCACAAGGCAAACTGACAGACATCTTTGGAGATAACATCCATGAGGAGGATAAAGATCTTATGGAATATAATCTCATTGGACAGATAAAATTTGAAACCTGAATAAGTTGAAAACATCACCGTCCAAAGAGATGGTGAATGAGGTACTTAGTGTTCTAACACGCTGCATGATAACGAAGATAAGAGAGAATGAATTGGGTCAACTAAAGATAAATTCTCCTATAAAATGACTATACTCTACTTATGGTGTCGGATGAGACATGCAAGAAAAAACTTTAAATGAATTTGAAAATTACCTTGCCCCAAAAATTCAAGATTTTCCTGTGGCTTTGCCAATATGATAGCTTGCTTATAAATGTATTGGAGTGTGACAGAAAATTTGGGGAAAACTTGCGAGTGTCGGATGGGATCAAAGAGAGCTTTAGTAGCAAAATGCTGAGTAATATGTTCCTAAAATATCCTGGGTGGGTTGTGTTGATCTTGACGCTCTAGAATTTTTGGAAAACATGGAACCGATGGAGCTATCAAAATGTTATGAAGCTTAGAAATATTGCTATTCGCCACATAAAAGAGTTATCTACGACCTTAGTACTAATCAATAAGGACACAAAACACAGGCAAAACAAAATCTGCACTTAGTTGTCGTGAAATAAATTCGAGAAGTGATGGGTAAAACTAAAATCGGATTGAAGCTTTTATAACTACACCAACAGGGGCGTCATTCGATATGACAATTGAAGATGAATGCTAGGATATGTTATGAATCTTGGTATAGTTTCAATAATGTAGCAAAGTTATTGAACTTACCTAAAGGATTAAAACTAACTTTGGAGAGATACTTTTCGAAAATTAATGTGGAGATTGATTTGGAGACGGTCGTTAAATGAATAACAATGAAGGATACTAAAAAACAACTAATGAGAAATGTAAAATTTGATTGACGAAGGTTACTCCAAAGATTTTGAGAAACTTAGATTAAATAAATCTCGAGAGAAAGAAACATGTTGATGGATAAATTGGCGAGGATAGGTCATAAGGTTCAAGATGGTTATTGCTGCTAGGATGTTCTCATTCTTGAACATAAGCCTCAGCTTATGGCTTCCCGAGCATGGAAGGGGACAGTTAGAAGTAGTTGAATGGACTTCTCTATGGAATGATAGATGGTTATCACAAGCAAACTAGCGGACATCTTTGGAGATAAGATTTATGAGGAGGATAAAGATCTGATGGTATGTAATCCATTGCACAAATAAAAACTGAAACTTGCATAAGTTGAAAATGTTATTGCCTAAGGAGGTGGTGGATGAGATACTTAATGTCCTAATTGCATTGCATGATAATGGAGATAAGAGAGTTTTGATTGGGTCAACCTACGACAAATTGTCCTATAAATCGGTTATAGTCTACTTATGGTGTCGGATGAGATATGAGAGAAAAATTGGAAATGAATTTGGAAATTACTTTGTCCCTCAAAGTTCAAGATTTTCTTGTGGCTTGCTAATATGATAGTTTGCTCACGAATGTACTGAAATATGACAGAAAATTTAGAAAAAGCGATGTATGTACACGCTGCTATATATGACATGAATATGTGGACCACATGCTCTGAAGTTATCCATTCGCACTCCAGGTGTCAGACAAGATTATTGTTGCACAAACTGAACGAATGTTATCTGATTATCATGTGTGGATTATCTTGATCTTGACGCTCTAAAATCTTTGAAAAACATGGAACCAATGGAGCTATCAAAATGTTATGAAACTTAGAAGTTCCACTCTTCGCCACATAAAAGATTTAATGAAACCTCAACACTAATCAGTGTGGACAAAAAATATAGATAAAAGAAAAATATGCACTGAGTTATCATGGAATAAACCCGAGAAAGGATTGGTGAAACTAAACTCTGAGTTGAGCTTTTATAACCAGGGGAATCATTTGAGATGACAACTGAATATGGGTGTTAGGATACGCTATGGATCTTAGTAGAGTTTTAATAATATAGTGGAGTTATTGAGCTTAAGCGGAGTATTAACACTAACATGGGACAGACACTTTTCGAAGACTAATGTGGGTATTAATTCGAAGATGGTCGTGAAATGGATAACAATGAAGGATATTGAAATAGAACAAATGAGAAATGTAATTTTAATTGACAAAGTTTACTCCAAAGGCCATACGAAACTTGAATTAAATAAATCTCTAGAAAAAGAAACATGATGACGGATAAACTGATGAGAATAGGTCATAAGTTTCAAGATGATTACTACGTTTAGGATGCTCCACCGGCAAAATTGGGTGATCTTTTAGGTTTTGTTCTATAATTTTTACATGTCTTTTCATTTTATTAAATATATTTGAAAGTTATAAACTATTACTTATGCTTAAAAGCTAGAATTATTTGGCTAAATTACTATACACTTAAATATCTTATTTTTTTATATAGTAAAATTTCAAATATTTTTATTACTTATTTATTTGGATGTTCTCTACTTCGAATTTCTACTTATTGTAGATGATTTGAAAGAGAAATTTCATATAAATATTGTAGCACCCGGAACACCGAGATGCCACACCCCTGCACCATAAGTCTAGCTCACACATTAAATGGGTAGTCCATATATGAACCGGACTCATGGCGAACGGGTGACAATAAAAAAAAAACGACACACTAGCTAGGCGGGACTAACCCTCAATTAAATACGATCATGCATAATCAATAAAACGGAAGCATAATATACATTCATGTCTTTAACATCTTTCAAGGTCATTTCCATTATCTCCATATATACAATATCAGTTTCCAAAGACAAATCATAATATACAAGAGTATCAAGATAACTCATACGCATCAATATTATATATGACATTATGCTAGACCCGAAATTAAAGACTTGACTCGATCCCGTCTAGCATGCAACCTGCAGACCTGAAAATGTGAGGGTGTCAGTCCAACACGGACTGAGCGAGGGGTATAAATAAATATATGCGCAATTACCATGCAAGCTATAATCTCGGGTAAGATTTTATAAAAGAAGGCAATATAAGTTCAATAGAAAAGTAGGACTCGCCCGAGATTACAACTAATCAATTTAATAATTCAATCACGATCAATTCAATACGTGGCCCGGCGAGTGAGGGCAAATCTCCAACCTTTCACCAAAAGTGTATAATCATTCAATTTAATTAATGAATTACGTGATCACACAAATAATTCCGTGCACAATTAGCAATTTCAGTCCATCCTTCTTCCTCCGGGTGATGGGGGATTGCAAGGCCCCGCCATCCAATCATGGTGTGCGTCGGGAACATGACTCCCACGCACAGGATTTCTTCCTCCACCAAACCTCCTGGTGGATTCAGAGGTGATCCCACAGTTTGTGAGGATAGTGCAAGAGTTACCCGTCAGCCCTTGCTTCCTCGGTTGGCTCAATACACTACCCTCGGGCCCCAATGTGAACATGCTTACTCGCCAAAACAATCAATCAATCCGTTCAAATCATGACATCCGTTGTAAATCAATAAGATTTGAAAACTATAAATATATATACCTTTTGGCCGAAAACACAAATAGGGTTGTAAGGGTTCTAAGTATCTAGAATTAAACCTCACCTGACGAGCGACGGGACAAGATAAGGCTACAAGACAATGCCCACACGATCCATGATCTCCGTCCTGGAGAAAAACTGGACAAGAAAGGGAATGTGGGAGCCCGTGAGACATGACTCAATATGAGACCAATTAGGGCGCACAACAATGCTCATGTAAATAAATAAAACCAAGCAATCCATTAAAACTAGGCATGTATAAACACCAATTAACACCTAAGAGTTGAAATTACTAACAAGAAATCATGTATTCATATTATTCAATTATTTCAAGTTCAATTCATATAAGGCATGAAGTCACACAATAATGTTTGGGCAATTAAGTACCAAGAAGTGCCAAGTAGGAGCATACTTTTCAATTAATCAAGTATATTTATCATATAAGTCACATATGGGAGCCAAGAGAGTGAAAGGAATGCAATAAAGAAGGTTTTGGTGAAGTAAGACAAAAATGGGCAATTTCCGGAATGCACACGCTGAAGGAAAACTGGAATATCTTGAGATATAGAAGTTAGAATAAAGTTTTGCTTATTGGAAATGAAACTAGACACATAGGGATTTCCGAGCATATATGGCTCGTTTTCTAGTTCAAAGCGAGGAGAAAATGGCGTAAGCTTGAAGTTGGGTGAATGAAGTTTGTCGGTAAAGCAGCGACACCAAAAAGAATTGATAATATCTCACAAACTAGAAAAGATATTGAGGTGATTTCAATTGTAGGTTATTCTAGACTTCAAGAGCTTTCCAACGAATTAAAAATCAGGTCATTTGGAGTTCAGATGAGGGAGTACCCGGCCGGGTAAAATTCAAGGGAAAAGTTCCCCGACCGGGTAAAGCTGTCCAGAAGCTTTACGGGACAAAAGTACCCGCCCGGGTACTGTTCCAGACCTGGAAAAAGGGGCAAAACAGGGGTAGCTTCGGGGAAGAAAGAAAAGGAATGAAAACCCAAAGCAAACTCAACCAAAAAGCTCCAAAACAACCATATATCATACATATAACTTGGAGACATCATTAAGTTAACATTTAATCCAAGGAAACATGCTTAGATCATCCAAAATTTATCATTCAAACCCATATAATTTCATGCTTCCAACTTCAACATAAGTTCATGTTTTCATGCAAGCTTTGGAACATGAAGGCCCTAAACATGCTTCTAGCTAAGAATGAACAAGAAATCATATCTAAATTCACAAACCCTACTTCATATAATCACTCAATAGTTCAAGCAAATCATCCATTTTTACCTTGAAATGAAAGAAGAAGGAATGGAATGATGAGATGATGAAGATGCTTCCACTTATACAATTTCTCCTTGAATTCTAGCTTGAAAATGAGATGAAATCCCCTTCCTTCCTCTTGGTGTAAAAATCGTGTATTAGTGTGTGTGTGTGTGTGTGGTTTTTGATGAAATGAAATGAAAGAGATATGAATGTATATGATATATTATGTATGTAATGTATAGATATACACAAAAGTCTTCCACTAACTCATATGGCTCATCACATTTTGCAAATAAGTCCCTCCATTATATGAATGCATGCAATTAAGTTTTAATCTATGGAAAGTGAGTATCTAACTCCATTTAAGTCATGCAATTAAATCCACACATTTACATATATGAGCATTTAAGGTCATATAAGAGCATTTAGTCACATTAACAATTGATTCATAAAAGCTCATGGAAATATTATGCATCTAATGTTATGAAAAATATATAAAGTATCACATAATATCAATTAAGCACATTATCAATTATTTCATGTAAATTTCACGTTAAGGACAATTCACATAAATGCATAGAAATATAATACATATAATATTATGAAATGTAGATAAATTATCACATAATGCATAAATTGAAAACGGGGCGTTACAAATATTTTTGTATGTGTATATTTATTTAATCAAAATAATATTTTTAAAATCTTAATTTGTTCAATAAATATAATAGCTAAATTTATTTAAAAAAATTAAATGATAAACGTGCAACGCATGTTCACCTCACTAGTATAAATCAAATGTCATATTTGATTCCTCAAGTTTCAATTTTAAATTATTTTGGGTTCTAAGCATTCTAAAAGTGATATTTAAAATTAAAAATTTGTCTAACTTAGATTCTTTTGATTAAGTTTTATTGAATTTTTACTAGACTCAATGGTATTTTGATCGTTTTACTATCTATATTTAAAAAATTATCCATAAAGTTATAAATTTTTATCACTTTCATATCAATTGTTTTAAACATGACTCTTAAGTCCCTAAATATAAATAATTTATCTCATTTAATTCATTTTTACCAAAATTAATACTTTTAATTTTTTTATTCATTTTTGATAAAGTAATGTTTAAGAGAATTTGAATTATAAATCACTTTATAAACTTCAATTTCATAAGCATATATTATATGTTCTATGAAAATATTTTGAAATTATCTGAAATCCAAATATTCTATAAATTAAGAAATAAAATAAAAAATATTAAATAAATAAATAAAATTTTATTTAGAATTAAAATTGTAAACTTTTTTAGTTGTTTGTATTAAACTTAACAGAATAAATGTAATAGGAAGAAATTTGTTTTAAAAGAAAATATAGTGGAGTGACAACAACTCTATTTTTCTGGAATTAAGAGATTAGGATCTTACCAGAAGCATTATTTCTTTCTTTTTCATGTAAAATAATTATCAATTTGTGGTAGAAAGACTTGAATGAAATAAACTATAGTTTTAGAGATTTAAGTAATAGTATTAGACATGGAGGAAAATTGTATAAATTTAAAACTTTAGCGAAATTACTTTTTAAATACAAATAGTAAATTGAGCCATGTCAGTTAAGAACAAAAGTAATTCAAAACAACAATTTTGTGAACCAAATATATTCTCCGACAAATTTTTTTTTTTTTTGTGAGAAAAACCGGTCAGGGAGACCGCGAGGTTTTAGACGAGGCCCTCACCTCCTTTATTAACAGGATCAAAGAACGTACATCCAAATGTCCAAATTGTGAAGGAGCCCTACACTATTACAAACGACGAGAACAAGGTTGAAATTATTATATCTCGGAGCAAGTAAATAAATATAGTCCGTAGAGAAGCTCTCTAAGCTCAATCAATCCCTGCTACCAATGACTCTAAACGGGCCAAGCGTTTGTCTCGTAAGACACTCAGGGTCCTGAGCAGCGATAGTCTCCAATGCGGGGACTATCTGGCAACGTTTGCCCTCGAAAACGGTTATGGCGTCCTTAGGATTATCTTTGAGGATGTACTTCTTGTGAGGGCTCCGAATCATAGATCCGTCAATGACTTTATAAACATACTTAAATACCCTTTAAATGTTTGGTTTTTAGTATCGGAACGAAGTGTTTTACCCTTTAAATGTTTCCATGGTGTCACGCAAACTTATGAGCTCGTTCCCTTTTTAATTATATAATTTAGGGTTAATCACTAAATATTACTTTGATCTCGTTACCATTTTGAATTTGTTCGGCCCGTTTGTTTCCAGACAGATCTTATTATTTGAAGCATCTTCAACTTTGTTGGGTTGATTATGCTTAAATTTTACGTAGAAATGAACGCACGCGGATGAAGTGGATTGAAATACTGATTTTATTTTTTTTAAAGTGCTGGAAGATAAAACATATTAGATTTTGACATCTTGAATATAAAAAAAATATGTTTTAATAATAAAAATGTAGATATATTTTCGTGGAAGTTGCTATTTTTATTCCACAAATTGATAAAACTCCCCTGTTTTATTTTTGTTAATGAATCGACAAGAAGTCCATTGATTAATAAAATGATATCGTGTTATTAATTATATAATGACACATATAATAACTGCTCTTCAACTGTCTATGAATAACATAGAAAATATAAAAAGCAATATATTTGTTATTTTTAAGTGTTGTAGAAGTGGCGAATAATATTTAGAACTATAATACCTAAAATTACACAAAGGAAAAATCAGGCAAAATAATAAATTAAATATAACCCAAAAAAAGCTATTAAAAGGCGTAATGAAAAGAACACCAAATTTAACGAGGTTCGACCAATTTAGCCTAGGTCCTCGGGCACTACTCAAATTATATTTCACTTAAGAAATATTATAAAGTAGAGAGAGACTTTGTTTCGTCACTAAGCTAGAAGGGGGAGAAGCCTATTTATAGTGTTAGCTCCTCCCCAAACTATTACAAAACTCCTATGTGGGACAAATAACAATTGCCCTATTCTAGGATTCCAATGTGGGATACAAATTATGCCACAAACCAACAAATCTCCACCTTGGCACAATTTGTGGTCCCACCAAACACAAACGAACTCCATCTCTCCAAACAGATTGTAGTGCCTCCAAATGCGCCCGCAGGCACCAACTCAAAAGTGCAGAATATTAACAAAGTCTAAACAATGTTTAAACTTGGTCTTTGTCACCACCTTGGTCATCATATCTACAGGATTCTCCGTAGTCCGAAACTTCTGAAGAACAATCTGCTCTTCTTCGAGAATTTCCCGCATAAAGTGATAGCGAACATCAATATGCTATGATGCACGGACACTCCTAAAAATATCATTTTACCGTGTCGTGTCGTGTCGGACACTCTTGTCGGACACCGTGTCCGACACTCCTCACGTGGAAAATTCAAGAAAAAATCCGTGTCGCCGTATCCGTGTCGTATCGTGTCCGTGTCGCCGTGTCCGTGTCCGTGCATCATAGTCAATATGCTTCGTCCTTGCATGAAAAGTTTGGTTCTTCGCTAAATGAATAGCACTTAGCCTGTCAAAATACACTGCGGGGTGTTTTTGAACAACTCCCAAATCTTCAAGTAGTCCTTGAAGCCAAATTGCTTCCTTTACAGCTTCTGTAACGACCATATACTCGGCCTCTGTCGTAGACAATGCTACCGTTGACTGTAAGGTCGACTTCCAACTAACTAGCACCTTCGCTAAAGTGAACAAGTAGCCAGTTGCAGATCTTCGCTTATCCAAATCTCCAGTATAGTCAGAATCACAGTATCCAACTATGTTTTGACCAAGTGCTTCATCCCGCTCAAACAATAAACCAACGACTGCGGTATCTTGAATATACCGCAGAATCCATTTCACAGCTTGCCAGTGAGCTTTTCCTGGATCATGCATATATCTGCTCACTGCTCCAACATCTTGTGAAATATCCAGTCTTGTACACACGATTGCATACATTAGGCTACCAACTGCATTCACATATGAGACTTTTACCATGTATTCTCGTTCTTCTTTTGTCTTCAGAGATAACTGGCACCTAAGCTTCAAATAAGGGGCAAGCGGAGTACCTACAGGTTTTGTATCTTGACATATACCAAACCGCTTTAGTATTTTGTTCAAATACTGCTTCTGAGTCAGCCAAAGCTTGCCTCTCTGCCGATCCCTGTTTATGTCCATTCAGAGAATCTTCTTGGCTTCTCCCAAATCCTTCATCTCAAACTCTTTACTCAATTGAGCCTTCAACTTGTCAATTTCATCTTGGCTCTTTGATGCTATCAGCATATTATCAATATATAAGCGTAGGTAGATGTAGGTTCCATCTTGTAGCCCACCCAAATACACACAGTGGTCGTATTTACTCCTTGGGTACCTTTGACCCAGCATAAACTTATCAAATTGTTTGTACCATTGTCTCGGAGATTGCCTCAATCCGTACAATGATTTGTCTACTTTGCAAACCCAATTTTCTTTACCAGTAACTTTATATCCATATGGCTAAGACATATAGATTTCCTCTTCCAAATCACCATGCAGGAACACGGTTTTCACATCGAGTTGAGCTAGCTCCAAATTCAACTGCGCTACCAAGGCCAACAAAATTCTAATGGAGGAGTGCTTAACAACTGGAGAAAACACTTCATTGTAATCAACTCCCTCCTTCTGAACTTAGCCTTTAGCTACTAACCTTGCCTTGTAGCGAACATCGTCTTTGTTAGGAAATCCTTCTTTCTTTGCAAATACCCATTTGCATCCAATTGCCTTCTTGCCCTTTGCCAACTTCCACGTCTTGTTCTTCTGAAGAGATTGCATCTCTTCCTCCATTGCGTCTTTCCATCTATTGTTTTTTGAGCTCCGGATGGCACCTGAAAATGTGGATGGAACATCATCAACTATGAGAAGTGCATAGGCTACCATGTCGACAAAACGAGTTGGTTTCTGAATTTCTCGTCTAATCCTTCTAATCGCAATTGGCTCTAGTTGCTGTTGAGGCTCTTGGGTAGTAACCTCCTCTTCATCCGACTCTTCTTCTGCCGTAGAAGAATCATTGATAGTGTCTTTCGCTGGACTCATCGCTATCTTCTCAAACTCCACCTGCTCTGGTGTATACTCCACTTGCTCCGGTGCACGCTCCACCTGCTTCGGAGTACCATCGGTCCCTTCTTGAGTCACCTTATTCAAAATGACAGATTCGTCGAAGGTAACAACCCTACTTATTATCGTCTTCTTTACCTCTAGACACCAAAGACGGTATCCCTTAACCCCAGCGTTGAAGCCCATAAAGAGTGCCTTCCTTGCTCAAGGAACCAACTTTAATTTATTCACATGATAGTATGTGTAACGCCCCGGTTTTTCATTTGTACTATTATATCGTATGTGTTTATAAATTGTGCAATTTAAATTATTTAATTATGCGATTAATTATTTATAAGTGTTTTAAATATTTAATTTTAATATAAATTGTTATTAGTTTATTTTATTTTATTTTATAATTTTATTTTGTTAATTAATTTAAATAATTGATAACTAAGAGTTAAGGTTAATTAATTATGCTTTTAATTATACTAATTAATTTTATCATTTAAAATCGTGGACTTTTATTTAATGTAAAATAGAATTTAATTTTATTATTTAATTTGAAATGTTATGAAATTGTTACGTTTGCGCATGAGTGTTTTAATCGCGCTTCGTTCTTATATGATTTGATATCGAAAATTCATGAAAATTGAGTATGTTGTAGATTTATGTGTTATGAACATGTTTATATGCTCGCTTTATGTTTTCGACTTCGTTTGACATGGTAACAAATTTATTTTGATTTGTGGAACCAAATCGGGGGCTAACGGGCAATTAGCGCAGCCTTGGTTCCGTATGTGATATCTTGAACTCGGGAACTCGGATTCGAGTTTTGTCAACTTCGTTGAACTCGTATCGAAGATTCGGGTTTAATAAACTTATCCTTATATTTTTCCAAAATCATTTGAACCTCCGAAATTCAACCGAAAAACGAAACGACATCAAAACTGCCACATTTTACTAAAATGGCCATAACTTTTTCAAACCTTGACCAAATTAACTATGGTTGGAGTCATCGTAACCCTAGTTCAGCCCACTATCTTCCCATACTCAGCCCCAACCGAGCTTATCCTCACACAAGCAAGAAATCTCAGTCAAAGCTCCTGACTTCCATCTCAGTCCCGTAACCTTGCATTCCTTGGAGATTTTGGAGCTCAAATCTCTTCCAACCTTCATCCAATCAACAAGGTAAGCTTAGGGTTTTAATATGAATTCATTCTTGGTCATTTTCATTCATTCATCCCTAAATTTGAGTCAGTTTTCATGGAGATTTGCTAGTTTGATTGAATAGTTAGGTTTTGGGCATTTTTGTTGATCTCCTCCGTTTCTTGATGGTTTTGGTTGATTCCAAGCTTGAATATGATTGTCTTGACTCCCTATTCTCATTTATGATCATTGATTATGTGGTAGTTGAAGATTTAATGAGATTTCCTTATGGAACTTTGAGAAAATGGAAGAAATGGTCATCTCTTATCCCTCTCTTGTACCGAACTGCTGCTGTTGCGTTTTGAGTCATTAATTACTGTCCTTAGCTGCTTCTTTTTGCCCTGTTTGTTGCTGTCATGTTGGTTGAAGTAGGCTTGGAATTGCTGCTCTGTTTTTACATTGAATTTCCCTATTTTGGCTCGATTTATTTCTGCTGCGATTTGCTGCGTTTTCCTTGCTTTGGTTGCTGTCAATTATCAGTCATTAAGGGAGTTATTGGTGTCATTTTGTTGCTTGATCTACTGCCTTAATTGTGTCATAGTTGCTGCTGTGTTTTCATGACCAAGAAACAGGGGATTGCTTCGTTTGCCTGCTGCTGCGCGTCTGTAATCCAACTCCCCGGCCGGGGAGATTTTCATACCTGAAAGTACCCGACCGGGCACCTCTTTTATGCAGATTAGCTGCTGCTTTCCCTTACTATTGTAATGTGTGTAGATATATGTGATGAGGCCCAAAAACGCACTTGTATCAGAGCCGTCCACGTGTCACCATCTGCTAACGCGGAGACTACACCCTCGCATTGTTGGGCTCGTGGACCAACCCAGCCCACTCGCTTGCCAACTAGTATAGGCCCTTGAGCCTCGGACAACCATTTAACCAACAAGGACGAACCGGTAGGCTCGGCGCTCCCTTCCCGACCCTCGGGGTTACCTTTCTCAAGGAATCACCCGCACGAGGGCCATATTCTTGTCGCTCGGGTTTTGGCGCTCAAAAATCATAAGCCATGAGGAACCCGTTTGAGCACTCTTCGAGCGTCACCTGTGCGCTCGCGGGTGATCCCCCACCGCCGTGGTGGATCTGAACACTCATAAAACGGATCAGGGACCCTCCACCCACGCGACCCTCGTCAACAACCTCTGACACAAAGGTAGTGCGCACCATGTACCTGACACGCCGCCTCCTTTTCAGAAACGTCATTCTCACGCCCTCAAGGGCTGCCACGTGTTAGGGCAACACAGGTTTGGGACCACACGGTCAATTTACCCATTTACCCTCACCCCTAACATATAAATAGGGGAGAACACATGCTTTCTCCCCCAAGTCATCTTCACGATACATACTGCACTTACTGTTCTGGGTTCATTCCGCCATTCTCCCGCATCTTCCCAAGCTTCATATTATTCTCATCACAGTCGCATCCTCATTGCATCTTTCATTTTTGGTGTTATCCTAGCTGGAAGAACCCACGCTCAAGAGGAAACCCAGATCCTGAGGCCCTCACGCCTGTGATGGTCTTTCCCTTTTCATACAAATATTAAAGTGTTGCTGCATTTTTGGAAGCCTGATTTCCAGCACCATCATTTTTGGCGCCGTCTGTGGGAAATCCATCACTACCACAACTGTCATCACCAGATTCTTCCTCCAAAAGCTACTTGAGATATAACACCTTTTTGGTTCTGAAAATGGTTACTGCAACCAGGTCTGGAACTGTGGGAGACAAAGGCGCTCTTCCTCCAGTCAACGAAGGGAACGCCGAGAGCAACATCCCCGCCGGAGGTACGAACCCACCAGCTACGGGGAATGGAGGCGAGAATCCAGACACCGCGGCTGCAACTCTCCCACCGGGAGGGAACGCTACCGGGGGGCCCAATTCCGTTGTCCCACCTACAACTCACACTGCCAACGCTTCCTTCCCTTACTCAGGTATGTATCCCATGGCCATGCCTCCACCGGGATACCCCTTTATGCAACCCGGAATGATGCCCGGGATGATGCCGATGATCCAACCTTATCAAGTGGGGACACTGAATCTCCCCATGTCATTGCCAAGAGAGATACAAGGGGTGGAAATGCCCCAAATCACTACCCAGCAACTTCAGGCGCTGTATGCGCAGTGTGAGGGCCAGGCAGTCCAGAACGCTTGGGAACATTTCACTGCGGCGTATTTCCCTTCGCACGCTGGCGCTCGAATGGCCCCACCCCTGGGAGGACTCCCAGCACACCCGTTGACGATGGCCCAAAATGCGCTGAGGGCCCAACAACCTCCCCCACCACCGAATCAAGAAAAGGAGGCCCCGTCGAGGGTCCAGCAAGATCAACCACCAGTAAGAGATGAAAGGGCTCCTCGAAATGAGGGGGCCGGGGATAACGACAAGGTCCAGTCGAAGGCCACAGAAAGGGTAAACCGCAGAAATGTCGGTGACCCTCAGCTTGGAGCAGTACAGGACCAGATTAGAGGGCTCCAGAACGTGGTGGAGCAGCTCTCTCGAGCACGGTCTCACGTCTCCCGTGATGGGGGCGAGAGGTCCAGGGCCAGAGACGCTCGCAGACCACGTAGCCCCATCTCTCGCCGACGGAGGGAAGCCAGCCCCGAAGACCCGGAGGACAGGGATTATCGGATCGCGATGGGCGATTCTCCCCTCGTCGAGGAGGTGCTAATGACTCGTGCGGGAAAGGGTAAAATCCCCACGTCCGTCAATAGGTATGACGGAACCACAGATCCGGCCGAGCATCTGGATCACTTTGTGCACTTGATGCATTTGTATGATCACCCCCTCAACTATTGGGCCAAGGTGTTTGTAACCTCCCTCGTGGGAATGGCCCAGGATTGGTACAAAAAGCTTCCCCCGCGCTCAATCCGAGGACACCATGACCTGACTGACGCTTTCATCAGTCACTTCAACTCTTTGAAAGCTCCAGCCCCCGCTGCGACGGCTCTCTACAGCTTGGTCCAGGGCCCGAGCGAGACCCTCAGGTCATTCATGGGAAGGTTCAACAAGGAAATCCTACTGGTGGAAAAACCCTCGACGGATTTCTTAAGGCACGTTTTCTTTGGAGCCATTAACATGAAGCATTATGTCAGCAAGGAATTTGTAGAAGAAGTGGCCAAGAAAAAGCCCCGCTCGTTGATGGAGATAAGGGACATAGCTGACTCGTTTTTCACCCTCGAAGATATGTATCTCGCGAAGGATCAGAAAATGGCGAACGCCCCTCGCCCCAGTAAAGCCCCCGAAGACAGAGGAGATTCAACCAGGGGCCGCCGCCGCAGCCCCATTCCCGCTCGGCGGAACGCCTCTCCCCCTCGAAAGTTCGAGCGTATCCCTCTCAACCGCCCTATAGCCGAAGTATATGCCATGGCGGATAAGAAGCTGTTCAAGAGGCCGCCAAGGTTGAGAGAAACGGAAGCTCAGAAGCGCTCGGGGAAGTACTGCGCCTTCCACAAGCAGAAAGGGCATGGCACCAGTGAATGTCATCAGCTAGAAAGGGAGATTCAGAGGCTGATCGCTGGGGGGCACCTTAAGGAGTTCGTAAAGGTGTTGGAGAGGTACGACGAGCACTGTGCGGAGCGAGCGCATGCACGTGGCAGAAGCCGTTCGCGCTCCCGGAGCCCGCTTCACCGTCACACCGAGCCTAGTGACCGTGGAAAAGGGAAAGCATCGGACGTGGAAAACCAGCCCTTCGCGGTCATTCACATGATTGCTGGAGGACCCTCGGGGGGTGACTCTAACGCTTCCCGATGCCGCTACATTCGAAGTTATGACCAGAGATCTTCTCAGCCCAGGCCAGTGCTCTCTATTGATAAATCATCACGCTCGGAGAAGGATGAAAGCGTAGGTTTCACAGAGAAAGACTTACAGCACATTGTAACGCCCCATGGGGTCGGTGAAACCTCTGACTGCCCCATGGTGGTTAGCTTAGACGTTCATAATCACGTTGTAAAGAGGGTCTTAATTGATAGTGGAAGCTCCGTGAATGTTTTGCCTTACTCCACGTTCCAGAAAATGAACATCACAAACATCCCGCTCGAACCCCTCAGAACAGCCCTCGTCGGCTTTGGGGGTTCCGAGATTGTCCCTCGCGGACAAATTCGCTTGGCCACCTCTTTCGGTCTCGCCCCACAGCGAAAAACTTTAAATGTTCTCTATGTGGTGGTCGAAGTAGACCTACCATACAACATCATCATTGGGCGCCCAACCCTCGTTGACTTCAAAGCTGTAATTTCCACCTATCATCAGAAAGTCAAGTTTCCCACCCCCGAGGGTACAGGAGAAGTACTGTGCAATGTTAAGGAAGCATGAG
Source organism: Lantana camara (assembly GCA_037501455.1). Lineage (NCBI taxonomy): Eukaryota > Viridiplantae > Streptophyta > Magnoliopsida > Lamiales > Verbenaceae > Lantana > Lantana camara. Next base: position 72,203,743 of record CM074860.1, read on the forward strand.
AATGCTACATACTTTCCCTTCGAAGCCACAAGCCCAAACAACCTACCCAGGCAGGCTCCACCAAAAAATCTGTTGACTTCCCCAAACTAGATGAAGATGGCCCCGAGCGCAAGAGGGCCAAGCTCTATAAAAAGAAGAATAAGAAGAAGGCCACGGACAAACCCGAAGATGTTGGGAACTCGCCCCTCGGAGAGGTTGGGGCTTCCTCCTCGGAAGACGAGGATCGTATACCCTCAGGAGATACCAACGAGAGAATTACAGGTAAGAAACGGGCACTCGAACAGCCAAGGCCTGAAGTGCGAGTGGAACCTATGGAGAGCTTTCTGACCATCGAATTGGAACCCGGGAATCCCGATAAGACCACGCAAATAGGTTCCAGCCTCGACGGCCCCTCTCAGATTATGATGATTGATTTCTTGTGAGAAAATATTGATGTCTTTGCTTGGAAGGCTTCCGACCTCACTGGCATAGATCCGAGCGTTATTGTCCACCGGCTGAACGTGGATCTGGCCTTCAAACCTATAAAGCAAAAGAAAAGAGATGTCCATGGGTTCCGAAAGCAGGTCATAGAAAAAGAAGTCAATAAACTGCTTGACGCTCAGTACATAGAAGAGATTCTATATCCCGAATGGCTTTGCAACGTGGTGCTAGTTCCCAAGAGCGCCAACAAGTGGTGTATGTGAAATGACTTCACAGACCTCAACAAGGCATGTCCCAAGGATCCGTACCCGCTACCTAGAATTGATCAGTTGGTGGATTCGACCGCTGGGTGTGAACTTATGAGCATGATGGACGCTTTCCAAGGATATTATCAAATATTTATGGCTCTTGAGGATCGTCCCAAAACTGCGTTCGTAGTCCATATGGGTGTTTATTGCTTCAAGGTCATGCCCTTTGGGCTCAAAAATGCAGGAGCGACATACAACGCCTCGTCAACAGAATGTTCGAGTGTGAGATCGGAAAGTCCATGGAAGTATATGTGGATGACATGATCGTCAAAAGCGAACGCCAGTATTCTCATCTAGAAGACCTCAAACGAGCGTTCAATATCCTGCGGCGTTATGGTATGAAACTGAATCCTTCCAAATGTACATTTGGCGTACGGGGTGGCAAATTTTTGGGATACATGGTCAGCCAATGGGGCAAAGAAGCAAACCCAGAGAAGATTAAAGCAATCCTGGACATACCCTCCCCTCGCAATTTGAGAGAGGTCCAGGTGCTTGTGGGTAAAATCATTTCACTAAATAGGTTCATCTCCCGCTCAGCGGACCAGAATCTGCCCTTCTTTAAAGTTCTGCGTAACGCTCGCAACTTTACCTGTAGCACGGACTGCGAAAAGGCCCTGCAGGACATGAAGCAGTACCTTTCGAGCGCGCCTTTGTTGACCAAACCTAACCCGGGGGAAAGCTTGTTTGTCTATCTGTCAGTGTCCTTGGAGGCCACGAGCGCTGTCCTCGTAGCCGTTCGCGAGCGTAAGCATATGCCGGTGTATTATTTAAGCAAGACTCTACAAGGAGCGGAGAAAAGATACATGGAAATAGAGAAATTTGCTTTTGCACTCGTAAATGCCTCTCGGAGGTTAAGGCACTATTTTCAAGCGCATTCCATCGTGGTACTTACAGATCAGCCCCTCAGACAAGTGCTTGCAAAGCCGGACGTCTTAGGGAGATTAATTAAATGGTCAATTGAACTTAGTCAATTCGACATCACCTTTGAGCCCCGCACGGCGATACAGGCTCAGGCCGTGGCTGACCTATTGGTGGAACGTTTCAATTTGGATACCGGGCACTCGGCAAAGGATGGCCTATGGCTTCTGCACACAGATGGCTCCTCGACCTCGCAAGGGGAGGAGCCGGGGTGACCCTCAGGGACCCTCTTGGAGCTGAAGTTGACTACGCCATCAAGCTGGCGTTCCAAGTCACCAACAACGAAGCTGAGTATGAGGCCCTCATCCAGGGGCTCAGGATTTCCCTCCAAAATGGTGCCAGTTGGGTCACCGCTTATGTTGATTCGCATTTGATCGCGAGTCAGATTGATGGTTCTTATGAGGCCCGAGAAGCCACCACGGGGCAGTATCTGGCGAGCGCTAAGGAGGTGATAGCCAAGTTCAGGGAATTCCACCTTTTGCAGGTCCCGAGAGCAGAAAACGAACATGCTGATGCTCTGTCAAAGTTCGTATCTGCCCTGGACGGTCATAGCGAGCGTGCTATTACATTTCTTAGAACAGAAGAACCGCTGATAAGTAGAGGCGAACCTTCGAAGGAGGTGAATATGATTGACCCCTCCGAGCCCTGTTGGCTCGACGAAATTATCAGATTCCTCCAGGATGGAACCAGCCCAAGCGATAAAGTTGAGGCTCGAAAAGTCAGAAGCAAAGCCTCTCGTTTCTCATTGGACGCCGAGGGTCGATTATTCAAGAGATCCTTCCAGGGCCCGCCGCTGAGATGCTTGAGACCCTCGCAGGCCAAGGAAGTTTTAGAACATGTGCACAATGGACGCTGCGGGAACCACTCGGGCGGTCGAATCTTGGCAAAGAAAGTCTTAAGGAGTGGGTTCTATTGGCCCTCGGTGCTGCAGGATGCCGTTAGCTACTCCAAGAAATGCCCCAAGTGCCAATTTCATTCTAACACCCCTCAGTTGCCGGCAGCTCAAATGATTCCTATTGATGTTTCGTGGCCTTTTGATCAGTGGGGCATTGATATTGTGGGACCCCTCCCAATGGTGGCCGGACAAAAGAAATTCGTAATACTCGCTGTGGATTACTTCACTAAGTGGGCTGAAGCCGAAGCGGTCGCCAAGATAACGTTCAAGGTTGTGAGAGATTACATTTGGAAAAACATCATCTGTAGATATGGTATCCCGAGGGTGCTCATCTCAGACAACGGCTCCCAGTTCATCGCCGCCGACACGCAGGATTGGTGCTATGAGCTAGGGATCGAGCAGCGATTCACCTCCGTGGGCCACCCTCAAGCCAATGGTCAAGCGGAGGTAACCAATCGAACCATACTCCAGCATCTGAAGACGATGCTCGAGAGTAAGAAGGGAGAATGGGCTGAAGAACTTCAAGGAGCCCTGTGGGCATATCATACTACTCCACGAGCGGCAACAGGAGAAACTCCTTACTCCCTCGTTTATGGCTCCGAGGCTATGATACCTGTGGAAATTGCTCAAGAATCCGCACGCATTGCCTATTTCGAGCCCACCGCCAACGAGGCCAATCGTGCGCTCGAGTTGGATTTGTTGGACGAAAAGAGGAATACTGCTTGGGCACGTATCCACAAATACAAAGCGGCCGTCGCTCGCCAATATAACAAACGTGTTAAGGAGAGGACTTTCCAACTAGGGGACTTGGTCCTCAAAAAAGTTGAAGTCTCCAAACATATGGGTAAGTTGGACCCCAGTTGGGAAGGCCCCTTCAAAGTCATTCAGGTACGAGCAAATAACACCTACCTGCTGGAGACTTTGCAAGACGAGCATCTCCCTAGGCCATGGAATGCATGTAACCTTAGAAGGTTCTACCTGTAATCCTCAGTTTTTTTGTAATTGCCCGTTGGCAGCATGGGGAACTTTCTTTTGGCAGAAAGCATATTGTATTCGTTTTGGAAATTGCAAATATAACAGTAAGCATTTTGATTTTTGACTATGTCGTTTATTTGTTTTTCTTATTGGTTAATGATTTAAGAAAATATAAGGCCTACTCCGTGTCGAGCATCCTCCACGTCGAACGGCCTAAGTAATACCCCAAACGTTTTGGAGCAACGCTATCTGGGTGTTTGACAATTCGTAAGTGTGTAAAATCCTAAGAACGAGCGTGTCAGACAACGGGGGGGAGGCAAAATGCTTAATTTACGCCAGCTGAGTGCACGCCACTCCGGCTCGCGCTCGTAAAAACCCCGGTGACCCCCAACTTCTTGGGTAAGGGCCCACTCGTAGAATAGTGGATCCCATAACAATCCTTTCATGGGTCCCTCAAAATAACGCTAACCCCACGGTTACGCTCGCTTTGATCCCATACTTAGCAAATCTTACTGATGATTTCTAAAGTATATACAACCTAATGGAGCGTCCAAGACGAGGGTGCACATTATTGGGCCAACACTTAGGCAAATCCCCAGAAGTTTCCTAAGTTCAAACTCGAGCCTCATTACGGATACAGCCAGGGAACCCCCAGGGAAAACACCCTCGCGTCCATATATACGCCCCTCAAATCACCAGACGCTACCAAACTTTAAACTGTTGGTGCATTGTGATGAATGCCAGGGCACCCTTAAAGGAAACGCCCTCGTGCACAAACACGCTCATCGCAAACATTCAAACAAGAGAGACCAGTTTAAAGACGGCAAGCACAGTGAAATAACATCATTCAACATTCAAAAGTAAAGAAGAAAGTATTCAAACATTCAAGCATTAAAAGAGGAGTTCAAACATATGTAAAAGAGCATAAAGGGATCCAAAATGTTCAAGAAAATAGCTGGAGGATTAGGTACAAACATTGTTCATAAATATGACAAGGAATTTAAACTGGCGAGGAAAGTGATCAACATCCAAGGGATCTTCACTGGGCTTGAGAGTTGGGCTCTGGAGGGGCAATCGCAAGAGGATCTGGGGCCAGCACGTTGGCGTCAGAAGTTTAGGCCTCGCCAGGTTCCTCGACGTCCGCAGTATCCATGACGGTGCCCTCGTCTTCTATTTGGATGGGCTCGGGACCTACGGTATTGGCAGCAATAAATTCCCGTTGGAGCGTTTCCACCAATTCCTGATATTCCGGCTCCGCCAAGTTCTCAGTAGGATCCTCGTTTTGGACCATGGGCTCACAGTTTTCATCCAGATCCATGCGCAAGCGCGTGTCAGTCCGAGCGCTCTCAGGAGCCAAGCCTAGTTTGACCATCTGCCCGATAGCCTTGTGGAAGAAGCGCCGAGCGTTGTCAAAGCACTGGATGTTGGCTGCAAATATGAACGCTTTGGAGCGCACGAACTTCATTACTGCGTCCCAAGAGACCCTCGCAGCCAGTCCTTCCACCTTCCCTTGCAGATCGGCGAGCGCCTTATTGGTAGCTTTGTTTTGGCGTGTGCTCTCTGCCAGCTATGTGCCCAACTCCCTGTTCTGGACCCGCAGTTGGTCGCGCTCTACCTTCAACTTCCTATGGCGGTCGTCAAGGGTAAGATAAGCCACGTCCGCCTTCTGCAGATTCTCCCTCACCTGATCCTTCTGAAGGTTGGCAGCGGTCAGTTGGGAGTGGATGTTGTTGTAATCCTCCTGCAACTGGACGGGGTCAGAAATTCGCAACAGTTTCTTGTATTTGGCCTTATGCTCGGAGTAGGCCTGCGCTCGCCCGTGCAAGTTGTTTAACCTAGGGACTACCTCCTGGGAAGTCAGAAACAAAGATTAGCGTTAGAATGGGAACAATGGAAGTGGGAAATCTCCAGAGGGCACCAAGGACTTACCATCAGAAGCGCATGGCAAGCGTCGTCCGCGACCCGAGCGGCGTCATGCTCGTTTAATTTGTCGTGATCGGCGGAGAACTGGAGCTTTCCGACGATGTCGGAGACCATATTGACAGAAAAGGCGCTCTTTTTCAGTAGGACGGGACAGTCCTTCCTTTGGCGCTTGAATCGAGTGTCACCCCGACAGCCAATCTTCCAAAATTCTTCATCCTCAGAAGATGAAGTATCGCTGCCCTCACCACGGTGGCCCACGACCACCTCTTTCCCCTTGCCAGAAATTGGAATGGAATCTGGCAACCTCTTCCTTTTCCCTTGACGGTCGGCCCGAAGTGTTTCATGAATACGGATATGTTCCCCCGAGCGGTTTCGGGATCCGCTCGAAGTATCGCTGCCCTCACCACGGTGGCCCACGACCACCTCTTTCCCCTTGCCAGAAATTGGAATGGAATCTGGCAGCCTCTTCCTTTTCCCTTGACGGTCGGCCCGAAGTGTTTCATGAATACGGATATGTTCCCCCGAGCGGTTTCGGGATCCGCTCAAACTCAATGAAATTGGACCCTCGGGGGCCGCCGGCGGAGGAGAAGCCCCGTGGGTACCTTCCACTGTCAAATCCTCGATGGGACCAACAGCTGGAGCCTCGTTACCGATACCCCTACCTTCGTCGCCTCGCCCCTGCCTCCGTCGGATTCCTCTGCCCCTCGGGGCAGTTGGGGGTCGTTCCTGCTGCTGCTGCTGCTGTGGCTGAGGGTTAGCACCAGCTCCTTGAGCGCCAAGCATGCGTGAAAGAGCCTCAGCATTCATTCCTCGCGATAGTATTTGAACACCTGCAAGTAAGAAGAAACGAGCGTCAGAAGATTGGTCACTTAGACCACAGATACAAAAAATACAGCAATCACACCAAGTTAGGAGGCTTTTCTAAAAGTTAGAGCAGTTAGTTCCTAGAATCTAACCATCGAGGGCCATGATGTCAGCTGGAGGGTTAAGTATCATGTCTGGAGGGCAAGACAAGCCATAACGAAACAGCACTCCCTCGTTCTTCACCAGGGTTTCAGCCTTAATACACTTTTTCTCACTCCTCAACTCGAAGGCTAACCCCTGTGCCCAATCCTCAAAAGCTTTATTCCTCGTCCTTTCCCTAATCAAAGGACCCTCGCCATGTATCAACCACTGGCGATGAACCCTAAAAATCCCCCCGGGGGCCCCCACGAAGAAATACCTCTCCTTCCAATGCTCACCATAGGAAGTGAAGGGGGAGTCTATCATCTTAAAGCCCGACTTGGCCTGGGCGTAATAAAACTCGTCCGTAGGTGATGAGCGCGGCGAGCGGGCCACCTGTATCAAGCTATCAAAATTGACGATCGAGGGTTCGCGACCTAGCGCAACCATCATAATCACGAAAGTGGTGATTAGGGCTATGCCGTTCGGCAGAATTTGTGAAGGGCAAAGCCTCAGGTGGTGATAGATGTTGGCAGTGACGGGCGAGATGGGGAACCTCAGGCCCTCGGCCAGAACCGCGTCCCAGTAGACCGTCATCATCCCAGGTGGCGGTCGGTTGGCCCTCTCTCCCTCCTCGGGGATGCGCATGGGAAATACAGCCTCGTCCCAGTATGCCTTGGCTCTCAATTCCTCCAAATCGTCGAGCGTCAAGATACTCTCAATCTCATCCGGAGATTTGTCAGTTTGATGGGGGTTATCTTGCCTCACTCGAGTGGCAGGCTCTTTTCCTCTCCTTTGGCGCTTTCTGGAAGGTTCAACCTCAAATGGACGCCCGGATGGTCCTGCTTCGCCCTCGGGAGCCGCCACGGCCACTGTGATCCTGTGATCTTGGGGTCGCATGACACTATTCAACACCGGGAATACCCTCTCTCCCTGCCTCTATATTTCCATCACGTTATGCATCTCTTCAAAGAGATCATTCACCCCTCCAGGAGCACGCTCGTTCATCCCTTGAACAGCAGCATCCACCTCTTCATCCCCGGCATCAGCCGGAGCCTGGGCTACCGGAATCACCATGGGGATCCCCTCACCTGGGGACACCCTAGCCAAGGGAACAGCTGTGGGAACATTGCCGTGAGGGGAAGAACTCCCCACTGACATCTCATCAATCTCCCTTACATAATTGTCAGCTGAGTGTCCGGCCATGTTTGCCTTTCGATTTTTGAAGATGGAGTTTCTCGCAGAAAACTCAATGAAGGAGAGACTCTCTAAAACGAATTCAACAGTAGAAGGGGGCTCTTCACTCAAGGGTTTCACTCACTCAACCTAAACCTAATGTTAGCGCGAGGAAAATAAGGAAAATGTTATGGAGTTTTACCTAAAAGCTTGAAGGACAGAAACTCGCCGGAACTGGTGAAGGTTGCAGAGTTTTCTCATTGATTATGTGCTTGAAGAAGGTTGAATGCGTGAAAGAGGCTCCAAAGCCTTGCAGATCCCTATTTATAGGGGTAAAGGCTGGCATTAATTAGGGTTTAAGATTTCTAATGGCAATCATTTCCCGCCTAGGAAATCCCCCCACTTTTGGTAACCGCCTCACGTCTCCCGGAGTGCACGCGCCCACATTCCCACTCAGCATTAAATGCGGACATGACTTCAATTAATGCGGTGTCAGACTGTGTCCGTTACGGAAGTCAAGCGGTCACTTCTCTAGCAATGGCTTGATCCTCGAGTAATTCAAAATCCTAAGCTCCCTCCCTATTAAATTCTACAGTACGCTCGAGCGATACTACAGAATTTGGGGGGCAAAATGATGAGGCCCAAAAATGCACTTGTATCAGAGCCGTCCACGTGTCACCATCTGCTAACGCGGAGACTACACCCTCGCATTGTTGGGCTCGTGGACCAACCCAGCCCAATCGCTTGCCAACTAGTATAGGCCCTTGAGCCTCGGACAACCATTTAACCAACAAGGACGAACCGACAGGCGCGGCACTCCCTTCCCGGCCCTCGGGGTTACCTTTCTCAAGGAATCACCCGCACGAGGGCCATATTCTTGTAGCTCGGGTTTTGGCGCTAAAAAATCATAAGCCATGAGGAACCCGTCTGAGCACTCTTCGAGCGTCACCCGTGCGCTCGCGGGTGATCCCCCACCGCCGTGGTGGATCTGAACCCTCATAAAACGGATCAGGGACCCTCTACCCACGCGACCCTCGTCAACAACCTCTGACACAAAGGTAGTGCGCACCATGTACCTGACAAGCCGCCTCCTTTTCAGAAACGTCATTCTCACGCCCTCAAGGGCTGCCACGTGTTAGGGCAACACAGGTTTGGGACCACATGGTCAATTTACCCATTTACCCTCACCCCTAACATATAAATAGGGGAGAACACATGCTTTCTCCCCCAAGTCATCTTCACGATACATACTGCACTTACTGTTCTGGGTCCATTCCGCCATTCTCCCGCATCTTCCCAAGCTTCATATTATTCTCATCACAGTCGCATCCTCATTGCATCTTGCATTCTTGGTGTTATCCTAGCTGGAAGAACCCACGCTCAAGAGGAAACCCAGATCCTGAGGCCCTCACGCCTGTGATGGTCTTTCCCTTTTCATACAAATATTAAAGTGTTGCTGCATTTTTGGAAGCCTGATTTCTAGCACCATCAATATGTACATATATAATCTGTGTGTGTGTGTTATAACGTGTGCAAGCATGTATTTATATTACATATGCTTTGCATGAAATGTTTACATAATATATATTGTCCATGCATGATTTGTGTGTTACGTGTATATGTATGTATTTATATAATTCGGTGATAAATGCATGCATATGATTGATTATTCATGTTTGCATGCATGGGTAATAAATGTATATATATTAGATATCTTATTTGCATGCATATTATTATTTATGCATGTATCACTACGTGTGTGTATATATATATATATATATATATATATATATATATATATATATATTTAAGTATGCATGCATGGTTTTATGTAATAAATATGGATATATATATATATTTATGTATATTGAATATATTTTATATATTATTTAATTTATTTCAATTTTAGAATTTAATTGTTATCTATTTCGCGTTATTTAATTACCGCTCTTGACTTGAATGTTTTTATGTGTTTAAATTCTAATTTTAAACGTGAATTAGTACGTGCTAAGATTGTTATTTGAAATTCTTGGATTGAATTGATATAAAATGTGAAATTCATGAATTGATTGAATTTGAACGCTTCCTTGAACGAATGAATGACTCGTCTATATGATTTAAGTGCATTAATAGTGCACATGAACATATTCATTCCATAATATCATCCGTTAGGCATTCGTATCATGTTCATTGCATGTCGTGCGTCATATATGGTTCATTTGGAGTCTTGAGTCTCACGAATACATTACGTTATCTTTTGCACAGTTTTCTCCAGGGCGGAGATGCCGGGTTCATAGGACACTTTCGAGTCTCCTTTTCTTCTTGGTATTGTTCGGTAAGAGGCGTACAGGTGGGTTTCTCTACTGTTTAGATAAATGACCCTATATACTCCCAACGTTTAAAGATTTCGGCTAAAACTATTATATGTATATAGAGTCGTTTTCAAGAGTAAATGATTTCAACGTAAAGCCTTTCTTTTATGAACCTACCAAATGTTTTGGCTAGAAAATAATGAATGTTATGCACAGAATGGGGCCCAGGGACTTTGTAACGCCCCAGTTCTTTTTATTAGTACAACATGACGTATATGTTTACTTAATTGCGCGAATTAATTGGTCTTAGTGTTTTCTATAATTAAATTTCATTGTTTAATTGTTAAATAAGTGACTAATTGAAATATATGCAATATTTGAGTTTGAATTTATGTGAATAACTTGTGTGCTCCTTAGTTGCGCGAATAATTATTTTTACGTGTTCTATATATTTCATTTTATTTTATATGTATTAAATGTTAATTATTTAATTTAATGTTATTAATATTAATTACATTTATATAATATAAATATACATATATATTTGTGTACGTGTGCATGGATTTAATTATGCATGCATTTATATTTATAACCTAATATTGCATGCATGTATTTATTATATATATTATATACATATGCATGCATGTATATTTATAAATTAATATTTCATGCATGTATTTATAATATATTATATAAGTATGTAAATGTTACCTTAATTGTTAATATTTTGGATTCTATTGTTTCATTGCGTATGAGTACTTCGTTTCTATTTGAATTGATACCGGAATTTTGTGCGAATTTAATATGTCGAACTTATACGTGTCTTGTATATGAATATTTATTCGTTTCGTATTTTCGAATTCATTTGCTTGTGTTTCGGATTTAATTTGTATTTTGGAATCCAAGTCGGGGGCTAACGAGCACTTAGCGCACCCTTGGTTCCGTATTTAATATCTTGAGATTGGGAACTCGGATTCGAGTTCCGTCAACTCCGCTGAACTCGTAACAAAAATTCGAGTTTAGTAAACTTAGCCTTATATTTTTCTAACGTCATTTGAACCTCCGAAATTCAACCGAAAGACGAAACGGCGACGAAACTGACCTTGTTACACTAAAATGGCCATAACTTATTCAATTGTTGACCAAATTAACCATGGTTGGATGCTATAGAACCCTAACTCAACCACCTAACCTGCTGTACCAAGCCCTAACCAAACCAACCCTCTCACAATTCACAAATCTCAGCTAAAGTCACTGCCTTCCAGTTTCTTCCCGCAACCCTTGATCACCTTGGAGATTCAAAGCTCAAATCTCATCCAATCTTCATCCAATCAACAAGGTAAGGTTAGGGTTGTATTATATGTTCATTCCTGATCATTTTCATTCATTCATCCCCAAATTTCATCATGGTTTCATGCATTTTTCGGCTGATCTTGTATAGAGACGTTTTTGGGCATTTCTTTCGATCTCATCCAATTCTTTATGGATTTGTTTGATTCCAAGCTTGAGAATGATTGTTTTGATATCTTATTCTCATTTATGATCATTAATTGCATGGTAGTTGAAGTATTTATGAGATATCAACTTTGGAACATTGAGTAAATTTCATAAAAATGTCACGTATGACAGATTTCATGTTTGAACTGTTGTGGGACCGATTTATAGGTTGAATTTGTGGTGTTTTGCTGCACATTTGTTAGCCTAACTTATATGAATGTGTTGGGATTAATGGAGATCAATCATGCCCTGTTTCTCGCGTTTGATACCCTGTTTTTGGGCCTGGAATTTGCTGTCAAAACTGCTGCGGCCTTCCCTTGCTTTTGCTGTCAATTTTGTGTATTGTTAGGGCTGGTGTTGTGCTGCATTTCATGTCTTCTTCTTGCTACATATATGGCCTAATTGTTGCTTGAGATGTGTTGCGTTTGAGCAAGGAAAAAACAGGGGGTAACCTGCGTTTTTTGGTTGAACTGCTGCTGCGACACGGGTGTGTCATTTTCTTTCCTTTTCAGCTGAAACGGGGGTGCTGCGTGGGTTGTCTTCTCTGTACCGAGACACGGGGGTGTCTCGGTTTGTTCTATGAAGGTGACACGGGGGTGTCACCTTGTATTTCATGCCTGTTTTGCTGTTACCGCGAAGCTGCTGCTGCTGTTCGTTCTTTTTCTTTTCTTCCTGCATGAGTTGTTAATTGCATGCATGATTTGCATGCCTTCTAATGTAGTTGCATGCATGTAATAGTTTGCATGCATTTTTGTGATAATTTGCATGCTTGTGTGTATGCTTGCATGTGTTTTTCTACGTATATATGTATATATAATATAGTATATGTATACGTATGTATATATATATTTAATATATATTATATATATTTATTAAATATTAATTGCTAGTTGATTTAATTTAATATTAGAATTTAATTGTTACCTATTTCATGTTATAATTAATTTTCGATATTTAATTGAATGTATTTAATTGTTTAATTTCTAATTGTAAATGCGATTGAATGTGTTTAATTGTTTATGTTCTAAATTTAAATGTGATTTAACTTGTACTTGATTATATAATATAAATTCCTTTGATGTGAAATGTGAAGGATATGAACTCGTTTGAATACGAATGCTTCATTGAATGAATGAATTGAACGTTTATATGTCCTTAAGACTTTAATAGTGCACATGAACGTGTCCATTACATTATAGCATCTCTTATACATTCATATCATAATCATTTCATTGCCGAGCGTCTTATTTGGTCATATTGAGTCTCACCTCACCTCTCTTGCACAGATTTTGAGTCCGTTGGAAACGAGGCCGGTCAGTGAGGCTTGTGTTTGCTCCTTTTTACGGTTTAAGGTGGGTTTCTCTTCTACTTAGATAAAACGACCCGATATATCTCCCTATGTGAAAAGTTTTAAGCCAAAGTATATGATATATATATTGTGTCTTTTATTGAGTAAATGATTGCAAACGTAAAGCCCTTGTTTCTTGAACCCTACCTAATGTTTTGGCGAGAATGAATGAATGTTATGCACGAATGGGGCCCAGGGACTTAGTGTGAGTGGCTATCCGGGAAGGCACGGGCCGACGGTGATCCCTCACACTAGTTCCACCAATGAACGTCGTAATCGGACCTCGTTAGGAGGTAGCGAGGAATGGACGCTGAGTGCCATCTGGGGAGTCATGTTCCCCTTTTGGTCAATGAATGGGTGGATAGGCCTTGCAAACCGGCCACCAACCCGGAGTAAGAAGGGGTAAATGTTATTAAATGCGCACGAAAGAATGATATTCATGAAAAGAAAGAAAGAATGAATGAATGAATGTTAATGAATGTTAATGAATTACACGAGGTGTTGGTTGGAGATAATACACGCCCACTCGCCGGGCCACTAATGACCTTGACTTAATGTAAATGAATCGTTATAATCCCTTTTGATGATTTCTATTCACCCACTTGGGAAATTCTTTAAAAACCTCATTTGGGATTATAACTTGCATGTGAATGTTTAATTACAGTCATATATTATTATGCCCTGCTTTTATACCCACCAGTCCCTTTTGGACTGAACCCGTTTGGCTTTCAGTTGTTTTGTGCAGGTGTCAGGGGAGCTAGGCGGGATTTCGAGTCTTAGGTCTTGTTTTCGTTTCTAGCCCTTTTGTTTATTGGTCTTACACTCGCATTTTGCACTTGTGATCATTGTATTTGAATGTTGCTATTGGAGCGTACATGTTTGGAGTCCTAATGGAATTGGACGAGGTTGTGACTTACTTTTGGAGCTGTGATGCTCATTGTACGTATATATGATGCATGTTCGTTTATTGCTTCCGCTTTAAAGTTTTAATTTCTGATTTTATGGTTCAAGGGTTAGTCCCGCCTAGCATAGAGTGTGTGTATGTCCCCGTTCGCCGTGATTTGGCTTGGGTATGGATCGTCCATTTCATATTCGGGCCGGGTCTCGGTGCGGGGGATGTGACACCTTACGCTCGGGTGTTACAGACTTGGTGTGAGTGGTGACCCGAGAAGGCATGGGCTGACGGTGAACCCTCAAACTAGTCCCACCAATGAACGGCATAACCGGACCTCGTTAGGAGTTAGCGAGGAATGGACGCTGAGCGCTATCTGGGGAGTCATGTTCCCCTTTTGGTCAATGAATGGATGGTTCGGGCCGATCACCCGGCCATCACCCGGAGGAAGAAGGTGTAAATGTTCATGAATGTGCACAAAAAAATGTTATGCATGAATGAAAGAAAGAATGTTTAATGAACTACACTAGGTGTTGGTTGGAGATAATGCACGCCCACTCGCCGGGCCACAAACGACCTAATGAAAAATGAACGTTATAATCCCTTTTGATGACTTATTTCTCTCACCCACTTGGGAAATGCTCTAAAAACCTCATTTGGGATTATAACTTGCATGTGAATGTTTAAATATTGTTGTATATGTTACTTATGCCTCGTTTTATACCCACCAGTCTCGTATAGGCTGAACCCGGATTGTTTTCAGTGTTCTTGCAGGTTGGAGTGCTAGGCGGGAAGTCAAGTCTTTTAAGTTTTCAGTTAGGTCAGAGTCGGTCCATGTGCATAATGAATCATGATTTGTGTAAGTTATAGAGAATGTATGGATTGGTATTGATTGTTACCACTATCATGAATTATGAATGAGTTTATAAGAAACCGTAATGGAAGTGCTATGATTTTATTGATTTTCGGAATTAGGTACTTATGCTAGTTAAACCCGTTGTTGTTTGCTTATCCTATTATTGATGTATGTATGTTGCTTCCGCTTTGGTAATATTTCGGTTTATTGTCTCTTTGGTTGCGAAAGTTAACTCTCGCCTAGCTTAGCGAGTGTGTATGTCCCCGTTCGCCGTGATCTAGCTCGGGTATGGGTTGTCCATTTCATATTCGGGTCGGGTCTCGGTGCGGGGGATGTGGTACCTCGCGCTCGGGTGCTACAGTATGCGGTAGAACCAAACACACGCAAAGAGTCATAATCTGATGCAGGCTTTCCGGACCAAAACTCCAAAGGAGTCTTCTCACCTATTGCAGATAATGGCAAACGATTGACGAGATGTTGAGCGTATGTCACTGCCTCAACCCAAAACTTCCTGTCTAATCCAGTAATAGACAACATATAACGAACTTTCTCCACTAATGTCCTGTTCATACGCTCTGACACCCTATTCTGCTGCGGTGTTTCTCTAATTGTGAAGTATCAAACTATGCCGTATTCTTGACATACCTTCTGGAATGGATCACTCTTGTATTCTCCACCATTGTTTGATCGGAGAACTTTGATTTTCCTTCCAGTCTGGTTCTCAACTTGAGTTTTCCATTTTAGAAAAACTCCAAGCATTTCACCTATGTGCTTAATAGGAAACACCCAAACTCTTCTGGAAAAATCATCGATAAAGGTGACAAAGTAGTGTCTACCTCCAAGTGATGCCGTCTTGGAAGGTCCCCACACATTAGAGTGCACATAGTCCAAAATACCCTCGGTATTATAAATAGTTATGCCGAATTTCACCCTTCTTTGCTTTCCCAGAACACAATGCTCACAAAACTCCAATTTGCAAGTCTCCGTACCTTTCAACAAACCTTGCTTGGCAAGAATTTGCAAGGATTTTTCTCCAGTGTGACCCAAACGTATATGCCATAGCTTCGTTACCTCAACATCATTCTTGCTGCTAGAAATCGTTGCTGCTACCACTGTCCCAACTAATGTATTACCTTGGTAGAAATACAAGTTGTTCTTTCTCTCAACCTTCAACATCATGAGTACCCCCGAAGTCTCTTTAAGAATTCCATCTCGCATCGTCACAACTAGGCCTTTTGACTCCAAGACCCCCAATGAGATGAGATTCTTCTTCAAGCTGGGCACTAACCGAACATCTTTCAGAATTCTGGTCGATCCATCGTGATTTTGTAGCTTGATTTAGCCTATCCCATCAATTTTACATGTCTGATCCTTGCCCATGTAAACATCTCCTCCATCGAATTCTTCAAGTTCGAAGAACCACTCTCGAATGGGAGACATATGATAGGTGCAACCCAAATCCAATATCCACTCGTTTGAACTTGACATTGAAGGTGAAGCCACTAAGGAAACATCTGACTCAGTATCGCTTTTGCATTCGGCTACATTGGCGTTTTGCGGAGTCTTTCCTTTCTTCAACTTTAAACAGTCTTTCTTCCAGTGTCCTTTGTCGTGAGAAAAGGTACAATCATCTTTGGAAACTCTGCTCTTTGACTTTGATCTCCCTCTTCTCCCCTTTGACTGGCTTTGCTGACGACATCTCACAACTAGGGCTTCTGTTGCTCCATTAGTGCTTCCTTTCTTGTCATTTCTCCTCAGTTCGTAACTGTAGAAGGTTGTACACACTTCACCGAGCGAAACATCAACCTTTTCATCGAGTAGGGTTGTCTCGAGAAACTCGAACTCCTCAGGAAGCTATCCCAACAACATCAGCGTGAGATCCTCGTCTTCAAAAGCCACATCCAAATTCAATAAATCAGCCACCAACTGATAAAATTGAGTGTTGTGCTCATTCATCGTGGTACCGGGAGCATACATGAAGCGAAACAGTCGTTTCTTCATATGCAACTTGTTCTGACTGTTTTTCTTCAAGAATTTCTCCTCCAATACCTTCCATAACTTGCTTACAGAAGTTTCCTTGTAGAAAGTATATTTCTGTTCTCTGCAGAGACACGATCGAATTGTACCACATGCCAACCGGTTGATGGTCTTTCAATCTTTATCATCAACCTCTTCTAGTTTCTTCTCTTCAATGGCGAGATCTAAACCTTGCTGGAACAGAGCATCTAGAACTTCGCTTTGCCACATGCCGAAATGACAGGATCCATCGAAGATCTCCACCACGATTCTCGTATTTGCCATTCCAATCCTTGCCAAGTTGAATGAGCTGGAAGCCGAGGTGGAAGCTGCCTTAGTTGCTTCTTCAGGCGAGATCTCATCCTTTGTCATTTCTGCTACACCTTTCTTTCAATAGCCACCAATGCGCGATGTCAACCGAGCCTGCTGATACGCGGAACCAAGCCCGCCGATGCGCAATGCCTGCTGAGCCCACCGATGCACGATGCCTGCTGAGCCCTATCGATGCGCGATGTCTGTTGAGCCCGCCGATACACGATGCCTGCCGAGCCTGCCGATGCAAGATACCTGCTGACCCCGCCGATGCAGGATGCCTGCCAATGCTCGTCGCTGCATGATGCTTATCGACACTCGTCGATGCGCGATGCCCACCGAGCTCTCTTCGCCCATTTGGCTCTTGATACGACTTGTTGCGAAAGCGGAGAATAATATTTAGAACTATAATGCCTAAAATTACACTAAGGAAAAATCAGGAAAATTAATAAACTAAATATAACCCAAAAAAGGCTATTAAAAGGCGTAATGAAAAGAACACCAAATTTAATGAGGTTCGGCCAATTTAGCCTACGTCCTCGGGCCCTACTCAAATTATATTTCACTTAAGAAATATTACAAAATAGAGAGAGACTTTGTTTCGATGCACTAAGTTAGAAGGGGAAGGAGTCTATTTATAGTGTTAGCTCCTCTCCAAACTATTACAAAACTCCTATGTGGGACAAATAACAATTGCCCTATTCTAGGATTCCAACGTGGGATACAATTTATGCCACAAACCAACATTAAGTGCTCCCTATCATTATTCCAATTAATTATTAAATATTTATCTTTTTAATTTTTAACCTTTACATAGATTAGAGGACAAATAAGTTGGATCCCATGTAAATCAATCTTGAAATATCGTTATTTTTTCATTTTGTAAAAGAGACTAATAGATGATTCATATTATTAAGTTATATAAGACAAGTTCAATATTTCGTAGAACGAATTTCTAATATTTTAATCATATATATATATATATATATATATATATATATAAGTGTTGCACATTAATTGGAGTCTTGCTTCGTTCACACTCATAATATGTATTGCGTACTTTTGTACATGACTTTCACGATCGTATTGGGCCTTTGAGCCATATGCTTTACTTATGTATTTTTGAAGGCTTGCCGGCCATGCATATTTCACTTAAGAAAATCCGTTGCATAATCGATCGAGCCTATACCCTTGTAACGGGTTTTTATGTGTGACCCTCTATGTTCATTATTCGATTAGCAGTGAGTTTAATTAATGAAGACACTTATTAATTAATCAGCTCACAGATCACACAATCATAGTCCAACAACAGATATGTGACCCACAAGTGAATAACGAATTACTTGAAAGAACCTTTTAGTCAATGACAACTCGCGAACTACGATCCTCCTACTAATTCTAACTCTACATTAATATCTAGTGTACGGGAATAAATAGAACCCTAATAATATTAACATTAAAGCTAATTTCATTTCGTATCCATTTGATCTCGATCCAAGAAACTCCTTTCTTGATCTTAATCTAATTGTCTTAGCCAAGAACTGCATTGTGGAATACGAATAACTTATGCAATAAGAGACTTCTTGCTCTGGGCAAACGTAGGTCCTTTGGTGACTCTCACATGCCTACACGTGCCACTTTTGCAATCCTAACATAAGTCATAATTCAGGTGTCTCGAGCGACACCCTTTTAGACCTATATCTAAAATTGCATAGTTAACTCACATTTGACAACTATGGAATCTCAAGCCTAAGGATTAATAGAACACGCCATTGACATGTGAGATATTTCGTAATCTGGAAGTTTCTATTTCTAGAAATGAAAACTTCTTTTTCCATTTAGGAATGTTTTAATGTCGGGCCCCTCAGTGTATTCATTCTATTAAAGAGCACCCTCATGTATTGAGTATGCACTCACCATGCACTTTGTCATCACATAAAACAGGATGATTCCTTCATAAGGACGTAATCCCCACAAGCAAGTCTCAATCGAATCTAATCAACACTCCCACTGTTTGTTGGACTCATCGACTTGGAGTAATTTCTAGTTTAACTTAGATTAGGGTTTGTTTCATGTGTAATTACTCCAAAATGATAAGACCTTATAAGCTTTATAGATTAGAGAAGTTCTAATTGTAGCACCCCGCACGGTAAGTCACCACATCCACCGCACCAAAACCTAATCCACATACCAGATGGAAAGCCCATACATGAACTAAGCAGTGGTGAACGGGAGACAGACAGACTCACACCTAATCTAGGCGGAACGTAGACCCTGAACCTCAAAATCAAACCACAGAACTAGTGCAAAAGCGGAAGCATTCAAACCAAATTAAATCATGCAAGAACAGTTGATGGGTTCAACTAGTATAGATACCTAATCCCGAAATCAAACAGAAATCATAAATCAATGGGTTCAACTAAACCAAGAACCTGTCCTAACCTGTCCCAAATTTCCATACATTCAAATCATAAGCATAAACCTATGCAGAATATATCATATACATAATTTCAAACATAACTTGAATCAAAGTACTTAATCAAACTCAAACGGACTGATACAGACTCGACAAACACGACATACACCCGCCTAGCTCGAACACCAACAACCTGAACCTGCAACTAAAAACATAAAGAGAGAGGGGTCAGTCACACTGATTGAGTGATGGGCTACACACACACGCGTACATACATATACGTAGCACAAAAGATATCAAAGTTGGAAGTTCGTGAACCGAGGTGTTGTTTTTGTATTCGAAAATAGTTTCTCATGTGGCACTAAATATAGAGAGAAAAAGAGTTTAGGGCCGAAGGCCAAAACAACCAAATTTTAAGTAATTAAGAGTCCACTCCCGTTTCATGAACAATTTCTTAACATACTAACTTAATGGAAACGAACACGAGTAAATCTTCTCACAAAGGGAAATGTGCGTAGGGGTAATGTCCGTCCCGGATCCCCTATCCCACATCACGATGATCATGCATAGGAATAACGCCTGGCATCCTGAGTCTCCCTTACCCATAATCACCGAACCAAGACAGATTCAGAGTCAAAGCCAGAGTCATATCATATCCATAACGTATTCATATTTATAACGTAATCATATCATATTTATAGTCATAGCATATCGGGTTCATATTCATATCATGTCATATACCTAGCATTTCCATATCCCTATCATATTCAGATCCTAACATATTCATACTCCTAGCATGTTCAGATCCTAACATATTCATATTCTATTTACTAACAAGACCTAACATAACACTTATCATACTTTGCATATCATATTCTATAACATAGATCATATCATGCATATTCATATCTCGCACATATTACTTATACATAGGGCTTATTTCACATGCATACATAGCTGGAACATTTCATTAGGGTTTAACTATAACCTAACCTCACCTGGTACCAAACAAAGCCGAACACAAAGCAAATGGTCCATCCCGGAACCTGCACGACTCACGTGTCACCACCCCCGGTGCACCTGAACAGCTGAGCACACAAAACACAGGACTCAGACCCAAACAACAACCACAAAGATGCACGATAATACTCATGAATGCATAAAACGAAATTCATATGATGCACAATCACAAAACAAACAAATTACATTCATTTATCACATTCCATTCGAAATTTACGTATTACAAGGCTAAATAAGTCATGTAATAGCATGCTACGAATTTCATTTAAAAACCACGAGGTTACATATCGAGTTCCAACTATGTCATTCAACCATACAAAGTTCATACAATTCATACATTGCATAACCAATTCATACTTGTACAAATAAATTATTTCTTACATACAAGGTTTCTAATTTAATTATGTATAGCCTGATAACTTATTTATAAGTAGTCAAGGATAGCATGTACGTTCTCAATTAAGGAGGTTTAAGTAATTCAAATCATACAATTTCACATTATTCAAAAATTACACCAACATCCCTTTTAACTTAAATAAATAGCGTAAATTCAACATATATGGATTCAATTTGCAAATCAAAACGTCCATACACATCATATTTCATTCAATACAAGATTTCATATACAATGGAGTACATATTAATCCATAATTACAAAAATAAACAATTTATTGTATTTAAACCAATTAAATTCATTTATTCTAAATACACAAAATAATTTGAAAGGGACCCACTGTCTGAAGGGCGTCGGAACGTCACCGCCGGAGCCTGTCAGACCGCCACCTGCAGCTGCCGGTCCGCCAGTCGAAGACTAGTGGTAGGTGGTCCCGCGGAGCTTTCGGAAAAGGGTAGCCTAGTGTGTACCTAGTTTGTTTAAAAAAAATTGCTGGAAGAGCAAGAGCTATTGAAATTTTCGATTTTCTATTCACTCATGATCTGGCCTGGTCGACCCGATCATGATATTGAGGGAAGGGCCCACCTCGCAGTGTCCCGCCTCCCCCCGAATGATCGGTGCGGCGGTTAGGCATCCTTAGACGAAAGAGTGGTCTTTCAGGATTGGTCGTTGTGTGTCACCACCTCCCACCTATCCTACACCTTCGGTGGCCGAAAAATTCCCCGCGAATGGCGAATCGTACATCTCAGCATGCTCGACAAAAGCCCTCAATCAATTTCTGGAAATATGGAAACCACCGGATTTAGATAAGGAAAAACGATCCAATTCAATAATTAAATCCCAAAAGCCAGGAAACGAAATTAAATCCAAATCGTTCAACGCAAATGAAATCCGAGTATACCGTTGGAAAGGCCTCGTCGAGTACTTCGAAACCCCTAACTTAATTACTGAAAAAAGGCACCGAAGCGTTGATAGGTGTTGACCGCCACCAAAACGGCCGAATTTTAAGTTGGGTGAACAGGAAAAAGGTAGATCTCGTCGTGCTGAACAACTTTCATGAAGGGCCCGTCACCAAAAGACCACTGGAAGAGGCCCCCGATAGCCATCGAAGTCCCTTCCATAGTTTCCATGGCCAAAACCACCACCTACGCCGCGATTTAGGTCAATCTAAGACCGTAAATGGAACCAGGAGGTCAAAAAGTGTAGAAAAGCACCAAGCTTCGTCAGAAAAAGCCGCTGGAGCGGCGAAATCACCACCACCACAGTACATGTGACCTGACCCATCCATTTTCCGCTGCAAACTACCATCGTATGCCATCGTACATCGCCGGAGAAGGTAGCAGCTCAACATCCTCCGCCTGCCGAGAGCTTCCAGCAGCGCGTGAGTCGCCACCACAGCGACTCAGGTCGCGCCACCACCCAAAAAAGACGTGCCGGTGAGAGACACGTCTATCCCTGCCAACACCACCGTAAATTACCACCTGAAATGGTCGAAATCCACCGGCAAGTCGTAATGGTTCAACCCCCCTCCAGCCGTGACTGAAAATTGAGGATAACTCCACCACTGTTTATCGTTGAGCCAAGATAAATGCATTACTCATTCGTCAAAATTCGTCGAGTATCGGTCAAGTTTAAGCTAGTGTATGTTTATGCATATGAATAGTGACCAAAGAGAGAGAGAGAGAGAGAGAGTTGCGGGAGAGAGGAGAGTGAAGGAGCTAGCGTGTGTCTGCTTCGTCCAATTGGGATTCGGATGTTTTATTTTGGGTCCTAAAGCGTGAGAACGACATGTGGCGTGGCCAGGGGGACCACGACGGTGGCGCACGTGTAGCCGGACGTGCCACCGGAAGCTCGCGATAGCGGCGCGTGCCACTGTTGCAACATCGTTTCCCGGCTTCCGGTGGCCTTCTCTGGCGAACAGGTACCTTTCCTGCAAGTCTTTGATGTGGTGAGTCAATTTTTGGCCTTGGATTGAGCGAAAAGTGGCCAGAAATGATGGTTTCCGGCGTTAAAGGTGGCGCACAGCGACCGGACTGAAGATAGCGTCAGATTTTGAGCTTTGGTGACCATTTTACGACGGGACCTTAGGGGTTTTGATGGGTTCGGCGAGGTGAGTTGATCGATGGTGGTCCCGCCATTTGAGACTCGCTGGATTAGTGGCGGTGGCGAAACAGCGACGGCGCAGCGGCAGAGGTGTGTTCCAGTGACTTTTTTTGGCATTCAGCATATGAGTTTCGAAGACCTCATTACGGGTAGGATAATGTAATTTACGGATTTAATTTTCGTTCACCGGTTTGGAAGTAATTTGATTTTGAAGATTTTGGGGTTTTCATATTCTTAGATCTGAAATTAGAGACGAACAGCTTGGAATTTTCAGAAATTGATCGAGGATTTGGAACGAGCACAAAGAGTACTTGCACGGGTGAATTTTCAGGATTTTTTCGGCACGTTCCGACGGTCTCCGGACAGTTTGTCCGCCTCGTTGTGGTGAGTCCCACACCACTTTCCATTCGTTAATTGGATGCTCGGTTTATTTATTGTGAATTATTTTATGTAATTAGGAATTATTTGATTTAATTATCTTAAATGTAAATTAAATGCGATGTGCCTGATTTGTCGATCAATATGAACTTCGATGTATATGAAATCATGTATTGAATGAATTATGATATAATTGATGTTTCGATTTGTAATTTGAATCCTAATATGCCAAATTTGTGTTGTTTGATTAAGTTAGAAGGGGTGTTTGTGTAAGTTTTGGAACGATATAAATTCGTATAATTTGAATTAAGTAAACCTTGTCATTTGATAAACAAGTATGCTAATCTTGACTACGTAAAATTGAATTACTATGCCTTGGATGATTCAACTTCAAAAATTTTCAATTAAGGTTTAATTACTTAAATCGTATATGAATCTATTATGCGATATATGAATTGTATGAAACTTTGTATGATTAAATTAGAAACTCTTGTATGTAAGAAATAATTTGTTCGTATGAATATGAATTGTTATGTATTCTATGACTTTGATGGGATATTGTTTCTTAATTTAAAGTAGTAGCATGATTTAAATTTACAAGAAATATGTATAATGTGTAAACTTAATGTATGCTTTAATTATGCATGGGAATGACTTGATGGGGATTCGTTATATGCTTTTTTGACTAAATTGCATATTTTAAAGAATAATTGTAAATTGTAATTTGTTTTCTTGGTATAATTAGATAAGTATATGATCTATTTGGCCTTGCAATGTGTGAATTTTATATGAAATGTGGTATATTAATATAAATTATTTTTTTTCAGAATGTGTGTCGTATGAATTCCGTTTTGTGCATTCATGAGCATTATCGTACGTCTTTGTGGTTCATTCTTGAGTCTGAGTCCTTCGTTTTGTGTTCAGTTTGGTACAGGTGCACCCGGTGCAGTGACAAGTGGGTCTTGTTTCGGGGTAAACCAATTGCTTTGTCTTCAGCTTCGTTTGGTACCAAGTGAGGTTTTCTTTATTTTTTTTAGTTATGTCGACCTACAATCCTATATGTGTTTTGAGCCCCGCATGCGACTACATATATATATGTATTTAGATACGTGTTTGATATGTATTTTGAGGGATTTATCCCTCTTGTTAAGAACCTTCGAAAAATGTTTTTATGTATATGTACGATATTTTCCGTTTGATTTTGAAAAGGTTTGGTATGTGTGAGTGTGTAGCGAGATATGGGTTTGAAAGAAAAGTTTTGTGAGAATTTGAATATGAATTTGACTTTGAACTTGGCCCCCGAAGAAGTGGTATGGTATCTCGGGTACAGCCGTGGGGTCGCCGAGCTCTCCCATCAACAGAACTCCTTTGAAAGTTTTCACCTAACCTTAGGAGGTTGAGGAAGGGTGGTACTCTTGAGCCAGCGGAAGTGTAACGCCCCAATTTCAGGTATGCACGACACGTGTGATTTTGAGGGTTAGGATTTAATCTTAATTCTTTTACTTATTAAATTCCTACGCTTATGATAAATTGTGGAAATTTCATTTCAATATGTTTACGTGGGAATAAGTGAGATATATGTCAATTCGGGAATTTGGTGTTACATGAATTAATTGTCTAGCCATGATTTAATTACCTAGTTGTCCTTAATTGCTCATTTCCTTTTCTTTAAGGATTAAATTGCATGAAAGTTTCTTGAACTAAATTGATCACTTTCCAAACCTTTTATACTAAATTGCATGACTTATGCAGTTGGAGGATTTAATCATAAATATTACATTTTTCCCCACAATATATCGGTATATGCATCTCTTCTCCAAGCTTCATTTTCATTTTTCATCAAAAGATCATTCTCCATCTTTCCTCTCTTCTTACCGAACCAAAAACTCAAGAAAGGGGGAGAAGATTTCATCAAAATAATCAAGGTTTCCAAGGAAATTAGGAGCTTTGAAGCATCATCTTCTTCATCGCTTCAGTCTTCTTCTTCCTCTTTTATTTCAAGGTACATATATGATTCTTGAATTACATATATGAAGCTAGGGTTATGATTTCTATGTAATAGCTTGTTTATATGATGCTAGGAGCATGATTCTAAGCTTTAGAATTGAATTGATGCATGAAATCTTGAGAAATATAGGATTATGTGGTGAATTCATATGTGAGCTAAAGTTGATGATTTGGGATGATCAAGCATGAAACAAGTGTTTTATTGGGTTTTATTGCACTATAAACATGTATGTATGTTTCCCTTCCTGAATGATAACATATGAGATAGAATTATAAGTGTTTATGAAGCTTGGTTGATGAATTTGTGCCTCCCCTGTTCTTCATCCTCTGTTCTGCATCTTATGCGTAACGGGAACGGCCCTTCCCGTTCCCTTTGTAAATAGGGAACGGCCGTTCCCATAATTTGAATAGTGTGAAGGGCGGCGAGGACGGGAACGCCCGTTCCCACTTTGTCTCACAAGACGGGAACGGCCGTTCCCATCTTCGGTAGCAGCTTCGGAAGAGGGGGAACGGCCCTTCCCATTTTTCACTAAAACCTGGAACGACCGTTCCCAGCTCTCTGGAAGTGCAGAAACATTCTGCATAAAATGTGAAATCCCAAACCCTTTTCTTTACCTTTAATTAACCCCAACATGATATTATATGATCAATTACATGTCATAATATGAATATATCATGCTACATTCGTGAATGCATATCATCTTGTTGTAGAGTAATGTCGGGCGTCTTATTTGGTAACATTGATGAGTTATTGTCTCATAAGTACACCGTATCCCATTTCTTGTTCAGTTACTCTCCAGGGAGGAGATTGTCGAGCATGAGCACGTTAACGCAATCACGAGTCGTGTGTCGCCTGTCAGGTGAGGTTTAATTGCTAGTTACTTAGAACCTGTATAACCTTATGTAAATTTTGGGCCAAAAAGATATAAATATATAATGATACGTGTTTCTAAACTATCAAGTCGTGTTCTCTACAAGTAAACCGTGTTTCTTGAAAGAAAGTTATGTTCGTGCAAAGTAAGCCATGTATCGTGTTATCGTGATCGTGTTTGGCGAACTATCGTGTACATGCGTTCTCCTGGCCAGGTCCTCCTTAGTGAGGGCGCTGGGCTGGTCTTCGGGCTGGTGGTTGTCCGTCCAACCACAGG
The DNA here is from genome assembly GCA_037501455.1 of Lantana camara. Lineage (NCBI taxonomy): Eukaryota > Viridiplantae > Streptophyta > Magnoliopsida > Lamiales > Verbenaceae > Lantana > Lantana camara. The sequence continues at coordinate 72,229,999 of CM074860.1, forward strand.
AAGAACAGAGCCTATCGTGTATCGTGTTACAAACAAGTTGTGTATCGTGTTTATGGGCCCGAGGGTGAGTGTTTGAGCCAACCGGGAAAGCATAGGGCTGACGGGTAACTCACACACCTCTCTCAAACCGTGGGGATGCCCCCTGAATCCACCAGGAGGTTTGGTGGAGGAAGGAGTCCCGTACATGGGAGTCATGTTCCCGACGTGCAACGTGATATCGTGGGTGGTTCGGGCCTTGCAAACCCACCACCATTGGAGAAAGGAGAATTTCGTGTTATTGATCGTGTGCACTATAATGACTTGCATGATAACTTAATTAAATGAAATGGTAATTCTTGTTCACTATCGAGATTGGATTGGAGATCGTGCACGCCCCTCGCCAGGGCCACTGATTGTTATAATAAACGTGATTATCGTGTTAAACCTGATAGTTATAATCTCGGGCGAGTCCTTGATATTCTTGCACTTATATTATTGTTATTATTACTTTAGTTACAAAACCTTACCCGAGGTTATAACGTGCATGTTATTTGAGCTTATATATATATCTATGCCCCTCACTCAGTCTTCCACAGACTGATGCCTCCACCTTTCAGGTTCTTGCAGGTGCACGCTAGGCGGGAGTCGAGTAGTGTCAAGTCCAGTCCATGTAGTCGAGTCCAGCACGGGGCAATTTACTTGTTTATTCATTTATTGTGCAAAGGAGTTATGTTTAAGGTTAATTGTTATTTATATTCAAAGATGATAATGTATTGATATGTGAAACTGGAATATATGTTACTTGGTGAACGAGAAACATCATGACATGTTTATAATTATGTTTGATAGTGGTTGGTTTATGCTTCCGCTTTCACTCGTGCATGTATACATTAATCCCGCCTAGCTTGTCGTTTATTGCATTGTCACCCGTTCGCTATAGGTTAGTTCATGTACGGATTGCCCGTTTCGTATGTGGATTGACCTATAGTGCGGGGGTGTGGCACCTCCACGTGTAAGGGGTGCTACAGGAAGCAACCGTCGAAGGTGCAGGGAAGTGATTAAACCCCATCTTGTGTGACTTTGAATGATAGTTAGGGCTTGCAACCCTTCTATCACCCGGAGTAAGGTTGGTTTCTAAATTTGTTTTGAATATGAATACGACTTTTAATAGGACTTTGAATACGAGGAATTTGGTTAGAAAACTTGTACTCACCGAGTTAGTTTGAATTTGAATTTGGTTCATGAAACGAGAATGGATTCACAATTAATAAAATGGTTAGATTTTGGCCTTTGGGCCTTAAACTCTTTTATATATCTATTATCACGAAAAAAATATTTTAGATTGCAAAAATCATGCCCCGGTTCATGAGCTTTTGAATTTGATATATGCTTTGCTCGTATGTATATATATGGGTGTGTGTGTTAGCCCCCTCACCAGTCGTTAGGACTGACCCCTCATCGTTGTTTCTTTTTTCCCTTTCTTTTTGTTTGAGTTACAGGTTTGCTTTTGGAGTTCGTTGGAGCTACGCGGTTGAGTCGAGTCTTTCGTTTATGTTCGATTTGAATTCGGTCTTTGTATTTGTATATGTCTTGCATTCATTCGAATTTGTTTTACGATGTAATTGTATAAGTTTAATTTATTCATTACTTATGCTATTCGGGACAGGTTAGGATAGGTTCTTGGATTAGTTGAACCCATCTTTATTGTATGTTATTTGAGGCAGGTTAGGATAGGTTCTTGGATTAGTTGAACTCGTCTTTATTGTATGTTATTCGGGATAGCTTAGGACATGTGACGCCCAGAGTGGTGGGCCACCACATCCCCCCTCACCTAAACCCGAACCCACACATGAAATAGATTTCCATATATGAGTCCAAGTCTAAGAAAATGGGGACCTACACCTACCCACTAGGCTAAGCGAGACTAAGATATAAACAGAGCGCGCAAAACGAATAACAAAGTGAGGGAGAAATACCCAAGATCAACATGTAAGAACTCTAAACATATATACAATGGCCACACGAGCCAAAATAATACAAGTATTTACAAATCCTCCAAGCTATACATATCAAGTGTCAATACATAACCAGAGTATTAGAAGATGCAACTATGAAATGCAGACTCGACCTAGACCACTAAGTACGACTCTAAGACGCACTTTCCCGCCTAGCTCGAGCAGACCTGCATCTAATGGAGGGAAAAGAGAGGGGTCAGTCTACAACTCGACTGAGTGAGGGGGCTAACACACACCTACACATGTATAAGTATAAATAGAGCATATAACAAGGTGATAGTAATGAATCGAGGCTAGGGTTTTGTATACCAAATCATTTTCAAAAGGAAATGTAATATACATAAAAGAAATCCTATCTCGATCCCTAATCCATCAAAACAAAACATAAACAAACGTCTGGCAAGTACAGACTTTCACCAACTCCTCATAACATACCATAAAAACCGAATGCATACATACAAACCCAGCTATATATCCTTGGTGTTTCGGGAATCAAACCTTCTCCACCTATAATACAAACACATACTGGGTAGTTAACCTACGATATGCCTTCCCCGGTTATCCACCGAGGGCTCAAGATAACACGTCTTCCCAACCTCCAAGAGTCGCATGTGAATACCTCAAAGGGAACTATGCACAGGCCAAACCCAACGGCCCTTGCAGTCCCGGGCAATCCGTACCCATAATTCCCGGGGCCCAACACACCAAATCAAACCATATTTCCATCTTCAGGGCATCCTCGCTCATTGCATAACATAAATGTATAAAAGGATACAAAAGAAAAGCTTATGTATGCTCTTACTTATACCGATTTCATAAGATTCAAACGTTTCCATAAGGTCATAATCATAGCTTAAACACACGTATTTAAATATATATAAGATATATATTCGCATACGGGGTAAGAAATCATCATATAATACAAAAGATCCTAAACCTCACCTTACAACAAAAGTGGAGAAGAACCGGGGTCAAAACGGGCAAAGAAGCACCTAAACCTCGGGCTTGACAACGTCCGAAAGCGGCTCTGAAACAAAAGAACACAAGACCTGAGATTTAGACTCGAATACGAACCAATTATACGCTCGGCAATGCCCATGAATGAAATCTATGCCCATGAGATGCAAGAATGCAACACTTAAGTCATTAATGCTCAAAACTCGTATAAAACGTATCAAATCACCCTACAAATTTAGTTCATAAGTCATAAATAAGTAATCATAATCCATACCAAGATATAAGGCATCAAATAACATCTTAGGATCAAGTACGGGACAAGAAAAGACTATACAAACGAAAGAAAAACAAAAGCATCGAGTAGGAAGCCAACCCAACCTCCCCTCCCGGGGAGATTTCATGCACAAAATGTCCCCTCTTGGGGATGAACATGCGGAAACTTTCTGCATAGAAAGTCCCTGGCCGGGGACACAACACACACAAATTCTCCCCGCCCGGGGGGAGTTGCGCCGGCGGAAAAATTGCAGCCGTATCCCCTGTTCAGGCCTGCAAACCAATCCATACAACAACCAACATATATAGGTGTGTAAAGGCATGAAAAAATGCAGCAATTCAGCATAAAATCCCCAGCATATCTGACCAAAAACGTTTAAGAAGTGCAGGCAACGAAAAGGAACCAAGTTCATGCATATAAAACTTCAAAGCTCCAAAAACATTAATGGAAACTTCCGAACACCTCAACTGCCATCAAAATCAAGTTCATAAAATATTAAATGAAGCTCATGTGGTCACTTTTCATGCATTAAATCAAGAAAAACACAAGAGAGATCAACTAAATTCATATATATATACATAAACCCTTACTATTCATACCAATATTCATATATCAATCATACATGGCTCAAAATCTGAATTTCTTGGGTGAGAAAGACCATAAAAGGATGGAGATAACAATTATACACTTACTCCTTTAAATATGGTGGAGTTTAATGAAGATTTGATCAAAATCTCCTTGGGATGAATAGTGACGGGAATAAAGGTTTTTCACCACGTTGTTGCAAATTTATCTTCCTTCTCTTGTCTTGGTCAAAATTGGGAGAGTGTGAGGTGATAGTATGCTGAGTTGGGGTTAAGTGGGGCCAAGAATCGTGTAAAAAGGTTGCATATTGAGGGACTTATGTGCAAATTACTCCAAGGTGGTCATTTAGGCGCGAGGCTTGTTTCGGTCAAATTTCGGAGTATCAAACGGGCTTAGAAAAATACAAGGCTTATTCCATTGGCTCTGAATCATCGAAATTAGTCCAAGGGAAGTGACAAATTTTGAATCCGAATTCCCGAGCCCGAGTTACACGACCCGGAACCCAAGGTACGCTAAAAACGTTTTAGCCTCCTTTAGGTTCCAAACGAACAAACACCTCAAAAACTTAACAAACAAACTCGAAAACGTAAAACAAGTATATACACACGTTCATAACAAATATATCTCATGCATAACAAGTAAGCACAAAAATCGAAATTGAAAACGATCAAGAACGGAGCAAATCTCAACAAAAGAGCATAACGTTCAAATACGAATTCGAATAATTAAAAGAATACAATTAAACATTTAATAAACATATATTAAACATGTAAATCACAAATAAAGAATTTAAATGTGCACGTACGTCATACCTGTACGGCCGAAAGGTCAAGGTGTTACAGGACTGGTTCTTGGATTAGTTGAACTTGTGTATACGTTGATGCTTATTTATTTTATGGATAGTATTAATTATGCTTTATGCATGAAGGTTTTTTGAAAGTTTTTATTTTGCATCGCTTCTGCATTCAGGTTTTGCATCTTTTCGAGTGTACATGGTTTAGGTACCGCCTAGCTTACGTTGGATTTTTGTTTGTCTTCCGTTCACTATGACTTGGCAAGTGTGTGGACTTTCCATTTCGTACACGTGTCGGGTCCTAGTGCCGGGGATGTGGTGCCTTTCATTTGGGATGCTACAAAGATTGTTGGTGTTTTACAAGGAAATAGATAAAGTGTGTTGGGAATAGAGCCCTAGAAAGCCGATTCGTTGTACTCCATTTGGGACTTTCCTTATATCACAGACAATCTTTGTATAATAGACGTTTGATATTGATCATAGGCAAACACTTCTTTATATGCAATTATGTGTTCTGTGTGTTTCCTATTCCGTGCACATGCATTAGAACTACCCTAATCCATCAAGCTATTAGGAACTTTGTCATTAGGTGAATGACACATGAAACAAGCCCTAACTCAAGCCAGATTAGAAACTACTCCAAGTCGATGAGCCCAACGAACAGTGGGAGTGTCAATTAGGCTCGACTGAGACTTGCTTGTGGGATTGTGTCCTTAAGAAGGATCACCTAGTTTCTTGGGGTGTAAAGTGCATAAGTTGATGCGTATACAATACACGAGGGTGCTCGTTATGAGAATGAGTACACTGAGGTATCCCGCGTGAGAAGATTCCTACATGAGAAAGGAAGTAACTATTTCAAGAAGTTGAGACTTCCAGATTAGGAAATATCTTACAGGTCGACGACGTGATTAATTAATCCTTAGACTTGAGATTCCATTCATACCTTGTGTGAGCTTAATAGGTGATCTTTGACATGACTCTAAAAGGGTGTCTCTCAAGACACCTAAATTACGACTTATGTTAGGGTTACAAAAGTGGCATATGGAGGTACGAGAATCAATAAAGGACCTACATTTGCTTAAAGCAAGTAGATCTCTTATTGTATAAGTCATTCATATACCATCCTAAAACCCTCGGCCAAGGTAGTAGATGAAGACATCAAGAAAAGTGTTTTTTAGATTGAGATCAAATGGATATGAATCGAACTTAACTTTAAGATTGAGATTAATAGGGCTCTCATTATTACCATGCCCTAGGTCTGAATCGAGAGATGGAATGGTGGGAGAATCGTAGCTCACAAATGTCATTGACTGAAAGGTTCTTTCATTTTAATTTGTTATCCGGGTAGGGGTCACACACCTGTTGCTAGACTACAGTAGTGTGATCTGTGAGCTAATTAATTAATAATTTTATTAATTAATTAGGCTCACTGCTAACTGAATATTGAACCTAGAGGGTCACACACAAATGCCAGGTTCAAAGGGTATTGATGGAAAGATCAAATAATTGATCGAAACGAGACTACACGTGTAAAGTACACATGTGGCACGTGAGCAAGTTTGGGAGCATGGCATAATTGTGAAATTAGATCATGGTTAATTAATTGGACAATTAATTATAAACTCCAAATATAATTAATTAGAGAATTAATTATAAAACTCAAGTACAATTAATTAAAGAATTAATTGTAAAAAATCCAAATATAATTAATTGGAGAATTAATTATAAATGGTCATTAGAATAAATTAGAGAATTAATTCTAAGACCCAATCCGGAATAAAGAAGTCTAATAAATAATTAATTATGAATTAATTGTTTATTGGAAATTGGCATTATTTATTTATGAAATAAATATAACTTTATCTTACTTTATTTATTTAAGAAATAAATAAAGGATATTATCATTCTTATTTGAGAAATAAAGAAGAAAATATTATCTTACGTTATTTGAGAAATAAGTGACAAGATCATATCAAAATTTATTTATTTATGAAATAAATAAGAGATAATTTCAAGTTGTTATTATTAGTATTTATTTATTAAATAAATACAAAGATAATATCAAGTTGTTATTACCATAAATATTTATTTATGAAATAAATAATAAGAGATAATTTCTTAAAGTTGTTAGAATAAAGATATTAATTAATAATATAATTATTAATTGCTTATATCTTAATTATCTCATTATGTAATTAGAGTTAGAAAAGAAAAAGGAACTATATTTTTTTCTCTCCAAGATTAGGTTTCTTATGAGATTAAAAGAGAAGAGCCTTCTCTGATTCTCTTAGACCGGCATTCTTGAAGTGTCATTCTCTATTCCGGAGAAATAAGAAGAAAAACCTCTATCAACTCTAACCTGTAGAAAAGACGGAGTTTTTTCTTTGAAGAATTGAAGCGTGAATTATTTCACACAACAATTGGGTTCTAACGGGAGCATTTTCTTACTATCTTTATCTCAGTTCATGTTTCTTTCAATACATAGATTATAGTACTAACATACTCACCAATTTGATTTGTGCCTAGGATAGGTGTGGATACATTCTAGAGGGCTTCTACTTTGGAGTCTCGAAGAAAAGGAACCGATCAAGGAACGGGATATTCATTAACGCATGAAGAACGTTTGAGGGTGGCCCAAAACGTTTCAGGAAAGCTTCTAATAAAGTAAGTTTCTAAGAAACTTGAGTTTTGAAATAAAAATTGCAAGCCAACGATTCCTTGTAAGAAAATTTTAAAATTTTTGCGGTTTCAAACTCGTTTTTCCAACAATAAGCCTGGTAAGATATGAGCATGTTTGCATACATACATGTTTAATTGACCATCCTAGTACAACTTGCGTCATTTGAACGCATACATGTATAGGCCTCGTTTACTTATGGGATCAATGCATGTATGTAAACTTTATCATGGATTATCTCACGTTTACAATTCATGGGCCAAAGCCCATTTGATAAGGTTGAACCTGTGTCATTTGCATGATGAAGCATGTCTCATATCAAATGCAAATGAGGCATGTGATATGAGACACACAGTAAACATGAAAGACAAAAATACATATACGGCAATTTTGTAAAAAAATTACATACCAATGCCACTCCTACAATCATTTTTTTTATTTACCAACGAATCTTACTCTCTCCGTTGCAGGAAAATCGAGTTTGATTTGTGGGAAATTTTTTAGGGAGATTCCATGGCACCAAAAATTTATTCCACCTTTCATCATAAGTGGTTGTATTAATTAAAAATAAAATATCTAAGAGCATACAAAAATTTTAGATGCACCTGAAGAAGTGTATTGACTAATACGGAGTCGAATTTCAAGGTTGAACAACAGCCGCAATCGATGAGATAGCGGCGGTGCTGCTCGCGGGAGCTCAATCGCTAGTTCATCAGCGCCCTGCAGAATCTCGAAGGTACTCGAGGTATAAGCTCAATTAGCTCTCTCCATTTGCGTTCGTGAATTTCTTTCAACAAAAATTCCATTAAAATTGGAATTCATAAAAAAAAAACAAACTTGTTATCATCAAAGTTATGTTGCAGAAGCCCGAAAGTAGCTTATAAATTGAAGTCCATAAAATCGGATTTTCACAGGGTAAAATTAATCGTGGGAATTTCACCTCTTTTTACCCTAGATTAAGAGTCCACGGCACAAACAAGGCACAAAAGATAAACAAAATGAAATGTCCAGATGACATATTGAAACACAAATTGTAAATATCTAGATTCACCCTAACATGGATTTATCTGCTCTCCTATCATGAAATGTAAACATGGGTTACTTTACTATCTGTTTGAGATCGGGTTAATATAGAAAGGTTGACCGTGATCACCTCTTGCTTGTATTAGGCCAGATTTGTCGGGATCTGTGTTCCCTGTATATGCCTTTATATTCTATGTCTTTTGTAACCTATATATCACAATATACAACATCAAAGGAAAACAATGAATACGATACACTTTTTCCCCGAGTACCATGTTTTAACAAGGTATTAGAGCAGTGTTGAGATCCTTAAGACTCAGCATTGACATCATCGTCCAATAACTTACCCAACCCTAAAACCGACCAAAATTCACCACCAGAAAAACAATGATGGCAGTCCCAACCAATACCAACCTAGAACTTGCAACTCAATTTGCAATTCAAGCCACACAACCAACCATGCTCAACACAGATAACCTATCTATTGGAATTAAATTGAACAATGACAATTATCCGATTTGGGCCAGACTTATGAAGATGGCGATCGGCGAAAAAGGAGGCCGTTCGCACATAATCGGCACCCTACTGGCCCCGGTTGAATCTGACCCAAAATTTGATCAATGGGAGCAAATTGATCAACCAGTATTTACCTGGATTATTCAGAATATGGAGGCAAGTCTCATCAATAGCGTCCTTCAATACCCAATTGCGAAGGCATTATGGGATGGTCTTGCCACCACCTACGGAAGTGGTGGCGACCCACTCCAACTCTTCGATCTTCACCAAAGAGCCAACACTCAGCGATAGGGGGAGGACAGCCTTGAGGATTTCTGGAGCAAACTTCAGGGCATATGGATGACCATCGATTGAAAGCAACCAAATCCAATGAAATGCCCTGAAGACATCGCGATATTCAACCGAATAACCCAAGAACAGAGGTTATACCAGCTTCTCACCGGAATTGACGATAGGTATGAATTGATTCGGAGAGACCTGTTGAAACAAGAACCAAAACCCAACGTCGAGACGGCTTACACCACCATCCGGAGAGAAACCGCACGCCTTCAGATTTTAAAGGCGGCAGCCGGTGGTGGAAAAGAAACAAGAAGCCATGAAATTGGGTCTGGGCTCATCGCGAGAAGGGAGAAGACAAAGCGGAACAGTCCGCACTCAGAGGCCACAGGACACAGCGACGACGTCGGTCGCCAGACATCATTGCGCGAGGATAAATCTCATCTGACATGTGGACATTGTGGTAAGCCCAAACACATCACTGAGCAATGCTTTGAAATATCGGTTACCCGGATTGGTGGGAGGGGCACCGGAAGTCTAATGTCGGGACAGCGGCTAGAGGCGGCAGAAATCGCAGGGTAAATGTAGCTATTAGCGAAACCCAGGCAACCGGAGAACAGAGGACGAAGACCGCCGCTGCAGGCATCATCGGAGGAGATGCCGGTGCAGCAGCGGTGGTGGTCGGCCACGTTAGCGCTGCCATTGTTGCTGGCAGATCAGAGGAGGAAGGAGAGCAAAGCTGCGCAGCAAGTAAAGGGTTTGGGATTTATGGCCCAAACCCTAATTTTTGTTTTTATAACTCTCCTGAAATTGCTGACAGACCCCCAACTTATGAAAAATCGCGTAAGGGACCCCAGAATTTTGACAAATGTGGATTTCTCACCCAAACCACCTCTAATAAAAATTCAGAATGGAATTTCGAATGTGGGGCAACCGATTCTATGACATATGACTCTGATATAATTGGACCAACAATTCTGAAAAATTCTTATATTCAAACAGCAAATGGGGATTTGGCTCTAGTTGAAAAAGAAGGTTCAGTTCGTGTTACACCTAAACTGGAATTGAGCAATTGTTTATATGTGCCTTCATTATCCTGCAAACTGTTGTCTCTAAGCCATTTGACAAAAGAATTGAACTGTGTGGTCCTGATATATCCTCGGTTTTATTTGATACAGGACATTCATACGAAGGAGATCATTGGCCGTGGTATTGAGCGTGGAGGTCTGTACTATGTTGAAGAGGTTAATACTCCGTCAAGAGCTCTTCTTTAGTGGGAAAAACCGATACACAACTCTGGCTTTGACACCAACGTCTAGGTTACCCGTCAGCTAGGTATTTGAAGTTATTGTTTCCTGTACTTTTCTAGAATAATAAGACTGTGGATTTGTCTTATCAAACTTGTCTTGCTACTAAGAGTCATAGAACCTCTTTTAAATTGAACAATACTCATGTTGAGACTACTTTTTCCTTGGTACATTCGGATGTATGGGGACCACCCCTAGTTACAAATCAACAACAGTTTCAGTATTTTATATTGTTTATTGATGATTTCTCGCATATGACATGGGTCTGTTTTTTGCGCCATAAGTCCGAGGTTTATGATACTTTTCTGGCATTTTTCAAAATGGTACAAACTCAGTTTAATCAAAAAATTAAAGTGCTTCGATCAGATAATGGCAGAGAGTTTGTTAATCAGGAAATGCGCAGATTCTTTAAAGAACAGGGTTTTATCCACCAAACCACCTGTCCCAACACCCCGCAACAAAATAGGGTCTGTGAACGGAAAAACCGCACCATTCTAGAGATGACTCGGGCCCTGTTAACTGAATCATCTATCCCAAATCATTTCTGGCCTGAAGCTGTTGCAACTGCAACCTACCTAACAAACCGATTACCCACTAAGATCCTTAACCACAAAACCCCTCTCCATGTCCTCGAAACACAAATCACCATACCTGCCCACCTTACCCTACCACTATGGATCTTTGGATGCACTGTGTTTGTTCATGTTCCCTGATCCGACAGAACTAAATTGGACCACTGTGCTGTGAAGTGTGTTTTTGTGCGATATGCACCTCACCAAAAAGGCTATCGGTGTTACAATCTGGTTACCAAATAGGTTCATATTACTATAGATCACAATTTTTGTGGGAGAGTCAGCATGAATCCTTGTACTGGCTAAACTTTGTGTAACGCCCCGACTTTTCAAATCATTCAGGTATGAATTATGTGATAATTACGTGCGCATTTAACTTATTATAATTTCGTTAGTAATTGCTTTATTTCATATTATATTAAATTAGTGAAATATTTAATTATTTGAAAATAATTGAATTTGAATTTATATGAATTTTGAACTTTTTGCGCTTGAATGAATTGTTTGCTTGTCATTTCTACGTGAAATAAAGTCGAAACTTCGTGCAAATTTAATATGTTAGACTTATATGTGTTATGAATATGGTTTTATACTCGTTTCATGTTTTCGGATCCGTTTGACTGAGTTTTGGAATTTATTTTGATTGTGGAATCCAAAACGGGCGCTAAAGATCAATTAGCGTACCATTGGTTCCTTATATGATAACTTGAGCTAGGAAACTTGGATTCAAGTTTCGTCAACTTCGTTGAACTCACATCGAAAATTCGAGTTTGATGAGCTTAGCCTTATATTTTTCCAAAGCTATTTGAACCTCTGAAATTCAACCGAAACACACAATGGAAGCCAAAACTGCCACATTTTACTAAATGAGCCATAACTTATTCAAATCTTGACCAAATTAACTATGGTTTAAGCCTTTGGAACCCTAACTCAACCACCTAACCCGCCATTATCCTCCCTAACCGAACCAAGGCCTTTCACTTAGAGAATTTCAGCCAGTTGTCCCCTGTTCCAGAAAATCCCGTAGCTCAAGCCAACCCTTGGAGATTCAAGGTCAAATCTCTTCCAAACCTCCATCAATCCACAAGGTAAGCTTAGGGTTGTATTATACATCCAATATGAGTCATTTTGATCTATTCATCCCTAATTTTGATCATGGTTTCATGGGTATATGGCTGATTTGAAGAAATAGTAGGTTTTGAGCATATATGTTGATCTCTTTCAATTCTTGAGGTATTTGATTGATTCCAAGCATAAATATGATTGTCTTGATCTCTTCTTTGCATTTATGGTGATGTATTAGCTGGTAGTTGAAGCATTCATGAGCTATCATTAATGAAATTTTGGAGATATATCATGAAATGATCACCCTTGCCTTCATCTCACGTTTCAATACTTTGGGAGCATGTTTGTGTGTTGCTTTGGAGTTATTTCCTTGCATATTTGTGATCTTAGCATACTTGATCTTGTTGGTGAAGTGTTGGCACGGCTTTGCTCTGTTCTTGGTTGCATTTTGCTGCTGCAACTGGTCGGTCGCGGCCGCGATCGAACCATGAAGGAAAATGGTAGGGGCCCGACCTCTCTCACGGTTTTGTGGTTGTGTCTCTCAGGTCGCGCCCGCGACCTGAATATTGTGCATTTCAGGTCGTGGCCAACACCCCATTTTTGCCATGTTTCGAGTTTTTTGGAAAATTGAGCAATATTTCGGCCATTTGCATCGGTAGCGGCCGCTACCATTTTATGAAGAAAATGGGTCGCGGCCGCAACCCCCATCCATTTTGCATGAAAATTCAGTTTTTGTACGTGAATTGCATGGCTTCTTTGGATTGTTTTTGGTTCATTCACTTCATTAACATGTCAAATAATATGTTATATTGTGTGTTGTGAAATCTTATGAGTTTTCGTTGAATATTTCCCGAGATATGCTTCCATATGTCTTCTTTGATCATAATGTGTGCATGCATGGGATTCTTCTCTTATATTTGAACCCTAAGTGATATGCATTGCTTGTTTTATGACTTGTATGATAAATACACATGCTATGCTACGTGTTACGATCATTATTTGAATTCCTTGAATTAAATTGTTATGATATATGTAAGATATGAACTTGATTGGATTCAAACAATTCTTGGAATGAATGTAATGATCGTTTATATGTCTTTAAAACATTAATAGTGCACATGAATGTGTTCATCAGATGATATACTCTTTTATGCATTCATATCATAGTCTTTTCATTGCCGAGCGTCTTAATTGGTCATTTTGAGTCTAACTTTACCTTTCTTGCACAGATTTTGATCCCGTTGAAGACGAGGCCGGTCCGTGAGGCTTTTGTGTCTTCTTTTGTTGGGTTAAGGCGGGTTTCTCTTCTAAATAGATAAATTGACCCGATATACCTCCCTATGTGAAAAGTTTTAAGCCAAAGTAATATGATTATAGATATATATATTGAGTCTTTTCTCGAGTAAATGATTGTAAACGTATAACCTTTCCTTTATGAATCCTACCTTATGTTTTGGCGAGATATGATTGTTATGATTGTTATGCACGGGCCCTGGGACTTAGTACATGTGGCTATCCGGGGAGGTAAGGGCCGACGGTGATCCCATGTATTAGTTCCAACCAACTACGGTGATACCGGACCTCGCTAGGAGATTAGCGGGGAATGGGAGCTGAGTGCCTTTGGGGGATTCGTGTACCCCCTTTGGCCTATGTATGGACCGGTGGTCGGGTCCAGCAAACCCGCCCATCATTTGGAGGGAGAAGGTGTATATGTATGATTATGATCATGAATGTATGTGCACCAAAGATATGTATGATAATGAACAAATTATGATATGATTACACAAGTAGAAGGTTGGAGATTGTGCACGCCCACTCGCCGGGCCTTGAAACCCTATGATTGATTATGAATGAATATGATAGTTGTAAACCCGTAGATGTCTTTCTTTGTCTCACCCACTTGAGAAATCTTCTAAAAACTTCATACGGGTTTATAGCTTGCATGAATAGGTTTAAATTCTGCAATATTTATATACTATGTCGTTTTATACCCACCAGTCCCTTATGGACTGAACCCGGTTTGTTTTTTAATGTTGTTGTGCAGGTTAAGGAGTGCTAGGCGGGAATACAAGTCGTCTAGATCTTGCATTAGTGTGTAGCACTCTTATTTTAGTTACACTTGCACTCCTGATGTTATTTTGATATATGATTTTGTAAATGGATATGGTTTTGGAGCGTATATGTTTTGAGCCGTGATGGCGTGTAGATATTGTATATGAATTCTATTTTTAGAGCTTGAATGCTCATGATATATATATATGTGATCGGTTATTGCTTCCGCTTTATTGACTTTACTCTGATCTATGGTTTAAGGGTTAGTCCCGCCTAGCCTAGAGGGGGTGTGTGTGTCCTCGTTCGCCGTGATCTTGCTCGTGTGTGGATTATCCATTTAATATGCGGGTCAGGTCTCGGTGCGGGGGGATGTGGTACCTTACTCTCGGGTGTTACATCCTTAAGTGGTATTAGAGCTTCGGGTTGCAAAACCCGTGCTCTTGTGTCGTGTAAGTCAGTCTAGGTTGTTCGGCTTTAGGAACAACTTGATAATGTGATTGCATATGCATTCTTTATGTGTTTATGTGCACTAATTTTTGAATTTTGCTTGAATTAGTTGCACTTTCATGCATGGACTAAAGATAGCATGCATTTCAGTGTTTCTTTGACAGAATGCCTCCACGTAGACATCGTGAGAGATCTCCGGGACAACGCCGACATCGTGATCGTTCCCCTACCCCACAAGAACAACAACCACAACCATCTTCGATGGATATGGGAAACTTTATGGAAGCGGTTTTTAATTATGTGGAACATCGACGGGCACAAGCTGCAGCACCACCACAACCAGCAGAGCAACTGGCTCCTTTACCAAACCACCGGGATTCACATGGGGTATTTCTGAGTTACAATCCCCCTCGGTTCTCAGGCTCTATTGATGATGCAGTTTCAGAAGAGTGGTTGACTCGTTTGGAAAGAATTTATGGAGTTCGATAGTTCACCACACAAGAAAGGGCTCAGTTTGCTATATTTTAACTTGACGGCGAGGTGTATGATTGGTGGGAAAGGACAAGGGAAAAGCTTGAAGTGGATGGTGAAGAGGTGACATGGGAGGTTTTCAAACGGGAGTTTCGAGAGTGTTTTGTACTAGAAGTGGTTCGGGAAAGAAAGGAGCAAGAATTTTTGCAGTTGAAACAGGGCACTCGCTCGGTGGCCCAATATTTGGCTATTTTTAATAGGTTGGGGAAGTATGCTCCACATATTACTTGGGATGAGAAGAGGAAGGCGAAAAAGTTTATTGCCGGGTTGAGACAGGATTTGAGAGATGGTCAGGTGGGGCATAATTTTATATCTTTCGCGGACACGGTGCAAAAGGCTTTGGAGCAAGAAGATGAGTATAGGAAGAAGGATTCAGTCTTCAAAGCACCAATGGGACAGGGTAGAGGCTTAGCATCGGGATCGAGTATGAGATTCAATCCGGGCAAGAGGCCTATGACTTCAGCAGCTCCTCCTCAGAAAGAACATTTCAAGAAGCCTCGAACTGGAGGTCAGATGTTCCTCAGGTTACACGAGTACCTCAGGCTTTGCCAGCTCCTACGGGAAATCGCCGAGATGTACCTCCATGTACTCATTGCGGAGAACCAACTCATACTTATAACAATTGCCGAAGCAGGTTGGGATTATGTCTCATCTGTGGGAAAAGTGATCATATGGCGGACGTTTGTCCTGATAAAGCTCCAGGGTTTCGAGGAGGTGCTCCGAGACCTATGATCCAAGCACGTGCTTATGCCCTCGAGGGCGAGGAGCAGGATGCAGAGGTGGATCCGACAGCCATGGTAGAAGGTACCATATGCACTCACACCACGAACATTCATGCAATATTTGATCCGGGTGCTACTCATTCTTTCGTATCTAGTGATCTATGTGCTTCTATGTGCCTACCTATTACTTGTGCGAATTCTTGTTATTTTGTGAGTTCTCCTCTTGAAGGAAATTTGCAGACGGGTCAGATTATTTGGGGTTGTTTGGTTTTGATAGAAAGGAAAGATTATCCGGTGGATTTCATAGTGATGCCTATGAAGAGATATGGGGTAATCTTCGGGATGGATTGGTTATACCGGCACCGGGCCGAAGTGGATTATTTTAAGAAGAAAATTAAGTTGGGGGAAGAGTTGATTGGAGAAGTGGGATTGAAGAATGTACCACTCTTATCATTTATGGAAGCTTGTAAGCTAGTAAGAGAAGGGGCTATGGGATTCGTTGCGTATCTTCTCAATAAGCCTAAGGATCAGATTAAGTTTGAGGAGACCGCAGTTGTTAAGGATTTTCCTGATGTGTTTCCGGAGAATTTAGGTTCTTTGCCACCGGATTGGGAAATTGAATTCGTTATTGATTTATATCCGGGATCAGAACCGTACTCTAAGACTTCTTACAGAATGGCTCCGGCGGAGATGAAGGAATTGAAGATTCAACTCGAGGAATTACTTAAGATTGGATACATTCGGCCGAGTTCATCTCCGTGGGGTGCTCCGGTTCTCTTTGTTAAAAAGAAGGATGGAACGTTGAGGATGTGTATAGACTACCGGGAGCTTAATCGGAGGACTATCAAGAATAAATATCCGTTGCCCCACATCGAGGATTTGTTTGATATGTTGCAAGGTTCGGGGGTTTATTCGAAATTGGATTTAAGGCAAGGATACTACCAGTTGAAAATCCGGGAAGAGGATATACCTAAGACAGGATTTAATACCCGGTATGGACATTATGAATTCATCATGATGCCTTTCGGTTTGACTAATGCCCCTGCAGCATTTATGGATATGATGCATCGGACTTTTCAGCCTTATTTGGAAAAATTGGTGGTAATCTTTATTGATGATATTCAGGTCTATTTGAGGACTCCGGAAGATCATGCCAGGCATCTCAGATCGGTATTGGAAACATTGAGAGAGCACCGGTTGTATGCGAAGTTTAGCAAGTGTGAGTTTTGGATTGACTGGGTTGCTTTTCTAGGTCATATTATCTCGAGTAAGGGTTTGGAAGTAGATCCTTCAAAGATCGAGATGGTTATTCAGTGGCAGAGTCCGAAGATGTTAGGAATAGTGCCCTAGAAAGTCGATTGTATATCCGCTTTGTGCTTTTCCTTATTGTAATCACAGACAATCTTTGAATGAAATAACGAATTGAGGCAACACTTCTTTATATGCTCTTGTTTGGTATGCATTTACTTTAGCTGTGCATGTATGAGAACTCCCCTAATCCTGATGACTTTAGGACTCTACCATTTAGGTGAAATGGTTCATGGAACGAGCCCTATATCACATAAGTCATGATTAGTAAAATACTCCAAGCCGATAAGTCCTACAGACAGTGGGAGTGTCAACCTGACTCCTCTAAGGCTTGCTTGTGGGATCACGCCCTTAAGAAGGACCACCTTGTTTCATGGAGGTGCAAAGTGTATAGTTGATACGTGCATGATACATGAGGGTGCTTACTTTAATAAGTAAGTTCACTGAGGTGCCCCTTGTGAGAACATTCCTAAATGGGAAAGGAAGTTTCTATTTCAGGAAATGGAAACTTCCAGATTAGGAAATATCTCACGAGTCATTGATGTGATTAATTGATCCTTAGACTTGAGGTACCTTGTCACTTTATGAGTTAACTCTGTAGTCTTAGGTATAAGCTTTAAAGGGTGTCGCCTTAGACAACTGATTCAAGGCTTATGTTGGGGCTGCACAAGTGATTCATGAAAGTGAATGAGAATCAAGAAAGGACCTACACTTGCATTTGCAAGGTGATCTCTTATTGTGTAACTCATTCATATGCCATATGGAGTCCTTGGCCAAGGCAGTAGATCAAGACATCAAGAAAAGTGTTTCTTGGATTGAGATCAAATGGATATGAAATGCACTTAGCTTTAAGACCGGATTATTAGGGTTCTGATTATTCCCTTGCCCTAGATCTTGGTTGAGAGATAGTAAGTAGGAGGATTGTATCTCACATGAATCAATGACTTAAAGGTTCTGTCGAATCCGAACATTCCAATTCAGCTAGGGGTTAAACACCTGTTGCTAGACTATGGTCGTTTAATCTGTGGACTGATTAATTAATTAGTGAATTAATTAATTGGGGTCACTGCTAATTGAATTGAGAACCTAGAGGGTCACACACAATAACTTGGTTACATGAGTTGAGGCTTTAAAATGATTAAACGAGTTAATCGTGCCTAGAGGGTTCCACACGTGTGAAACCACACGTGTGGGTCACGTGACTGGACACGTGTCACTATGACACGTGTGCCACACGTGACTATTTAATTGGATATTAAATAATTAAGTTGTTAATTATTTAATAGACTTTGGTTTAATTTTGAATTAAAAAGAAAGTCTTATTTTGGAGAAAATAATCTAGTTAATTAATTACGAATTAATTAATTAGATAAAAAATAAGTTATTTATTTTATAATAAATAAAGTATAAAATTATCCAAAAATAGTTTGGATATTTTTAGCTCTCTTGAAAGTTGATTTGAATTAGAATTCAAAGTCAAAGTCAAAATTACTTGATAATCAAGTAATAGGAGAGAGGGACCAAAATCCTAGCCCATAAAGGACTAGGAATTTCGGCACCCCCTCCCTATAAATAGGGGAGCTCGAGCTCCTCATGGAGCTAATTGACAATTCTTGGTTCATGTGTTGAACACCTTCCTTTCTCCAAGATTAAATTAAACCCTAGGTTAAGCCTAAACACTAACTAGAGAACTAGCATCCTTACTAGTTAGATTGTGATCAAGTTGGTGGACTTTCTCTAGAGACTTCAAGTTAGAAGTTTGAAGATTCGAGCTTTACCAAGGAGAGGGGATCAAGCCGCGAGAAGAGCGTTCTTGGGTGGCTTGAAACGCTTCAAGAAAGAATAAAAGAAAAGTAAGTTTTCTATCTTTACGAATTTGGTTACACGATTGCGAGTTCAAGGTCCTTTTGTTGGGAAAATTTTTTTAAATTCCGCTGCTTTCTGATTCGTGTTTTCCAACAGAAGAATGCTTCCGAGGTCAGAAGTTTCTTGGGTTTGGTTGGGTATTATCGAAGGTTTGTCAAGGATTTTTCAAAGATTGCCGCTCCTTTAACGCGGTTGACAAAGAAAGAAGTCAAGTTTGATTGGGACGAGGCTTGTGAGGCGAGTTTCCAACTTTTGAAGGAGAAGTTGACCACTGCACCAGTATTAGCACTCCCTGAAGGCACGGAAGGATACATGGTTTATACGGACACATCGAAAGAAGGATTGGGATGTGTTTTGATGCAGAATGATAAGGTGATAGCCTATGCCTCGAGGAAATTGAAGGATCATGAACAGAATTACCCCACTCACGATCTCGAGCTAGCTGCAATGATCTTTGCTTTGGAAAAGTGGATGCATTACCTCTATGGAATTCCTTTCGAGATCTTTTCTGACCACAAGAGTCTTCAGTACTTATTTTCTCAGAAGGAGTTGAACAAAAGACAAAGGCGATGGATGGAGACTGTAGCGGATTATGAGTGTATGATCCAAAACCATCCCGGGAAAGCTAATGTGGTCGCCGATGCACTTAGCATGAAGGCTAGTGTGTCTAGTGTGAAAGTGGAAGTTGAAGATGAATCTGAATCTTTCAAGTTAAGAGCAAGTGTTCGGAATATTACGGTACAACCAGATCTTCAACAGAGGTTATTTTAGGCTCAGAGAAAGGATCCCGAGGTTAAAAAATTAGCTGAGAAAGCTAGAGTGGATCCCGAATGCCCGTTTGGATTTGATGATACGGGACTCTTAGGGTTTAAAAACAGAATTGCGGTTCCGGATGAGTTGAAGAGGATTATTTTGGAAGAAGCTTACCGATCAGGGTATTCGATATATCCCGGAGGTAATAAGATGTACAAGGATTTGAAGCAGTTCTATTGGTGGAACGGTCTAAAGAGGGATGTAATTAATTTCGTGAAACATTGTTTGACTTGCCAAATCGTGAAAGCAGAGCATCAGAAGCCATCGGGGCTACTTCAACCGCTACCTATCCCAGAATGGAAATAGCAACAGGTGGCGATGGATTTTGTATCGGGTCTTCCTAGAGTAAAGGGTGGTTTTGATGGAATCTGGGTGATCGTGGATAGATTAACGAAATCGGCACATTTTCTAGCTATTCGGATGTCGGATAAGGTGACAAAGTTAGCTAAGAAGTATGTTGATGAAATTGTTCGACTTCATGGTGTGCCGGTCAGCATTGTATCAGATCGAGATCCGAGGTTTACTTCGAGGTTTTGGCAAGAATTGCAAAGAAATCTGGGATCAAGGCTTCAATTCAGCACAGCTTTCCATCCTCAGACAGATGGACAGTCGGAGAGGTTAATCAAATATTTGGAGGATATGTTGAGAGCATGTGCATTGGATTTCTCGAGTTCGTGGAATGAGCAGTTGTCCTTGATTGAATTCGCTTATAATAACAGTTTCCAAGCTTCGATAGGAATAGCGCCTTATGAAACTCTTTATGGACGAAAGTGTAGATCTCCCTTATTTTTCGATCTTGAGGAATGGAAATGGACTAAACAAGAGGGAGTGAAACGAGGGGAACAGAAGGAGAAGCCTTCTAAGGCCGTGCAGGCGGCGATTGATAAGGTTCAAATCATTCAGCAAAGAATGAAAGCAGCTCAAGATAGACTGAAGAGTTATGCGGATCGGCGAAGAAAGGATCTTAAGTTTGAAGTTGGTGATAGGGTGTTCTTGAAAGCTTCGCCACGAAAAGGGTTTTCAAGGATTGGGAAAGGAGCTAAGTTAAATCCTCATTATCTAGGTCCTTATGAGATTCTTGAGAAAATTGGAGATATGGCGTATCGCTTGAATCTACCTCCGAGTTTGACTGGAATCCACAACGTATTTCATGTCTCCCAACTTCGCAAATATTATCCGGATGAATCCGAGATCCTACCCAAGGAAGAGGTAGAAATTAAGCCTAATCTTACCTTCGTTCAGAAACCGGTTAAGATTTTGGATCGGAAATTTCAAGAATTACGAAACCGGCAAATTCCACTCGTTAAGGTAGTATAGAGAAGTGATAAGACGGAAGAGGCTACGTGGGAAACGGAGGATAAGATGAGAAGGTTCCATCCTGAGCTGTTTTCGGACAATTAGTGAATCCGAGGACGGATTCCTTTTAAGGGGGGGAGGTTGTAACGCCCCGACTTTTCAAATCGTTCAGGTATGAATTATGTGATAATTACGTGCGCATTTAACTTATTTTAATTTGTTAGTAATTGCTTTATTTCATATTATATTAAATTAGTGAAATATTTAATTATTTGAAAATAATTGAATTTGAATTTATATGAATTTTGAACTTTTTGCACTTGAATGAATTGTTTGCTTGCCGTTTCTACGTGAAATAAAGTCGAAACTTCGTGCAAATTTAATATGTTGGACTTATATGTGTTATGAATATGGTTTTATGCTCGTTTCAAGCTTTCGGATCCGTTTGATTGAGTTTTGGAATTTATTTTGATTGTGGAATCCAAAACGGGGGCTAACGATCAATTAGCGTACCATTGGTTCCTTATATGATAACTTGAGCTAGGAAACTTGGATTCGAGTTTCGTCAACTTCGTTGAACTCGCATCGAAAATTCGAGTTTGATGAGCTTAGCCTTATATTTTTCCAAAGCTATTTGAACCTCTGAAATTCAACCGAAACACACAATGGAAGCCAAAACTGCCACATTTTACTAAATGAGCCATAACTTATTCAAATCTTGACCAAATTAACTATGGTTTAAGCCTTTGGAACCCTAACTCAACTACCTAACCCGCTATTATCCTTCCTGACCGAACTAAGGTCTTTCACTTAGAGAATTTCAGCCATTTTTCCCCTGTTCCATAAAATCCCGTAGCTCAAGCCAACCCTTGGAGATTCAAGCTCAAATCTCTTCCAAACCTCTATCAATCCACAAGGTAAGCTTAGGGTTGTATTATGCATCCAATATGAGTCATTTTGATCTATTCATCCCTAATTTTGATCATGGTTTCATGGGTATATGGCTGATTTGAAGAAATAGTAGGTTTTGAGTATATATGTTGATCTCTTTCAATACTTGAGGTATTTGATTGATTCCAAGCATCAATATGATCGACTTGATCTCTTCTTTGCATTTATAGTGATGTATTATCTGGTATTTGAAGCATTCATGAGCTATCATTAATGAAATTTTGGAGATATATCATGAAATGATCACCCTTGCCTTTATCTCACGTTTCAATACTTCGGGAGCATGTTTGTGCTTTGCTTTGGAGTTATTTCCTTGCATATTTGTGATCTTAGCATACTTGATCTTGTTGGTGAAGTGTTGGCACGGGTTTGCTCTGTTCTTGGTTGCATTTTGCTGCTGTAACTGGTCGGTCGTGGCCGCGATCGAACCATGAAGGAAAATGGTAGCGGTCGCGACCTCTCTCATGGTTTTATGGTTGTGTCTCTCAGGTCGCACCCGCAACCAGAATATTGTGCATTTCAGGTCGCGGCCAACACCCCATTTTTGCCATGTTTCGAGTTTTTTGGAAAATTGAGCAATATTTCGGCCATTTGCATGGGTAGCGGCTGCTACCATTTTATGAAGAAAATGGGTCGCGGCCTCGACCCCCATCCATTCTGCATGAAAATTCAGTTTTTGTACGTGAATTGCATGGCTTCTTTGGCTTGTTTTTGGTTCATTCACTTCATTAACATGTCAAATAATATGTTATATTGTGTGTTGTGAAATCTTATGAGTTTTCGTTGAATATTTCCCGAGATATGCTTCCATATGTCTTCTTTGATCATAATATGTGCATGCATGGGATTCTTCTCTTATGTTTGAACCCTAAGTGATATGCATTGCTTGTTTTATGACTTGTATGATAAATACACATGCTATGCTACGTGTTACGATCATTATTTGAATTCCTTGAATTAAATTGTTATGATATATGTAAGATATGAACTTGATTGGATTCAAACAATTCTTGGAATGAATGTAATGATCGTTTATATGTCTTTAAAACATTAATAGTGCACATGAATGTGTTCATCAGATGATATACTCTTTTATGTATTCATATCATAGTCTTTTCATTGCCGAGCGTCTTAATTGGTCATTTTGAGTCTCACTTTACCTTTCTTGCACAGATTTTGATCCCGTTGAAGACGAGGCCGGTCCGTGAGGCTTTTGTGTCTTCTTTTGTTGGGTTAAGGCGGGTTTCTCTTCTAAATAGATAAATTGACCCGATATACCTCCCTATGTGAAAAGTTTTAAGCCAAAGTAATATGATTATAGATATATATATTGAGTCTTTTCTCGAGTAAATGATTGTAAACGTATAACCTTTCCTTTATGAATCCTACCTTATGTTTTGGCGAGATATGATTGTTATAATTGTTATGCACGGGCCCTGGGACTTAGTACATGTGGCTATTCGGGGAGGTAAGGGCGGACGGTGATCCTATGTATTAGTTCCAACCAACTACGGTGATACCGGACCTCGCTAGGAGATTAGCGGGGAATGGGAGCTGAGTGCCTTTGGGGGATTCGTGTACCCCCTTTGGCCTATGTATGGACCGGTGGTCGGGTCCTGCAAACCCGCCCACCATTTGGAGGGAGAAGGTGTATATGTATGATTATGATCATGAATGTATGTGCACCAAAGATATGTATGATAATGAACAAATTATGATATGATTACACAAGGAGAAGGTTGGAGATTGTGCACGCCCACTCGCCGGGCCTTGAAACCCTATGATTGATTATGAATGAATATGATAGTTGTAAACCCGTAGATGTCTTTCTTTGTGTCACCCACTTGAGAAATCTTCTAAAAACTTCATACGGGTTTATAGCTTGCATGAATAGGTTTAAATTCTGCAATATTTATATACTATGCCGTTTTATACCCACCAGTCCCTTTTGGACTGAACCCGGTTTGTTTTTCAGTGCTGTTGTGCAGGTTAAGGAGTGCTAGGTGGGAATACAAGTCGTCTAGGTCTTGCATTAGTGTGTAGCACTCTTATTTTAGTTACACTTGCACTCATGATGTTATTTTGATATATGATTTTGTAAATGGATATGGTTTTGGAGCGTATATGTTTTGAGCCGTGATGGCGTGTAGATATTGTATATGAATTCTATTTTTAGAGCTTGAATGCTCATGATATATATATATATATATATATATATATATATATATGTGATCGGTTATTGCTTCCGCTTTATTGACTTTACTCTGATCTATGGTTTAAGGGTTAGTCCCGCCTAGCCTAGAGGGGGTGTGTGTGTCCCCGTTCGCCGTGATCTTGCTCGTGTGTGGATTATGTTAGGAATAGTGCCCTAGAAAGCCAATTGTATATCCGCTTTGTGATTTTCCTTATTGTAATCACAGACAATCTTTGAATGAAATAACGAATTGAGGCAACACTTCTTTATATGCTCTTATTTGGTATGCGTTTACTTTAGCTGTGCATGTATGAGAACTCCCCTAATCCTGATGACTTTAGGACTCTACCATTTAGGTGAAATGGTTCATGAAACGAGCCCTATATCACATAAGTCATGATTAGTAAAATACTCCAAGCCGATGAGTCCTACAGACAGTGGGAGTGTCAACTTGACTCCTCTAAGGCTTGCTTGTGGGATCACGCCCTTAAGAAGGACGACCTTGTTTCATGGAGGTGCAAAGTGTATAGTTGATACGTACGTGATACATGAGGGTGCTTACTTTAATAAGTAAGTTCACTGAGGTGCCCCGTGTGAGAGCATTCCTAAATGGGAAAGGAAGTTTCTATTTCAGGAAATGGAAACTTCCAGATTAGGAAATATCTCACGAGTCATTGATGTGATTAATTGATCCTTAGACTTGAGGTTCCTTGTCAATTTATGAGTTAACTCTGTAGTCTTAGGTATAAGCTTTAAAGGGTGTCGCCTTAGACAACTGATTCAAGGCTTATGCTGGGGCTGCACAAGTGATTCATGAAAGTGAATGAGAATCAAGATAGGACCTACACTTGCATTTGCAAGGTGATATCTTATTGTGTAAGTCATTTATATGCCATATGGAGTCCTTGGCCAAGGCAGTAGATCAAGACATCAAGAAAAGGGTTTCTTGGATTGAGATCAAATGGATAAGAAATGCACTTAGCTTTAAGACCGGATTATTAGGGTTCTGATTATTCCCTTGCCCTAGATCTTGGTTGAGAGATAGTAAGTAGGAGGATTGTATCTCACATGAATCAATGACTTAAAGGTTCTGTCGAATCCAAACATTCCAATTCAGCTAGGGGTTAAACACCTGTTGCTAGACTATGGTCGTTTAATCTGTGGACTGATTAATTAATTAGTGAATTAATTAATTAGGGTCACTGCTAATTGAATTGAGAACCTAGAGGGTCACACACAACAACTTGGTTACATGAGTTGAGGCTTTGAAATGATTAAACGAGTTAATCGGGCCAAGAGGGTGCCACACGTGTGATTTCACATGGATGATTTCACTGTGACACGTGTCACACACGTGTGAATATATATATATTGTATATATATGTATTAAATAATTAAATGTGTTGATTATTTAATAGACTTTGGTTTAATTTTGAATTAAAAAGAAAGTCTTATTTTGGAGAAAATAATCTAGTTAATTAATTATGAATTAATTAATTAGATAAAATAAGTTATTTATTTTAAATAAATAAAGTATAAAATTATCCAAAAATAGTTTGGATATTTTTAGCTCTCTTAAAAATTGACTTGAATTAGAATTCAAAGTCAAAGTTGGAAAATACTTGATGATCAAGTAATAGGAGAGAGAGGAATCAAATCCTTGCCCAACAAGGATTAGGATGGGCGCCCCTTTCCCTTTTCCTATATATAGGGGAGCTCATGCTCCCCTTTAGAGCTAATGGGCAATTCTTTTGGTTCATGTGTTGAACACCTTCCTTTCTCCAAGATTAAATAAAACCCTAGGTTAAGCCTAAACACTAACTAGAGAACTAGCATCCTTACTAGTTAGATTGTGATCAAGTTGGTGGACTTTCTCTAGAGACTTCAAGTTAGAAGTTTGAAGATTCGAGCTTTACCAAGGAGAGGGGATCAAGCCGCGAGAAGAGCGTTCTTGGGTGGCTTGAAACGCTTCAAGAAAGAACAAAAGAAAAGTAAGTTTCTTAATTCCTTCGAATTTGGTTACACGATTGCGAGTCCAAGATCCTTTTGTTGGGAATTTTTTTTAAATTCCGTTGCTTTCTGATTCGTGTTTTCCAACAAGTGGTATCAGAGCCACCTCGTTAATCGTGTTTCTGATTCTTCTCAATTATTCTGAATGTGGTAGAAATTCTTAGGCTTAGATGCGAATTAGGTATTCTTGAGTTCTT
Organism: Lantana camara; assembly: GCA_037501455.1. Lineage (NCBI taxonomy): Eukaryota > Viridiplantae > Streptophyta > Magnoliopsida > Lamiales > Verbenaceae > Lantana > Lantana camara. The sequence continues at coordinate 72,256,425 of CM074860.1, forward strand.
TTAGAAAGCCTGAAATACGAAACTGTAATTTAGTCTGAATTTCTAAAACTGTTTTCTCAAATCGTGTTTTTGAAAATTGTTTTAGTTGAAATTTATCTAAATCGAATTTTTTTTTAATTGAAACGGGTTTTGGAGAAACTTTAAAAATACAAAACGAACACGAAATAGGACGAGCCTAGGCGTGCTAGCAAGTCGCACGCCCAGCCCGTCGCCACCGCCCAGCCCTCCCGCAACCGCACGGGAGGCCCTCCCGCCCGCGCCTAGGCGCGACTGCTCGCCTGTCCCGCAACCGCGCGGGACAGCCGCCCGCACCGTCCCGCAATAGAGCGGGACGCCCTGGCCGAGACCGGCCGCCATCGGGCGGGCATTGCTGCGAGCGACAAGCGTACGAGGCGCGCGCCCAGCGCGGGCACCCGGGCGGCAATTGCCGCACGCTGTGCGCACAGCTGGCGCGCGCGCGCGCCTGATGCCGCGCGGCGATGCCCTCCTTTGGGCAGATGGTTTCGGGCCAATCTTCGTGTTTCGTGTTTCGTGTTTTCGGTCCTTGAAAATCCCGATTTAATTTTATTTTAATTTTATCTTTTAAAATCAGTTTTGCTAAAATAAAATTATTTTAAAATTTTGATTAAATTGGGATTTTTGAGAAATTAAAGCGATTTGAATTTTGGGAAAATTATGAATTTTATTTTCTGAAAATAATGAAAGAATAAAATTATTAATTTTGGAAATTAATTGGAATTTTATTGGTTTATTGTTTTTCGGGTTTTATTGAAAAGGCTCTTGAACAAGAATTGCATCTAAGTCGTGTTTTAAGTCATTAGGACTTGAAATGAGAATTTTAATTTATTGGTTAAATTTAAATTCTTGCAAAAGCATGTCAGGTGATCATGGGTTTAGATCTATGTATGGTTTTAATTATGCACATGGATGGTTTAAATTGGGGTTGGAGCCCTATAGTTGCGTTTTTCAATTGAGGTTGGAGCCTCACTTATGTGCGTACTGTTATGTGATTTATTATGTGGCTTTCCATATTACTGTTTTTGAGGCCGGGGTATGCACCGTGTAATTGTCTAAGGCCAATATGAAGATTGAGCCTTATTACTTTATGTCTTTTTCTTTTTATTGTAATTTGAGAGTAGAGATAGGTGGTAAGGTTTTATTTTCATTTTGGAGATAATGCACCCATGGAGTAAGATGGACCACATTCAAGTAACAAGGAGGCCATAAGTGAAGACCCCTCAAAATGTTAGGGAGGGGAATCTCAATTGTTAAATGTAATAGAGATAGGGCTCGTATTTTGTTACCGCTTTCCCTTATGTGATTTGAACAGTTTATGTGGCATGTATGTTAGAACTTGTGATTGTGGAGTGGCTCCCACATATCACGCATAAGATAGGTAGAACCCATGATCATTACATGTTAGTATCATGCTAGGACATGTTATCTGTTTATGTGCTTGTTTGAAATGCATTTAAGTGTACTTGCATTAATCAAGACTATAAAATTGGATAACATATATGTTGGTGAGGTCGAACCGGACAACTCTCCGGTTGATTCGAAAATTCCCATTAAATATTAAGCTAATTTCGAACAAATAGGTGTTTAATTAGAGATGCAAATTTTGAATTAAATTCCTAGCATTCCATCAATAGGTTTTAAGTTTAGTAAGTGAAGCTAGTTATTGTCCGCGAGTCGTGGGATAGCTAGTGGAGCTTATTAGTTCTTAGTTACCTAATTGATCATTTTAAATGATCAATATTTCATGGTCAATTTTAGCAAGGGCGATGTCCGCGAGTCGTGGGTCGTTCGAACTAAGTTTTGGTCATGATCTTATGATTGATGGGTCTAGCTTAACGCCTAAGTAAATATGGATGTCGCACGAGTCGTGGGTCCATATTGAAAGATAGGTGATGCAAAAACAATTACTAAGAGTTTTAAAGGTGTTAGAATTGGTAAGTTGTACCTACCTAGGGTTCTTACTTAGAATGCCCGCGAGTCGTGGGTTCGAGGTAAAATGCCTAGGATCTTAGTACCCATTGGGAAACGTGTTCCTCTTAGATCTTTGGGAATTCTAGATCTTTGAAAAACAGTGGGAGCTACATTAGATTAAAGACCTTATCTTTTGTATATCGTTATAATTCAGCATGCTCACTAGTTCTCTGTTTTACCATTTAGGTCGTAGATTCTGTGATTCTCTACGTGTTTTGAAATGGCAACCAAAAACCCTCTTGTATCGATCCTCGAGTCAAACAAGTTGACTGGTCCCAACTATTCTGATTGGCTGAGGAATCTAAAAATCATTTTAGATTCTAAGAAGAGAACTTATGTTCTCTTCGAAGGGGAGCCCAGTCCCGAAAGGGGAGGCTCCCACTCGGGGCGAGCGGGATGCGATTCAGAAGTGGAAGGATGATAATCTCCAAGCCCGTTGCCTTATGTTGGCTAACATGTCTCCGGACTTGCAAAGACAACATGAGGCCATGGAATTTGCTTGGGAGATTTACGACCACTTAGAGCAACTTTACCGCCCTCATGAACGTGTTACAAGGTATAACACTTCAAAGGAATTGTTCCACTTGAGAATGAGGGAAGGTTCAAGTGTCCATGAATATGGACTTAAGTTTCTTGCCCTTACTGAGAAACTTGCTTCCATGGACATGCCACTGAAAGATGAGCTTTCAGTGGATTTGTTGCTAGCTTCGCTCCCACCATCATTCAACCCATTTGTCCTTAACTTCAACATGAATCATGCTGGAGCTACTGTAGCTGAGCTGATTAGTCAGCTTGCGACTGCTGAAAGCACGATCAAGAAGGACAATAAGGTTTTGATGGTGAATGCTCCATCTTCCTCTTCTGGGCCTTCTAAAGGTAAGGGCAAGAAAGCCCAAAAGAAGAAGAAGAAACCCCTTAGGCCCACTGGTGGCATTTCGAAGGGAAAGGCCCAAAAGAAGAAGCGTGATCAGAAAGAGGATGTTTGCTTCCATTGTGGCAAAGCGGGACATTGGAGAAGAAACTGCCAAGAGTACAAGGCTACTCTAAAGAAAGGTATCTTTCTCGTTGAAATAAATTTTTCTATTAATTCTAGTTCTTGGGTACTTGATACCGGTTGTGGAACTCATATCTGTAATAATGTACAGATGCTAAGTGAAGTCCAACAACTCAAAGAAGGAGAATGTGTCTTGAAGATCGGTGATGGCTCAAACGTTGAAGCTCGAGCTTTAGGCACAATTAGATTAGATTTAGGTAGTTTTGAGTTAGTCTTAAATAAAGTCCTTTATGTACCGAGCATTATTCGTAATATAATTTCAGTTCCAATATTAGATTGTGAAGGTTATGAAACTTATATTAAGAATGGTAAATATTTTATCAAACGGAACAACTCTTCCGTTCACATCGGTACTCTAAGTAATGGACTTTACCTAACTCAAAATATCAATATTATGAATATACAACGAGAAACAAAGCGTAAGAGAGATGACAAAGTTTCAGCTCCCTTATGGCACGCTAGATTAGGACACATTTCCAAGAACAGAATTAGCAAGATAAACACTTTAGGATCATTCTCTGAAAATGATCTTAAGGAGTTAACTTCTTGCGAATCCTGTCTCAAAGGAAAAATGTCCAAAGTCCCTTTTAAAGGAACTGTGGAACGTGCCACTAAGGTTTTGGATTTGATCCATACTGATGTTTGTGGACCGCTTAGTGTAAGCACTAGAAACAATCATCAGTATTTCATAACCTTTACTGATGACTTTAGTCGGTATGGTTATGTATACTTAATGAAGTATAAATCTGAAGCTTTTGAGAAATTCTTAGAATTTCAAAAGGAGGTTGAGAACCAAACTGGTCACAAGATCAAAGCACTTCGATCTGATCGAGGAGGCGAGTATCTTAGTGAAGAAGTCCTTAATCATCTCAAAGATAATGGGATTATCTCTCAGTGGACTCCTCCGGGAACTTCTCAGCTTAGTGGAGTTTCTGAGAGAAGGAATCGAACCCTACTTGATATGGTTCGTTCCATGATGAGTTTCACTGACTTACCACCTTCTTTCTGGGGTTATGCCCTAGAAAGTGCAGTAAAGATTCTGAATCTAGTTCCCTCAAAGTCAGTCCCCAAAACGCCCTATGAAATGTGGCATGGTAAAATCCCTAGTTATTCTTACTTAAGAATTTGGGGTTGTCCTGCTTACGTGAAGAGGACAGTGGGAGATAAGTTAGAATCTCGTTCTAACTTATGCTACTTTGTAGGTTATCCTAAGGAATCCATAGGATACTACTTCTATGATCAATCTGAGCAAAAGGTGTTTGTTACCAGAAATGCCACTTTTCTTGAGGAACCGTTCCTTAAAGAAAAGAAAGGCAAAATCATAGAATTAGAAGAAGTACAAAGTAACCCCACGCCACCCACTGAAGAAACGTCCCACTCTGATCAACCACAACTAATCACGAATTTCGATACACATGTAAATCCTCCTCTAAGGCGTTCTGAACGCACTCCTAGACAGCCGGAGAGATGGTATGGATTCTTCCATGAAATCTCTCAAAAGGATAATGATCCTTCAACATATGAGGAGGCACTTTCAGATTTTGACTCTGAACAGTGGATAGAAGCCATGAAATCCGAAATGGATTCCATGAACTCCAACCAAGTTTGGACCTTGGTAGATTTGCCTGATGGGGTCAAACCCATAGGTTGCAAATGGATCTTTAAGAGAAAGCTTGGAGTTGATGGAAGCATTGCAGCCTACAAAGCAAGACTGGTTGCAAAAGGATTCACTCAAAGACCCGGCGTGGACTTTGACGAAACCTTTTCACCAGTTGCAATGCAAAAGTCCATTCGAATCATGCTTGCCATTGCTGCATATTATGACTGTGAGATATGGCAAATGGATGTGAAAACTGCCTTTCTCAATGGTGACATTGACAAAGACATTTATATGGAGCAACCAATAGGTTTCACATTCAGTGGGAGTGAGCAAAAGGTTTGCAAACTCCAAAGATCAATCTATGGATTGAAACAGGCTTCTAGGAATTGGAACATTCGATTTGATGAATCGGTCAAAGCGTTTGGCTTCATCCAAATTTCGAATGAATCATTTGTGTATAGAAAGGAATTGAAGACCTTAGTGCAATTCTTACTACTTTATGTTGATGACATCCTTCTTATTGGGAATTCGAAGGATGACATGAAAGTGACTAAGTTATGGTTATCGAACCAATTCAAGATGAAAGATCTTGGTGATGCGTCCTATATCCTTGGAATTAAAATCTATAGAGATAGATCTAGAAGGTTAATAGGACTATCACAGTCGATGTACATTGACAAAGTATTGAAGAGATTCAATATGGAGTCAGCAAAGGTTAAGAACCTTCCTGTGAGTGTAGGAACATGTCTTTCAAAGAAGATGTGTCCTAAGACTAACCTTGAGAAGGAGAGAATGACTCATACACCTTATGCGTCAGCAATAGGTAGCATAATGTATGCAATGTTATGTACTCGACCGGATATGGCTTATGCACTTAGTGTGACAAGTCGTTTCCAATCTGACCCTGGAGATGGTCACTGGGCTGCCGTGAAGAATATTCTTAAGTACTTGAAAAGTACTAAAGATTTATTCTTAGTTTACGGAGGTCAGAAAGATCTTACTGTCGAAGGATACTGCGATGCAAGCTTTGCATCAGACTTAGATGATTTTAAGTCAATGTCAGGATACATTTTCTGCCTAAACGGCGGAGCAGTGAGTTGGAAGAGTTCCAAGCAAACAACCACTGCAGATTCGACCACTGAGGCCGAATACTTAGCTGCAAATGATGCAGCTAAGGAAGGTGTTTGGATTAGAAACTTCATTCAAGAGTTGAATGTTGTTCCTAGCATGAAAGACCCCATTACTGTGTTTTGTGACAACACTGGGGTGGTTACTCAAGCAAGAGAACCAAGATCTCACCAACGGACCAAGCACATTATGAGGAAGTATCACCTAATCCGTGATATTATCAAAAGAGGAGATGTGCAAATCGAGAGGGTCACATCAGCAGAGAACGTGGCAGATCCACTTACTAAACCCCTTAGTCGAGAAGCTTTCCAAGGTCATCTTCAGAAGATGGGACTTAGAGTAGCTTTAGAATGGCTTTGACGGGCAAGTGGGAGATTGTTAGGAATAGTGCCCTAGAAAGCCGATTGTATATCTGCTTTGTGCTTTTCCTTATTGTAATCACAGACAATCTTTGAATGAAATAACGAATTGAGGCAACACTTCTTTATATGCTCTTGTTTGGTATGCGTTTACTTTAGTTGTGCATGTATGAGAACTCCCCTAAACCTGATGACTTTAGGACTCTACCATTTAGGTGAAATGGTTCATGAAACGAGCCCTATATCACATAAGTCATGATTAGTAAAATACTCCAAGCCGATGAGTCCTACAGACAGTGGGAGTGTCAACTTAACTCCTCTAAGGCTTGCTTGTGGGATCACGCCATTAAGAAGGACCACCTTGTTTCATGGAGGTGCAAAGTGTATAGTTGATACGTACGTGATACATGAGGGTGCTTACTTTAATAAGTAAGTTTACTGAGGTGCCCCGTGTGAGAGCATTCCTAAATGGGAAAGGAAGTTTCTATTTCAGGAAATGGAAACTTCCAGATTAGGAAATATCTCACGAGTCATTGATGTGATTAATTGATCCTTAGACTTGAGGTTCCTTGTCACTTTATGAGTTAACTCTGTAGTCTTAGGTATAAGCTTTAAAGGGTGTCGCCTTAGACAACTGATTCAAGGCTTATGCTGGGGCTGCACAAGTGATTCATGAAAGTGAATGAGAATCAAGATAGGACCTACACTTGCATTTGCAAGGTGATATCTTATTATGTAAGTCATTTATATGCCATATGGAGTCCTTGGCCAAGGCAGTAGATCAAGACATCAAGAAAAGGGTTTCTTGGATTGAGATCAAATGGATATGAAATGCACTTAGCTTTAAGACCGGATTATTAGGGTTCTGATTATTCCCTTGCCCTAGATCTTGGTTGAGAGATAGTAAGTAGAAGGATTGTATCTCACATGAATCAATGACTTAAAAGTTCTGTCGAATCCGAACATTCCAATTCAGCTAGGGGTTAAACACCTGTTGCTAGACTATGGTCGTTTAATCTGTGGACTGATTAATTAATTAGTGAATTAATTAATTAGGGTCACTGCTAATTGAATTGAGAACCTAGAGGGTCACACACAACAACTTGGTTACATGAGTTGAGGCTTTGAAATGATTAAACGAGTTAATCGGGCCAAGAGGGTGCCACATGTGTGATTTCACATGGATGATTTCACTGTGACACGTGTCACACACGTGTGAATATATATATATTGTATATATATGTATTAAATAATTAAATGTGTTGATTATTTAATAGACTTTGGTTTAATTTTGAATTAAAAAGAAAGTCTTATTTTGGAGAAAATAATCTAGTTAATTAATTATGAATTAATTAATTAGATAAAATAAGTTATTTATTTTAAATAAATAAAGTATAAAATTATCCAAAAATAGTTTGGATATTTTTAGCTCTCTTAAAAGTTGACTTGAATTAGAATTCAAAGTCAAAGTTGGAAAATACTTGATGATCAAGTAATAGGAGAGAGAGGAACCAAATCCTTGCCCAACAAGGATTAGGATCGGCGCCCCTCTCCCTTTTCCTATATATAGGGGAGCTCATGCTCCCCTTTAGAGCTAATGGGCAATTCTTTTGGTTCATGTGTTGAACACCTTCCTTTCTCCAAGATTAAATAAAACCCTAGGTTAAGCCTAAACACTAACTGGAGAACTAGCATCCTTACTAGTTAGATTGTGATCAAGTTGGTGGACTTTCTCTAGAGACTTCAAGTTAGAAGTTTGAAGATTCGAGCTTTACCAAGGAGAGGGGATCAAGCCGCGAGAAGAGCGTTCTTGGGTGGCTTGAAACGCTTCAAGAAAGAACAAAAGAAAAGTAACTTTCTTAATTCCTTCGAATTTAGTTACACGATTGCGAGTCCAAGATCCTTTTGTTGGGAAAATTTTTAAATTCCGCTGCTTTCTGATTCGTGTTTTCCAACAGATTATCCATTTCATATGCGGGTCAGGTCTCGATGCGGGGGGATGTGGCACCTTAGGCTCGGGTGTTACACTTTGACTCTGACTCGAGTTCTGCTCAAGACCAAAGCAGTGAAGAGCTCAGTACCGCCGTCAACTCTCCACCCAATGATCCTCCTTCTTCTGATGTCCAAATCGAGGTAACTGAAACCCTGAACTCCTACTCTGATGTTCATATTGATAATATTGATTCCACAAGTGCTTCTGATAAGACTGTCTCTGAGAATGCCACAGTAAGCCACAGGTACTCTTTGCCCTAGAGGAGTAAGAGAGGGGTTCCCCCACACAGGTACTCCCCTGAACATGTCTCCCGCTCAAACAAATACTCTATAGGGAACATGGTCAGGGGGAGTATGTCCGAGGTTGCTAGGGCTTTTTTCGGGAATCTTTGCAAAGAAGAAATCCCGAGAACGGTGCAAGAAGCAAAACATAATAGAGAATGGGAAAAAGCCATGGAAACTGAGATGGAGGCCTTGGAAAAGAATGGGACATGGGAAAAGTGCTAATTGCCAAATGGAAAGAAGCCGATTGGATGCAGATGGGTGTTCACTGTGAAATATAAAGCTGATGGGTCGATTGAGAGGTACAAAGCATGTTTGGTGGCGAAGGGGTACACTCAGACATTTGAGATCGATTATTCTGAGACCTTCTCCCCGGTGGCAAAATTGGATACAGTCCGAGTGTTACTATCAGTGGCTGCGAATAGAGAATGGCCTCTCCATCAGTTCGATGTAAAGAACGCCTTCTTACATGGTGACCTTACAGAAGAAGTCTACATGGAACCCCCTCCGGGGTTTGCGGGGGACTTTGGGAAGAATGAGGTGTGCAGACTTCGTAAAGCACTGTACGGTTTGAAACAGTCACCCAGGGTATGGTTTGGTAGGTTTACACTAGCTATGCAACGCATGGATATGTTCAGAGTAATTCTGATCACACCCTGTTTCTGAAACGACGGGGAAATTTAGTCACTTGTCTGATCATCTATGTAGACGACATGATCATAATCGGGAGTGATATTGAATAGATACAACTACTCAGAGAGAATCTCTTTAAGGAATTCGAGATGAAGGATCTCGGGGAGGGGGGGTTGAAATATTTTTTGGGGATTGAAGTTCTGCAATACAAGAAGGGGATATTCATTTCCCAGAAGAAATATATCCTGGATCTGTTGACCGAGACTGGGATGTTGGACTACAAACCGGTTGAGACTCCAATACCAGTGAATCATAGGCTAAAGATAGAGGAGAGCGGGGAACCAGCTGAAAGCGAAAGATACCAACGCCTAGTCGGTAAACTGATCTACCTGTCCCATACGAGGCCCGATATCGCCTATGCCGTGGGAGTTGTGAGCCAATTCATGCATCGGCCCCAGAAGGAACATATGGAAGCAGTAATACGAATCATTCAGTACTTGAGAGGAACAGTTGGGACAGGGATCATGTTTGGCAGGCACAGTCATCTAGACATAGAGGCTTATATTGATGCAGATTAGGCAGGGAACCCTAACGACAGGAGATCTACCTCTGGGTACTTAACTTTAGTTGGAGGAAATGTTGTGGCGTGGCGGAGCAAAAAGCAAAAGGTTGTGGCGTTGTCTAGCGCAGAGGCGGAGTTCAGGGGAATTGCTAAAGGGGTAGTTGAGGTGATCTGGCTTAGAAAGTTGATGACAAAGATTGGAATGGCCCCGTCTGGGCCGAGTTCTCTGAAGTGCGACAGCAGAGCTGCAATTAGCATCTCCGAAAATCCCGTTCAGCATGATAGAACTAAGCATGTGGAAGTGGATCGACATTTCATCAAGGAGAAACTAGAAGGTGGTATCATCACGATTCCGTTTGTCAGGTCAGAAGATCAGCTGACTGATATACTGACTAAAGCTGTCACTGGTCAGATATTTCAGGATGCATTGAGCAAGTTAAGGATCGGCGACTCGATCACTTAACTTGAGGGGGAGTGCTAGAGATCGAGTTAATATAGAAAGGTTGACCGTGATCACCTCTTGCTTGTATTAGGCCAGATTTGTCGGGATCTGTGTTCCCTATATATGCCTTTATATTCTATGTCTTTTGTAACCTGTATATCACAATATACAACATCAAAGGAAAACAATGAATACGATACACTTTTTCCCCGAATACCATGTTTTAACACTATCACTAACATACACAAACACCATATGCATAATCATGACAGGAATAGTAAACTAGGCCTTAATAGTTATTATATTTATTTTCTTAAACTATTTGTTGTTTGCTTTGCATATATTTATTATAGCACGATTTCATATGGGCCAATATTTTTATTTTTTATTACGATAAATCCAACGGTTGTCAAAAAGACTAAGAGAAAAATGCATTTTTCTGGTTCGAATGGGACAACAATTAAAATTCTTCTCAATTTCTTTTTTAATAAATAGGTTCCGAACCCCAACCTCATAGAAAATTGGATAAAATCCCCCTCCAATACTTTAGTCAGTTTCCGCTGAACCAAAATCAGGAAATGCATTTATGGTGCATGAGCGTGTTGGGTTCTCTTACGTATATATTTTCTTAAATCAAGAGTGCCGGGTTTAATTGTCTTGATTTTCATGATTTTTTTTCCCTTTTTTATGGAGAGAGCTGATGGGCAGATCTCCCCTAAATTTTCATAACTTAAAAAAAAATATCCATTTCTTTTTTAATATATTAGTTTATATAGAAATTTTAAAAAGAAGTCATTTCGCAATTTTAAATTCATAGAATATTTTTCTATTTTTCAATCTTCTTTTCTGAAATCCTGATCTCATCCCTGATCCAGAGTGAATTGCAATCATATCATAGATTTAAGAGGAAAAAAATTATATTTTTCCAAAATTAAATAAAGCTTATATCTTAGCTAATAACACCCTATCATTATGTTAGGTCCTTCCGAGAGATATGCCTCTCTCTTTTAACTCCATTAAAATATGTATCAATTTCAAGAAACAAATAATAAAAGTCAAAAAGTTCCAAATAGCATGATGGAAACTTAAGCTGTAACGACTGCCTTACATAACTTTTTGTTGTACATCAAACGGTACGTGTCATTCATGAAGACGTCCCCCAGTTAACGTACATTCATCTATTATTTTGTAATAACAAAGCGCGTTGGTATCCATTTAACTATTTCTCTCCACATTCTTCCGACCAACGATGAATGTAATGCATGTGATACATATATATATATATATATATATATATATAGTTTTGTTGGGCTAAGATGGTAGCGTAGACAAACATCTCAACAGTGTTAACAGTGTTTGCCCTTTTCGTGGGATGGGTTTGCTCCTCCTTCACAGTAATCCAGGTTTATAAGTTCTCTCATCATCACCTGCAAGAAAAACATCAATTCGAATCAGCATTGAATGAGAATTGTACAATCTAAGCTCACATATACACGCACACGCACGTATGTGTACAGCTTAGTGTCATTTTTTATTTTTCTAGTTCAACTTTGATACCACACTAATCATTCTTGGTACGTTGCATATCATAACCTTTAATGGTTAGTGGGGCTGTGTTCTCCTTCAATTTTGTGTCAAGTGGAGAACTTATATATTCTTTTACCCTTTATTTTATGTAAAAAGGTAAGAATTCAAGAATTCCAGCCTCTCCAATCATGGAAAAAATAACACTTATAAATCATGCACTCCTCTCCATAGATCCTGACTTTGTTTCTAATCATAACTTTCAAAATACTTCTAGATTTATACTTCAGGGTATTTCTCATTAAATTTTAACTGAGCAAAATATATGAAAAGGTTAAGTTTGGCATTCAGAAAGAAACTTTGGCATATATAACTATCTTTACTAATTTGGCTGTAGATTTTTACAAGGGACAAAATGACTCTTTCAATTCCAAGAGACAAATTTAATATCTAAATTGTTTTCCTCCGTTAAATATCCTAAATTTAATATCTTAATTGTTTTGCTCCATTAAAATCGAACTGAAAGAGTTTCAAAAGTACAAAAATTTAAACAGTTAGATAGTTGTGTACACAGTGTAAGAAAATTTATATATATGATATCTAAATTGACTTAAGTCATACTTAAATTACAAAAATGAAAATCAGTCTATGTACCTAAGTATCAATATTCATCTATCTATATAAATATATATACGTGTGTGTTTTCCAATATTTCGAAAGGTTTAGAATTTAGAGTTTAAGGTTCTATAAAATTGGCACAATCTAGATCACATGATCCGTTGGATTAAGTAAACGATCCCACACTCAATCTGCGAATTCACAAATTGAGTGCGGATGCGCGGCTTTAAGCCGCACCTAAAATTAAGGCCGCGAATTAGTGCAGGTTTTGGCCATTAGTTCGTGTATGAGGTTAATTCTTCAAAATTCACGAAAGTTTTGTGAGCTTGTTTTATGTCTTAACTCATTCGGCCGCATAAAACAAATTGAAATCTCATAATTAACTTATGCACTAACTCAATTCTTCTATTAACATATTTTTTAGATTTTAATATAACTAAAAGAAATCATGAAAGTCTAACTCTAAATATTTTCTTTTCAAAATAATCTATATTAACAAGAAATAAATAAATATTTTATAAATAAAACTAATTTAAAATATTTTTAATTAAACACTTTAAAACGCTCTCAAACTCAATTGTTTTTAATTTTTATGTATTTGTGCGTCCGCACCTGCATGCATGCGCACTCACTTTATGTGATTAGGGCACAATAGCATCAAATTCTTGGCAATAATGTTGAATGCCCCATATAGATGATCATTGGGCGTGTGTATTACCTTGCGTGGAGGATTAGGGAGGCCTTCGACATCTTTGAGGATGTAACTTGAGCCTGTGCAGGATAAAAAAAGTACTTAACTAAATTGTCAAATCCCTAATAGAAAATGCTTTAAGAGTTAAGGCACATCAAAATTATCCAATAAAGTTCTATTATTACCTGAAGCTGCTCCGAAGACAAGGAGGAGAATGAAAAGGAAAATCTTCATTTTTATGAGGGACGATATATGATTGTGAATTTCTCAAATGAATTTCTCAAATTTTGATGCTTTGGAGCAAATGGGCACGAGTTTTTATCCTTGCAAGAGTGGAACTGTTCTACAATAATTGTGGATAGCACTCAAAAGCCTCATTGAAATTTTTGGTGCCCAATTTCAGCGATGAATCCTCTCAAAGTCAACTATATACAACGCCAATTAGAGCATAGGTAATGTTTTGGGGGACGTAAGTTTGGTGCATTGGGGCAGTGACTTATCCTCAATCTATTTTTTGGACCATAAATCAATCGTACTTATTCAATATTTTGCCAATTGACAACCGTATTTAAGGGACACCCAATTTCATAAGTGAACTGTTGCATGTGCTAGTCACGTGCCACAATAAAACCACTATCTTTCATATATGATTTAAGCATAATTATTACACTAGTCATTTCTGTAACATCCTGCTCGTCCGGTCGTATAGGTATGTCGTCACTTGAGTGCTATGTGCGCATTTAAATTAATTAAATATGCAATTTTATATTTATTATAATGTTTGAATGCTATACTTGAATTATATGAATTATTTGTTAAGTGTTATATTTGAATTTTGAACGTTTATGCTTGTAAGCTTTCGAATTTGACCCTTATGTTTTCGAATTTAATTCCGACTTTTGTAAAAACTTGCCATACATGAATTATATGTGTTATGAATGTGTTTTTATGCTCGTTGCATGTTTTTGAGTTCGCTTGATACGATTTTAAACCGTTTTGTGTGAATTGTGACTTAAGGGCCTAATGAGAATTTAGCGCGCCTTGTGTTCCGGAAGACATAACTCTAACTCGGGAATTCGAATTTGAATTCCGAAACCTTCGCTGGACTCATATCGAAAATATGGATCAAATGAACCAAGCCTCATAATTTTCTAAACCCGTTAGAACCTCCGAAATTTGCCCGAAGCGTGAGCTTTTGAACTCCGACACCCCCGTGTCTCACCCCATTTTCAGCAATTAAATGGCTGAAACGTATGGGTTTTGTACGGGCTTTTTCTTTGCACCATTGTGACGTTATATGTTGTTTGCTTGTCTTTCTTGTTTTGATTTCAATCTTATTTGATTTCTCCCTCCCCAATTATGATCCTAATATGTTAATATGTTGTAATATGACGTGTTTTGTTATTTATTTTTATTTTATGGCTTCAATTTCTAAGTATAAACGCTTAAATGATACGTTTGATGTAGCGCCCCCACTTTGCTGGTAGAGAGCAGCGCCCCAACCCCCGCACTGAAGCACCCCTCAAGTAATGGTGTGAGCCATCACTCAAGAAATACCCCAGCGAACGGTGATGAACATTAACGATTAACAATAGCAGTGTTTAACAATGTGGCTTATGCAGCAGAAAATCAGAGTATTTTAAAACTTTTCAAAACATGTGCGTGATGGCATATAAACAAGCAAGTATTGATCGTTAAGCAGAAGAGACTATTAACATTACTATATCAATTGAACATTATCACAAAAGCATATGATAACAATTGTAGCAGTATCCAAGTAGCAGAAGGAGTATCACAAAAGCATAAGGTAAAGTATCAATGCAGCCATATATCAAATGTAGGACACTAAATAGATTAATAAAGTAAAGTCTTGACTTGAACAGACACTCTAGATCTTTAAGATACCTCTAGACTACGGCTGTAAGACCTGAAACCATGAGGCCAGAAAACAGGTAGAGGTATTAGTCAAAGTGACTAAGTGAGGGATATCTTTAAAAGAAAGTACTTGAAGTAAAAGCTTGAAGTAAATTTCACAAGGTAAAACCTTTAATGCAAATCTTTAATGAAGACCTTAAGAGTAAACTCAAGTGATAAAACCCTTTGATGCAACATTATAAGAAATGAGAGTTTTCAAAACACTTTCATGAATGCTGTCACACGCGCACACATATGCTATGATTTGGTTCATATGATTTTCATAAAACGGGGTAAGGGTAGGGAATAACTTTGTAAGATATGAACCAACTTTATGAAAACATTGATGCCCGCAAGCTAGGCTTCTCCATCCTTACTCCAGAAAACATGACCATTAATAGGGTGTTGGATCAAGATCAACAACACCCTAACACATACACACATGCACCATCCTCCACCAAGTTTCACTTCGGGGAGCGACCCCTAGGTGACCATTAACCATTGATTTGGGAATAGATTTGCGGTCCATTCCCGACAATTGTCCTGACTTAACCAAACCTCCTGATTAAAGTCAGTATCAATCGCCTAGTGTGGCGGCCGGTATTAGTGATGTCGTTAGCGCTCACCTCCCGAGCATCACCTCTACACATAACCGCCGGGCCCATACCATTAACCATTGATTGCTTGTACCATTGATGACATCCAGAATAAATCCGAATGTATGAACCATTAAACATATGCATTGAACCATTGATGCAATACTTTGAACCATTGAAACCTTTGATGCAATACTTTGAAAACATTGAACCATTGATGCATTACTTTTAAAACATGTGCCATTGATGCTATACTTTGAAAACATTGAACCATTGATGCATTACTTTGGAAACATGTGCCTTTGATGAATGAATAACAAATAGGATTGGGTTCTTTGAAGAGTTGTCCCCTATAAAGGGTGTTTCAAAACAAGAATGATAAAGCACTAGGCTTTGAGTTTCAAAACAATTGAATCTTTAAGTATTCATGGTTCCAGTTGAAAACACTTTTAACCTCACCTATTAGTAATAGTAGGTAGGATAGATTATGCAGTGCCCTGGGGATTCCAGTGCTCAACCTTAACTCCTGTAAGCGGTGTACTAAAGTGAGATCAAGAACTAAGACCCACTTCTATAATGATACACATGAATGCTATCAATCAAACAAGGAACATGTAACACAAGAGAGTAATACCATTTAAGGTATTAGAGAAAGATAACACACAAAGGAATACGTTAAAGTGAGTTATCAATAACGTGGGACTATGATCTAAGTATAACCGATTAAGAATTAATCAAATTATGAATCCTATCGTAAAACCTTAGCTTTATGAAACAAGTCCTCAAAAGAAAACACATTTTGAAATCACATTTTAGACCCCGGATTTGAAAACCCAAGGTGCAAGTGTCTATTAAGAAAGCACAAGTTTTAATTCACTTTTACTATTCAAAAGTACTATTCATAGTTACTATTCACTTATCGGGTCAAAGGGCGGGTCAAACCCTTACTATACACACACACACACACACACACGGCATGCACACATACACACACCCTAATTCATTTATGATCTTGATTATAACCTATAGTTTCAAGTTCATGTTATTATAATCGAGTGTGATCTAGGTTAAAGGTATAACCTATGGTTAAGAGGTCTAATTAAAGCATAACATCAAGTTATGAAACACTATTCTATCTTAGGTTGTAACATGTGACACTATTCAAGTGTATAACATATGATCAAGTACTATTCCATTAATCCATATCATATCATAAGCTCAAGTCATAACATATGAGTCATGTAACCATGTAACAATGTAATAACATATCATAGACATAAGTCATAGCATATCATGATCATTAAACATGTAACTTGTATCAAATTAAATTAAATGGTAACATTTAACAAGTTATGGCATAATTGATCATAAGTTACTATTTCATTGCATAGCATGCTTGAACATAAATTAAATATCATAATCATGCATCAATATGCAACATATTGTAACCCTAATTCATGATCATAGCATATATTAAAGCATATTATAACATTTCATAGCATATTATAAACAATTAAATCATATAAACAACTATTCAAACATATCATAAAAACTATACCATAAATGAGTAAAATAAAATCCTATATGACTTAGGGAAGACCCTAAGACCCAACCTAAACATAATATAAACATACCATAATATAAAAACATAAACTAAACTAAAACACAACATAAACTAAAGAATAAAATAAAAACAACTAACCTAGCAAATGGGGGGAGGTGCTCACGGCACAAAGAGGGGGAGAAGAGAGGGAGAAAAGGTGTTGTCAACACAACTTTGAGCAAGGAAATGAGTTCTCTTGGAGTCTTATTTATAGGTGTGAAGAAGCCCCTCACCTTGCAAATAAACTTAGGTTAAGGGTAGGAGAGCAAAAGTAGAAGGCTTACCTTGGAAGCTAACTGTGATCTATTATTAGAAAATAGAAAATAAAGGGTATTTTGGTAATTTAATATCTCAAACACGAGGATAAGCTGCTGGAAAGTTTCTCTTTTGAATCGGACAAAAATTAGCTTCGAAACGAATATTTACTCGAAGAAAACGGATTTACTGTTTAAAAGATATATTAATTTTAAAGAATAGTAACTTGAACGTTTTGAATAATTACGAATGAAAGACGACCGCCGAATATGATTTGGAAGTCCAGATTATCTCAAAATACCATAAAATAAATCAAGAAGCGTTTTTAGCCCAATATCGACTATTAAAAGTGTAACATCCCGACTCTTCGGATTTCCAGGTACGAACGTCACAAGTGTGCTAAGTCCGCATTTATTTAATTAAGTATGTGATTATGTGATTTATTTGAATATTTGAATATTCGTTATATGCTTTACGTTTAAGTTTTAAACATTTTTGAACCTTTTCAACTCTTTTTTTTTTTTTTCCGTTTAATCCCGTTTTCAATTCTAAGTTTCGTGACAACATGATATACATGAATTATGTGATTTACAAACTTGTTTATATGCTCGTTTATTATTTTAGAGTTTGTTTAGTACGGTTTTGATACCGTTTTATTTGTTAGG
The DNA here is from genome assembly GCA_037501455.1 of Lantana camara. Taxonomy (NCBI): domain Eukaryota; kingdom Viridiplantae; phylum Streptophyta; class Magnoliopsida; order Lamiales; family Verbenaceae; genus Lantana; species Lantana camara. The sequence goes on from CM074860.1 coordinate 72,274,332, forward strand.
GACTCGAGGGCCTAACTTGTTTTAGCGCGCCTTGGGTTCCAGAGGCCATAGCTTGAGCTCGGGAATTCGGATTCGAATTTCGAAAGATGCTTCGGACTCGTAACGAAGAAAAGAAATTAAGGAACCCAAGTTTGTATTTTTCTAAGCCCGTTTGATCCTCCGAATTTTGCCCGAATCGAACCCCGTATGATAGATTTGCCACCTTTGACTAAAATAGCCATAACCTTTTCATTTCAACTCCTTTTTGACCAATTCTTGGGCCCACACTCCAGTAACTCACCCCTCTATCCCCCACCATCAGCCCCATTTCGATCAGACTCCAAGGAGAAGAGGAAATAGCAGCTGAAGCAAGAAAAGAGAAAGAATCCCATAACTATTCATCATCTCCGAATTTTGAGCTCAAAACTTGTACAAACTTCATCCAATTCAGGAGGTAAGTGTACTTTTATGTCTCTTATCCTTATGTGCTTCATTTCATCCATGAATTTCTGATTATGGGCTAGATTTGATATAGATTTGGCATATGACATGAATAGTAAGGGTTTGAAGCTCTTTTAGGAATCATGCATGAATCCTTGAGTTTTATTTTGATTTGGTGCATCTTATATGTTTCTAAGACATCATTTAATACTTCTATGGACTTACTTTGAGTGGTAATTGAAGATTCATGAGCTTACCTTTGATGAACATTGAAGTAATTGCTTGGGTATGAACTTATATGAATTTCTTGCACTTGTATCATGTTGTGACTCGATTCTTGTATATCTTTATGGTATATTTTCTTTATTTCATGTATTTATGTTGTTGCTTTGGTTTGGGTTGAGTTTTTCGGGAGTTTGCAAGCTTTTCTTCAAGTTTTGGGCCTCTGACCCAAATCTACCTGGGTGGATATTTCCTTTGAAAATAATCCACCGGGGTGGATTTGAGGCAGGCCCTCTTTAAAAATTTTCTGACCTGAATCCACCGGGGTTGATTTTTCCTTTGAAAATAATCCACCGGGGGGGTGGATTTGAGGCAGTAGCTCCCTTTGCTCCGAACTTTATTTTCTTGGTTCTCTTCATTTTTATTTGATTTCTCCCACCCCAATTATGATCCTAACGTGTTAATAAGTGATTATTTGTAATGTTTGCTTATTTATTCTAATTTTATGACTTCGTTTGATAAGTGTAAACGTGATTTGAATTGAAATGCGTTTAAGTGCTACGTGTGATATTTCTTTGTAACTCTTGCCTTGTTTATGTGACTTAAATTTGAATATGCATGTGTTATGATATAAAGTGATATATTATGTGATTGATTGGCATGTTATGTGTTTATTTTACACGTCGTTTATGGAATTTTTATGCATATATGTAAGACATGAACTTATATGCTTCATATGTGATCCCTTGTAGCTCCCTTTATGTCTTTTGCTTTCTTAGGTGTTTTAACTTTGTATATGCTCTTGATATGCTATTATATAATGTCTTATGAGTTTAATTTATGTGTTATGAATTTGATAACGTGGTAATTGATTCGATGTGTCTAAGTTTGAACGTTTGTGACTTGCATCGCATCATTTGCATCTATATGCATTTGCCGAGCGTTTATATGGTTCATTTTGAGTCTAAGGTTGTCTTTAATGTTTGTCTGGATTAGAGGAGTATCCCGTTGGTGACAAAATTTCTCCGTAGGCATCGGTTTGTTCCTTTTGGCCTGTTTCGTCGGTGTAAGGTGAGGTTAGGTTATAGATACACCCTAAAGATATGTGACCGATATGTATGCATGTGATTATAAGCCTTAATTATATGTAAATACGTGTGCGATATGAATATGTGCGATTATGTTATATGTTGTGGGATAAGATACACTATGTGTAAGTCTACGTATGATGTGTGTATGTACGTATGTGTGTGAGTATGTATGATGTGTGTGTACATGTGTGTATGTGTGTGGGTATGCATGTGTAGCACCCGAGCGCAAGGTACCACATCCCCCGCACCGAGACCCGATCCGAATATGAAATGGACGATCCATACTCGAGCTAAGTCACGGCGAACGGGGACAAACACACACGCTATGCTAGGCGGGCTAACCCTTAAACCTTAAAATCAGAGTGATTACAAATGCGGAAGCAATAACTGGCCATAATATAAACAATGAGCAATCAAACTCCAAAAATAGTCCATATACATTATCAAATGCCATCAAGGCTCAAACAACCAATACGCTCCATTATTAATCAATACAATGATCCAACGTGCAATATGTGAGTGTAAGACCAAAATACAAAGGCTAAAAGACGAAAGTAAAACCTATGACTCGAAATCCCGCCTAGCTCCCTTGACACCTGCACAACACAACTGAAAGCCAAACGGGTTCAGTCCAAAAGGGACTGGTGGGTATAAAAGCAGGGCATAATATAATATACGACAGTATTTAAACAATCACATGCAAGCTATAATCCCAAGTGAGGTTTTGAAGAATTTCCCAAGTGGGCGAATAGAAATCATCAAAAGGGATTATATCAATTCATTAACATTAGGTCATTATTGGCCCGACGAGTGGGCGTGCATTATCTCCAACCAACACCTCGTGTAATTCATTAATGTTCATTAACATTCATTAACATTCATTCATTCATTCTTTTCATGCATTTCATTCTTTCGTGCGCATTCAATAACATTCCACCTTCTTCCTCCGGGTTGGTGGCGGGTTTGCAAGGCCCATCCACCCATTCATTGACCAAAAGGGGAACATGACTCCCCAGATGGCACTCAGCATCCATTCCTCGCTAACTCCTAACGAGGTCCGGTTACGCCGTTCATTAGTGGGACTAGTGTGAGGGTTTTCCGTCAGCCCATGCCTCCTCAGGTCCCCACTCACACCAAGTCCCTGGGCCCCATTCATTGTGAACATTCATTCATTCTCGCCAAAACATTTGGTAGGTTCATGAAAGAAAGGCTTTACGTTAAAAACATTTACTCATTAAAACGACTCTATATACATATATATGTTTTTGGCCGAAAACTTTTCATATTGGGAGTATATAGGGTCATCTATCTACATAGAAGAGAAACCCACCTTAAACCGCAAAGAGGAGAACACAAGAGCCTCTCGGATCAGCCTCGTCTCCAACGGAATCAAAATCTGTGCAAGAAAGGTGAAGTGAGACTCATAATGACCAAATAGGACGCTAGACAATGTAATGATCATGATATGAATGAAGAGAAGATGCTATAATGTAATGAACACGTTCATGTGCACTATTAAAGTCTTAAAGATATATAAACATTCAATTCATTCATTCAATGAAACATTCGTATTCAAACAAGTTCATATCCTTCACATTTCACGTTTTCAATCAATTCAATTCAAGAAATTCAAAGCACAAGATCCAACATTTAGGCAAATAAGAGCATTGAAGTAAATTAAGTTTAACACACATTCAAACGTATTCAACCTTTGAAAAAACTCTACTACATATATCATATTACATAATGTAACATATTTCCAAAGTTTGAAAACAAGAAGAAATCATATGATAAGGGAAATAGGTTACGGAAATCATAAACGCCACAAAACGCACATAAACGGCATTCATCAAAAGCATGCCTAAATCTCACCCAAAGGTTAAGAAATTAAACCACAATACTCCCAACACATAGTAAAACAAGTTCATAGTTCATCACAAATGAAGATAAAGGCATTAAAGAGGTGAAACAATCAAAAACCGAAAAGGAAAAGACAAGAAATGCGCAGGGGGAGGGACACGCCCGTGTCCCTCAACTTAAGTATATTGAGACACGGGGGTGTCTTAGTACAGACAGGCAAAAAGGGTGTGACACGGGGATGTCACACAATACAAGGCAAATGAGACACGGGGGTGTCTCGGTACAGACCCAAAAATGAAAACAAGGTTTTATCGACAAAACAAGCCTTATACAAAATCAATCCAAAAGCATACCAAATCAACTCCAAATCTTATGAAACTTAATATACAACATATTTATCATGTTAGGAGCATATTTCATTTAGAGTGTAAAGTCCAAATCACACGTTAAGAGCACCGAAACCGAGCAGCAAGTCTGGGGCGCCAAAATCGCACATATGAGCCCGATTAGTTCAATCATGCCATGATCAAGTACTAGGGGCTGAATTTGGATCTAAAACCTTGGGGAATGCATGCTAACATACTAAACAACTAATATACATCATATATATGCAAAATGGCACGAATTGAAACACATTAGAATGACCAACGAACCACAAAATGCAACAGCAACAGGTCTGTCATGGATTATGCCTAAAAACAGGTCATGTATTTCGGTTTTGGGGCTTAAAATGGATCCAAAGGCTTGTAATATGAATCCTAACATATAAAATAATGAGTTTACATCATCTCCATGCAAATTCACACGCAAAGAAGGCTATTTGATCAAGCAACAAGGCATAATTCCACACAGCAGTCCCGAAACAGGGGAGGCAGTTTTGATCATCAAGTTTGGGGCTCTAAATCACATAATTTCATCAAAGGGTCTAAAGAGAAAATCATCCTAACATCATATACTATCAGTTAGGAAACAAATAGGCTAAGAAAAAAGCTCATATCATCATGTATAAGCAAGGAAATCAGCTACTGTAGCACCCCAACTGGAAAGGTGCCACATCCCCCGCACCGAGACCCGACCCGAATATGAAATGGACAATCCATACCCGAGCGAGATCACGGCGAACGGGGACTCACTCACTCCTTAGGCTAGGCGGGAACTAAACCTTCGCAACCAAATCAAAAAGAACAAGGATAAATGCCAAAGGCGGAAGCATAGCATATAATCTAGTACTACTTCAAGCCACATAACGGTTTCAACTAGCACAATAACATGTTCTCGAAAATTCGTGCATAACCTAATTCCATAATCACAATCATAGTCATACATTTATCAATTCTTGCAAATTCAATCAAATTACAAGATGCATATGAAGTGACTCAGACTTAACCAATAATCTTGACAGACTAAACTCCCCGCCTAGCACTCCAAACCTGCAAAGAAACTGAAAACAAACCGGGTTCAGTCTATACGAGACTGGTGGGTATAAAATGAGGCATAAATAGCGTATACAACAATATTTAACATTCACATGCAAGTTATAATCCCAAATGAGGTTTTTAGAGCATTTCCCAAGTGGGTAAAATAAAGAAGTCATCAAAAGGGATTATAACGTTCATTTTTATTCGTTAGGTCTTTTGTGGCCCGGTGAGTGGGCGTGCATTATCTCCAACCAACACCTCGTGTAGTTCATTAAACATTCTTTCTTTCTTTCTTTCATGCATAACATTCTTTTGTGCACAATCATGAACATTTACACCTTCTTCCTCCGGGTGATGGCCGGGTGATTGGCCCGAACCATCCATTCATTGACCAAAAGGGGAACATGACTCCCCAGATGGCACTCAACGTCCATTCCTCGCTAACTCCTAACGAGGTCCGGTTACGCCGTTCATTGGTGGAACTAGTGTGAGGGATTACCGTCAGCCCATGCCTCCTCGGGTCACCACTCACACCAAGTCCCTGGGCCCCATTCTGTGCATAACATTCATTCTTTTCTCGCCAAAACATTTGGTGGGTTCATAGAATAAGGCTTACGTTTAAAATCATTGACTCAGGAAAACGACTCTATATACATATATACTTTTGGCTGAAATCTTTACACATTGGAAGTATATAGGGTCATTTAACTAAATAGTAGAGAAACCCACCTGTACGCATCTTACCGAACAAAACCAAGAAGACAAGAAGACTTGAAAGTGTCCTATGAACCCGGCATCTCCGCCCTAGAGAAAACTGTACAAAGGACAACGTGACGTGTTTGTGAGACTCAAGGCTCCAAATGAACCATATAGGACGCACAGCATGCAATGAACATGATATGAATGCCTAAGAGATGTAATGAACACATTCATGTACACGATTAATGCATTTAAATCATATAACAAGCCATTCATTCATTCAAGGAAGCGTTCATATTCATTTAAGTTCAATCCTTACACATTTCATAACAATTCAATCCACGAATTCAAATAACGGTCATAACACGTACTATAACACGTTTACAATTATAGAATAGACAAATAATTACATTCAATTTAAAATTGGAAATTAGAAAGGAATGTGAAATAGATAACATTTTAATTCTATAGTTCAATTAAATCAATTAATATTTAATATATAATAAATGTATATATATATATATATATATATATAATCATGATTAAAATGCATGTAAATATTACAAATATTAAACATGCATGCAAATATATTTTATAACCACGTACAACATGCATGCATTTAAAGCCCCATTTAAATCATTTCATGCAAAGATAAATATATAGAATTACATACATGCATTAACATGTAAATCCATGCATATTATAATCAAATGCATGCAAATCCTAACAATTACAAATCATGCATGCACAATTACAATTTATACATATATATGTACTTACACAGTCATGCATCACTCACATTATATATATTTACATGCAAAAACTAACAATTACATGCAAGGAAAGAAAAAGAAAGCAGCAGCAACCCATTACATGCACGCAAAGATTGGGAAATTAAATAGCAAAACTATAACCATGCATTACAATTGACCAACGGATTTCATGCAGAAAAGGTAAGGGTCGCGGCCGCGACCCATTTTCTTCATGAAATGGTAGCGGGCGCTACCCCAAAAATTCAGAAATTTTCTTCCAAAATCAAGAATACGAGAGCAGCCTCAATTTCAGTCGCGGGCACGACAAGAAACACATACAAAGCAAGTCGCGGGCGTGACTCTCCGCAACCCAGAAAAAAGAAACAGCAACTCCCCTGTTTCTCATCATTTTAGCAGCAGCAGTAGGGGATTTCTTCAACCATCAAAGTAGCAACAAACCAACACCTAAAGGCAAGGAAAGAAGGTAGCAACCACGCCATAATACAAAACACACACACACGCAACAGCAGCAACAACGCAGCAGCAGGTATGGAAGCAAATTCATCTTCAAAAGCTTCAAAATTCACATTTTATTCATGGTGGAACCACATACACTTCATATAAATCAAATTCATGTCCATGAACAATTAAAGGAAGCTAGAGTGATCATATTTCATGCATTAATCTTCAAAGAATTCGAAAATAAAGTCAAGAATTCAAGAAATGAGAATTAAACCTAACTATTTCATCTCCTTCTCCAAAACTCATGAAAGCAAGCTCAAAATTGGGGATGAATAGCTTAAAATGACACATATTGAATGTATAATACAACCCTAAGCTTACCTTGTGAATTGATGAAGGTTTGGAAGAGATTTGAGCTTGAATCTCCAAGGGTTGCAAGAGTTACGGGACTGACAGGAAACAGGGGAAAAATGGCTGAAATTCTCTAAGTGCTGAGAGTTATCTCGGTTTGGGGCCATTAATTCTGGTTAGAGGGTTGAGTTAGGGTTCTAAGGAATCAAACCATGGTTAATTTGGTCAAGGTTTGAATAAGATATGGCCATTTTAGTAAACTGTGGCAGATTTGGGTTCCGTTTCGTGTTTCGGTTGAATTTCGGATGTTCAAATAACATTGGAAAAATATAAGGCTAAGTTCATTAAACTCAAATTTTCGTTGCGAGTTCAGCGAAGTTGACGAAACTCGAATCCGAGTTTCCTAGCTCAAGATATCAAATACGGAACCAATGGGGCGCTAATTGCTCGTTAGCTCCCGATTTGGATTCCAAAATCGAAATAAATTCGAAACGTATGCAAATGAACCCGAAAACATGAAACGATCATATATTCATATTCATAACACATATAACTACAACATATTAAATTTTCACAAAATTTCGGTATCAAATCATATAAAAACGAAGTACGTTTATATCACTCGTAAGCAATGCATTTAAATAAATCCATACGTTTCATAATAATTAACAGAAATTTAAATTCATATAAAAATTATAAACAAAGTGCACAAATTAATATATACTGTATACAAAGTGGTGCCAATTCATTTAATTTAAAACAATTACACGATTTAAATATATATATATATATATAGTATTAATATCATTACAAAAAATATATATATATATATATCAACTAATCCATATATATATTAAATATTAACAACTAAGTTGGATTTCATACTTAATTAATAAAAAGTCCACGCATACATATATTTAATATTAATTTGACAACTAATTATATACATTTAGCGTTAATAACATTTAATATATAAAATTAAATATATAAAACACGTATAAACAATTAATTCGCGCAATTTGACAAACACATACGTCATGCTGTACGACTGAAAAACTGGGGCGTTACAGCTACACAACTAGATAAGTCATTAGAGCAAAAATCCCCAAAATTTCATATCAAGCTCATAACTCAAACCCTAACCAAATCTGATCCAAAATCAGAAATAAATGGATGAAATCATGTCTAAAAGAGTAGAGGATACATAAGTATTCATACCTTGAAGATTTGGTGAAGAAAGGAAGTGATTTGAGCTCAAAATCACAAAGGTAGCTAAGGTTCTTCCTCTTCTCTTCTCTCCCTCTCTCTCGATTTGTTGCAGCAGAAAATGAGGGGGTTTGGCTTGGTTTTGACTGACCGAAAGGGGGAAGAAAGGCTTAACTCTAGCACACTAGTCATGGTTAAAGTATGGTTAGGTTAGAGAGGTGTTAAGGGGTCCCACCATGAAGACTAGTCAACAAAAAGGGTTCTTCTTACACGAGTTGCTTGTTACGGTTGGATTTCAGAGGTCTTAATGATCTCAAAAAGGTATGAGGCTTGTTCCATTGTCTCCGAATCGTCGATAAGAAGGCAACGGAGGTGACGGAATTCGAATCCGAATTCTCGAGCTCAAGATATGACGTCCGGAACCCAGGGCACGCTTAAAAGCGATTTAAGCCCTATAAGTTCCGTCTCCAAAAACCGAAATCAAAATTAAGGCAAACGAGCTTAAAATTACAACGTAAGCATGTAAACACGTTAATAACTCACATAATTCAAGTATACCAAGTTGGCACAAAAATCGGAATTGGAAACGGAATTAAACAAATAAAAAACGGTTCGAAAAGGATTTAAACGTTTAAAACTTCAAACCTAAAACTTAATATCGTTATTCAATTATTCCAAATAATTCAAATTATCGCATGCTTAATAATTAAATGCACACTTAGCACATCCGTAACGTCGTACTTAGAAGATCGAAGGGTCGGGGCGTTACAACCTCTCCCCCTTAAAAAGAATCCGTCCTCGGATTCACTATCTGCCTGAAAACAATTAATGGAGGAACCCCGTTCCTCACAAACAACAAGGAGAGAATCCTCGTATCTCAAACAACAATGAGAGAACCCCGTCTCTCAAAAGCAACAAAGAGAGAGAACCCCGTCTCTCAAAAACAACAAAGAGAGAACCCCGTCTCTTAAAAACAACAAAGAGAGAGCCCCGTCTCTCACAAACAGGTAACGAAGTTCAAAATACAAAACACAGCCACAACGAAGAACAAACACCAAGGAGAAAACATCAAAATAACCAATTACGACAACTTAATCAAAACAACCACATAAAGCCAGGGAACTATTATCACTTATTTACATCCAGTATCGATTATACTACAATTGTTAGCACATCAAAGATTCAAAGCACAGATTATCAAAATTATTTAAATTAACCTTGCGTGTATGCATATGCCATGGATGTCTGAGGTACCGTTCACCGTGGAAATGAATTTGAAACCCAAAGCCTTCCTGGTCCCGAGGTGTGGTCTGAACCCAAAAGCTAGCTCGACTCTTGGCATATCATTAATATCTTCAATGTGTCCCCCCCTTCTTCCATTTCTCGGTTATACGTTAACCCGAATCCAATCAACCTGCCCTTCCAAAACAAGTTTTACCCTACATCTTCAGATTTCGGACCGGTCTTCTTCACGGTTCGCGTTTCCTTCTATAATTTGGTGAACCTCTGAAATTCAATAACCCTTTTTGATTAATAGTCACAACCTTCTTGACGAGTTCTTTCCAAACCGGGTTGTGATCATCAGTTCCCAAAAATTTGGCTTAATCTCTTTGTGGATCGTTTCCTTACTCCTTCACTCTCCCAAAGCCATGAAGCGTGCATTAGATTTCGGTCCACCCCAAATTTCTAATCGAGGGGAAACTTTCTTGATACTTCTTAAGATTCAATTCAAGTCCTTCTACAGTCACTTCTTCCTGATTCCTTTCTGCTCCCTGAGGTGATTTAATGGTCTCGTAGAAGCTCTTCCATAATTCCATTAGTTTCCAAAATCTAAATCCCTTGTATAGAAATGTTCGACAAACCATCTCCTCAATATCTCGTGGTGGCCTTCAACATGATCTTAATACTTAATGCTAACTTTACGGTTTAACCGTTAAAGCTCTTTTATTTATTTCCGATCACCACCATTAGGACTTCCAGGTCTTCCTTAATTTGCAATTCCGTGCTCCTACTGAAATATTTCTTCGATCACCACTTCAATCTTCCAATTTGTTTCTCAGTCATGCTCTCCCCCTTAAGTTTCTATTGTCACGTGTTGAACTCCATCGATTCTTCTTTTGTCGAAATTCCTTGACGAGTAATTTCCATTAGGAGGAGTTTTAATCATAATAACAATCCAAATCCTTTACCCTTCACTTCTTATCTAATTCTCAGAACCCCATTTCCTAATCCTGTTAGATCCATGCACCCCGAAATCAACTCTAACCCCCTATTTCTTTCCAAGATTCCATCTCTATCTCTATCTCAACCTTATTATCAAAAGATTCTTATTCGACTCGGTTCGGTTGATCTTCGATTGGGATAATAATTAGAGCATCATACAGGAAGGACAACCTAGCACGTAAGCACTGAAACGATGCATGTGGGGTTATAATGCTAGGTGCACGTAGTAGATATTTTAAACAAGGAAATGCAACATCAAGACACATAATTCAACAAATAAGTATATAACAATAATTTAACAATTAAAGTATTAAAACACATATAATAAGAATTTAAATAACTAATTTGCGATGCATGGTGCACGTGCTATGAATGCATTGAACCTGTCACCATAGTGGTATCTTTGGCACGACATCTTGTCTTTTGATCTTGATGTTGTGAGCATAAGTCGTAAGGTTGAACATTGTTCGATCGTTGATGATGCTTCCCATAGTCCTCAAATCTCCATAGTCCAAGATCACGATCTCTTGAACCCATATTCCCTAAATCTTCAAAGTTTCCTTGTATCTGCTTATGTGTTCCCACTACCCGAAATTGAATTCCTCGAACCCATTTCTTTTACGCCTATAGAATTGGTATCTTGACTTCCTTTAAAGATTGATCGTAAATGATGTTCCAAATCTCTTTTTTCATTATCTCTCTACTCATGGTTCTCTTAAGTATTCTTTATGAATTCAATAATTGAATGAATTCATCTTCCAGTTGCTTACACTTGAGCACATAGTTTCCTTTCAACAACTCTTTGCCTTTCTTTATCGTTTCCATTTGTTGCTCCATGCCTCCTAATTCGAATTCACAACTTGATCATTCAACTTAATTCTGGAAAGCAAACTTCAATCCGACCGAAGATAGAGCCTTTGGCATCTTAGCTTTCCATGATCTTGAGATCTCCATATCGATCGGTTCCCACTAACTCTTTTCAAGCTAACTTCTTCCTTGCCCGAAATCCAAGTGTCTCAATTTACATATTCTTCTCCCTTGGGCCCGAATTTGGGTTTTCTTGAAGGCCTTCGTCTCCTTGCTGGTAACATCCTTCCTTGTGGTTTTTATTCTGACTTCTCTTCCGGTAAGACCCTTTGAAACGATAAGAGGGCTTTGGTACGCTGTTATAGGGACACTAACGAACATGACTTCATTTAGAAAAGACCACGATCCCCTGATCTTGAAGGTAATCCTACCATTTATCCCGAGGTGGAGTGATGGAATATACCTCCATGTTGATAGCCTTGAAGAGTTAACACACGACTTTTTAATCCCTTAATTCCATAGCCTCTTCATTACTGTGATAGAAGGAACCCGTTGTTGAAGTTGGTAGTAGCTTTATTAACATGACAATAACCTACAACCAAAGATTCCACTCGAATATAGATGCATGTAAATTAGCATATGCTTATGGCACATATTTAGATCAATCAGGACACATAGGATGCAAATGCAACACCTAAGGCAACGAAATTGAAAACAAATCACCTACATCCAGAAATTTCGAGTAATGAATAACAATTTAACCATGGAAATTCAATGCAATGCATACATTGACAAGTTGTTCTTATGCCGAACGACCTAGACTGACCCACACGACACGAGAGCCCGAGTTTTGCAACCCTAGGCTCTGATACCACTTAAGGATGTAGCACCCGAGCGCAAGGTACCACATCCCCCGCACCGAGACCCGACCCGAATATGAAATGGACGATCCATACTCGAGCTAAGTCACGGCGAACGGGGACAAACACACACGCTATGCTAGGCGGGCTAACCCTTAAACCATAAAATCAGAGTGATTACAAATGCGGAAGCAATAACTGGCCATAATATAAACAATGAGCAATCAAACTCCAAAAATAGTCCATATACATTATCAAATGCCGTCAAGGCTCAAACAACCAATACGCTCCATTATTAATCAATACAATGATCCAACGTGCAATATGTGAGTGTAAGACCAAAATACAAAGGCTAAAAGACGAAAGTAAAACCTATAACTCGAAATCCCACCTAGCTCCCTTGACACCTGCACAACACAACTGAAAGCCAAACGGGTTCAGTCCAAAAGGGACTGGTGGGTATAAAAGCAGGGCATAATATAATATACGACAGTATTTAAACAATCACATGCAAGCTATAATCCCAAGTGAGGTTTAGAAGAATTTCCCAAGTGGGCGAATAGAAATCATCAAAAGGGATTATATCAATTCATTAACATTAGGTCATTATTGGCCCGACGAGTGGGCGTGCATTATCTCCAACCAACACCTCGTGTAATTCATTAACGTTCATTAACATTCATTCATTCATTCTTTTCATGCATTTCATTCTTTCGTGCGCATTCAACAACATTCCACCTTCTTCCTCCGGGTTGGTGGCGGGTTTGCAAGGCCCATCCACCCATTCATGGACCAAAAGGGGAACATGACTCCCCAGATGGCACTCAGCGTCCATTCCTCGCTAACTCCTAACGAGGTCTGGTTACGCCGTTCATTAGTGGGACTAGTGTGAGGGTTTTCCGTCAGCCCATGCCTCCTCGGGTCCCCACTCACACCAAGTCCCTGGGCCCCATTCATTGTGAACATTCATTCATTCTCGCCAAAACATTTGGTAGGTTCATGAAAGAAAGGCTTTACGTTAAAAACATTTACTCATTAAAACGACTCTATATACATATATATGTTTTTGGCCGAAAACTTTTCATATTGGGAGTATATAGGGTCATCTATCTACATAGAAGAGAAACCCACCTTAAACCGCAAAGAGGAGAACACAAGAGCCTCTCGGATCGGCCTCGTCTCCAATAGAATCAAAATCTGTGCAAGAAAGGTGAAGTGAGACTCATAATGACCAAATAGGACGCTCGGCAATGTAATGATCATGATATGAATGAAGAGAAGATGCTATAATGTAATGAACACGTTTATGTGCACTATTAAAGTCTTAAAGACATATAAACATTCAATTCATTCATTCAATGAAACATTCGTATTCAAACAAGTTCATATCCTTCACATTTCACGTTTTCAATCAATTCAATTCAAGAAATTCAAAGCACAAGATCCAACATTTATGCAAATAAGAGCATTGAAGTAAATTAAGTTTAACACACATTCAAACGTATTCAACCTTTGAAAAAACTCTACTACATACATCATATTACATAATGTAACATATTTCCAAAGTTTGAAAACAAGAAGAAATCATATGATAAGGGAAATAGGTTACGGAAATCATAAACGCCACAAAACGCACATAAACTGCATTCATCAAAAGCATGCCTAAATCTCACCCAAAGGTTAAGAAATTAAACCACAATACTCCCAACACATAGTAAAACAAGTTCATAGTTCATCACAAATCAAGATAAAGGCATTAAAGAGGTGAAACAATCAAAAACCGAAAAGGAAAAGACAAGAAATGCGCAGGGGGAGGGACACACCCGTGTCCCTCAACTTAAGCATACTGAGACACGGGGGTGTCTCAGTACAGACAGGCAAAAAGGGTGTGACACGGGGGTGTCACACAATACAAGGCAAATGAGACACGGGGGTGTCTCGGTACAGACCCAAAAATGAAAATAAGGTTTTACCGACAAAACAAGCCTTATACAAAATCAGTCCAAAAGCATACCAAATCAACTCCAAATCTTATGAAACTTAATATAAAACATATTTAGCATGTTAGGAGCATATTTCATTTAGAGTGCAAAGTCCAAATCACACGTTAAGAGCACCGAAACCGAGCAGCAAGTCTGGGGCGCCAAAATCGCACATATGAGCCCGATTAGTTCAATCATGCCATGATCAAGTACTAGGGGCTGAATTTGGATCTAAAACCTTGGGGAATGCATGCTAAAATACTAAACAACTAATATACATCATATATATGCAAAATGGCACGAATTGAAACACATTAGAATGACCAACGAACCACAAAATGCAACAGCAACAGGTCTGTCATGGATTATGCCTAAAAACAGGTCATGTATTTCGGTTTTTGGGCTTAAAATGGATCCAAAGGCTTGTAATATGAATCCTAACATATGAAACAATGAGTTTACATCATCTCCATGCAAATTCACACGCAAAGAAGGCTACTTGATCAAGCAACAAGGCATAATTCCACACAGCAGTCCCGAAACAGGGGAGGCAGTTTTGATCATCAAGTTTGGGGCTCTAAATCACATAATTTCATCAAAGGGTCTAAAGAGAAAATCATCCTAACATCATATACTATCAGTTAGGAAATAAATAGGCCAAGAAACAAGCTCATATCATCATGTATAAGCAAGGAAATCAGCTACACAACTAGATAAGTCATTAGAGCAAAAATCCCTAAAATTTCATATCAAGCTCATAACTCAAACCTAACCAAATCTGATCCAAAATCAGAAATAAATGGATGAAATCATGTATAAAAGAGTAGAGGATACATAAATATTCATACCTTGAAGATTTGGTGAAGAAAGGAAGTGATTTGAGCTCAAAATCACAAAGGTAGCTAAGGTTCTTCCTCTTCTCTTCTCTCCCTCTCTCTCGATTTGGTGCAGCAGAAAATGAGGGGGTTTGGCTCGGTTTTGGCTGACCAAAAGTGGGAAGAAAGGCTTAACTCTAGCACACTAGTCATGGTTAAAGTATGGTTAGGTTAGAGAGGTGTTAAGGGTTCCCACCATGAAGACTAGTCAACAAAAGGGGTTCTTCTTGCACGAGTTGCTTGTTACGGTTGGATTTCAGAGGTCTTAATGATCTCAAAAAGGTATGAGGCTTGTTCCATTGTCTCCAAATCGTCGATACGAAGGCAACAGAGGTGACGGAATTCGAATCCGAATTCCCGAGCTCAAGATATGACGTCCGGAACCCAGGGCGCGCTTAAAAGCCTTTTAAGCCCTATAAGTTCCGTCTCCAAAAACCGAAATCAAAATTAAATCAAACGAGCTTAAAATTACAACGTAAGCATGTAAACACGTTAATAACTCACATAATTCAAGTATACCAAGTTGGCACAAAAATCGGAATTAGAAACGGAATTAAACAAATCAAAAACGGTTCGAAAGGGATTTAAACATTTAAAACTTCAAACCTAAAACTTAATATCGTTATTCAATTATTCCAAATAATTCAAATTATCGCATGCTTAATAATTAAATGCACATTTAGCACATCCGTAACGTCGTACTTAGAAGATCGAAGGGTCGGGGCGTTACAGCATGTGTGTACGTATGATAAGTATGTATATGTGTATGTATGATACGTATGTATGTGTGTATGTATGATACGTATGTATGTGATAAGTATGTAAGTGTGTATGTTTGATAAGTGTGCATGTGGTAAGTATGTACGGGTGTGTGGTATGGTTTGTATACAGCTGATAAGAACGTGTGATGTGGGTTATGGTAAGTGTGTTGGGTGTGTATGTTCCGGGTAAGTGTGATTCTGATTCTGATTCCGATTCCGTCGTTATATGTGTGTTCTGCTCCGGGACGGCTTATTTTAGGTCGACGGAGGTTATGTTATGTTATGTATGTGTTGTGTTAAATTGGGGACGGCTTATTTTAGGTCGACGAATGGTGTGTGTGTGTGTGTGTTATGTTTAATTTTCGTTATATTTAGTTATGATAGTGTGAAGAAATGGTTCGTAAAACGGGAGTGGATTTCAAATTAATAAAATATGGTTGTTTTGGCCTTCGGCCTAACGCTTTTATTCCCTATATCAAGTATCACGTGTGAAAATGGTTTAGAATGTAAAATCCACGCCCCGGTTCATGAACTCCCTTATGCGATATGTGTTGTGCTCTGTATACGTATGTACGCGTGTGTGTGTGTAGCCCCTCACTCAGTCAGTGTGACTGACCCCTTCCTCTTTATGTTTTTAGTTTGTAGGTTCTGGTCCGTTGGTTCGAGCTAGGCGGTTTGCTGTCTTTTGAGTCTTTGGTAGCTTGGTCGAGTCTGCTTTCAATCTAAATCATGTTCTACATTTCATACTTTAATCCTTTGTATTTTGAATTATGTATTTGTAAGTTTTGGCCGTGGAGGCAAGTTTGTATATAAATTATTTTAAGTTTGATTTAACTTCACTATTTGTCTTTGTTTGTTTTGTTTATGCTTCCGCTTTTGTATGTTGCTTTTATGCGCGCTCTGTATGAGGGTTTAGACCGTCTAGCTTAGGAAGGTTTTTTTTTTTTGTTTATCACCCGTTCGCTAGTGCTTGGTGCGTGTACGGATTCTCCATTTCATTACGCGTGTCGGGCTCTAGTGCGGGGGATGTAGCGCCTTGCGTTTGGGGTGTTACAAAAAGTGTTACCGATAAAAAGTTAGAAACGTAGGATAAATAGTAACTTTATTTTAAAAACCGTTTTCTTCAAAACTCGAGCTAGGGCTTAAACCAAAGGGTGTAATCAATCCCAAAAATCATGAAATGAATCAAGAAGTGTTTTAAGCTCAAATTTGAAGAGTAGAAGTTCTCCGGATGAAAAACCGTTCGTAGAAGGAATAGTGAATAGTATTTTAGCTCAAACGTTTCTTTAAAACGAAGTTCAAAATAGATATTCTAGTCAAGAATGATATCAATAGACTTGTATCGACTCAAGGATGATTTAACTATAAACTTGGGTAGCAGAGAGTGACCGATCAAAGCTCGATTACAATAATGAATAGTAACTTTGGTCGATAAGTTCCCAAAGTGTCCTTTTGGCTCAAGAAGGGTTCCGAGGCTTGGAAAACAAGCTCAAACTATTGGGAAACATAAGTTATGAACCTCTAGGGTTCGAGCAACAATACGGGCAAGGTAGGCTCGGAAAATGAATAGTAAACTGAGTCAAAGGTCAAGAATTCCCCCTTAAAACACACTACAAAAAAATTCTTTTATTGTGACAAAATAATTGTGAGGAAATTCAATTTTGTCACATATAAGTACTATGTTGTGAGGATTTAGATTATTTCCATATTAAATGGTGTTTTTGTGACAAACTTTAATTTTCTCATAATTGAAACAATCTATTGTGAGGAAATATAATTTTTCTCACAAAAGAATTATTTTTCCTCACAATAACTTAAGAACATAACATGACAAAAAGTTTCTCACAAAATACTACTTTTTCTTTTTTCACATAAGTCTAAAGATTTTTTCGATTTTTCCAAAAACTAAAAAAACTCCCTCCAAAATTTTCACACATAATATACGAAAAATTTATTTATCATTGTAATGCCACGTTCTTTCAACCGAACAAGTACGCACGTATGTGTGAGTTTTAAGGACGTATTTAATTTATCTTATTTCATTTTTAATTTAATTAATTATTTCATGTGCACAATTATTTGATTTAATTGATAATTATGTTGTTTTAAATTATATTTAATTCTAATTACATGTTATCGATTTTTTTTTGAAATTAAGTCTTCCTATGCATATGTGTCCT